>JAEDXX010000049.1:0-737806 GCA_021725515.1 Epicauta chinensis
ACTACCTGTTCCAACCATATGATTTTGGAATTTCTTACGTTTTTCTCATAGGGGCGAGAGGGGCAAAGTGGGCCCCTTGAATTTTCAAAGCTTTAGAAAAATATGGGGCCAAACTTTTTTGAAATTTCTTATATAATGAGGGGTAAAATTTTTAATTTCAATGAACGCAGCATAATGTTTTTTGATATTGCCGGAATTGAGGGATTTTTAATTAGGCAAAGAGTTTGTTGAGCAAAGACAAGTCTTGGCATGTGTATGCAGTTATGCTTTGCAATATTATTCAGTTTCGTTTACCCGTTTGACAAGTAGATATTTGTGCAGCAATGTTTTTGTAGTCATTGAAGACACGGCTCAATCGTATAAAAAGATTACAAAGATTTCTGAAATCATTCACAATCTGCAGGGAGGTTTTGGTGAGGCTCGACAATGTAAAAGTGCAGTGTACCGATAGGTTGATCGTTCTAAAACTGGCAAAAGGTTATTAGAACACGACGCATGCAGTGAAATGAAAAAAAACATTACAGTCGTAGAGCTCCTACTCAAAACTAACTGAATAAATATTCATGCGATAGGTGAAATTTTGCACGAACGTTTGGGCAAGGTTTCAGCTCGCTGGGTGCCAAGACTTGGGAACTCAACACATCCGACACGTGTCTTGAACTCGAGGCGGCTTTAGCCCATTATAACGATGAATTTTGGTTGAACGGTAGTTTCTCAACACCTCTCTAAAGCAAACTTCTAATTTTTGACCTAACCAGTAGAAATTAATAAACCTTTTTTTGTGGCTGAATGTAGTCTTCTAACCGTATTCTGTTGAGATGGTTTTTTTGGCCCCTTTATTGCAAAATTTAAAAAGTGGATATCAATTTTACAAATTTGCAGAGAATGTTGCATTTTAATATTTTTATATTTGAAGCAGTTATAAAAGGTGATTGTCTAGAGTGAAACAATCTGTGTAGAATCCAATCTAACAAACTAATTATAACAAATACAGGGCAGATAGACGTATTAAACATTGTCGGATTAAGCTGGAAGGCCGTCTCTATACAATTGGAAATGTCGAATTTGAAAGTCTCGTTGAATTAATCAATTATTATAAGAATCATCCGTTATATCGACGCGTTAAACTATCAACACCGATCAGTGAGGATGCTGTAAAGAAAATGACACTGGTAAGTGTTACAGATTTATTTTCAATTAGAATAATTTACAAAATGAATTGCACAAAACCGACCCCAATTATTCTAAAAATAAATGCATACTTAAATTCTATCAGTCTTATCGAAATTTTATTATTATAATTATAGATTAATTATAGCGAAAAAAAAACAACTTAAATATCTCCATTATGATTTGTTGATATATTATCGGGAATAGCTAAAGCTTTAATTATATGAAATGTCGGCACATATGGTACTTTAACATTCATAGTATCCGGTTGTAATGGTTTCGGATAATAGGCGTATTGATCAAAATCCCATGGTTGTTTAATATCAGTTGTATCAGGACTTGTATACGGTACTGGTACAACAAATCTCAATTGTTGTGTATATAATAATTCATCATTCAGTGGTTGTGGAGTTGTTGTTGTCGTCGTCGTCGTGGTTGTCGTTTTCTCAGTTGTAGTTTCACTAGACGATTCAGAGCCTCTAAATGAATAAAATGATGGAAAAAAATTGCGAAAATCATAACTAGTCGCCGGTGTTGTTGTTGTCGTTGTTGTTGATGTTGAAGTAGGTGTTGTAACCAAACTGTTAACAGGTGGAATCGGTGCAAATTGTACGGTACTCGGTAGACTCTTATGCCAATAATAAATCGTACGACCGTCACTTAGGATTGTTTTTTGTAAAATTACCGGTTCTAATTTGATAAATTTCACGTTTTGTTTGGGTTTTGTTGTTGTAACTGTTGTTGGTGGTTTTCTTGTAGTTGTCGAAGTCGTTGTTGTAACATTCGAAGTGATATAGAAGCCATTTATTGGACTTTTCGTAAATATTTTGATTTTCGATGAGATGCCTTCATCTTCGCTACGATTATCGTTGAATAATTTCGATAAATGTTGGCATTTCGATTTTAATTGTTCTATAGTCAATCGTTCATCATCGATGGGATTCTCTTTTTTGTTGTTATTAAAATTAGTATCGATACCGAATTTTGTTACTGTAGGATATTGGAAACGGTTCAATTGACTTTGATCGGTTACAATTCGTTTAACTGTATCGGTCTGTTTTTGAACTAATTGCTCGATAGTTTTACTATTATTAACATCACTGTTAATTTGTTCGCTCCTATTATAGAATGGATAATTTGGATTTAATTTGTCCGGTGTTAGTGGTATCGATAAAATATAATTAACATATGTTACAAAAAATATCTAAAAAATTTTTGTTATAAATTTTAAATAATTACAGGATTTGAATAAATTCTTACCAACTCAAAGAAACACTTCATGTCTTTCAAAATATTTATACAACCATTTCAAACAAAGACTTGTAGCCAGTATCAGTTCAAACTAAAGAATGAAGTATATGGAAAAACTAGACAACATATAGTCGAAAAAAATCAGTGTCTGTGACTCCCTTTATAGTTTTTTAACCCTTGTATGGAATGTCGGTTTGTTTGTCCTTGTCCCTGTCGGTCTTTATCTAACATATTATAATTTTCTTAAATCTAACTCTTCTACAAGGGTGTTCCGCTGTATAGTTAGGATTTTTATGGTTATTTACCGAGAAAGATACGAACCAACAGAAGTAAAAAAAAACGATGATGATGATGATGATGATGATGAGGTCATTTTACTCGTCTCACGTTCCATATTAAATCCCTTAAACAGGTTCTTCTATTATGTGGAGATTTAGATTTTTTTATGTGTTTGTTTCTTAATCTATTCAATAATGTGTGTACATTTTACTGACTCAAGCTTTTACGCCCTTTAATTATTTACGTGATTATACAGCACATCTTTCGAATAGATTACGGTGAATAAATCAGTAGCGTAACAAAAATGATGATAGAATAGATAGCGAATATCTGTAATTTAGACGACACGCATCGTATAATTATCAAAGAAAAAATCTACTAAAACTAATAGAGTATAAATATAGAGGACAACTCAAGGCCGATTTTTTTTTGTTTCTGTTACGCCACTATTGTTTTAAATTTAAAGTCAATAAAAAAATGGGTTGAATAGCATAAAAGTGAGTGGTTTTAAAGATAATTGAAAAATTCCATGTTTTACGGGACAACAGAAAAGCTAATGACCGAAAAATTGATTTTTATCGCATCGAAAGTAACCCTCTCTAGACACGATCGTTACACACCGTGTTATCTGGAACAGTAAATTAAATTTCGTGTTAGCCGTCGTGTTTCTTAGTCCCATATTCTACTTACGCGTCGTGCGCGGTTTTATTGCCCGCGACAACAACACGCGGCAAGTTCGGTATTAAAATGGAAGTTGAAGAAGCAGCGGCCCTGATATAATTTCATCTTGGTATCTCAGACATGATTACTTTGTTAACACAGTTGGAGTACTGTAAATCGCGCGCGGCAGCCCTGTCGCGTGTGTGTCGCGCCGTGTAAGTGGGTTATGTATCATTAAAATACATAGAAAAACGAGTCGCGCGCGACACGGGTAATAAAACCGCGCGCGGCATGCCAAGTAAGTAGAATATGGAGCTTAGTTGCCTCACTATATCAGAAAAATACTTAACTGTCCAGTTTCTCGTTTAATTTCAAGTTTTACTACAGCAATCATGTCTTACTTTACACGATTTTGTCAATACCAACTTAGAAACATAATTACCGAATATAAAATTAAACTGAAATTAGACGACGCGTTCATTATTCATACAATTGTTTTTCGCGTGCTTTTTTCTACACGGTTTAAGGAAAAAAAATGATCGTTCAGTTCCTGTTGGAAATATTATTTTGTCTTATATAATTTTCTGATAACATGAAGCCATAATTTTGCTACAAAGAACGTAGCTTTTTTACAAATTTTTCTTTCTGTGCGAATTTTTTAGAAACGTAATTACCGTGTATAACAAAGGTCGAATCTAACGACACAAACTGTGTTATATGAAACAATAAATTAGCCAATGTGTTCATTATTTGTTCAAGAATTACTATAGCTATATTAATTTTTTCGCGGGTGCCTTTTTTGCACGATTTGTGCAAACAATAATGCTGAATTTAATGTAGCAAAAATTAGTATAAGTAAATATTGTTTTGTTTCATGTGTCTTCTGATAACACGCTGGCATAATTTTACTACAGAAAACATGTCTTTTTTACGCATTTTTTTCACTGCACATTTTTTAGGAACGTAATTACCGTATAAAAAGTGACGCAACTAGTCCCCTAATTAGACACGTTTCTGGAACACCGCGTTATATGGAACAATAAATTAAACATATAGCCGACTCGTTTATTATATATTCAAAAATTATAACTACATCCATTTCTTTACATGCCTTTTTACACGATTAAAAAAAAACTTGACTATTTATCTTTTCCCAAAGAATTGCGACGAATAATATAATTAAATATTGTATTGTCTTATGTAGTTTCCAGATAATTTTAGTACAGAAAACATATCTTTTTTTACACGCTTTTTTCAATTCGAGTTTCTGGGAACGTAATTACCGTGTTTTAAATATTCCAATAAATAATTAGAGCTGCAAATGAAATCATTCAATATTTTCTATTATTGGTAGTTGAGATAATTAAGGAATAATTTCCACATTATTTCATAAAAAATAATATTGGTTTTTTCTAAAAGGTTTTAAATTCTTTCAACTTTTCCAACGACTTTATCTTACGGTTGATAACGGCTGATATACCGTTTGTTATTGTCGCTTTTTTAAACAGTCTTTCACTCGGAAAGATGTTCGAACCCTCAACCGGAAATCAAACCAAATCGCAGCTGTTACTCGACCACTAAGCTACCGACATCTCTACTAATCTCTCGGACTGAAGATGAATACTACAAGTCGCGAGTTAGAGCATCTGCCATGAAAGCCAGCGGAACCGGGTTCGATTCCCGGTCGACGATTCGAACACTTTTCGGACTAACAAATTGTAATTAAAAACATCACAATTAATTAATTTCAAATTAGATATTGCGCTTGAATTACATTGAGTCGGAAATAAAAAATATAAACGCTCTGAAACTGTAGCGCTTTCTATATTTGTCATAGTTTTGCACAGTTTTCTCCAGCATAAATAAGAAATAAGAGCCGCTGGATTGTTTCTATAGAAATTTATTGATTTCAGGAGCAAGACGATGCTCTCGGTTACAACAGTACACCGTCGTATATGGATCCGAGTGCATTTACACCACCGAAAATCACCGTAAAAGCACTATACGATTATCGTGCCCAACAACCGGACGAATTATCATTTTGTAAACATGCAATTATCACAAATGTAACCAAACCAGAGAATAGTAATGGTTGGTGGCGTGGCGATTATGGTGGTATGAAACAACAATATTTCCCAGCAAATTACGTGGTAGAAATCGATCGTATTGATATGCACGATCAAGATAGTGATAATTCGAATGAATCAATGTTACATGGTCAATTAGATTTGAATGGTGCTGTTATCGATATCTTCCACATACCGGATCTACCAGATGATTTAGAATGGATGTTACGTATTGTAACATCAACAGCATGTACACCATTTGAGGTTGCGGTACGTACACGTAATGAAGCATGTGAATGGTTGATGAGTATTAAGGAAGTAGCACAAAGAGCTTGTGCATTAGAGAATCAACATCGTGAAATGGAACGTACGTTTCGGATAGCAAAAGAAATGTCCAATTTGATTATTTATTGTCGTTCAATTACATTCAATATCGAACGTGCCAAACAACAAGGTTTCATCTTCTATGAGATGTCATCATTTCCGGAAACGAAAGCCGAGAAATTGTTATGTCAACAAGAGAAGAAATTCTTCGTCAAATACCATCAACACCAATTCTCACGTGTCTATCCAAAAGGTCAACGTGTCGATTCATCCAATTATAATCCAATAAATATCTGGAATACCGGTTCTCAAATGGTTGCATTGAATTATCAAACTGGCGATAAACCGATGCAATTAAATCAAGCCAAATTCCGTGATAATGGCCAATGTGGTTATTTATTAAAGCCTGATTTTATGTGTCGTGATGATTTCGATCCGAACGATGAGAATACATTGATCGGTGTTGAACCATTATTAATTTCATTACAAATTATTGCTGCACGACATTTATGTCGTCCAAAGAAAGGTACAGCAAATCCATTTGTTGAAGTTGAAATTCTTGGTGCATCATTTGATTCAAAAGTTAAATTAGTCACAAAACCAGTTCCTGATAATGGTTTCAATCCGAAATGGAATGAAGAAATCATTGAATTTGTTGTTATGAATCCATATTTTGCTCTATTACGATTTCTAGTCCAAGATGAAGATGTTTTCGGTGATCCAAACTTTATAGGTCAAGCTACATATCCGGTTAGTATTTTACTTTATAATTACTCTTATTACTATTGTTATTTTTTATTAATATTAAAATGTTTCAGGTTACTTGTTTACGAACTGGTTATAGGAGTGTATGGTTGAAAAATGCATACAGTGAAGATCTTGAATTGGCTTCCCTTTTAATCCATATCAGTATCAAAAAAGTTTCCGTATGTATTTTCACTTAACGGTCGAGTCCATAACTAATTCGCTACACTATTGACGGGCATCAAGCATCAGTAATTTTCACCCTATTTCAACCCTATTCGCTACGTATTATAGAGCAGTAGTCTCTGATATCTGAGAATCATACGTTCTACAGTTTCTTACAAAAATTTCTGAAAATTTCATTTATGTGATTTACTTTTTAATGATCTTGTTCCGAAACGGACTAAATCCTACTAGAAATCCTCCCATTATTTAGTTATAGTGTTGGTCTTTCTGAAGTCTCAATAGGGAGATTATTCCTCAATTAAGTTTGTAGGCAGCAGGTCCGGATTGGTGATGTAAAACGGCCCGAGCGTTTAGCAGTCGACAACAGTCTACGATACCTTTTACAGTAACAAATTAACAGAAAAGTTTAAAATATTCGTATTGCACAAGTCTTGTCGTTTTAACAGGGGCTTTTTTGTAGCTCTTGACTGTTTTCGCCTTCCCCGGCTGTCATATTTTTTAGCTCTTTTAGGTCTTTATGAGGTCAGGCACTTGGTTGTAAAATATCTGAACATTTCAGGCAATAAAAGACTTCAAAATATTCACCGTTTTACGATCTGCTTAGTCATTTTCTAGATGACGCATTTTACAATACGCCGACGTCATGTATATAACGAGTGGACAAACCATCCAGGTGGATAGGAAGAATTTCCTTACCGTCTACTTTTAAAATTTGTACATGAGACAGAAAAAGATAGAGACAAAATAGAAAAAAATAAATAATAAAATAGAAATATAAATTTCACTCATCTTTGGTCATCTTCGTGAACGTGTCGATCGTTTTCTTTTTGGAATGTCATCTGTTGTGGTATATAAGAATTTACCTAAGACATGCCAGACATCTGCTATCTTCGTTGTGAGTATAATCATTTTATCCTATATAGCATGATTGATACCGGCCGGAGAAGAGCAAGATTAAACGAAGAATTTTGAAATATCTTAGTAAACGATCAGGATTGTAACGAAATGCTTCCTGTACACCTACATGGCTTGCCCACCCTGTACAGGGTGTACTGTTTCAAATGAAACAGTAAGAGACTGTGTTCCCAACAGTTGACTTCAAATTTTAATATAAATTAATTTTAAAAGACACCAGACACTATTAAAAAGGTTTGAAGACTATTCGTATTCGTCGTTATTGTGCTCGTCTCTGATGTTTCTATAGGGCAGTGTTTCCCAAACTTTCGACATATGTGTACCCCTTCTATAATTTTCGTAACACTGTGTACCCCTCGTCAAAAAAAATGCATATACTTTAATAATAATAAGTCGCTTGTTGCATCAGGCGCAGCAAAAGCCTGGAGCCACATGTACCCCTTCAAACTCTTCGCGTACCCCAGGGGGTACGCGTACCACACTTTGGGAAACACTGCTATAGGGCACCAATCTCTAGTCAATAGTTTAGGGCACTATTTGTCTTACGCGGATAACCGTGTGAAATAAGCGTGGTTTTAGTGTTATGCAAAAAACTAGCCAGATTTGTCAAAATTGTTGTTGTTTGGTCTCACAATTTGTCGTCTATCTGGAAAAAAAAATAGACCAAATAGTCCTCGCACTGAAGAAATCATGTTTCAGTGATTAACCTCCCTAAGGGGACCTTTAGGGAGCTTATTGCAAATGGACTTTGGAAAATCGGCACATGTATATTATCCATTCTGGTGACCTTCTTCTTGCTCAGGGACGGATTTACCATCAGACTTAAGCTTCGAGCCCCCCTTTTCAAAACGGGTCCATAATCAACTAATCTTCAATTATACCAACAACGTCTGTGGTTTTATTTGAAAGTTTCCTTCTCAGGAAAAGCGGTCTTAAAATAGTTATCCTTAAGCCGTCTAAGTTCCCGAAAAGTTTTAAGCCTACTGCTAGACTCTACTACAAGATAACCGGACTTATCTTGCCTTATAGAATCAATAATCATTTTTTAACTTGACGCCCTACATAGTTAAATTATAGAATAGAATACAGTGATGTTGTTTCAACAATTTTTGCCCTGCCCTAACTGATAATCTCATTGTCTCATCACAAATTAGTCACGGACTCGAGTCGTAGCCCAAAATTTTTAGAACTTTAATAATTTTTGTTTGGTTGTTTTGTTTCAGGATGTAGGTATTAGAACATGACAATACTAATCTATCATATATTAAGATATTTATATTATAATACAGTTCCAAAGCTTTATCATTGTAAAAAAAAACCGTTACATATCATTAACACATTTCAAAATAATTCTACAGATCATATCAAAACAAAAGAACTAAAAAACAGTTTATCTCTAGAATATTTCTGTTGTATCAACGGATCTACAATATAATCATTTCATTGGCAGCAATTAAATTATAAGGTCATTCATATGTAAAAGACATTGAAGATTCAACAAATACTTCCAAAATTTTAAACCTTTTTTAGATAAACATTGACTGTTTCTTGTAAAAAAAATGCATGACTATATCTTAGAATAAAAAAAAAAGGCAATAAGAATATTTTTTCAATACTTGCTGTTAAAGTCCTACTTTATCGACTGAAAACCCGACGGTAAAGTAGCAATTTACCCACCGCAACGGTAAAATGTTTACTTTACCATCGAGCAACTCCATAGCAACCAATAAACAAAAACAATTGCTAGTTGTTTAGAGCTTATTAGAAAAATAACAAAATTAAATAAATTAAAGAGTTTAACGTAGTACCTTCGCGACAGTCGGAGGAAAAAATTTATGTTTGTGTTTACAGTAGAATTAAGAAGAGTTTTAATGACAAGTATTGGAAAAAATCTTGTACTGCACACGGTGGTAAAGTTCCTTTATCCACTTGTGGATTTCTTCACTTCCGCTCATGGATAAAATATAACTTTACCACCTTGTACAGTAAATAACTATTATATAATTCCCTTTCAATGATGTTAATATTTTCTGAAAAATTTTAAACTGGTTGTACTATTAATAAATTCTATTGATCCATAGATGATAAAGAGATTAAAATTAAACAAAATGCTTTAAATGTTATTCTACACGTTTTTATTTCTCTATTTCCTCATCTATGTCCGGATCGTTTTGTTCACCTAACATTATACTTAAATCGGCCGGTGTACGAAAATAATGATCCATTAAAATGATACGTTTCTGTTCAGTTGATGATTCTACTAAATACCGATCGTTTTTCCATGGTAAAATTCCTGATTCTTCTAAATGATGAATTTTTCCACGCTCGCAGATTATACGTTTCGTTACACCTGGAATTATACTGTTCATCATCATTATATACTGCGGACTCTGTGGTATTTTGTAGATCCGTAATGGTAGACGATTAATTACTACTTGTACTGCTACGAGTATTGCGACTAGACTTGTTAGAAATATAATGATTTCGTTATCTAATCGTTTCGTTGCTTTACTCCATTTTTCATAGGGTAGTGACATATTTCTTCTGTCTTCTTTAAATGCTACAGTCAAGCATGCAATTGTTGCGGTTGTTGTTATAATAACTTGGGCAGCAAAGATATAATGACTCATTGTATTCCGATAAATCATTGGATACGTTTCTGGGATTTTATCAGCAATCTTCCATTGTTTTTGTGTTTTTCGCTTGAAAATTCCAATAAACGTTCGCTTAAAATTGAAAGCAATTTGAGGTTGTTTTTGTAAAATATTCGTCCTACGATACGCAAAATTGGAGAAATTACGGAAATTATTCGAACATTTATTGCAAATTCTCAGATTAAATAGTTTTATTAATGTTCCCATTGCTGATTTTATCAAAATTATCACGTTGAAATTTTGAGGTTAAATTAAAGGGGCTCACGTGTGACCAGGATAATAACCCAGTATGATGCGCGCGCAAGTTCACTCTCCCAAAATTCCTGTAATTGAATATAAATAATAGCAACATTTTCTTTTCATTTCCGAATATTACATTATTTTTTATAATGCTAATTTAAAGATACTTTTAATAAAAATTATTTAATTTTATACTGGTTAATATTAGAGTAAACATTGGCAACGTTGCAAGACCTATAATAACCTGGTTATTAGCTCTTGTAGCTAACTTCAAATCTTTTAAAAGTTTATTATACCAATAAAATTAAGCGAATTTCCCCATAAATTATAGCAATTTGCGTTTGAATTTAGTAAAAATTCCGTTTATTATGTTGGTTGTTCTGTTCGAAGACCGTTGAAGTGGGAAATTGTTTTTTTCATTCAAAAGTTTTTGTCACGTCCAACTAATCAACAGTTCAAGATCTATTTCTAGTCGTTTTTATTACAACAAAATTGTGAATTAAACAAAATAATGTCGTTGAGAAATCTCCATTCTATAAAGAATAAAGAAAACAATGTACCAAAAACGAATACGATACAACAGAAATCCACGAAAATGCAACCGACAAAGAAGACAACAGTTCAAAGTAAATCTGTGCAAAATGGAAATGTAAAAAAATCGGAAACAAAGACTATAGTAAAAGATGTGCCACAACAGACTGAACAACAGCAAAAGACTGCAGACGGTGGAAATCAACCATCGACATCATCAAATGATAACGGTACGAAAGATCGACGTTGGACGTTATCTGATTTCGATATTGGGAAACCGTTGGGTAAAGGTAAATTTGGAAATGTCTATCTAGCCAGGGAGAAACAATCGAAATTCGTTGTGGCACTAAAAGTGCTTTTTAAGAAGGCGATTCTAGAATACAATAACGAACACCAAGTACGTAGAGAAATCGAAATACAATCGCATTTAAGACATCCAAATATACTGCGAATGTATGGATATTTCCACGATGATAATAGAGTTTATATCATCCTCGAATATGCACCGAACGGTAATTTCGTATAAACGTTTATTTACAGCTAACAAATCCAATAATTTTGTAATGTTTCAGGTACTTGTTATAGAGCGTTACAGGCGATGCCAGAGAAACGTTTCACTGAAACCACAGCTGCCTCATATATCGCCCAAATCGCCAGTGCCCTACAGTATTGTCATTCGAAAAAGGTTATACATCGTGACATTAAACCGGAGAATCTCTTATTGGGTAATAAAGGCGAAATAAAAATTGCCGATTTCGGTTGGTCTGTACATGCTCCAGGCTCAAAACGTACAACATTATGTGGCACATTAGATTATCTACCACCGGAAATGGTAACTGGAAAGAAGCACGATGAAAAAGTTGATTTGTGGAGTTTAGGTGTATTATGTTATGAATTTCTAATCGGTAAACCACCATTTGAAGCCAGCAATTACGACGATACATATCGTAATATCAGTAAAGCTTTGTATACATTTCCTGAACGTATTCAAATAAGTGATCTAGCTAAAGATTTTGTACGTAGATTGTTAAAAGTTAATCCGAATGAACGATTAGGACTTGGACACGTTTTAAAACATCCTTGGATTGTGCCACATGTTAAAACCACTAAATAATAGTGGCAGTCATGGTTGATTTGATTAATTTAATCCTATATGAGTTATTTGATGTGCTATATTTTTTTCTTGAGAAAGTGTGATTATTAATCATTTTTAATGAATCTCGTAGGTATTGTAATCTGACGTTACTTTATTGAAATGGTAATAAAATTGAAATTAATTAGTATTATTTTGCAATCGTTTCGAACATGTAATTATTTAAAATGGGGCTTGTAGGTTGTTATAAATACAAAAACTTTTTCAGTTCTTATTAACATTTTCATCGTCAAAGATCCACAACTAGAATCCTTAAAAATAACTAAATCTGCCTGGTGAAGTTCTTTAAATTTTGATATAAGGAAAAAAAATTGAAAAATGTTTTTGTCCTCTTCTATAATAATCAGTAGATTTGAAGAATTTTCACAATATGGCAACCTAGGGATTAGATTTCTTCATTTAACTACTGTCGTTAATGTCAATTATATAACCTTGAACATTTTTTTTCTTTGTACAATAAAAATCTTGATTATTGTTTTACGAATTTTCTCGACAACTTTGGGAAATTTATGGAAATTAAACAGAAAAAGTTTGTAGAAATTCGACACAAATTGGTAAGTTTTCTCAATAAACAATTGTCAAAAAAATGACAGCCAATAGCAAGACTCGTACATTCGTAAGTTTAAAACCGTACGGATTTAACAAATTATTATTATTTTACATTAAAATTACTTCAACTAAAGGAAGTAAATCAATATTTTTTATTTTTTCGGTTGATTTTAGACGTATTTTTTATATATTTTAATTTTACGCTAGTTTATTTACGCAGTGATGTCAAAATCATTGATGTCTAATTGTAGCTGTACTAGCCGATATGCCTGCTTGATATTTTAATTATTTTAAGATAAGTTTGTTTCAGTTGCTTAATTAAATTGAAATATGCATCCAATAACTGTAATTAATACTATTAAATTGAATGTAAGAGTAGAAGATTTTAAATATTTTTATCTTGGTTTTCGGTGGCATCTATCGGTGGAGCCGCCAATGTATTCGTATCTGTAGAGTTCTTTGTTGTTTTGAATTAGTTCAATCAAATTGGACTAGATGACGCATTAATTATCTCATTCTACCAACTGTAGGCTAAAACACTATTGACAATTTGACAATTTTTATCAATTTACATCAATAGATTTATAATATTTAAGACGCGTTATTAATTGAATTAAAACGTATTTAAAGATTTATATTTGTGGTTGTTTTATAACGAATAAATTTATCAATGTTTTCATGGTTATTGGGGCATTGTATATTTGTTATGTTGGTGTACCTGATAGATTCTTACGTCAACCAATGAGACAACGGAAGAAATTAGGATCATTTACCTTCAGCCTATTGCACACAATTTGTTCCCTTATGTGACATGGCGTCTGCTAGAAAATTTAGTTCTTGATCGGATTTATTTTTTAATAAAACAAAAAAGAACCAACAAACAATTATCGCAATTACCAAATTTTTATATGACAATTCATATAATTAAACGGCTTATTAATAAGAGCCAAAAATAATTTATAGAGACTTGCATTGATGGTAATGCATGCAAGGAAAACTCAACGGATGAACGATGGGTAGGCTAAACAAAAATTATTTAACATTTGATCAATAATTTTAATCATTCAATAATCACATATGTACACAATTCGAATGTTTTGTGAACTATCAAAAACATTCAATTGGTTCCGTATTGATTTTAATTTAATTAAACTTTATTATTGTTTAGGTACTTCGAGAAGCACCAAGCCCATCCCTATCAGGTAAATTGTAGATAAATAAGCGGAAAACGGTTAAATTTAACAAATTCAATCGGTGAAATTTGACGAAAATCGATAAAACTGCCGCGTTTTATCAATAATGTTGATCGTTGCTCGGTTTTTATTAGCGATTGCAAACAATAACAACTCGTTAATTGTTGATATTTATTTTTTCCGAAGAAACGTAATTTCTACGAAATAATCGATTTGTTGTTATTTTAGATTTATTGGAATTTTGTTTGCAGTGGAAAATTATTATAATTTGCTTCAATGAAAGCGTTTCTTTAATGAATAGTTGTCAAAACATCAAAGTAAACATGGCTTCCCTCTGCTGCAACATACATAACCTAATTTTTTTAAAGAGCCAATTTAATAAATTAATTAATCGGAAATTTTTAATTTTTATTCAATTTAGAATTCGAAGTATGGTTCATCAAAGGCATACGGTTCAACAAGTGATCGATATGATAGGATACGTGATTCACCGAATGGTAATTATCGGTCAGATAGTCCGGATTCACAATCACCAAGGGACCGTGAACGATCTTATCAATCAAAAAGCTCCTATCTACAGAAAATACGTGAAAAGGAGAGAGAAAATAGAGACTATAAGATGTCAAGAGATGTCAAATATTCAGGTAAATTATAACACAAATATAGGCAAATTTAATCAATTGATTTTTATTGATTATTATTATTTGCAGATTGTGCAAGATCGCCTAAAGATAAACGTATTAGGGAATCTGAACATAGAACCAATAATGATAGAAATGATGAAAAAGGTATCTTGCATCCAATAAAAGTATCACAGAATTTAACATCAAGAGATCGAAAAACAGTACACAATAATTCAGTTGATAAAGTCTGTATTTTATTTAATTTAAGGGTGAGTCATGAGTTCGTATCAATTTTTAGAAGTATAATCGAAGCCATCTCTTAGACAATCGTGCCATTACTCAATAATATCGAGCTGTTTTTAGACAAAAAAAAACTGTCGACAAGTAGTTCCTATTTGGTCGAGAATTGTCGCTCCCCAAAGAAAATGCATCAAATTCCAGTAATCTTTCTAGGGTTTTATCCTGCTGGACAAGAACTCGTTTTCTATTGAACAATGCTGGATACGGTTGACTCAGAGTTGCATACAACCGTTCTTGTTGGGTAGAATACAGCTCTGCTTTGATCTTTCTTATTTTACGAATTAACTTAATGTGTCTTACACCCTTACACTCGGAAAATTCCATTAGCCACATATCCTGATGAAAATCTTTCTTATTTAACTCTTAGTTTAACTGGTCGTTCACGATTTAATTACTGTTTTTCTGGGGGATCCATTTGTCGTCATAGTTTTTCGTTTGGATTACTGGACAAATACAAATTTCTTAGAAAAAGAAAAAACTGTCTTCTTTTTGCACTGAGTTGAACTTTGTAATCTGTGCACTAGTAAACGGACCCATCTCGTTTTTGCACCTGTGTCTTCAATTGACTATAGATGGAGAATTTCTCGCCAAGAGCTGTACACCGTGCCAATTTAAAGAGGTGTACCACCGATAATTATGGAGCCCCTACTTCAATAGACATTAGACCTATACTTAGGATCTTCTTCGATTTAAAATCCTTTACAACAGATCAACTTGGTCGAAATTGATCCTTCAGATCAAAATAGTCTTCATTAACCTTTTGAAAACATTTTCTTGTGTACCTCCACCTTACACTTAACATATCTTCTGTTTCCGTGACTTTAAAACTTTGTTTCCAATAATGATACAATAACAGCTTAATTTTAAATGGATCCATTGTTTATTAATGATTGATTGATGTAATTCATTACAAATGGAAGGATAGATATATCCATGGTGACAGGGAAGAAGTTGGTAAATTCAATCACTCCGAAAGTCTTGTTTCGGCCAAAATGTGAACAACTGCGCTATCAATTTGTTGTTATACCAAAAACATGAAATCTGTGTGATAAGAAGAGAACTTTAGAAAGCAGTACAAATTCTTAAAGAACTTTATCCCTGTGATCACGAATATAAGAGATGATCCTTCATTTGTTTATCATAACATTTATCAAGAACAAATTGATACGAACTTATTGTTCATCCAAATAGAAAACAATAATGATAGAAAACAATAATGATAATTAAATTCTTGTAGAGGGATGAGCGGGAGCGGGTGGTTAGAGTCGGTGATTGGTCAGAACATGTAAGTTCATCAGGTAAAAAATATTATTATAATTGTAAAACAGAGGTGTCACAATGGGAAAAACCAAGGGAATGGATTGAACGTGAACGTGATAGATTTAGGAATCGTGAAAGGGATCGGGATCGAGATGCAGAACGTTGTTATAGCCGTTCAGGTAAATGTTCAAATTTTTGTTTAATTTATTTAATAATAAAACTTTTTGTAGGGCATGACAAACATTCCAATTTACGGCCACCAACCGGAATGAGTAGTAAGGATATTAATCGAGAAACAATTGGGAATCGTCATTGGAACAGCAGTAGTAGTAGTAGTCGTATTGATGACAATGATATACCAATGAAAGATATCCCATCACGTTCAAGAAAACCACATCAACAATCCCAACAACAACATTATCAAGATGGCGAGAATTCCCAATTAATTCAACAAGATATGGATATATCACCGGGTGATAGTACACCAACATCAGAAATATCATTTACAACAACAAACTCGAATCAAATTAATAATAGTAATATTGATCATAGTAATAATATAAATACACAAACAACAACACTAACAACATCATCAGCAACAACAACAGTGGGACCGGTATTATTGGCAAATGCATTACCTAGATTAATATCACATCCAGTATCATCAGCAACAACATCATGTTCATCATCAATATCATCATCTCATCAACAACAACAACAACCAACAACGCCTAGTGGACGTTCAGATACATCACCACAAAGTACATTATCATTATTGGCCGGTTTACAACCAACAACATCCACATCAACAATCACATCAAATACACCAGGTCCACCACTACCACCACCAATTGGTAGTGGTAATAGTAGTAATTGTTTAAATCGTATTTCATCTGATAATGTACAACAAAGGCAGACTCTTATTGGGGATAGTGCAGTGCATACGTCGCTTAGTGTTGATATAAATCATACAGGGACAGTTGTTGAAGGACCACCAACACCGACACATTCAGAAACACCTGATTGTTCTAAAGGTAACTTTACAATTATAAACAAACAAAAAAAGATGCGTTAGAAAACTTGAAATTTGTTTTAGTGACGGTACCTGTAAGTAGTCCACCAAGTAGTGGTAATCTATCAACACTACAAGGTATGTCGAGTTCTTTACAAGCTTTAAGACCGCAAGGGCCCACAATAACACCATCATTAGCCAATCATTATAGGGATGATTTAGTGAATCATGTCAGAGGGTGGCCGGCTGAAATTTTAGAAAAACAAGTAATTATTAATATTAAACGATTTTTTTTTTAAATATGTAAATAATTGATTTGTTTTTAGGCTCAAAAATTAGCAGAAGAGGCTTACATTATGAGTAGTATACAATGTTCTAAAGTTTCCGCTGAATTAAAGTCTGCTAGATCAATAGTACGTCTAACTGAAATTCAAGCAACTTTACAAGAGCAAAGGTTCGTTATTGTCATTAATTTAAGGGCTTAGACATCAAGGGCCAAATGTGCACTTATAAAACGTCACAATCATTTAAGATATTATGCCAGTAAGATTGGGGGGTCCATGAGGATTGGTGCAAAAGCGTTTTGTTCAGTTCCTGTTATCACACGTAATTATGCAACCTATAGGAGCCTTCGGCTATCGACGTTTCTTTCTCACGATATTGAATCAAATTTACACGAATAATCTTAAATATTTTCAGGCCGATAGACCAGTTTTTGATAATTCAGAAAATTGCTCTTCAATTATTGAACATTAAGTTGCTTTATAATTAAATTCGATCAAGAACAGACCAAAAAATCTATAATTAGTCTCTGTTACTAGTTCTGTAAGTAGCACATATTGTAGTTAATTGAAGCGTTCAGAAACCAGAGAGATTAAAGTCAAAATAATACCGCAACAAAAGGACTAATGGACATGATCAGTAATTGAATTGTCAAGAATTGAACACGATAATAACATTGTAAATCCTTTAACTAACAAGAATTGTGTTTAGTTCAACTTTACTTTATGTGAAAGGCTTAATTAAATAATGCTTGATGCCCTACAATAGATTCAAGACCTCCCTCTCTTGTTCCACTGAACTGTTTGTAAGCAACTTCTTGTTTTTCACAAAACAAAAAATAAACTTAACCGAACAAAACTGAAACATATATCTTCAAGGACTTCATAAAATCGTTCCATGAATCCCAGGTTTATGGTGGTATTGTTTGAATCTTGCATAGACAAGTCCTCGGCCCGAAATATTTCTGTATATCAACACATTGCATAGATCTATAAACAATCAGTCGTTCATGTCAATAAATGTTACGAAGAAACCGTAGTTGCATTAAAATAACGAAATAAATTAGAAACTGTTGGAAAGTATTATTTGGTGCCCTTGGCTAAGCCCTTTTAATTTTGCATTACCTTAAATATTATTTAATAAATTAATGATTTTAGAATTCTATTTCTACGTCAACAAATTAAAGAATTGGAAGAATTAAAATCACAAAATTCATTCATGTCTGATGATTCTTAGTGGTGTAAATATATCACAAGATTTAGTGTTCTTGTATTTGTTTTGTTTTGTTTCTTGAAGAAGAAGATGAACAAAGAAATGAAAACGTTTGTAGTTTAATTGATTTTTAATTTATCTGAAAAGTACAGCCGGTGTATAATTAATAATCTTTTTATCTCATGGGTTTTGCCTCTACGTTAATTATTATTACAATATATATTTTTTTTTCTAATGAACTTGTTAGGGCCTATTCTTGGCATTTTATTTTTATTTTAATTTAATATATTAGATACTAAAGACTATTTCTCTTTAGATAGAATTATTAATATGTGACCTGTATTATAATGGTTTTATGTTTTAGATTTAGATAAATTAATATAACATAGAAATAGGTTTTTTTCATAAAAGAAAAGTGTACATTTTCATTTGATTGATCACTATTATTTCTTTTCTACATTAGGAATATTAACAGTTGTACCATTTCGCTCCCCATTTATTTAATCGGAAATTCAAATGGAAATATACACCCGATTCTATGGCAAGAAGCACACTTTAAAACTGTAATTTTTCGGAAAAAATAAATTTAAAAAATATATTGAAAAATGGGATAAGATATCTTGTGATATATTTCATGTTTCTGTTGCTTTAATGTCGTTTCCTTTAAAAACAATTGTTACTTTCAGTCGACGTATTTTCTATTAAACGCGAATGATTAGAATCTAACAATTGTATGCAATATTCTTATTGTAATATAGTTGGGAAAGATTGGAAAAAAGTACAATCCTTGATGCAAGCAGTAAATTTTAGACTAATTTCCACAATATAAGTAAAAAAATGGTATTAAATAAAATTCAGATCTTAGCACACAGTCGTTTTCCATTAACTTTGTTTCTTTAATCATTTTCGGCTGAAAAATACTTTGTATAGTTGTCTTCATGTATTTGAGTGTATGTCTGTTATATAATCTTATAAAAATTGAAATGTTCCAAACAAGTAACAATTAAAAACTTTTTAATCTAATTCGTGTGCGATTGATTTCCACCTTTACACGAATAAGGACAGGTTATTCTGAAACATTCAAAATATCTTCTTAACTAATGCACTTTTATTAACTTACAAAAAAAAATAATAATAATAATTGAAGGAAAAACAGTATTTGTAAACAACAAAACTTGGCTATCTTCAGATTTTCTTGCTTATATATCCACAGAAAAATAAAACAAAACATATCTATAGAAAGGAATGCTCAAAGAAAACAGTTTTCCATTAATTTGTAAACGACACATTAGTCGATCGCGAATTAGAATTAAAAATTGAGAAAATAATGAGAACTGTGTATATAGGCCAAGTTTGAGACAGAATCGTAAATTAAATAAGAATTAAAAAAATAAAGGCACAAACTTGCTGAAAATTCCATTCATTTTAACAAATTACAAAAATTTCTTCCACATTTGATGGGTTCTAATTTTAGGATCAAGTCTAAAAATAAATCGAAAATGAAATTTTCAGCAAACACTTTTCCATTAGATAATGATTTTTTTTTTTAATAATTTATGTACATAGTTGAAGCAGTCTAACTCCTTTTTTTTATTTGTCTTTTAGTCATTTTTAAGATAAAAAACGGCACCACTGCCGATATAAATACGCGAACAACACAAATATTTTATTTATAAATTAATAATAATTATAACAATAAAAATAGAAAAAAAATTTTAATCGATAAATAAACATACACCAGTTCTTTTCTTGTTACTAATTACTGTTTATATAAATATATTGCAATTGTTATATGTATATATTATATACAAAATAGATGTGTTGTTTAAAAATCACATTTTTTTTTTAATATAAACAAATATATACAGTTTTCTTTTTGTTTTGTTTGCTTAAAGGAACGAAGGAGTGAGCCTACTTTTACTTGATTCCCAACACAGACAAAACTCTATGATAATTCTATAAAAAAATCTCACTATTGCATTGCAATAATAATAATAATCAATTTGTTCATAATAAAATAAAATCTCATATTATCGCAAAGAGCTAATTAAAGAAACAACAAAAACTGAAAGATTCTCATTACATTTTGTCTGTGTTTAATTCCTTTTTTCATCTTGTTTTTATTATATATATATATTTATAAACATTATGTAAATATTGTTGTGGCCTGACCCATAAGAATATCACAGAAAATTTCGCCAATAAACGGCCCATCATCATATAAATATTATATATTTTAATTAAATCACCTAAATTTCAACACCATTATTATTATCATCATCATCATCATCATTGATTTAATTGATGAATTAATTAATAATAACATACAAATTGTTGATGTCCAATTTTTTTACACAAAAAACTGGACTATCATTACTTAAAAAAAAAAATTCTACATTCTATGGATCAGACCGTCTGAAAAATAATGCCTAATCCTACATCTTGGTATACAATTTCATTTTTTTTTTGTTTGTTTTGAAATTTTTAATTATTTAAAGGGAGTAATATTTCGTGTACAACTCAGTCGTACAGACACATCTGTGAATATTACAATTTCTCAGACATTTTTTTTTGTTTGTTTCTAAAATTTAGAGATATGGTAAAATTATTTATAAATTTCCAACATTATATTACATAAAAATTTCCAATCACGATAATAAATGTCTGGATTATTTCGAATTTTCACAAATGGCCTCTCAATGATTAATTTCTAACTAAAAAACATTGAATATTTTTTCGGGAAACAACCCTCTTGTCATTTATCATCATTATTATTGTTTTTATTAATATTGTTTATATTTAATATCAATACAAATAAACTCCCTTATACTTGCTTGTTTTTTTTTTGTTTAGTAGCAGCGCCATATACTCAGTTTTTTATTTACAAGAGGAAAAAAAAAGAAAAAAAATTAATTGATACTAGCACTAAACTATCGGTGAATACGGCGTAATGCTCTCCGTAGTTTCCTTTGAGGTTGTGCCCTGTTTGGTAATTTTGTATTACAATACAAAAATTTGATTTGTTAATTTTTCTTCACTTACGTATTAGCTGCGCCGTCCGTGAAATTGAAATTAGGCATTGCTCCAGTAAAATTGAAACCACCAGGTGTTGGCTATGTAAACAAACAATCAAATTAACGTTTTGTATTTTTTCAAACGAATTGGCACAGTAAAATGGGCGTATTTCACATAGTAAGCAGATAAACAATAACAGAATCTAAAGTGTACTTTTTAAAAAAAAAATATAGGAATCTTTGAATTTGTTTCTTTGATAGTAATCCTGAGGACGGTTGTGTTCTTAAATATTTACTATTTCTGTAACTTGACTTTTATGGATACTATAAAAACCTTCTGCTTTTATGTGCACATAGAATTTTTATATTTGTTCATTTGCCTCACACTTGATTTCAATGTTTAGTTTGCACTCTTTTTTTATCGTTTGGTATAAACTTTATGGGTCCTCGACAAGAGAGGACTTGACACGTTTACATAAATTCGTGCGACTTTTAGATAATATTCGACAATGGTTACATAAATTGCCATAGTATTCTATTAAAAAAAATCATCATAAAGTGCAAATATTTGAGTAAACAAGGTTTCCGTCCTTTAATAATAAGAAAAACGGGTTCATGGATGTGGTTTAATTGTTTTCTTTACGAAAACTAACGATCTTTCTCTTCATCTTAATTGAATACTATCTATGATATTTTTAGATTCTTCTTGGCATATTTTTTACCCACTATCACTGAATTCAATTGATAAAGATAATTATGTTTAAGTGAACTTTTTAAGAAGCTCTAATAATAAAAATCACGATAGAATTTTTGATTCGAAAATATATTCGGGACAATGGCCTGTTAAATCCCCCAGGAAACAGACCAATCGATTGTAACCACAACTAGGAAGTTAGCTAGAGCGACATAAACTTTGCAACAAAAGTTTGAAAGCAATAACATGACAAAAAGTAGATAAAAACACAGATCTAAAGGAAGTATTGGAACAACAGATACAATAAAAATGCATAAAATTAAAATAAAGCAAAATTTTAACATGGATGAAGAACGATTTTGGATACAAAGTTGTGCGGATTAAAAGTATATCCAAGGTAAAACAATTTTATTAGCACGTAACAAGGTTGAAAGTCCTGGTGCCAGCTTCAAAAAACTAGACCGGTGAATCTAGCAGCATGAAATTTTGCACAGGAGTTGACATAGAGTAGATGGGCACTAAGAAATGACTTTTGAAAATAATTAAGTTTGAAAACGTTGAAATCTAGATTTCGGAACTCTGAGAAGCATAAGTTTCGACACATCAGCGATCAACTAACACTCGCTGATTGGCAAACAATGCGCAGTCTAATTCAATTGATCCAGAAGCATGAAATGTCTTATAATTGTATAAAGTAACTAGGAATGCCTAATGAAGAAAGGATTTTTGAAAATTCCTCTTTCAAGGGTGTTAAATGGGGGATGAAAGTTTGCAAGGAAGTTCGTCATTTTTTAACTTTGAAATATGAAAACTTCTGTTTATGAATAAATGCCAGTTGCATTAGTGTGCTTAAAAAATTCATCCTCTGAGGAGGTAAATTAAGGTATAAAAATTTGTAAGGAAGTAAGTCATTTTTGAAGCTAGCAAAGTTGTAATTCGTGTCGGGTGCACGCCTGGTTACACATTAAGTTCTATTCAAAAAAAAAAATCAATTTATTGCTTTTTCTAGTTCTCTTATTAATATTTAGTAAAAAATGTGAATAAAAAGACTCTCCACCCTTTATCAATAAGGTAGAAGGGCTTTTATGTTTGTTGGAAAAACTAAAGGTTTTTCTTTTTATCATTCTAATTGAAAACAATCTTTATTATACAGACTGTTTCACAAATTCAAGAACCTAAAATAGGACCAGAAGGTCCTTAGGTCCATCGATACTTAGTTGAGCTAGTTTGAGTTGTTGAGGGTTGCATACGAATATTTTAATAATTGAAGCTACAAAAGATGGGCGCTTGGGTAGAAACAGGTTGCATAAGCTTATTTTTCGCATATTTTCAATAATTTTCCTCCAAATTTGATTGATAAGAAGATTACTTCCAAGTGAATTCTAGGAGAAAATCCTGCAACAATACATTCGACTACATAGAACAATAGCATGTAAAAACTTTAGGAAACTGTCAGGAAGTTAGCTAGAGACAGAAACTTTTCAACTAAACTTTAGAAGTAGAACACGACTGTTCAAATATTTTTTTAACACGTACGGATGTTACGAGAACGATTTCGGATACAAAATTGTGCACTTTAAACACATATCCAAAGTAAAATAATCCTATAAACACTCAATAAACGGCTATCGGAGTACCAACAATAAAGAAAGGTTCCAGATAATCTTTAAACGATAAAAAAGGAACTACATTTGAAATCCGCTCGAACCACCATTGTGGCAGTTTCAAAAAACTGACAGGCAAAACCTGCAATATTCTGATGCATTATATGTTTCTCATACTCGAGCTTAGTTCAACTTTCTTGTTTTGATAGGACTGATTACAATTTTTCCTATGAAAATACCGATTTTACTGTGCAAATCGGTTCAAATTCATTTTATTGATTAAAATTTAAAGCAAACTTACCGCTGATGCTCCAAAATTGAATCCTGTTGTTTGTTGAGGTACTGTTGGTGGTGCTGCTGGTACAACCGCTGTATTACTCGCTGATTGTGCTGTAAAACTGGTTGGATTCGTCGTCTGACTTGCACCAAATGTAAAAATAGCCTTCTGATTATTATTATTAGCAGCTGTACCAAAATTAAAACTACCAGTTTTCGCCCATGTTGTCCCACTATTATTATGATTATTATTATTACCACTACTAGTACTATTAATATTATTATTGTTGCTAATACTACTACCACCAAAAATTCCTTGATTTTGTGCTGGTTGTGTTACTGTTTCAGTCTTTGTTGTATTATTACCAAAATTAAATGTAGTATTCGGTGTTATAGAAAAATTAAAACCACTTGTATTTGAAGTATTTGTAGCATTACCACCAAATTTAAATGATTGTGGTGTGGCTTCATTTAACTTATTTTCTTGTTGTTGTGGTTGTTGGCCAAAAGTAAAAGATGTTGGTTTCGTTTCATTTGTTGTTGTCGCATTTACAGTTGTTGGATTACCAAAAGAGAACGGTTTTATTGGTTCCGATGCACCGAAAATCGGTTTTTGACCTGTTGTTGAAACATTACTAAAACTCGTTGGTTTCGTATCGGTATTACCGAAAATATTTGGTTTTGTTTCAATTATTGGTGATGATGACGTACTACCAAATGTGGTTTTATTATCAGTTGTAGCAAAATTTGGTATTAATGGTTTCGTTTCGGTTACACCAAATGTTGGTTTTGTTGCATTTGATAAACCACCAAAACCTGTTGGTTTCGTTTCATTTGTATTGACAAAACTATTATTATTTAATCCAAATCCGGTAACAGGTTTTTGTTCTGAATTACCACCAAAGGAGATTGTTTTATTTTGATCAACATTCCCAAAATTGATCGTTTTATTTGTATCAGTATTACCAAAACTAAATGGTTTATTCTCTGATACAGTACTACTAAAACTAGTTTTAGTCGAATCTACAGAAGTACCGAATTTTGTTGTATTTGCCATACTACCAAAACCCGATGATGACGACATTGATGTTGTTGTTGTTGTTGATGTAGTTGCAAAGCCTAATGATTTAGTCGTAGCACTATTATTATTACCAATAAAACTTATAGTTTTATTATCTGCACTACTACCACCAAAACTTGTAGTCGATTTAGTTACAGTACTATTATTAGTACCAAAATTTATAGGTTTATTATCGGTGGTGCTACTACCACCAAAACTTGCAGTTTTTGGCAAATCGAAAGTTGGTAATTTTGTTGAAGAACTCGTTGTTGGTGTTGTCGATCCAAATCCATTACGATTTGAAAAACTCGCCTTATTCTCACTACTACTACTAACATCACCAAAACTACGTTTCGTTGAAGTAATTGCAGTCGATTGAATATTTGCTGAACCAAATTTGAACATTCCACTAGAACTGGTCGATGTAACCGTTGCTGTTACTGATGCTGTAGTTGTTGCTGTTACAATTGCAGCTGGTGTTGTAGTTGATCCAAATTTAAATGTAGGCATAGATGCAGTCGTTACAACCGTTGATGGTTTGGCGCCAAAAATATTACTTGCAGGACTACTTGTAGTAGTAGTTGTTGTTGTTGTCGTAGTTGTGGACGCAAATAAATTGGGTTTATTTATGTCACCATTAACCGGTTTAAAGTCAAATGTTGGCTTTTTAGCCACATTATCGGCAGATAAAGAAGCAGGTACTTCAATCTTTTTAGGTATTGTTGCAGTTTCATTAGTTTTTGGAGTTGTACTGGAATCAACACCGAATTTAAATGTTGGTAGTGTAGTTGTTGAACTTTTCTCTTCATTATTGTTTTCACTACTTTTATCTTGAGTTTGTGGTTTAATACCAAAATTAGAACTATTCGAATTGGTAGTTGCTGTAGTTGCTACTGTTGTAGTTTTATTAGGAACGCCAAATGTAAACGAAGGAGCACTTGTTGTAATTGTTGTCTGTTCTTGACTAGTTATAGTTGTTGTAGTACTTGGAATACCAAATTTAAAACTATTCTGTTTATTATCTATACCAAAATTGAAACTAACTGTAGTCTTTTCTGTTGTAATATTACTCGTGTTAATATCATCATTACAACCAGCTTTTAATGTACCACAACATGCACACTTCACAACATCATCCTTATTACGTACTAAACATGATTCACACTCCCATTCACACTGTTTTAATTTAAACCTATCACCAAAACCATTATTTACATTATTTGCATCTTTTGGATTACCACATTTCTGACATTGTGGTGTTGTATTTTTCAATTTACACAATTTACATTCCCAATCATTATTAATACCAAATTTAAATGTAGTTTTTGATTGTTCCTTATTCGGTTTTAATGTTTCACATGCTTCACATTTATTCAAATCATTCTTATTACGTATCATACAAGTTGGACATTCCCAAGTCTGTAACGATTTGAATTTATCCCCCCAACTCGATTGTTGTTGATTCTGTACAGTTGTGGATGTAGTTTGTGATTTATTTCTCACAGTTTCGCATGCAATACATTTATCTGTATCGTTTTTATTACGTACCCAACAACTTGAACATTCCCATGTTTCTGTCGTCGGTTTTATACCAAAATTAAATGTTGGCATTGATGGTACAGTTGTAGATATCTTATTATTTGGATTATCAGTTTGACATGCTTCGCATTTAGTTAATTCGTTCTTATTACGGATCATACATGTTGGACATTCCCATGTTGTTGGTAATGGTTTGAATTTATCACCAAAACTTGATAAATTCTGTTTATTATTTGTTGATTTTTCACGTTCTGTTTCACAAGCTATACATTTACTCTTATCATTACTATTACGTACAAGACAAGCTGTACATTCCCATGTATCTTTACTTGGTTTAAATTTATCTAAATTACTACTTGTTAAAATATCAACACAACTACCGGTTGTTTTCAATTCCGGTGCTGGTTTTATCAAACAATTCTCACCATTATTCTTCAATTTTGGTATTGGTTTCGTTACAATTTCCGGCATTTTAAAATTCAAATTATTTGTTGCAATTTTTTGTTTTTTATCAACCGGTTCACTGAATTTAAAACAATTAATCGCTTGAATGGCTTTGAAATTTTCCGATATTATTAATGGTTTTGAAAATTGATAATCATTGATTTTCTCTAATTTCTCATTAATTGGTTGTTGAGCTGCTGCTGCTGCTGGTGGTGGTGGTATAACAAAATCAAATTTCGGTAGTGTTGTTATTGGTAATTTTACATTTGGTAATTTCACCGGATTTATTAATTCATTCTCGATTATTTGTATTTTATTCTGTCGTACTGATGTACTATTATTTTTGATTTTATTAATATGTTTCGTATGTTTAGACGGTTTCTCTTTATTATCGTTATTATTATCAATATGTGCGGCTAATTTGTATTCTTCTTTATTCAAATCCGATTTCGATGTTATTGCAATTTGTCGAACATTCTCTGTACTATTTTGTAAACGTTCTTTTTGTTTCATTTGTAATAAATCCGGTATTTGTAATTCTTTATTTGATGGTAATGATTTTGCCCGTAATATATACGGATTTACACCGATATATTTCGTTAGTATACCACCTCTATTAGTCCTACTAGTATTCAACATTTTATCATCATTCTTTGGCGATATTGGTATTTTCTTAGCATCACTAATCGGTGTACTATACTGTTCCAATGTATTCAGAATTCTTCGTGCCGTTTTACTTAATGTTGTATTATCATCATTTAATTTCTGATTTGTTGGTTTAATAACAACCGATTTGGATCGATTATCATTTAATTTCGCATGTAAAGCGTTTAGATTTAATGATGAAGCACCTCCGTACATAGTTCGTCCACTGTAGAAAGGCGAATTTAATATACGTTTAGTTGTTAGTGTTTTATCAACGAAATTCAGTGTACCCGGTATAGATGGATTGAAATTTGGCCGTCGTGAACTTAACGACGTATTGTTAACGTTTCGATTGATATTTGGGCTTAAACTACATTCAGAGAATAACGAACGATTTCCATCTTGAGCTAAAACAATCCTAATTAGTAATTATATTAAATATTAAATCAAAAAATTTACAATTATTGAATAGGGTCCGTATTGTTGCATTTGTTCTACTACTTGAATCCTTGTTAATACTAAGATTTGTATCAATTGCCGGTGTATTTAGATCCTCTTTATTCAATTGCCTAATGTTGATTTGAGCCTTCGTAGTCTCGTGTACAATATTTGCTTTAAGTGGTGCCGATGATGAATAATCACTAGTTGATTCCTCTTCACTATCATCGGTATCATTTTGTTCGTCAATATTACTATTCAAAATTGGATCATTTCGTTTTCTATCGATATTATCGAATAATTTCCGTTTTTGTATACCGGATGGACCTGGTATTGGCTCTAGAAAACTATTAAATATTTTCACATTATTATTATTATTATTATTAGTAGATTGTGCAATTTTTGATGGGGTTGTTGTGAAATTATTCCGTTGTGGTTGTAGATCATTTATAGTTGTTTTTAATATTGTATCATTTGGTAATTTAGCACGTTTGACCGGTGGTTGTACAATAAATGAATCTTCATCATCTTCGTCATCATAATTACCATCACCACGCCGTCTAATTACTTGCTTTGTTATACTGTTATTACTATTATTATTGTTACTTTTGAACCATTTCGATAATGGTGTATTACTAATCAAACCAGAGACGAATTTTCCAACAAACGACTGTAACATATAGAGAATCCAATAAGAATCAAGGTTATATTGTAAAATAGGTTATTTTAGAAAAATTTTGATTAATTTCGGAAAATTGCGGAAATTTCCTAAATCTTATGAGTTGTGGAAATGATCGAGAATCATTTCAAAATCGTCTAAAATTAGAAGAACGTTGGAGAACGCGCGAATCTACATCATTTACGGTGCAGAGTCGAGAGAAAAAAAAACGCATTATTCCTAAACAAACCTTATCAGATCCTGTTTCATTAATACACTCTTCATCACTATTACTATCGTTTGTATTATCTGCCATTACAAAGAATTTGTTGTTTGTGTTTTTTTTTAAGTGTTTTATTGCGCCTTTTTCGATCACTTCAAACGGAAATTTTATCATACAGAACGCACATTGCTTTAAAATTAACTCTAAACTTATATGACAACTTTCACCACACGAGGATCCAATATGGCGAATTTCCACTATGAAGTTGGCCGCAAGTTTGACGGAAGGCGGGTGACTTTTCTAGCAAACGTGAAGTTGGCAACACGTTTTGATGTGGTATACAACCATCAATACAAACGTATAGTGCTCTTGCATACATAACTTTTAATTTTATTGATTATTTACAAATCAAATTTACCCTTTTATAAATGAAATTCGAGTTAGTCGAATAGTACTACTGGTACTATTTAAAAGGTTTTGGAAAGTACTGTTGCTATAATTTAAGTTTCACGATGAGAAGCACAATTAGATTAGAAAGACAATTAGATTGGTAGCCAGTGGCGGCGCTAGAAAATCTATTGCAAGGGACAATGCGTATTTTAGAAATATTGGAGCCCTAGATAAAATATTTCCAGCGACTAAATACTTTAATTTTATGTCTGTAACTACAATGGGCAAAACAGCACAAAAAGGAACGAATATGGCTCGTGATATTACTTCTTCTAGAGGGCGCTGGTAGTTCACTGTGCCGCGTACGACGACCCGGTTTACTAGTTATTATTATATTCCGGACAGATTAACAGATGTTTTTTTTTAACAAAATTATTTCAAATCGTTTAAAAATTATATCTAAGTCAAATGATAGCATTGTTGTAACAAAATGACGTGAATATATGATCAATTTTTTGTATTAATAATCTAGAAACATGCAAAAATAAAACATAATGGCACTTTTCACGTAATTTTTGTAAAACTCTTTATGAATAAATGACTGATATAATTCCTATTTTGATTGGTTATTATCATTATATTATTATTATTAATAACAAATTAGTAGCTATAATATTATAATTAAACTTGTCTTAATAATTAAAATTTAATAAAATTCAATGTAACGCTCCCGTAAAGGTGATCGGCGCAGTGTGCTACTAGCGCTCCCTGCTTTGTGTGACGACATCGAACTATTTTTTGTAACATGGAGTGACAGGGGGCTGGTCTGTACATATATTTCGCTTTGTTATGTAGAATTGTCTTTAATTTTTTTGTATAATTGACGGCCCTAGGCAATTATACTAAATTCATCGACCAAAGGGTTCCTAGATTTATGTTGGCACCCTTGAATTTAGTGATTTTTTTAGGGATTTATTTGTTTGTGTACATATCTTTGCTTGCAATCCTGCGACCACGTACTTTGTTTAACAAGACATCTGTCAAATCTAGTAACCCTTTGGTCAGTAAATTTAGTATACTTTGTTTGTTGAGAACCAAAAAAGGCCCTCTCTAGGAGAGAAATTCAAGGAGAATTCAAAGAGCACATCCGTATTTGTGAACGTTTTATTTTAAATCAGAAATTTGAATTTAATTGTACATAACCGTTATTGTATATAAAGATGTCGTTCTCGTAAAAACATAAACTCTTAACCCGAAATGAAAGGATTATTCTAGTTCAAAAGCGTAAATTTCAGGCATCTTCCCGCCTCATTAAATACAACACCAAAAACGTTCTGCCATTTAATTTTTCAGGGCTTTTTCTTGATCTTTTAGCATCGTTTAAGAAAGGGTAAAAATAAAACTTTGATTTCTTTTTTGGATTTTAGATTTCAATCTCTCATTAATTTAAAACAACAGTTAAATTGGGTTTCTCAATCAGGATAAACGTTGCAGGCAGCAGGATTATGAAGAAAACATGACATTCCGGCTGTTTGAAAGCTCTAATAAAGGAATGGACTGCTCAAAGTGCTCTTTTGAGTTTCTGCTTTTGATTAAGTTGTTTCGCCACTCCGGGATTCACCAGACACACGTTACTCAAACATGGATATTAAAATAGACCTATTTCAGACTTTGACCAAAGCTGTTGCACAATCCGAGGATTGACGAGTTGTTCTTTAAGTCAACGAATGAAGTTTAGTTGTACATCTTATTGCTATTTGGGAAATAAGAGGAGACATACATAATAGGAGAGAGGACTGTCTCTCGTCTTGGCTCGACGATGTAGAAGTTTTCCGTGGAAAATCAAAACGAGACGTTATCAGAGGCATCACTAGAGCGGGAGGTTCCTGTAAACATAGAGTGCTCCATTCGCCTCCGACTCTCGGACTGCTACTCAATTTGCTAATTTTTACACTTAAAACATCTTCTTTGATCAATCTAGTCTGCATGATGAATCTGATTTGGTGGTCATTTTTTAAAAAAATAACCATTTAGCACGATTCCACAGATGCATAATTTGCAACGAGTCCTTTGCCTTTAGTGTTGCCACCTTGAATCCATTTGTTGCTGGACGTTTGTTCGCAAGAAGATATTGTCAAGTTTCGTCAAAGAAAGAAGGGTTATAAACTTGCACCCTCTAAGAAATAAGAGCGTTTAGTCGGTATGTGGCACGGACAGAGGATGTCTGGTGCCTATAAAAGGTTTCCTCACATACCAATAAAAGATACTAACCGTAAAAGGTATCATTTTAATCCCGTTCTCCTATTTAAAAGCCAATAAAATAAATAAAACAATCTAAAAGCCGAATTTCCAGGTACTTCTTGTCTCTTGGCCGCAACGGCATGCAGCTTACGAAAAAAAGAAACTTATTTCAACATTTAGAAAAAACTGTACTAATTACCCTTTATATTACCCAAATACTCTTTAACTACAATCATTAGATAATTAATGATTTATGAAGACGTGCACAGTAATTTAAAAATTATTTGTTTTCATCATTGAAAAGTAATTACCAATATCAAAAAAAAACCTTTACAATCTACAAAAAAAAACACATTCTAAAATTATATAATAGCTGCCCTTTAGGTATCTCCTCTATCTTTTGTAGACTACACCACCCACAATAATTTTTTTTTGTAGATATCTACCTGAGTCAGTGTGTTACAATAACTTTTATACCTGGAATAAAATTAAGGGTGTTATTGGTAAAAGAAAGAAAAAAAAAGTAAAAACGAATCTCCAGACAGTCCGTATCAGACTACTTAAAATTCTTTACATTTCACAAAAATTTTAAAAAGTATTATAAATGATTAACTAACGTCTAAGAATGTTGTCGTTTCAACAATAACAAATAAACAGAAATTATGATAATTCCCAGGAAATTCCATGAGTGTTCCCGGATCTATACCTACAAGAATATAGAATTACCCAGACAAGAGAAAGTACTTCTTCAAGAAAACACACCAACTGAATCTCTATTAAATGCTAGTCTCTTGTATCAATTTATAGGCTTCAGAATGATTCATTTGTAGAATTCCAAAATTAATTAAAACTAAACAACTAATATAGCAATAAATATGGTGATTAATTTTGCAACAATTTACCAATTAGAATGTTGTGCATATTGATAAATAAATTAATTGAGAAATCATTTATAATGCTCGTTATATCCGGATAAATATTAAATTCCGGTCATTTGCATTAATAAAAGTTTCACTTAATTACCAACGATTCCATTCATTATTTTTATAATTTAATCAACATTTATAAATATTTAATGTTAATATAATTGGCAATAAAGGACATGTGCTTGAAACTATTAAAACATTTTTCAGGATATTGCATATGTTTCAGGAAATAAGCAACGATTGTAAGATAATGTTTGTAATTATTGTTTATATATGCTTTTGTCTTTGTTGATAATCGGTTATGATAGATGAGTTTATAACAACATAAAAAAGAATAAACAAACAAACAAAAGTGGCGAATTTTGTAAGAATTATTGTTAAATTCACCTTGTAACGTTCTAATTGGAACAAGCAAATTTAATTAATTCATTTATGAATGGTGTAATCAATAGAGATCGGATTCAACAGCCAAATCGTCTTTCATCCCGAAAAATTTTTTTTTAATGTCGAATTGGCAATTATTGGCCACCCTTTCCATAATTCGAAAAAAAGGCTAACCTGCAAATTGAATAAATGTGGTATCTGTTTTATTTATGAATAAATCTCTAAAAAAAACACGATCTTAAAGTCTAATTATAAGCTAAATAGCTAAATTTGGAATTATGGAAGTATGCAACAACTTCTGAAATTGATATTTCTTTAAAATATTCATAACGTAAGGATTTGTAGAGTTGAAAAATTAATTAGTTTGATTACCGCTGAATACTGTTTAGTATTCAACATTTAAATTTGCAAATTTCAGCAAAATCGTTTCGTCAAAAGATTAAAATATTGAAATATCTTACGTGACAATAAAATCGAATTAATCTTGAATAAGTACCCTACTGTGAATCCTTCAAGGACTGAAATGTCAGATTTCAAAAGTATAAATGCTCTTTTATATAACACGTAGCTCAAACATTCCATTCTTCGGTTAACTACAGCTTGAATTTCAAAAGTTATTGTTTTTTTTTAAATATTTTCGTGTAAGAGAATAATGTATTCACTGCATTATTAGCTGATAAAATTGTTCTAAGGAAATCATATTGTGGAATGCTTCAGAAGTGATTGGAAGTCCTAGAAAGAACTTTAGTCATTGTTAGGCAGAATTTCTAGTACTGAGTGCTTTTTTCAATGCATTACGCTTTCATTACCAAATATTACTTGCTTTTGTAATTATAATAAGAAAAAGTATTGAATACTATTTACTTTTACTTTGCATGTTCAATAATTCCAAATATTTTTTTATTTTATAATTAGAAGAAATTCGAATGCATAATACATTATATTCTTACTTCATGAACTTACAAGTAATAAATATTGTTTTTGTGGGAGGGGCCGCACACTGACGCCTTCTGGCCCATTGTGTGCACCTCCAATTTCCGGAGCCTTACCACAGCTGTTCCAATCCTCTAGTGAAGCTCAGTAGCCTGCCGTGTTCGGCTTTACGAATGTCTTCTGGTTTCAAAAATCGTCGTCCCAAGTGTTGCAATCTGAGGCCAGCCAATGCTTGACACTCGCAGAGTATGTGGTGAGGAGTTTCTTCCTCTTCTAAGCACACCCTACACATCTCGTCATCGCTTATACCGAACGTGTGTAGGTGTTGATTCATGGGACCAGGGCCGGCGTGACCTTTTGCGGGGCTGGCTTAAAATGTTTTGTGGGGCCTGAATACATATTCAAATCTTACATCTAAATTTTTCAACGAGCGTCTATTTTTGGGTAATTTTCGTTGAGCGCGGGGGTCTCCTTATTGCTGGATTCCGGCAAACGCGCTGAACCTGCCTTGCACCGGCCCTGCATGGGACAGTGAGCAGTAAGCAGTCCCACAATTATTCTGAGATCCTTTCTGCTAAGTCAAAGCAAATCTTTACTGCGCCTAGCGTCAAGCCCTTCGATGAAGATCCTTGTCTGACGCAGCCCTTTGTATTCTCTCCATTCCTTTAAGTGGGATGTAGAGATCAATTTCTCCAGAGCTTTTTTCTGATGAGTTTTGGGGATGGGAAGATCGAGCCGGAGTAATAAATATTACTGGATTTAGTATGAAGCAAAGCATGTTTTTAATATTTTTGCTTACAATAATTTAGGAATTGGCGATTTTTTCTATTTTGTGCGAATATTTAAGAATGAAGCATTTGAGAAATTCAATTTTTGCAATTATTAAAAAATATATTTTTTACTTCTATTTCTTTTCATATTTTAAGTACAATCAATTTTGTACTTTTATTGAAAACTTTTCGCATTACTAAATACTAAAAAAATTTTATTTATCCAAATTTTTAAGTACAATCATCTCCGTATATTTACTCTAAATAAATTTTGTTTAGGTATTTTATTTTGCTGCTCCTCAAATCGTGTCGCCCTAAGCTCGAACCTTATGCACCTAAGCTTAAATCCACCATTGATCAGTGGCTTTGATAAAAAACATCCCTATTTTGTTATCAAACTTTGATGACCACAGAAATGTTAAAAAAATACTACCTTTTTAGCATATTTGATTAGCTGCAATTAAGGGCACTTTTACTGATTAACAAAGCCTGAACAACCTATTCTAATGTAAGTATGGAACTATTTTCTGTCTGTTAATGGCATTCAACAACTAAAATCAAAACCCAGTGAAAGATTTATGAACTAAATAAATAATACAATGAGTAGCAAATAAGAAGCAAATGAGAGGGGGTAAAAAACGACGCGACATAGAAGACTAGAACGATAAGATAAAGGGGACTAAAATAGAACTGTAAAGTATTCTAAATATAAGAAGCCTATTAGTAGAAGGCCTTCAGGTCTATCACTAAAAAGGTGAATGAAATTGACAGAAAGAGTTGGCATTAGAACGATGCCCTGAAATATCATTGCTTGCATGACAAAATCGTAGACGAACAAGAAGAATCTTCGAAAAGAAGAAATGTCCTTTTTTTGTGAAGTTAGTCTTTGCTCTAAGGCAGTGATAGGGAACCTATGACACGCGTGTCAGCGCTGATACGCGAGCTCATTTTTGGTGACACGCTTCTTCAAAGATAAAAAATTTCATAATTCAAATTTTTGTCTGTCATAACGGCCAGAGTTGATTATTAATAATGATTATATATATATTTCTATTTTTTTTAGTCTTTACATTTGTGAGGTGTGACACGCCTCGAAAATTATGTTTCGATTTTTCAAAATTTTGACACACCGAGCTCAAAAAGTTCGCCACCACTGCTCTAAAGTCTTCAAATACTTTTAGGATATTCCACAAATAAGAGAAAACCCACGATTGATTCATCGGATAAGGAGAGGAAAGCATTCCTCATATGAAAACCATGTAATAGTCGAATATCCTAATCACTTTTCTCTTCAGCTCAACACCTTCTCGTTTCTTTTAGTAGGTACACCAATGTTCTGGTTGTTGACCCGAACTGGCGGCTACAATTATTTACATAAAAATTGACACAAAAATATTAAAAAAGTTGATTTTACGTTTTTGACCGTGATCCGATCTGTTTTGATACATTTCACAACACTTTTTATTCGATCGATTTAAATTTAACTGTGAATTATTATAAACTTTCAACGATTTATTTTCTATTCAAAACCGGAATAACGTTTTTCTATTGATATTAATAATTAACAACTAGCGATACTTGAGAAATAATTAATGCAATAATGAAATAAACAGCAATATCAAAGCTACAATTATTTATTTATTTATTTATTTATTTATTTATTCACTTATTTATTTATTTATTACTGTCTAAATTAGATGTTAAGATATTTTCAGTTGTACAGTTCTTTTTTTTTTATTGTCATTATTACTAATCAGCCTAGAGTTATTTACGGTAGTTTCCTTCTATATAAAGTTTTGATGAATTTTTTAATAAACGGTGTCACAGACATACAATTGGTAATGTAAATTCCACCAAAACTATTCAGTTGTTGTACATCCAGTAATAAAAGAGGTCAAGTATTTGTATCAATGTGAATCATTGAATATCGATTTAATAGTATTGCTTTATAAGAAGAAATGTGTCGAATTTTATTTAATTCCAATCTATTCTAGATTTAATTAATTCAATAAATTTCTAAAATAGATATAATTGTTACGATTTATCTGTACAAAATAAGAGTTCTTTGTTTACTTTTCTATGCAATCTATTATTGTTATTGTGATTGAATTTCCCAGATTTGTTAGTATGAAATAGAATAGTCAAAAAATTATAAATTAAAAGTTTCTAACGTCGACATTAATATCATTGATAATATTATGATAATGACAACAAGAAAAAAGGAAAGTAATTGTTCGATCGGTACGTGAGAAAGTGGAAAAGAAACAATCCAGGAACAATGTGAATTTGAAGGGCTGATCAGAAAATTGGTGAAAGTTTTTTTTAATTTGAAATTGCAAACAATAAGGAAGCTCGTATATTACTTTATCTAATAAAAACAGAGTCATACAGGCATATTTCAAATTTCAGTGAGTTTTCTCCTCGTTTCTATTATTGTTTTCTCCAATTTAATACGATTTTTCATGGAATTTCATGGAATTAAGTAGTTTTTCTTGTCGAAACAACTAATCAATTGAGAAATCTGTTAATTAGTTTGTGCTAATTAAAATGTTAATCTTGTTGGTTCTTCTGCAATCGTTTTTTACATGATTTGTGATTATCAGGTTGATCGTTAAAAGTAAACAAACAAATAAATAAAAAATAACAAAAGCAAGAAGTTTGGACGTTGAAATTCTATTAGAGACCTGGAATAGCATCAGGTTTACCAAATACCAAATTTAGTAGAGCAATGTTGGGTCAAATCTGGTAAATCAAGTTTATTCCAAGATAGGTCGATCAATGCCCAAAAAAGAGCAGCAATAGCAGGTGACGGTCACGACCTTGCCTCTGTGAGTAGGTCCACGAAGGTCTTGATTTATTAGAGAACGTTTCATGTAACTTCTCCTCGGAAAGCGGAGTTTTTGGAAATGATGGGGATGATCATGAAGATAAGAGATAGGCGACTCCCGGAAATTTATTATGAAACAGTCTATAAGTATTGCCTCTGTCATCTCCTCTCTGAGACGCTTCAAACTTTGTTTCATTGCCTTCCAGGCTTGATGGCTCCACAAATAGTTCTATTGAGATTGCATTTGGTAAACCACAGAGCGGAAGCAAAGAACGTCAAAAATTTTGTATAAATTGAGTCCTTCTCTAAAAAAAGACACTACAAACTTGTGAAATTAAGTTTATCCTGAACTCAACATTCTTAAATCAAACTGATTTCAAGAGTGAATTTGAATCTAAATATTTCACTGTAGCTGGGGCGGAAGTAGACTTTTCGGGGCCTAAGGCTAATTATTTCAACATCCTTTTTTCAAAGAAGGACAAGTTAAGGAACGTTATTGGCCTCAAGTGAAACTGAGGCCTGAAGCTTGAGTCTCATTAGCCTGAATAATGTAAATTTTCCCTAGAGATTTGGTTTCTGATCTAAATCTGTGTAAATCATGGCTTAATTTCTAAGATTTAACCGGAACAAATCGCATAATGTTTCTGTAACGCACAGTTTTTGATGATTGGAAAAAATTGTGAGAGTGCTCTCGACAACCGAAATCCGCGACACATTCTATTTTGTTCAATTGACCCTTTTGGGGCCAATTCTCGGTACACGTTAATAGCGCAAAACAACAATTTTCACTTGGCTAAGGAGGTTCCAACAGTCGAAAAAAGATCTTTTCTACGTGAACTGTTGCGGAAACGCACTTTCAGGAAACAAAACTCGATTAGTCGGTTAATATACTGTATGGAAAAAAATCAAATTTAGTATATAAATTTTGTGTGTGTGTGTTTTCTTTCAATAACAAAACCAACAATTTCTAACGTAAAAACGTAATGTTTCGCTAAATTTGAATTGAAAGTTTCACAATTGTCCAAAAAGATTAAAATGTTGCAATTGTCGAGTTACGCAAAGTACAAGAAAATCAATAAACGTACTCAATTTTATTTGAATAATCAGACAATTATTGTCGGCTACGAAGTTTAATTAATCTGCAATCACCTCTCACTTTTCGTATGGAACTAAATTGATTTCAAAGAGAATAAAATGTCAAATTCATTACGAGTTTTAATAAAACGAGCCAATCATTGTTGTTAAAACAATTTAACGATAAAAATTGAATTTAATAGCATGTTACAGCATTCACTTAGAGTTTCTCTTTGCTAATGGTAAATCTACTCGTCATCTTATTTGTTTAAATTTGAATAATAATAAGACACATTTATGTAAGAATAAAATAATGTTTTTTTTTTGTTATTTATGAAAAGTTGTGTATGTCGCATATATGATTAGTCATGTAAGAACTCGGTCAAACAACAAACGACAACGATTTAACGTTTTTCTATTCAGCTACCAACATTTCTTGTATATAAAAAATATTCATTTATTACTGTTGTTATTATTATTAAATTAGTAAAGGAACTTGCATTACTGTAGGAAATATCCGGTAGTTATCTATACATCTTTGAAAATCCTTCAAAACGATTATCTTGTTGTAATCAATGAATTTTCGTGTAATTATTGTAACCTTTCATCACTTATTATCCGGTCTGTCGCATCGATTTTGAAAACTAAATTCGCGTCATGTATTTTCTAATTATCATTATTATTATTGATGTTATTGCAAATTATTTATTTATAAAATTGAATAGCGGTAATTGAAATTTAATTTTCAATACACGATTTCTATTGAAATAGGAATGTATAAAGATAAATAAGGAAATCTACAATAACTGGACCGTATTTTAAATACAATACAATTGTGGGTTACTGTACTGACCGACCATTGAAGTCTACACTTTTCTGCCAGATTTCCAATAATATTGAATTATTGACGAAACTATCATTTCGTGCCTGCTTTGTCAAGTTCAAAGGTCTCGGATTATTAGAGGATGCATTTTTGGTAAGAACCTACAATTTCGTTGACCTTTATGCTACTTTTTCCAACGCTTCTCCACTTTGTGCCTTATTCTACAGAAATATTTCCGGAAATGTTTAATTCATAAAACTTAATTGAAGAACAGGAAGATTGTGAATCGTTGCAATCGTAATCACGAGCGCTTCAATAAATTACAAAAAAAGCGGAAAGGCTGTAAGAAACACTGTAATAGAGAATGAAGACCGCGCAAAGGCGGATTTATTACCACAGGAAGCTAACTAGTTTAGCATTTGCGGTAGAAATGAAAGTATTGAAAGCGTTAAAAAGCCTGAAGAGATACGCAAATAAACAATAGCATGCGTGAGCAATTTAACATCCAACAAATGGAATAGAAAAAGAAATACCTACACTGATAACTAGATAGTAGAAACAATCCTTGAAGGGTGATGAAGAAGTTAAATTATTGATAAATTCTTGCCAATCAAATTCATCCAAGTGTTGAGTAGAAGTGGACTGGACATAAGGCAGATTTTGTTTTCTGGCAGCCTTTTTTTAAATATAAAGGGACTACTATTGTCTGGAATCCTAGCTACTGCTTAATTGCCCTTAGTACTGAGTCTGATAACTAATAAAATATTCTTGTTTGAGGCTCTGTTTTGCAACCATTTCTTGAAACTCAACGACAGAGGTGTCTAACCTTTTGAAATTACTCGGCTGTAATGAAAAAAGAAGAAATGATTGAGCCGTTTATAGCAACTGCTGTATTACATTGTGAAAGTTCTTGGACAAAGTTCCGCTTGTGAGAAAAAATTGATGAGAAAGATGATATTGTAATGCACCTACTACACTATCAAAGTTGTTTGGCAAAGTCGTCCTTACGAAAAGAACTTCTTCCACGAACTGATAGAGCTGTAAATCACATTCTTGGATAAATTTCTTTGACAAAGAACTTGGATAGTGTAGTATATGTTTTAGCAAAATTTTTTTATAAAGAAACTTTTGTTAAGGAACTTTGAGAGGGTTCCTAAAATTAATGACATAATCAAATTTCTCTTTTAATGGCATAGTGCAAGAAACTAAGACGAATTCTGTACATAGAAGCTTTGTACGTGACAACTTTTTTCATAATTGTCTTCGATTTAGTCACCTTACTTAGATTTTGATAGCCTAATATCTGCCTTTTTGCTGAGAGCGGCCCTTCATGAGAGCCACACACTGAGGCCTTCTGTGTGTGCACCTCCAATTTCCGGAGCCTTTACCACAGCTGTTCTGATCCTCTAATGAAGCTCAGTAGCCTGCTGTATTCGGCTTTCCGAATGTCTCGTGGGTCCAAAAATCGTCGCCCCAGGTGTTGTTCAGGCTAGCCGATGCTTGACACTCACAGAGTATGTGGTGAGGAGTTTCTGTAGGTGTTGATTCACGGGACAGTGACCAGTGAACAGCCCCACAATTACTCTAAGATCCTTTCTACCAAGTCTCAGCAAATCTTTACTGCGCCTAGCCTTCGATGAAGATCCTTACAAAGACTAAGAAATTAAGGAAACTATAGATCATTTTGTGGAATTTTAAGCGTTAAAAAGTATAGTTTATGAAAGGTTAATGTGTTACAGACAGTGTCGAAGCTGGAGGCTAGCCGCGGAGCAGCTTCTCAGGGCGCAAATCTGAAGGGGGCACACTCTCAGACCCGCAGCCTGCCTAAATTATACTTTTATTGTTTCATTTATTTTCCGAATAAATTCATTAATTCAAATCCTGTCCTTGGCGTTCATGACCTTAACTACTGCACTGGTGATAAGAGAGACAAAAAAGCAGATTATCATAAAGATAAGAGGGACATCTACAAATCAGGAACTATGTTCTCCTGCTACTCTCGAGATTTATCGTTAAACTGTCTATAATAGTGCAATTTTAAACTTTACAGCTTCCAATTGTGTGTTTCTGTTTTGCCGCAAAAATTGCTTGAAAATGAGATGGCTTTTGAATTTTACATCATGCGGTCCGCCATTCTTATTTTGGACACTCCTGTATTATAGTGCTCTTGTTTAAAAAAAATCTGGAATTTACAGGCTCGATTATTGTTGATATTTTTGAAAAACTCGTCCAACTAAACGAGGTCTTACCGTATCCGATATACGGACAATTTTGTCCGGTTTAATAAACATTTTTGATTAGAAAGTGACTACCCACAACTAAACCGAAACAAAAAAAAAACGAGAAAAAAAAGTAAATTTGAATCATCACACAACTTTCTATCTATGATTAATAATTTCTTTTCCAGATACTCCTAGAATTCCCGTTTCGAATGTCCAGAATTTCTCCCCGAATTGACGTAATTTTTTTGTTCAATATTTATAATTGCTCATCGTCGTTCTTCGTTTTATAACAACTCTAGTAAATGACGACAATAACAAGTGCGTCCTGGATTCTGGTAGTAACCGCCACTCTCTAACTACACTACACCATACGGTCTTCTTTACGCCTATTTCCTACTCTGAAGAGTTTAGTATTGCCGGTGAAGCGACAGGTGCAACAGCAACCAACTCTAACGATAGAAGAGAATTAGTTGGGTTTTGCTTCTAATTTATTTCTGTTCGTAATATACGATCTTGGACTATTTTACCGCGATGTCGGTAGATTTGTGCTATCAATTTCAGTGTAAAAAGACTATAATGATATTAAAGATACTTCTAACGATTTGTATAAGTTCTGGATTATCAGCAACATTTGATGGTGAGTGTTATGTGTATAATAGAGTCATATACATATAGATATCTACATTTAATGTGGAAAGTATGGCGGATTTTACCGCATTTTCTTCTCAGTTGCGGTCCAATGTTAACGGTGTCTTTACAACAATTATCTTTACAACTGTGCACTGAATCCTGCAATTAGCTGCTATTACCTAGCAACAATTTTACGTTATATTAAATTTATTTCCATCGATTTTCTCGACATTTTCAGTTAATTAACCTTTGATTCTACTAAATCGTTCCTTTTTCGTTTCGTTTATTTTCGTTTTATTTAAATATTAAATTACCGTTAAAATATCAAGGTGTTTTTTGACCTAGATACCGCACATAATCGAAAAGGTGGTTTTTCTCATCGTTTCACCTAGATTTTTAGCAAAATTCGTGCGACATATTCGCAACTCTTTAAAAAAAAACTGCAATTTCAAAATTATTAAATTTTGAGAGGTAAAATTGATGTTTGAGAAACTGGTAGAAAAAGTAGCATTAAAACCGCATCATCCCATTATATTTACTCCGTCAGTACCCACTTTTCAGGCAAATAGATCTTCAGGCGACGGCCAATTTTCCTCAAATCACGAATTACGCGTGTTACAAGTTTCGTGAAGCTGCTAACATGATCTAATCACAGCGGAACCTATTAAATGCCGCGGAAGAAGGCATAATTGTTACATGCTCTTTCTATAGATTACTGAAGGATCAAATTGATCAATTAAGATTTGAAATCGGACCAAAATCTTTTTACTTTGTTTGTTAGAGCATCAAAATTTCCGTGTTTAGGGATTAATATAAATAAATAATGTTGTGGAAAAAGAGACGAGCATAGGATGGGAGAAAAAAGGAAACAACCTGCACACCGTTCACTTTCAATAAATTCCTATTAAGATCTATTAAATTTCTCTTAAAAATTGCCGAGATCGAGCTTCTTGAAAACTAGTAATTTTTTTCATACTACATTATTAATTCAAGTAACTGTAATTTATCTCTAATTTATATCAGAGTGGAGTTTTTTTCATGAAAGTACTACACAGTTCTGGAATTTTTCTATCCACCATATGACATACCAGCAGAACTTGCAATGTGCACGATAATTACACCAACAATAACTTTGAAGAACTGTATTTTTTAGTAAAGTTCGTCGTCTATGCGACCGTTGAAATCACCACTTTTCAACATTATCGGTTGTATTGTGTGATCAAATAATGGCGACGGTCTACATGTGCTTTGATAAGGTGTAGTTGTCGTAATTGTCTTCATTGTACCAATAACCTACAAAATCAAGATTCCATTTTTTTTTTAACAAAAATTAGTTCTATGAAACGATAATGATATTAACTTGTTATTTCACACCGGAAACAATCATTCAATTAACACCAGTAAATTACATCACCAATTAATACCCCCTGGGAAATTATCGGAAAATTACCATAAAATTAGCCTATTAACATTTTAATTAGAAATTTTGTAGTTTTATTTTCGAATAATTTCATTATTTTTTTTTTTGGAGCTCCGATGGTAATGAAAACTCGATTATTTTGTAATATATTATCGACTTGGGCTTCAGTAATTTTAGTTCCGCTCCAAATAAGCCCCTACTTTTGTAGAATTTCCGGTAAATTGAGATCTGTTGTCTGGTCGTTTCTTTGTAAATTTTATTTCTAAAAAAAATACTTTTTCTTGCAGATTCACCGATAGATCCCCAACAACAGCCGACGAACAGTTGTCGTTTTCCTGGTGCACCCGCCCATTCGTCCGTGGTGTTCTCCGATGAAAACCTCGGCCCTGGTACTGTAGCAACGTACACATGTGAACGTGGTTTTGAATTACTGGGCCCTTCGAGACGCGTCTGCGAGAACGGCCAATGGCTTCCCGAAGGGATACCTTTCTGTGGTAAGTCTCTGCATTTCTTATTCTATTTGTTCTAACTAACGGTTTGAATATTTAAAAGAAAGTTTTTTGTGTAAATACTGTAGATGGAAACAGGAAGTTTGACTTTGAAATCAGTCCAGTATGACGAGGCATGTCAACTGGTCGATTGTTGGGACTTTCTCAGAATATCAATTTGACTCTAAACTGAATTCAATGATATAACAGTAGACACCACCTACACCGGATACCATATTCGATTATTTTAAACCGAGACCGAGACCTTCACACCGATGCTGGTGTGTTTCTGGGTGTATAGCAGGTCAAGGCCCACATGAACAATTCGAAACGAATTCTTCTGACATAATCTCGATGCAAATTAATCAAATATAAACTGACAACAAGTCATTATACAAAACTTGAAATAATTGTGGGATGCGATCGCTCATTGGAGTCGCCATACCGTTACCGGCGATATTTCAATATTCGTTCGTAAATCCTGCCACTTTCAGTAACTATGCCACTGTATAATGATCAAATTGCAGATAATGCCATTGTTGATTAATTGGAAATAACAACCGTACCTATTATCGTTGGTATAATAACGGTAATTGTGAACTTTGCCACATAGATTGGGGTTAAAATATTCAGTCTTTATTATGGAAATCCTTGTAAATTGCAAGATGCCCTATATTCGTGAGTAATCAGTTCGATCCAATTCCAATTTTGCCGTTTTGTCCTATTTGTTAGTATTATTTTGGTTAACGGTTCCAGTTGGCATCGAAATTATTCCAATTGTCGATTTTCTTGTCCAACAATTCGACAAAAGTCGCTCCAAATTCCCCAATTCGCTCTTCAATCGACTACCAAGTGATGTTTCATTTTTTTCTCCACCACAAGTACTTTCCGCATTCTTCGAATTCCCCATTTAAAAGTATAAAGAAAGTAAATAACATGTTGGGTGTGTTCTTCAGCATACTACTGTAAAACTAATTGATCTGCAGTGACCCATGACAAGAAAAATAAATTAGAACAGAGATAGATAGATGTACAGCAAGAAAAAAGTAATGATTGGTTTCTGAAAAGAGTAACAGTAGTGGAAAAGTGATATGATATACATTATTTTATATGTAACAGGAAAATTAAATATTACGTTTTTTTTTTTGTATATAATTTTGTACCGTTAACATTAGAACAGTGTAATTGGTTTGTTGACCATTTATAGATATCGTGTTTATAGTATTTGATGAAACAAGATTGAAATAAAATAGAAATTACACCGTAGTGAATTATTAAGACAACAACAAGAAACAAATTAGAATCGACAGAATGCAATATTCAAATGATTGTGTAATGCTTTCCTTGGTTTATCTTTATTGTTTCCTCAATCTAAACAAAACACAAAAAAGTCGTCATAATTTTAAGCTCTGTAAACACAATTCAACACTTACACAATTCTGATTCCGTAATCAGTGACAACTGTTGACTAATTTACAAATGAATGGAAGATGGAATAAAGAGAAATCGAGAATTAGTGAGCTGTATTACAGACAGGAGTAGATTTGACCAGATCTAAGAAATTTCTCACTTTTTCAGGCTGTCTTGTTTCTCCTGAAATCGTACAACAATTTTGTGCCTTTTTTTTATAATAATTTCAATTGGCTGTCAAATTGATATTTTGCATACAGAAATTGTGTATAAAAGATTAAGCTGTTTAATTGTTAAAAGCTTCAAAAATAGATTGAACCTTAAGGTGATATCGCAAGACTTTTTTTAGTAAATAGCATTTTGAGCTTTCTGTCCTGTCGAATATCAAAGTTTTGCTGATTAGGACAAAGCAGAATTAGTTAATCCGCAATTTTTTTGTGGGAAATTCTAACCTTTTTAAAGCGAAACTTCTTTAGGCGCGGTACGGTAGTAAATTTTTTCAAAGCGTAACAGTGCTGTGAGGGACGAGTGGGAGCGTTCCCATAGCGTCGCTTCAAGTCTATCTGTCAGTTCTGCAAACTGTGTAAAATAAACCCTAGGGTCTAGAGTTGCTGTCATTGATCAATGTACAGAGCCCTCTGGAACGAAACTAAATTTTTCTGGCCTACCGCCATTGTATTTTTGTATTTATAAATTAATTAATGGCACTAAATTATATATGAATATCTATTGTTTTGATGTAAGTGAAATGCAGAAAAAGATAATTGCAGAAAAAAATCAAGCCTTCAAGCAACGACAGAAAGAAAATAATTCATTAATTGAATCCCACATAACCACATCCTAATCCTAAATATGAACTTCATCTCTAACCTAAGAAGTCTCACTTCTAACGCGCGGCGTTCCACGCACTTTCAATTTTTTTCATACAGAGATATTAACTGAGTGTATTTTTTCCACTAATAAATTAGCTAAGGCACCTATTACACTATCAAACCTGTATATTATAAATTTTTGCAACAATTGATAGTGCAAGAAGTTGTAATCTTGGAAAAATTTCTTTTACAAACACAACTTTGTCAAACATATTTGACAGTGTAATACGCGCCGAAAGGCTCCATAAAAAAGGCACTGTAAATTTCTTAAAAATCATTTCATTCTTATAATGTAGAGACTTCAATAGGTGATCACAACAGTAGCTTCCAAAGCTCTGTTATCTAATTTCTAAAGAATATGACGGTTACATTATCAATTCTTGGAAAGCTCTCACAACCTTTGCAGCCTTAAAAATCTCTCTTGTCGTACATTAAAACTTCGTTGATTAGAAGAAAGCTGCAGTAGTTGATTGTAGAAGATTAAAAATTAGTCTTAATACAGCCTTAATTTAGAAAGTTGCAGTAGCTGCTGTATGAAGTGCAACTTTGACAGAAATTGTGTTAACTTTAACAGTCAAGAAAGAAGTAACAAAATGGTGTGTCGTGGGGGTGTTCCTAAACGAAAATGTGATTTTCATTTATCTTTTAAACCGGTCTTTAAACATAAGTCGGCCATATTAACAATAAAATTTTAGAAAACCGGAACAATGCTGTGACGTTGGTAAACCACCATAATTCGAGTGTGTGTATTTTTCATAAACAAATTTCTTTTCTAAGAACAATTTTGTCAAAAAACTTTGATAGTGTAATAGAGGCATTTGCAACTTGGCCAAGACCTCGGGCCATGAAGCAAATATCACACCATATCGCGGGTGGGAATCTATATATCTACCTATGTCTATATAAGCGATTTTCCACTCACTGACTGTCTGACTGACTGACTCACTCATCACGAGATCTCCGAAACTATCCGTCCGGTAGACATTAAATTTGCCACATATACTCCTTTCATGATATAAACGCTCAATGCGAAAGGATTTTTGAAAATTCACTCTCTAACGGGGTTAAAACGGGCATTAACCACTTTGTCAAGACATTCATCATAGAACGTTCATCTGTCAATTGTCTTCATAGTCAATTTAATTGTGACGATGTCAGTTTAGTTGCGACATAGTCATGTGTATTTTTTTCCTGTAGCAATTTAAAATATCTTTAAGCTTCTGAGGGTCGTGTTTTAAAAGATTTGAAAATGGCTACAAGTCCCGGAAGAAGTCACATCGATGGATTCGGCCCGCGGGCCGTATGTTGCACAAGCCTAAGATCTTTGACAAATTTGTGTTTGTGAAACAAAGACGAGAAATGTGGCACTGTAATAGATCGATCATGATGAAACGTCTCTTATAAATTCAGCTTTTCTCATAATTGAACTGACACTCCCATACTTTTCGTCAAATTTCTTTTATAAACATATCTTTGTCAAAGAACTTTGGTAGTATAATAGCATCATTAAGCACATAAAAAGCAAAGTATCATCTTTTGTTACAGGATAAAATACATAATAACATACGTTCCGGATTCACATTAAAATCTTCTATCATCACCAAACAAAAGAATTATTTTCTAATTGTTGTACTTTATTGCGGTTATTTAATCACACATTGTCATTTATTAAGCAGAAAATTGTTAAATTGTTACAAAACCTGTAATTCAATCGAGAGCTAATCGATGATGACAACAGATTTGATATCCAACTCGACATTTCAATGAACAAACGATTACCAACAATATTCTTCTTCAAAACTCCAGTTAAACACTCAACACAATTACCGGGAACATTGTTTAGTATCGAACAGATGTTTAAATATTTTCTAAAATTAATTTGTAACTGTATTGGTATTTGTCGAGAGTGCGCCATATTTGTGAGTGAAACAACGGCAATAGGAGCTTTGACATAACTCTTTGAAAATATATAAATTTTCCAGGTCCCGAGTAAGCTCAAAAATTGGCCTTAATATCTTTGTGTCAGTCAAAAATTTACATTAGAGGTGCTTTTTAGAAAGATTCGTCTCGAGACGGTTAAACGCTGATTACCATAAATTTTAATCATTCAATTGGATTAGATTATTGCAATTTAACAGATGTTTGACATTACAAGTGTGATTTAACCGTTACAAGAAATGTTAATGTTGTATTGTTGATTTGTTTATAAATATTTATATAATTATCATATTAGAAATTTTCTATTTCATTATAATAATGCAGAAGAAAATTCATTCATTTGTGCATTCCAACAATAATAAATGGTCTGTAATTACGCTTGAAAAAAAAAGATTTTTTGATGCAAATTCAAGGCACACAACTTCCTTTTGTTTTCATTATGGAGCCAATTATATATCAAAACATGTTTTCTTGATTTTCACATTTCTGATTTGTTTATTTGTTGATGGGAAATAGAGAATTATTTACATTCATTGCACACGTATGATAATACTGTTAGACAAGCCTATTCAAAATCAACCAGAGATTGCTACCTTTAAACCGTAATAAATGCAACATTTTTCTTCAGAATTTCTGTCTCAATTTGATTTACTGTTTATCAAACGATTTTCAACGGTAGATTTGTGGAGAATTTGAAAGATATTGGATTTTTTGTAATTATAAGTTACTAGAAATTTTTTCTTGTTTCCTATCGAATTAGAGAGAAATCTCACGCAAATCTCCGATGAAAGCAGAACTTTCTTGCTATTTAATAAATTACCGTTGATTATTTGTCGCGATAAGTTAGATTAATGTTAAGATCGGTAATGATAGTAAAACGGTCGTTTAAGTTCGGTCAATGGACTTGAAATTTGCAAATTACTTAACTTTCAGGCGTTTCAAATCAATTTCTCCTAGTCTGCATTTCTTTCCTCCACCATTAAATTCGTCTTTTTTTGCCTACAAAAACCTTATACGTAAGAATTATAAGCGTAATTATTTTGGACAAAAAGTAAGAAACCAAAATTAACTAAAACTCTGTATCAAAGAGCGTAAAATGTAAGACACATCCATTGTATCAAATCTGATACAATGTGAATTAGTGGTATCGCATTGTTGCCGTTATTGTATCGTCACGGAGATGATATCAAAAAATTATTTTAACATACTTGTATTTGTATGTAGACATTACATTCGTGCTGTACACAAAAAAAAAAATGAAAAACATATGGCATACTTTTCACATTTTAGCACGTTTTTGTCAAGAACGAAAAACGAATGAGAGAAAAACAAACAACACTTAAACTGTTTAATTTACGGCCTACCATCTGCCAACTGTTAACTTAGTCGAGTTTTCTCCTTGTGATTCTATAAAGCTTACCACTCAAGTTCCAGACGATTAGCCTAAAAATTAAAGCTACAATAAAAGTTCTTGAAGCGAGTGATCCACGAAAATGGCCCAAAAACAATACGAAAAGTGTTTTGATTTTGGTTATCGATATTAATGCGTCAATTTGGGGATTTTTCCGACCTGAAGCGCTACCTTTGAATATCTGTAACGTTTTGATATTTGTTACATATTGTCAATCTCTTTGTGTTTTGTATGTTTGCTTTTTAACCAAAAATAAGCTCATGCTTGGCTATTATGTGCAGGAACGCGCCCATTAGGAAACTTAATCACAATTAAAATACGAGTTTATGTTAACTTGCTATTACGATAACGTAAAAAGAATCTTTTTGTTTCACTTCTTATTAAATAAATTTTGGGAGGCGCTCATGACTTTAACCGTGCTTCTATGGCTTTTCTCGCAGCGGTGCTCCATTAATATCAACTTTTAGGAACCCCTTGAAGTTTGCCTTGATCCTCTGTAGCCTTCGAAATAAATAAGACGCTTTGTGGTGCATTTTTTTCTATTTATTTTCAAACTTTCTAGTAGATCCATTGAAATCAGTCCCTCTCTCTACAAGAAAACAACTCTGAATAAAAAATGTTAAGAAGTTTGCTAAATGCCATTTTCTATATTTTGAGTGAAGTGATCCCATTGAAGCAAAGTGCAAACATTCTCCATAATTAAATTATAAATAATGTAAAATATGAAAGATTGTATCATGGAGAGGAGACGTGTTTTGAAATTGAATGACTCTCATCCTAGAACGATGACAAGCGATATAGAATAAGCGCACACTCCCCGCTTGGTACCCAAACGGTTAAAGAACACTTGAATAGCTTTCCTCGCTGCAATTCTCTATGGCTCGATCCATTAATATCGTCACTAGGGAGTCTCTTGAAGTTTTCAATGATTTTCTGAAGTTTCCGAAATAAACAAGATGCTCTGTGAGTTGCCACAGTATATTTTTTTCTTTCTATCTTCAAAATTCCAAAATCGACTCTAATTCTATTTGGTACCTTGAAATTGGTCTCCAGCACCTTCTCTGTCCCTGCCAAAAAAGCTCTCATTGTAAAATATGATTCTGACGTATGTTAAATAGCAATTCCTATATCCCGAGTGAAACGAGCACATTGCAGAAAATTGCAAACATTCCACATAATGATAGATTTAATAATAAATTCCTTCTATAGTTCCATTATTGTAATTGTAAGTAATATAAAATATCAAAGACTGCGTCATAGAGAAAACAGTCTTATGTGTTGAGATTGAAGGCTTGTCAGCCTGGAACGCTGCTACTTTTCAGCGATACTGAATAAGCGCAAAATCGTCACTTAGCACTCAAATTCTTAAAAAAACACCTCCCAGCGATTCTCTATGGTTTCATTAATATCATTAGGGAGTCCCTTGAAGTTTGCATTGATTTTGTATAGTTTTCGAAATGAACTAGAAGCTCTTTGGTTTGCCATACTTTGCCTTTTTTTATTTTCAAAATTCCAATTTTATTTGATATCCTGAAATTAGACCAGAAAACCTTCTCTGTTCCTGCAAAAAGGTCCTGATTAGAAAACATCGTTGTAAAGTATGTTAAATACCATTGTCTATATCCTGAGTGAAGCGACCCAATTGTAGAAAATTGCAAACTTAATGATAGATTTAACATTTCGTAATAAATTCCTTCTATAGTTCCATTAATATAATTATAAATGAAATATGAAAGAGTGTATCATGGAGAAGAGATATTTATACTCATTATTTCCGCCAACTGTAAATGATCTACAATACCAATGAGGAATTGGATAGGAAAACCACTTAGGAACAATTTCTCATTTCCAAGACGATTCTCTTCTTTTTCTTCTTCTTCTTGCTTAGATAACAGTTACAGTTACTGTCAAATCGTGACTTGTATACAAATCTTGCATTCTCACAAATTTTTCTACAGCTAATTGTACTACTGAATTTATCACAAAATCTCGAATAATTTTAGAATTTGTTCAAATTTGCAATTGTGTTATTGTGGTCTGGCAACAACAACATCACCAATAACGATATTGCAAAATTACAACCACAGTCACGTAGCGAAATGTTTTATGTGGGTCTTCATGCCATCGTGGTTCCGACAATTTGTGGGTCAGAATCTAATTAATTCTCTTATGTATCGTTATTAAAACAAAAATAAGATGATGACGAGCCACAATTATAAACCATGGGAATATCCCACTGACTATCACTTTGTTACATTTTTATCATGTTAATAAAACAATAACAATTAGATCAATCAGCTTTGAGAATTTCATATCGAGGTAAAAGAAATAAACTCGAAAACAGAACTATTAGTTCTGCAAAACGGATTGCAAATTGATTTCTGTTTTGTGGGATAGAAAGGTTGAAATTTACTGTATTGAATGCGTCGTTATTATGGTCGATTAAATCGTTAATTTGAATTATCAAAAATTTTGTGCGGTGAAAGCGATCAAATAATTCGGGCACTCTCTTTGTTTTATTTAAAAAATAATAAATAAATAAATAATGTAGAACACGGATGAGATGGCAATTTTTTTATTGATTGTTTTCAGTGTTGAATGTAGCAGCCGGGAAGGCACCAATGCAAGTCAGCACCGATGCCGGTGGTATCCCACAGAAAGCCATCGATGGCAGTACCAGCGCTTTTTTCAATGCTGAAACGTGTACTCTCACAAAACCCGAACGTACCCCCTGGTGGTATGTGAACTTACTCGAACCGTATATGGTGCAACTTGTACGTTTGGACTTTGGAAAACCGTGTTGTGGTAAGTAGGAAAAGAAAGTGGAAAATTATTGGTTAGTTTCATAAATTAATTGATTTTGATTGGATATTTTCGATTTTTTCCACACTTTACTGCTCACCCGCTTACTACTAAAACGGTTTTATTCTATTAAAATAATAGGAGCAAATAAGCCGGCAACAATTGTGGTACGTGTCGGTAATAATCGTCCCGATTTGGGCACGAATCCGATATGCAACCGTTTCACCGGATTTTTAGAAGAAGGCCAACCATTATTTCTACCGTGTAATCCACCGATGCCGGGTGCCTTCGTTAGTGTTCACTTAGAAGTACCAGTACCGAGTCAATTATCGATTTGTGAAGCTTTCGTCTATACGGATCAAGCATTACCGATTGAACGTTGTCCACAATTCCGGGATCAACCGCCTGGCAGTACGGCAACCTACAATGGCAAATGTTATATATTTTATAATCGACAACCCCTAAAATTCCGCGATGCATTACAATTCTGTCATAGTCGGGGTGGTACTCTGGTTAATGAGAGCAATCCAGCATTACAGGGTTTCATTAGTTGGGAATTATGGAGGCGACATCGTAGCGATATTAACGGACAATACTGGATGGGTGCTATTTACGATAAACAATTGAATAGTTGGAAATGGTTGGGCGGTGGTGATGTTAGTGTTAGTTTCTGGAATACACCTTCTGGTAGTGGAGAATGTGCCCGATACGATGGTACAAAGGGCTGGTTATGGTCGGATACCGATTGTAGTATGCATCTCAATTATATTTGCCAACATCGTGAGTATTTTTTGTCAAATGAAAAAAAAAATGTTAAACATAATGTGACTGGTTTTTCTGCAGAACCTAAAGCTTGTGGTCGCCCGGAACAGCCACCGAACTCGACAATGTTGGCGCAAGACTTCAATGTCGGTACTACCGTCGAATACGTTTGTGACGAGGGCCATCTGCTAGTAGGACCATCAGCACGTACATGTCTCGATACCGGATTTTACAACGAGTTCCCACCGGTTTGTAAACGTAAATCTTTCGAATTTCCCACACAATTCGAGTCTAATTAAAATTTTTTGTAATCTAAAGGGATCCAATGCGGTTATCCCGCCGATATACCAAACGGTGAATACCTGCTGGTAAATGATAGTGTAGGCTACTTGAGTCGGGTTATTTATAGTTGTGATGAGGGCTATGAGATGATCGGTCGGGCCCAATTAGCTTGTGATATCGATGAGAGATGGAATGGGCCACCGCCACGATGTGAACGTAATTCTCTCCATTTAAACCACTGTAATTTGAGAATATAATTGATGATTGATTTACAGCCGTCCAGTGTGAATCACCTGTAGATATTCTAAATGGTTATTACGTATCCACAACAAACGACACGATATTCGGCTCGATTTTAGAATACAATTGTAAGCCGGGCTATCAGCTAGTTGGCCCCAAAACAATAACTTGCTTGTCTAACGGACAATACGACGCTCTACCACCAGTGTGTCAAGGTATTTTATAATCAAAAATCGTAAAATAGTTTTATTGAATTCTTTATTGTGGTAAAATAGTTTATGAGACTTCTTCAACGTCTGCACGGCCGTCAAAAGCACCACCAACTCGGACACGTACTCGAGCCCCAAAACCGTCACCGACCACAATCCGTGCTGATATTGATATAATAAAATTGACAAAACGACCATTACCAGCCGGTCTACCACCACTGTCCTCTTCCACAACAAGAACAACAACGAAATCGAATAATCTAGCCGAAACTAGTCACCCGCCGCCACAGATAATCGTGGCTGGACATCCACAAGACAATGAAATTGCTGGCAGTTCGAATATACAACACGGCGAACAACCCAACGTCAATATACCATTATCGATCGATGAACGTGAACATCGTAAAGACACCTTCGGTGCCAAATTGAATCTGGGCGCTATCATCGCTCTAGGCGCATTCGGTGGTTTCGTCTTTTTGGCCGCCATAATCACAACAATTGTAATACTAGTAAGAAGGTAAGTTCTTTTGGTTGTTTGTTTTTTGTTTGTTTATAATTTTTGCTGTTGTAAATATTTTTGGTGTAATTGTAAGTTTGCGGTCGCAGTGCGGGTGCATCAACTAGAACATCACATCGTTTACCAGCTGCTAGTGCTATGCCTTCCCGTTGGTATACATTACTGGCATTACCATTTCCCGATCAACAAATCGGCCGTCGGGAATTCTCAAGAAATTATCGATCACACCATGCCGGCTATTTCTCCAATCCTATTTAATCGAAAATAATAATCAATTTTATTATTTTTATTTAACTATACAGGTACGAAACCCGCACTGCTGCACTGCTGCATGACTTAAAAGCAAACGCACCAATCACGCAATTTTTGCTAAGCTTTTCTAGTTTAATCAAAATTTTGATCGATTCATTAATAATTTGTTGTTTTTGTTTATGCGTATTTAGTAGAAATCGAAGTGCCAAACATTATCGCCACCGTGCCTCGCCCGATTGTAACACTGTAGCTTCATTCGATTCATCCAGTTCAGAATCCAGAAACGGTTTGAATCGTTATTACCGTCAAGCGTGGGAGAATTTGCACGAATCAGCCGGTAGTAAAGCTGGATTGAAAGCAACAACGAACCATGCCCAATTGAAACGCAAAGAGACATTGGATGAACCAACTGGATACCGACACAGTTCTGATAATGTCACCGAGTTTGGTAACAAGGAGAAGAAACGCCACCATCACCACCATCATCATCATGATGGCAGTAATCGTCAGCATAATAATTCACGACCATCCCATCGCGACCACAAGCGATATTGACAATCTTGTATGATAGTTACAGTACAATTGGATAATTAGGAGAATTAATTATTTTAATCTGATCAATTTATTTATTTATTATTATTTTGCTACATTAATACCAAAATATTATTGATTTATTTGTAAATAGAATAAAATAAGACAGGATCGATTGGTGAGGAGCACAGTGTTGAATTCGTTGGTCTTCCTTTGATAACCAACTTTATTCAAAAAAATATATATTATAACTTGAAGGAAGGCGAATGTGATTCACAGTACAAAGCATGGCGAAAAATTGTACATTAACGACTGAAAATTCTCTTATGCCTTCGTTTTTTTTTCTCCAAATACGGTTTTCTCCATATATTTTTGTATTAATAATCAAATAACAGATTCACTAGTGATTGCATGTTAGTGCCATTGGATTTAGGCAACTGGAATTCTTAGAATTTATTTGAAAATAGCAGAAAAATTCTGATGATTTGGAGAGAAACTGTTTCCGCATTTTATTAAGCACCCGAAAAGGGGGAAATTATAGAATAAGTCTGTTTTATTTGTAAGTTAAGTTAGATAAATACGATGTAATATAATAAGAATTTCAAGAAAAATATATATTTATGTTGATAGACGATATTTTTTCTTTTGAAAAGCGCACCTCAGATCCAAGCACACTTGAAGGCTTAGAGCAGTGGTTTTCAAAGTGGCCTATATCGACCCCCAAGGGTCGACTTACTAGGGGTCCATGTGAGTAAAAAATGAATTGGAGGTCTATGAGATGTAAACGGGGGTCCACAATAGTGAATCTCAGGTCGTGACTTCAATTTTGATTTCCCATTAATGGAATTACCTCATACATGCATATGATTTGTACCTTACTTTTTACATGAGACGCAATATCGTAGGTTTTGTAAATAAGCTTAAAGAATTATTGCTTTATAGAAAAAGCAATCCCTTTACCAAATATAATATCAGTTAGCAATGGATGGAGTACCTGCCATGGTTGGGCGCTACTGTGGGTTTGTAAGCCTTTTAAAACAAAATGTATTAGCAATATACTGTGTTATTCATCGCCCCCATTTACTTCCTAAAAATCTGAATGGTAGATTGTATGAATCTCTTCAATTTGTTATTAACACAGATAACGGAATCCAAAGCAATGCGTTGAATACGCGATTATTTGCTCAGTTGTGTGAAGAAAATGACGAGAACTTTCATCAATTGCTCCTTCACAATGAAGTGCGATGGTTGTCGAAAGGCTTATGTTTGACAAGATTTTTTCTCTTTTTGATACAGTTTCGGAGTTCTTGGATACTAAATATCCAATTTTAAAACAAAATTTAATCGAGCAGAAATCGGACATTGCCTATTTAATAGACTTGATTCGTAAATTTAATGAGGTTAACTTGAAGCTACAAGGTGATAACCTAAATTTGATAAAAACGAAGTCTTCAATCTCAGCGTTGCCGAATTCGCAACAGTCAAAATGTCAGGAAGATGACGTTTTGACTTACGTTGAACATTTAAATACTCTCTATTCCGATTTTCAAATAAGGTTTGAAGATTTTTAAATATAGTAATACCTCAATAAATAATCAGTCCATATGATGACAATATAGAAGAGCCGGATGTAACATTATAAGAAGAACTGCTCGGATTAAGTACTAATGAAGAGCTGAAAGTACAATTTAAGGAAGGATATCGGCTCTTCTGGCTTCAAAAAGATATACCTGATACTTGTCCCATATAAAGAGGTTTATTTTTTGTTTGGAGATTTCGTTTAATACATATTAAATTTTATCGTTTTAAATTGAACTTCAAATAAATATATAAAATTTTATTAGTTTTTCACTCTTCATCTCACTACAGTTAAAAATCAGTAAAAAACACATTTGAAGTTTATGAATTTGCAAAAATGCAATATTACCAAAGCAGAGGGTCTACCGAAAACCGGAAAACATGGCAAGTGGCCTACGAAACAAAAGAGTTTGGGAACCTCTGACTTAGAGTTATAGAGGAGCTTAGTCAACTTTAGGCAGATCTTTAGTTTGTGTCTCAGGTTGGGATTTCGCATTTAGCTCATAAAAATCTAAAATTTATAAAGATATGAATTTTATTCGAAAAATAATTTGGGGTGCAAAATCTAAGTTTATTCGTTTCAGTTTTCAGTGACTTGATCTTTCTATAGTTGCTTCTATTGTCAGTATTTTTGACACTAAACAGTCAGTTTTTCAAACTAAAGAAAGCTCTCTCACATCAATGATTCATCTTTCGATTACTGCACGAATTTCAGGAGTTATTACGATAAGCCAAAGAAGTTCTTGTATTTTTTGCTAAATTTATTCCTAAACAAGCATTCAATGGAAAAAATGTCTTAAAATACTCCAAACATATACGTTCCGGAATAAACTGTTTTGCGAGTAATACAAAAATTACATAGGGTAAAAGCCGGATAGTTTTATATAAATATGTACTTAAAACATAGGTTTTTATCTTTTATAGTAGCTAATTTTTGTAAACGTAATTAATATTAGTTTTGAGTAAATCCATGGATTTAATAAAGCTGCAGCTTTATTTGACCTCTCAAAAAAAGGGATAGTACAAATGCTTCGATGGATCCTTGCCTCGTGCGAGGATATGACTTTTTTAGATAGAAACAAATCTTTGTCAATTTAAGTAATCAGTCTTTATTATTTACTGAGATCTTTTATTAAGTACAAATCAAAATATTGCTTCTCTTGAGGTATATTCCTATGGGTTAGCAGATGCTGATTTCTCTTTTCTTAGCGTCTTCTTAAGGTCCGAGGAGATATTCCGTAAAATCGAGATATTTCATTGATACTTTTTTGTTTTTTATCCAATGCTTCGAACGCAAGTGCCAAACTATCTTCTGTCCAGCTTATGTAGCGTGGCACTACGCCAAATTTTTGCTTATACCTGCGAGAAATTTTGCTCGCTTGAAAAATTTAAGTATTTATTTTATTTGCAACAAGTTATAGTCACAGTAAGTTGGAAAAAACAACGAAATTAAAAAATCTGTCTTTGCTCGTTAAAGAATTTATAGTTGCGGGTGGTTGCCTCTAGAGCGAATATCCATGACAGTAAATAGGGCGACTATCCTTTTTGATACGGATACTTGCCCTTTTTATTTTCGAAATAAATAAAAACTAATCAACAATAAAACATAATAAACAATGTAATTTAAACTGTAATGCATGCAAAAAGCTGACTTCGATTCCCGTCAAAGCTTCGCCGCGGAAGATTTTTGCTCGCACGGACAAAACGCGTGTGCCTACTCTGACGGCTTACATGGCACTGAGGCCTGCGGGGGCGCACTTCTAATTACACTAAAACGCTAACACCACCAATATTCCTAACATAGTGTATCCAAAACCGGGGCAAGTATCCTTTTGAGGCTCTTACCGTATATAGAAAACGCTTAAAAAAAACTAGACTAGATCTCGGATCGAGCATCGCTGGCCCAAGTTTTGTGTACCTACTCCTCAGTGATAGCACTCAGGGCCATCATATGCAAAAGTGCAGATTGAGGTGCTAAAAAAATAATGACGCATACACAATTACTCGTAACAAATAAATCGAGAATTTGACTTGACGAGAATTTTTTAAAACACTAAAAATTTACATACAAAATTGCCAAGTCATATTTCAAATAAGCGGAATGGAGTTGATCTTTTTGGAGAAACTGCTCAAATCAATACAAAGTTTATAAAAAAACGAACTGTTTCATAGCGGTTAAATAATCTATGCGTAGAGTTTCTAGAAACTTTAACAGTTTAAGGACCCTTTTGAAACTTAAAAGCAGAGCAGGTCCAAGACCACAGCAAAACAGGCAGCAGCGCTTTTGGCGTGGCAGTTTTTAGTGCGTACTACAGTGAACCTTATATGTAGCATTTTGTGAAGGGTATTCAATATGGGATTGGATTACTACCTCAAAACTCTTTGTAGCTGCTGCTAAATACAGAAGATTTGATTCAGTTTGGAAAATGTAATTTCTAGAGGAGCTGGTTCGAGCTGAAAAAATTTTTAAACATAGGGATTAGTTATTTACTGTACACGGTGGTAAAGTCATACTTTATCCACAAGATGTTGTTTAGCTCTAAATGCTCTAAACAACTAGCAATTGTTTTTATTTGTTGTTGGTTGCTATGGGTGCTCGATGGTAGGGTAAACACTTTACCGTTACTCGATGGTAAAGTAACATTTTACCATCGAGCGTTTAGTCAATAAAGTAGGAATTTAACTGTAAGAATTAGAAAAATGATTTCTCTAATAAGTTTTCATTTGAGATTATAGCTCTGAAGGAGAGATTCTTGAAAGAATTCTCTACGATCGATAACGTTTGGAATTTGGTTAATTGAAAACTTTACGGTAGTAAAAAGTATATTCTACTCATTGATAGTTGTATCGAATTTTTCGAATGTATTTTATTAACGTGACTTTTTTATCAACTATTTTTGTTTTGCAGATACATTTACAAATGATAAGTTATTCCACACTATAATTGCTACAAACTATTCAGCAGATCTTCTATTATCCAAGGTAATGACGGAGAAGCTTTCGAGAAATTGAGAATTCCGAATAATTTAATTCGTTTTTTTAATGCTCTAATTAAAAGGTTAAATAAGACGTAATGTATAGAAAATACTTCAAACATTTATTAATAACAGTATTTTTCAACTATACCTTTGTATAATTGCAATTTTTTCAGATAGTAGAAACGTGCTTTTTTTCATTGTGTTTCTTATGATTGTTATTATTATTTAATTTCTGTGCTCATTTGTAGAACGTCTTAATTTTGTTGAAATCGGTGTTCTCCTGTTCCAAATAATTTAACAGCGACTCTCTTGCATCTGTCCGCAAATTTGTGTGCCAACACAAATTTGCATTTACGTTATATTATTATGACGAAGATTTGCTATTTGCCCATCGATCAATTTTCTCAAAGCTTCTTCGTTTGATATGTGTCTCTTTGTGAACGTCCTACATCCTCTTGGAAAAGCTTCTTATGTTGTGTAAACATCGCTAAGGGATAGTAACGAATTTATTTAAATGGGCGCTATTTTCGATCAGCGAATAGACAACAAAATGTAAACACAGTAGTCGCCGATTCCTGCTACTTAAAGCGTGGACGCTTACAAGACCATATAAGCAACCTCAGACTGTAAAAAATCTGAAATTCTAGACAAATCTTACTTTTTACGGCCTTTAACGTTTATTATGAATGATCGCAAGAACACAGCCAAATTTTGATGTCACCAAAAAGTAAGGAAATAGTTTGCAATTTTATTCAACTTAACGACAAATTATTTCTGGTAGGTAGACCACATATGGACGGCTCAGTATCTATTATTATGTGGACACAATAAAAACAATCTGATTATGAAACGTATGTGATGTATGTGATGGGAATTGTCTGCAGTAATTTTAGAAGAAGAAAAATCTTGTGACAATAACAACATTCTTTTCAATACTTGCCGCTAAAGTCCTACTTTATCAACTAAAAATCCTATGGTAAAGTAGCACTTTACCCAACTCAATGGTGAAATGTCTACTTTATTTACCTCAGTAAAGTAAACACTTTACCGTTGAGTAAACACTTTACCATCGAACAACTCCATAGCAACCAACAGCAAATAAGCAAAAACAATTGCTAGTTGTTTAGAGAAATCCAATAGCAACCAACAACCATTGTTAATAATTAATGTCATAACTTATTATAAAATTGAAAAAATTAAATAAATTAAAAAGAGTTTTAAAGGCAAGTATTAAAAAAAATCAAATTCAGCACACGGCGGTAAAGTCCCTTTATCTACTTCCGAAAAAAGATGATCTTGCTATACGTTGCTATCCGTTGCGTGCGTCCTACGTATACAATGTCTAGGCCAACCGACTACAAGAACCTAGTACGCTATTCTCATACTTTTAATCATCAGTAAAGGGCGGATTGAAGGTCATTTGAGTAGAATTAGAACGCTCGAAATGCACCATTGGCGTAGTTATTTTTCGATTCTGCACCACTCCTTAGGAATTGAACGTTATTCACATCTACACTTCTACAGTAGAACCTCGATTATTAGGCACTCGATTTTCCGTTACCGTCTATTATTCATCTATACTTTTTTTTACATTTTACATAACACAAAAAATATCTCGTTGTGCATGCCAATTTTTCGCTTCTCAAATTTATCTAATCCTTCTATTTTAATTTGCATGTTTCTTTATCCTACTAATTATTCATTCACCATTAACAAATATCCTCTCAATCCTTTCCTGGTGAGAATATGTCCGCCTCTTCGTGGTCTCACTAGACATTTCCATACAAATCCGCGTATTGAAATGACCAAATGGACATCTCCCTGTTCGTATTAAAGTTTAGTTAATTTTTAAATATAATTGAAATTTCTATTTTTATCTCAAAAATCAGTCTAACAAGTAATTCATATTAGATACAAAAGACTCAGTTTACTTTAATTCTCTCGTTTTATAATTAGTTTTAATTTTAATGCATGTATTTACATAAATTTATAAGAAAAGACACGTAGAACAAATCAACAAAAATGTGTTCATAATTTTTTAGTTTTTTTTAAATTTATTTTTGTCAAAAATTGATGTTTATTTTTTAATTTTCAATGGAAAAAACATCAGTTTCTTGCCCCTCACGAGTCGTCTTTTAAAGAATGAGCGAGAGCGACCAGAAATTCATAGAAATACGGTACAACTAGGCACCTGTTTTTTCGCCGTAACCTCGCGACGTCACGGTAGCAGTTCAACTGGTCCACTGCTTCTCTATGTGTGGAGTAGTTCGTACTTTATTTGTAGAGAAAAACGTTTCACAAGAAAAGATAGATAATGCAAGTACAACAGTTTTTGCCAATACGCTCTATACGAATTTGTCAGGAGACTAGAATTTGCCTTGCTCCAACTTGGAGCAGATATCCGCCCTTTAATCATCAGCAAACAGGGTGCACTGTGTCTTTATCTCTAATGGTTTTAAAATCTTATATTTTTGATATGGATTCTCGAAGAATCGAAGCACTGAGAATTTCTACTGCACGTAAGCACTTAACTATCAAAATGATGTTTCTGATGAAGATCGGTTTGATAAAAGTTTGGAAATGAGAGGTCCTAATAGCCTCATTCATTTAATTTGATAAACTTCTAAAAGCAATTAGTAGCAATTAGAATCAAGTGCTACTATCAATTTAATTGTTTTGGAAATCTTATCAAATTATTGTATATAAATGGAGCATCGACGGTGATATTGCATAATTTTTTTTTTGGTTTACAGTTTCTTGGAATATGAAAAACAATTAGTATCAGGCGCTGATATTACAATAGTTCTTTTATAAGCTTTATTATCAAATTAAATGGCATGGAATTACTGATGATGTTGCATAAATTTTTGGTCTCCATTTTATTGAATTAGTTCGCAGCAATTCTTGCTGGACCTTCTCCAGATTTTACAGTTTATCTCATGCTTCAAGAGCTCCAAGTAAAATTGCTGATACAACGTTTGCTCAAACCAAGAAAAACTAGTTTGCACACGAGAACGTTAATTTTAACGTTTGCTTAAAGGTTTTAGATAATACTGGTTCTTGAATTAAACACTGTTGGACTTCCATTATCGTTATAGAAAGAGAAGGAAGAAAGAAATGGGCGACTGTGGGTGTGAATCGCTGCTGGGTCGGGGGGTGGTTTGTACTGTCCGGCCAAGCCGCTGTGGCGTCTCCCTAAGTGTGAAGGGGAGCCACACAAGCAATCGATTGTGATTTCGATGCGAGGGGTGGCACTGCAACGTCAGTGCTGCCGGGCAGCGGGGACTGCCCGACACCACGGCGGAAAGGATCATGAGTTATGGATGAGTGTATGGTATGAAAGTTTTGCTAAAAAGGCGTTCCATCACGTTTCTCCAGTGTGTGGAGGGTTTTTTAGCTGGTAGGAGTCCGGCACTGCCACTCGGTAAGAGCCGGATGGTGTTCATGAGGATATTCCCCTCCAATATGGGGGAAAAAAAAAAGTATCTGCTAACTGAACGTCAATTTTATCTGTTTTTCTTTTGAATAGAGAATCATATACCTACTAGTGAAAAAAAAAACTCAAAAGCAGTTTAATTATTCTTACTCTTTAATACATTAAAAATTTTTATAAACAAGAAAAGAAAACAAAATCAGTTAATTTTTGGAAAATATTTTTTACATCATAATTATTACTAGAAGAAGTCTGGTTTAGTCAACCACTTAGCAATCAAATCACCGACTTTTGCACGGGCTGCATTTAATTCTTCTGGATCACCATCCTTTTCTGGAAACATACTAGCACAATGTGCTGTACCTAAAAACCCATATAAATTGAAAAGTTAAAATGTCTTCAAAATCAAGAGTAATATACCGTTGATATAAATAACTGGAGCTGCCGAATTTACAGTTTTCGTAACACCTAAAGGATGCCATGGATCCAATGAACCATGCACAAATACAACATTACTGACTTGAATTTGTTTTCCACCATAATTTATATTTGTACGTTCGACTGCACTGTTTAATAGAGTCGCACCAAAACCTGTACCAAAAACATCCTCACATAATTGAGTGAAGAAACTCAATGGGAATTGTTTGCCGAAAATTAGCGGCTCATGCGATGATGTATGAAAGTAACCCAATTCGGTGCATCTTTGAAACAGCCATTGTCTGTCACCTTCTGATGCTGGACTACTCCAATCGATACTTTGCTCCTCCTTAATCAGCGTGTCATATTTATAATCCAAACATGTCAAACCGTTTGCTGTTAATAATGATTTGATGAATTCTCCCAAACGGGCCAGTGCGTCACCTACAGTCTCATCCGTCATTATCTTGCACGCATCATCAATATTCATGCCGGTACTTATACGATTATTTTGGACGATAACGCCAAAATTCTCAGCTATGACTTCGTAAAGGTTTGATATATCTTTTGAATTATTCAGTGATGTTGTTATCGAATCACATAAATGAAGGTTTGTTTTTAATTTATCTTCAGTATCTTTCGATGCGATCAATGAATCAATTTGTTCGACAGCTTTTTGAATTTGAGTGGGACATTCCTCACTGTAAGTTGCCAAAGCCTCCTGGACGACTGCATGGAATTCTGTGAACCAATACAATTATGCCTGCTCAATAAAACGATAAGCTGAATACCTTTGAAATCAGCTTTAGCTTCAACGGCACTACTGTGCGACACCGCTCCCCATACTAAATGCGGATATTTCAATCGCATCCAAGCCGCTAGGGATCCTGGATACCCTCCACCGAAAGCTATCCATTTAACATCGCTAGGTAACTTGTATTTTTTATTCATTGCCACAATAAATGTAGATAAATCCGCTAATGCTGCTTCTTTTGTTAGATATTTTAAATTGTCAGTACTCATATCTCTAAAAAATCATCAATCAAGATAACATAGCGATATAGAGTTATTATAGAAGAAATTATACGTTGTTGGGTGACTTTTGCCGTAGAAACGATGTTCTAATTGGAATAAAAATGCACCGAAACGTTTCGCATACTCTATCCATGCACCATAACTCATCCATTTAGATGAAGCTTCACTCTCACCGGCAAGCATCACGAAAACAACACCACTTTTATTGTAATATTGATCGTTTGCAAAATATCTCTATAAATTTTAACAAATTCAGCAAGATTCCCTGAAATTCTCTAATATTACCTGTGGCCACATTGTTGCTTCGGTCGGTTTAGTATGATCTAAATTTTGTGTAAAATATTCTTCAGTAATACCACTATTGCTGTCTTTTAATTGTTGATCGTCTTCCGGTGGTGGAAGATTGCCACCGGTACGACGACCTAAATGGAAAATTCTCCAGGTGTTGATTTCCCCAACACCCAAGATAATTACAATCAATAATAAAGCCGGACGCATTGTTCTTACGTATGATACAATTGCTCTACTAAATATCATATCAACAATATCAGAGGTATTTATTTGTTTTTAATAGTGGCTTATCATTTTAAACTATTTTTTTTAAATTTCCTTTTAATATAAAATATTATCTTATACCTAAAACAATGATGTCGAGAGTTTACGGGAGAAATTAATTTAGATAACGTATTTCGTCTTTTTTTCCAATTAAATATCAAACTATTAGATTGTTCGGAGAGTAAAAGCGTGGTTCAAGTGATTTTTGACCTCCTTTTTTGAAGTAAAGCTTTTATTGTCTAATAACTTTTGTAGAAACTGGAACAAATAATAATCAGAAGAAGGTGACAGATCTGGAGAAAATGGAGGGTGTGACAGTACATCTCATTCAGCCGGTAGAAGTTTTTGACAAGTTAACAAAATTATACGAGGTCTGACATTATCTTGGTAAAACAGTACACTTTTTCTCTTCTGTTTAAGTGAATCATACAATTTGTCCAGCTGGTAACAGTACAGTTCAGAATTGATAATTATGTTGTGTTGTGTTGTGTTGTCTCAAAAAAAAGACGATTCCTTTGAAATCTCACGAAACAGATAGCATCAAATTTTTTTTAACCATGATCTCTTGCACTTAACATTGTTGCAGACGACCTATTCCTCGTCCCCAGTGATGATGCACTTAAAGATGGATCATTTTCTTGACGTAACACAAATTTCTCTCCGTAAGAAGATGAGGAACGTATATTTCGAGCTTCGAGATTTAACCTAGTCGTTTCAAATGATCATGAACGGTCGAATTCGATATATTTTCGGATTTTTTTTTTATTGCTTGAACAGCGGTTTTATCTTTTCGATAAAAAAAACACCAAAATACGTCGAAAATGCCGCTTTTCACTATGCATATTTGAAAGGATACCAATCAAAGACACGGCCGGCCTGAAACCACAGCAAACCAGGCAGTTGCCTGGAGCGGAATAAGTTTAGGGCGGCACTTTTTAGTGTATCATGTACTGGAATTTATTGTGCATTTTCTTGAAAGGAGCATGAAAATATAATTGAAAGAAAAAATGTTTGAACAGTCTTAACACTGACGAATTTGTTGAATATGAGATTGGAGTACTACCTTAGAACCCTTTGAAACTGCTGCGATATACGAAAGATCTGATTCAGTTTGGCAAAAAGTTATTTTTATAGGAGTCAAATTTAGAGAGAAACAATTGATTGAACAATATTCTATGTCAGATATTCAGACCTCATAAATCGTCAAAAAGATTCAGTTTTTTGGAAAATTCTCTCAGTAAAAGTTCTAGGATAAAGACAATTGCCTTTATTTTGAAAGTACAAAAAGTAGAAACACCACAACTGAATTCTGGCTAGGACCGACAATTTCTAATTGGTTTCTTGGCCCCAATCCCTTCTCCTTTATTTGGGTAGCCGTAGATGGTGTAATTAGATTTTTGATACATTCATTTGTTTTCGAGTTATGGCCGTTTTTTCATTTTTTTGCTATCTTGAAGGTGCTCTATATCTCTTATACTATGAAAAATTTTGATAATGTCTTTATTGTTTCTAGTGCAGTTTTTCATGCTGATTTTATATATTGAATTGAGTTTTGTGAAGCTTTTGTCATTTTCAAGATATTACACAAACTAATTTATTGCTTCTTAAATTGCTTATTTTTTTCCAATTCCAAATATATATAGTTTGATATAGTTATTATAAAAAATTGGGGAGTTATTTTGAAAATTTCGATTTCACAAGTAGTGATTACAGAAATTGTATTTGAAAAGACTTTAGAGCGCCATGAAACAAATATTACCTAGTGCAAAATAAGAAAACAAAAGCATAAATAAATAGCAGCCAAAATAATAGTTCGTTGACAAACTAAAAAACAATTGTTTCATAGCACTCTAAAATTATTCCGAGCATAATTTAAAAAAAAATCTTATGTTCTGTAATCATAGCTAAGTGACAATAACTGCTGTTTTGATCGGTAAAAGATTTCTAACCGTAATCAACGCTTGTTATCCGAAAATAAGATGAATTTGCTATACGAATTTGGCTTTGCCAATGTTCGTTGTGTGTGTTCTACGTATACAATGCCTACGCCAACCGACTACAAAAACCTCGTACGCTATACTCATAATTTTAATCATCAGCAACCAGCGTGCACTGTGTCTTTATCTCTAAAGGTTTACAATCTTATATTTTTTATATGGATTCTAGAATAATCGAAGCACTGATAATAGAATTTCTACTGCACGTAAGCACTTAACTATCAAAATGATGTTTCTGATAAGGATAGGTTTAATAAAAGTTTGGAAATGTGAATTCATTTAATTTGATAAACTTCGAAAAGCAATTAGTATCGATGCTATTATCAATTTAATTGTTTTGGAAAACTTATCAAATTATTGTATATAAATCGAGCATCGACGATGATATTGCATAAATTTTTTTTTGGTATACAGTTTCTTGGAATATGAAAAACAGTGAATATCAGGCGCTGATATTACAATAGTTCTTTTATAAGCTTTATTATCAAATTAAATGACATGGAATGTTGCATAAATTTTTGGTTTCCATTTTATTGAATTTGTTCGCAGCGATTCTTGCTGGACCTTCTCCAGATTTTACAGTTTATCTCATGCTTCAAAAGCTCGAAGTAAAATTGCTGATACAACATTTGCTCAAACCAAGAAAAACTAGTTCGCACACGAGAACGTTAATTTTAACGTTTGCTTAAAGGTTTTAGATAATACTGGTTCTTGAATTAAACACTGTTGGACTTGCATTATCTTTATTTTTTATAATTCAGTTGACGTTTTGGTTGCCCAGTATCTACTACCACATTACAGTATGAATACCCTCCGCCCGGTATGGGCGCACTGTTGAGGGGTGATTGTTTTCGTCCCATAGCGTGGGAACAGATATGAGTTTCTTGACAAATAAAAACAAAAATGGAGCTGATCGACCCAGTTCCATCAATTTTGATCAAAACAGGGTACAGAGGAGCTATTCCGTAGGAGAGTTGAAGCCTGGCATGAATGTACAGGAGTACATGTCTCTGTCGACGAGAAAGTGGCCTGAGGGGGCCTTCACCGTCGTCAAGATGGCTGAGGGAGGGAGATGTGCTCGTGCTGGTATCAGGAGCAAATGAGAAAAAGGATGAATGTCAAGGATGGGGAATAACTTGAACAACTCCCCTATGCCAAGAGAGTATGTGAGGGACTGAGTATGGGCTCCTTAGCCTACATAAAGTCCGAAAATGTGGTATGCAAAGGTGGCGATGAGGCGGTGGACTCTGAAGAGAGGTACCACTTCATCGCTATGTTGGATGATCAACCAACCAACGAACGATGAAATGTTTAACGTGTAATACCCGCCTCAATAGCGCCTGATCAACGTCGTCGGAATCTACGCCGAACCCAATTACCGATTTCCTTTGGGGTTACAGGCCCCTCAGGCACTTCGGTAGAGCGAAGGCTTATCTAAACCTCTACTGACTATGCAAGTCAGTACCCGAGCTAGAGACGTAGCTCACCCGCCGAGGATGGGAAAAAGGTCCTCTATTCCGTACGGAGTTGCAACCACTGCCACCACGAGTCCAACCGCAAATGACCGGGCTGGGAAGATGCCCCAGGGGCCCCCCGGTCCACATGGTACCAGTCTGCATCATTGGTGGGATATGCGGAAGCAAGTTTCCTCCCAGTTGAGTCCTGTAACACTCGGCATTGGTCAACCAGCTCGGATACGTGGGATCGCTAAGCCAAAATCAGGTCAAGACCTGATGACTCCTGCGTTTTTAAGGACTCAGGACCCATTCAATCAACTGATTCATTCATTCTACGTCTTCTTTCATCTCCACATACATCTGTCAGTCATCGCCAAACCTCTCTCAAACAAAAAGCATTCATACTACCATGCCCAGTCAACAAAAAGCTTGCATACATACTTGGATAAAACCATTCATTCCATCTCACAAAGTCTACATTCTTGATAAATTCATACAACACCCTTCCATGCATGTCTCCATCCCATTCGTCTTGCAAGAAAGAGGTAGTGAAGGATGTTAGGACCGAGGTGGGTCTCAAAAGCATCCTACTTAGGGATGTGGATGAGGCTACCACCTCAGAAGAGGTGAAAGAAGCTGTTCAAAAGACAACAGAATGCAAAGAATGCGAGGTGAAGTCCCTTCGTAAGGTTCGCGGAGGGGCCAGCACGGCGGTGGTTGTACTTCCTGAAATGACGTTATGCTGGGGAAGGGAAGAATAAAAGTAGTATAGGTGGTGTGCCGTGCGAGCGAGAATATCAAGCCGACGGGATGTTTCAGATGTCTTGGATTTGGACATCTTGCGGCGGTGTGTAAGGAAAAGGAACGTAAGAATGTATGCTTGTGCTGCGGGGAGGAAGGACACAAAGCACAGGAGTGCGAGGCCAACAAGACCAAGTGCTACGTATGTGACGTGATAGGACACAGGGCAGACTCACGAGGGTGTCCTGTGTACAAGAAATGTGTTGAGGGAATGCTAGGGAGGTCTCTTAAAAAGTAGTAATGAAAGTATTGCAGACCAACTCCAATAGGAGTGGCGCAGCAATGGAGTTGCTCTGGAAGACAGTGGAAGAGGAAAGAGTGGATGTGTTGTAACGTTTTTTTTTTCTACTAGATTAGGAAGCGGTCTAGTACCATAGTTTTAATGCTTTCAGGGTGTAGTGTGAGCAACCTGCACTTGTTTTCATCGCTCATGTTTCTTTGTGTTCTTTCGTCAGTCTTTTATTCAAAATTCATTAACCTTTTGATTTATTTTCTTCTTATATTTGTGACCATACCAGTGTGGGCACCCTGGTATATTTAGTCGTCTTTAGGCCCATTGTCGTCTTTTGTTTCGTCCTTATTTATAATTGGTTTTGTTCATTACTTTATTGTAATAACCGCCAAATTTAACATCGATTGGTTCTCAAAATTAAGTTGGCATGATTTTTCAGTGACGGGAAATTCGTCACAAAGTTGTTTGAATATTTGAAGTTTTTCCTTATGGTCTTTTGTACAAAGTCGTAGCCATTTAATTCTTATCAGAACCAGTTAAATACCAAACCGGACGTCGCCTTTGCCAATTCTTCACTAGTCTCGTGAGTGAACGGTACGTTAGTGATAAAAGTTAGAAATTTTGGATTTGGTAATAATTATCCAAGCTCATCGTGAGAATTAATTCTACTTTTATAATTATTGATAATTTTTGTGTATCTGGGTTAACCATAGTGTCCCCGATTATTGGTATTTTCAATAAATTTCGACTTAGTCGGATTATTACGTACCACGTGCACCACGTGAAGGGAGAAAATCGTCCATTGTTCGTTTCAACCCCTCAAAATTAGAGGTAAATCGTTGTTTGTTCATTATCTTGGCAGGTTTTACAATTTTTGGGGAAACCATATTATTTCAGGGGTCCTTGGTATCTTCACTTTCCTGGGAATCTTCACTTTCTTTGGCATCTTCGCTTTCCTTGGTATCTTCGTTTCCTTTGGTTGATTCTCTAATTCTTGTCAGAAATTTTCGTTTACTGTTATCGTTGAGTTATTGCGACAGCATCGAATCGACGCCAAAAAAACCACTGGTTACATAGGAAATCGTGAACTGGACCTCCTGTAACAACATCTCGTCCCTGCTCGTTCCAGACATCAGACACAGATAAGTGTACAAATATCGTTCATCGAATTTTACATAATTATAATTGTCGGCGTTATTGGCCACGTTTTGATATATATATTTATCGAGCTGTATACTATCTACGTATAAGTAGAGTAACAGCTTCCCATTTATTCGTTTTTTTTTTTGTATCTTTAGATATCGATACCGATATTAAATTTTTGTTATAATTATAAATTTAAAGTTTATCATAATTAGCTGCGTAAAGCTGTCGTTGGGTGCACCGAGCGTTAGTCCCATTATTATTGTTATATTATTGTTAAATTTGATTCTTTTGTCTTAAGAATTTATCAATAATTTAATCGAATTGTTTTTTTTTTGTTTTTGTTAATTTTTTTTTGTTTTTGAATCGATAGTTCTATCACAAATATATATATAATTTTGGATTTTTAAAAATCGGTTTCATTTTGTGCGATTACACTTATTATAAATAGTAAACGGGTTCTAATTTGTCCCATAACAAAAAATTTGTGGCGCCCTAAAACAAGCAACTTCCAAAAATACCCACCCCCATCCGATTGACCGCTGGCTGGCATCATTTGCCACAAAAGAATTTGTGACAGTGTGCATAGTGTCTGAACCCAATCTTCGGATTGTTGGTAGAGGAGGCTGGCAGGTAGACTCAAGTATGAGTGTTGCCGTGAGGGTTTTTCAATCGGAGAACCCTAAGAAACGGTGGGGATGTGGTGATGGATTTGTATGAGTTGAATGGGAAAAATGGGTCTTGTATGGTTGCTACATCTCGCCCAACATTACGACCGGTGGCATTTATACATGAGCTGAGGACCAACATGAAAAACTGGTCTAAAGAGATCGTTGTCGGTGGGGATTTCAACGTCAAGTCGGCATGGTGGGGATACCCAAGAGAAGATGAAAGAGGACAAGTGTTGGAAGAATGGCTGGCAGAAGATGACCTGGTGGTTCACAATTGTAGAAATGTGCGTGGGAGTGTGGCGGACTACACTCCTGGAGGACAGCTTAATCGTTGAAACCAAAAAGCTGTTCCCCACACATGAGCGGGCAGTATGGATGGAACCCATTGAGTGGAGACCGGTACCCCCTTTCACCTCGGCTGAACTGTTATGGGCAGTCAGACAGGTGAAGGGGGGCAAAGCGCCGGGTCAGGATGGAATTCCACCGGATGCATGCAAGGTGTTCGGGCAAGTGTGTGAAGACTTGTGTTTGAGGATGTTGAATGAACAAGTGATAGATGGAATTTTTCCCAAAGAGTGGAAAAAAAGCCAGGCTTAATCAATAAATAGAAAGACTAGGAGGTCTGGCGGAATGCCAATATGGCTTTAGGAGCGGTCGATCCACGGTCGACACAATGGCGAGAGTGGTGGCGAGAGCAAGGGTAGCTAACGCGGGTACATGGTGTACCCGAAGTTACTGTGTGTTTGTGAGCCTTGATATGAAGAACGCCTTCAACTCGGGCCCTTGGGAGGCTGATGCCCAACTACGGTGAGCCATTGGCGTCCAAAAGAAAAGTATTGTGTGCCGTCGTGCATTCCATACTCTTGTATGGAGTGCAGACGTGCATGAATGTGTTTAAGGTGAAAAAGTATAGCGAGAGATTGATGAGGGTCCAAAGGTGTATGCTACTGCGTGTGTGTAGTGCATACAGGAGTGTTTCTGGCGAAGCTGTGTTGGTTGTGTGTGGCATAATTCCGCTGGACCTTCTGGCGAATGAACGGATGAAAGTATGGGAAGGTACAGATCCACATATTGTAAGAGAGGGGACAATGGGCGAATGCAACAACGATAGGAGAGGTCGGAAGAGGGAGCCTGGACCAGGCAACTGATTCCGCAATCTATGAATGGGTCAACCGGTGGCACTAACTACTACCTCACCCAAGTGCTTACGGGGATGTTTTGGGTCGTACCTTGGATGTCGTACGGGGATGTTTTGGGTCGTACCTGGTGCGGATCGGTAAATTGCCGGTGGCGCACTGCGTGTACTGCGGAGAAAGTGAAGACACCGTGGAGCACACGATCTTTGAATGTGTGAGATGGGAGCAACAGATGATAATTGTGGAATCCGAGGTGGGAGAATATGTGAATAAGGAGAACATGGTGGTAAGTATGATTGTGCACATTATGAGAGAGAAAGAGAAGGAAGAAAAAATGGGCGACTGTGGGGGTGAATCGCTGCTGGGTCGGGAGGTGGTTTGTACTGTCCGGCCAAACCGCTGTGGCGTCTCCCTAAGTGTCAAGGGGGGCCACACAATCAATCGATTGTGATTTCGATGTGAGTGGAGGCACTGCAGGGTCGGTGCGGCCGGACAGCAGGGACTGCCCGACGTCCCGGCGGAAAAAATCATGAGGTATATGAATGAGTGTATGGTATGAAAGGTCGGAGGGACGTGATAAATTTTTGCTAAAAAGGCGTTCCATCAAGTTTCTCCAATGTGTGGAGAGGTTTTTAGGTGGTAGGAGTCCGGCACTGCCACTCGGTAAGAGCCGGGTGGTGTTCATAAGGATTTTCCCCTACAATATGGGAGGGAAAAAAAGGATCAGCTACCATTATCAAACACTAACAGAACGTTATTTTTATCTGTTTTTTCTTTGAATAGAGAATCATATACCTACTAGTAAAAAAAACTCAAAAGCAGTTTAATTATTCTTTTTCTTTAATACATTAAAAATTTTTATAAACAAGAAAAGAAAACAAAATTAGTTAATTTTTGGAAAATATTTTTTACATCATAATTACTACTAGAAGAAGTCTGGTTTAGTCAACCACTTAGCAATCAAATCACCGACTTTTGCACGGGCTGCATTTAATTCTTCTGGATCACCATCCTTTTCTGGAAACATACTAGCACAATGTGCTGTACCTAAAAACCCATATAAATTGAAAAGTTAAAATGTCTTCAAAATCAAGAGTAATATACCGTTGATATAAATAACTGGAGCTGCCGAATTTACAGTTTTCGTAACACCTAAAGGATGCCATGGATCCAATGAACCATGCACAAATACAACATTACTGACTTGAATTTGTTTTCCACCATAATTTATATTTGTACGTTCGATTGCATTGTTTAATAGAGTCGCACCAAAACCTGCACCAAAAACATCCTCACATAATTGAGTGAAGAAGCTCAACGGGAATTGTTTGCCGAAAATCAACGGCTCATGCGATGATGTATGAAAGTAACCAAATTCGGTGCATCTTTGATACAGCCATTGTCTGTCACCTTCTGATGCTGGGCTACTCCAATCGATACTTTGCTTCTCCTTAACCATCGTGTCATATTTATAATCCAAACATGTCAAACCGTTTGCTGTTAATAATGATTTGATGAAATTTCCCAAACGGGCAAGTGCATCAGCTACAGTCTCATCCGTCATTATCTTGCACGCATCATCAATATTCATGCCGGTACTTATACGATTATTTTGGACGATAACGCCAAAATTCTCAGCTATGACTTCGTAAAGGTATGATATATCTTTTGAATTATTGAGTGATGTTGTTATCGAATCACATAAATGAAGGGTAGTTTTTAACTTATCTTCAGTATCTTTCGATGCGATCATTGAATCAATTTGTTCGACAGCTTTTTGAATTTGAGTGGGACATTCCCCACTGTAAGTTGCCAAAGCCTCCTGGACGACTGCATGGAATTCTGTGAACCAATACAATTATGCCTGCTCAATAAAACAATAAGCTGAATACCTTTGAAATCAGCTTTAGCTTCAACGGCACTACTGTGCGACACCGCTCCCCATACTAAATGCGGATATTTCAATCGCATCCACGCCGCTAGGGATCCTGGATACCCTCCACCGAAAGATATCCATTTAACATCGCTAGGGAACTTGTATTTTTTATTCATTGCCACAATAAATGTAGTTAAATCCGCTAATGCTTGTTCAGCTGTTAGATATTTTAAACTTTCGGTACTCATATCTCTAAAAAATCATCAATCAAGATAACCTAGCGGTATAGGGTTATTATAGAAGAAATTATACGTTGTTGGTTGACTTTTGCCGTAATAACGATGTTCTACTTGGAATAAAAATGCACCGAAACGTTTCGCATACTCTATCCATGCACCATAACTCATCCATTTAGATGAAGCTTCATTCTCACCGGCAATCATCAAGAAAACAACACCACTTTTATTGTAATATTGATCGTTTGCAAAATATCTCTAAAAATTTTAACAAATTCAGCAAGATTCCCTGAAATCGTCTAATATTACCTGTTGCCACGTTGTGTTATGGGCCGCTTTAGGATGATCTAATTTTTGTGTAAAATATTCTTCAGTAATACCATTATAGCTGTCTTTTAATTGTTGATCGTCTTCCGGTGGTGGAAGATTGCCACCGGTACGACGACCTAAATGGAAAATTCTCCAGGTGTTGATTTCGCCAACACCCAAGATAATTACAATCAATAATAAAGCCGGACGCATTGTTCTTACGTATGATACAATTGCTCTACTAAATATCATATCAACAATATCAGAGGTATTTATTTGTTTTTAATAGTGGCTTATCATTTTAAACTATTTTTTTTTAATTTCCTTTTAATATAAAATATTATCTTATACCTAAAACAATGATGTCGAGAGATTACGGGAGAAATTAATTTAGGTATTTCCTTTTTTTTTCAATTAAATATCAAACTATTGGATTTTTTGTAGTAAAGCTTTTATTGTCTAATAACTTTTGTAGAGACTGAAACAAATAATAATCAGAAGAAGGTGGCAGATCTGGAGAAAATGGAGGGTGTGGCAGTACATCTCATCCAGCCGGTAGACGTTTTTGACAAGTTAACTAATTGTATGAGGTCTCACATTATCTTGGTAAAACAGTACACTTTTTCTCTTCTGTTTAAGTGAATCATCCAATTTGTCCAGCTGTTAACAGTACGCTTCAGAATTGATCATTGTGTTGTGTTGTGTTGTCTCAAAAAAAAAAGCCGATTCCTTTGAAATCTCACCAAACAGAGAGCATCAAATTTTTTTGATGAATATCGGCTCTCGATGTGCTTTGACCATGATCTCTTGTACTTAACATTGTTGCAGACGACCCATTCCTCGTCCCCAGTAATGATGCACTTAAAGATGGATCATTTTCTTGACGTAACACAAATTTCTCTCCGTAAGAAGATGAGGAACGTATATTTCGAGCTTTGAGATTTAACCTAGTCGTTTCAAATGATCATGAACGGTCGAATTCGATATATTTTCGGATTTTTTTTTTATTGCTTGAACAGCGGTTTTATCTTTTCGATAAAAAAAACACCAAAATACGTCGAAAATGCCGCTTTTCACTATGCATATTTGAAAGGATACCAATCAAAGACACGGCCGGCCTGAGACCAAAGCAAACCAGGCAGTTGCCTGGAGCAGCATAAGTTTAGGGCGGCACTTTTTAGTACATCATCTACTGGAATTTATTGCGCATTTTCTTAAAAGGAGCATGAAAATATAATTGAAAGAGAAAATGTTTGAACAGTCTTAACACTGACGAATTTGTTGAATATGAGATTGGAGTACTACCTTAGAACCCTTTGGAACTGCTGCGACATACGAAAGACCTGATTTAGTTTGGCAAAAAATTATTTTAAGAGGAGTTAAATTTGGAAATAAACAATTGATTGAACAATGTTCTGTGTCATATATTCAGACCTCATAAATCGTCAAAAAGATTCAGTTTTTTGGAAAATTCTCTCAGTAAAAGTTCTAGGATAAAGACAATTGCCTTTATTTTGAAAGTACAAAAAGTAGAAACACCACAACTGAATTCTGGCTAGGACCGACAATTTCTAATTGGTTTCTTGGCCCCAATCCCTTCTCCTTTATTTGGGTAGCCGTAGATGGTGTAATTAGATTTTTGATACATTCATTTGTTTTCGAGTTATGGCCGTTTTTTCATTTTTTCGCTATCTTGAAGGTGCTCTATATCTCTTATACTATGAAAAATTTTGATAATGTCTTTATTGTTTCTAGTGCAATTTTTCATGCTGATTTTATATATTGAATTGAATTTTGTGAAGCTTTTGTCATTTTCAAGATATTACACAAACTAATTTATTGCTTTTTTTTTCCAATTCCAAATATATATAGTTTCATACAGTTATTATAAAAAATTGGGGAGTTATTTTGAAAATTTCGATTTCACAAGTAGTGATCACAGAAATTATATTTGAAAAGACTTTAGAGTGCCATGAAACAAATATTACCTAGTGAAAAATAAGAAAACAAAAGAATAAATAAACAGCAGCCAAAATAATAGTTCGTTGACAAACTAAAAAGCAACTATTTCATAGCACTCTAAAATTCTTCCGAGTATAATAATAAAAAAATCTTATGTTTTGTAAACATAGCTAAGTGACAATAATGAATACATTTATTTAAATGGGCGCTATTTTCGATCAGCGAATAGACAACAAAATGTAAACACAGTAGTCGCCGATTCCAGCGTGGACGCTTACAAGACCATCTAAGCAAGCTCAGACTGTAAAAAATCTGAAATTCTAGACAAATCTCACTTTTTACGGCCTCTAATATCCATTATGAATGATCGCAAGAACACAGACAAATTTTGATGTCACCAAAAAATAAGGAAATAGTCTATAATTTTATTCAACTTAAGGACAAATTGTTACTGGTAAACTAAACAGTCTAAACACATATGGACTGCTCTGTATCTATTAGCATTACGTGGACACAACAAAAACAATCCGATTACGAGACGTGGTGATGTTATATAGCAATTGGCTACAGTAATTGTAGTAGAAGAAAAATCTTGTCACAATAACAAAATTAGCAAAATTAGGCAAAACTGCTATTTTGATCGGTAAAAGATTTCTAACCGTAATCAACGCTTTTTATCCGAATAAAAGATGAATGTGCTATACGAATTTGGCTTTGCCAATGTCCGTTGGGTGCGTTCTACGTATACGATGTCTACGCCAATCTCGTACTCTATTCTCATACTTTTAATCATCAGCAACCAGCGTGCACTGTGTCTTTATCTCTAAAGGTTTACAATTTTATATTTTTATATGGATTCTAGAATAATCGATGCACTGATAATAGAATTTCTACTGCACGTAAGCACTTAACTATCAAAATGATGTTTCTGATACGGATCGGTTTGATAAAAGTTTGGAAACGTAAATTCATTTAATTTAATAAACTTCGAAAAGCAATTAGTAGCAATTAGTATCAAGTGCTATTATCAATTTAATTGTTTTGGAAATCTTATCAAATTATTGTATACAAATATACAAGCTTCAATGGTGATATTGCATAAATTTTTTTTTGGTTTTCAGTTTCTTGGAATATGAAAAACAGTTAATATCAGGCGCTGATATTACAATAGTTCTTTTATAAGCTTTATTATCAAATTAAATGGCATGGAATTATTGACGATGTTGCATAAATTTTTGGTCTCCATTTTATTGAATTAGTTCGCAGCAATTCTTGCTGGACCTTCTCCAGATTTTACAGTTTATCTCATGCTTCAAAAGCTCCAAGTAAAATTGCTGATATAACATTTGCTCAAACCAAGAAAAACTAGTTCGCACACGAGAACGTTAATTTTATTTGTTTTTTCTTTGAAAAGAGAATCATGTACAGTAGAACTCCAATTATCGGAACTCCAATTATCCGAAGCGCTTTCAGAATTTCACAAAAAAAAAATCAAGACGGGAACATCAGCGTTTTATACTGCAGTTCTATTATTGTCTGTCGTCCGTAGCTAGGTCTATCCGTCACTATTCTTTTTGATTAATCAGTCAATGTGTCGTTCTCACTATCAAGCAAATGTGCGACTTGGCTGCCCGAAAACGGATGAAGACTGTCAAACAACTTACTTTGACCGAGATATTCAGCAAAGAATGACTTTTATTGTGCTAATATACAGCATTTGTAAGTACGCTTAATATTTAATTAACTAAAAGTTCTTTTTCTTTAGAAATGGTTTTTTTCTCCTTTTTTCAACATGAAGTTATTAATTAAAATAGGCCCTTTTTTCGGAAAAAATCCAATTATCCGAATGGGGTCCGGTCCCAGCTGATTCGGATAATTGGAGTTCTACTGTACTAGTGAAAGAAAAAACTCAAAAGCAGTTAAATTTAATTATCTTACTCATTAATACATTAAAATTTTTTATAAACAAGTAAAGAAAACAAAATTAGCTAATCTTTGCAAAATAGGACCTACAATTTCTAATCGGTTGCTTGGCCCCAATTCCTTCTCCTTTATTTGAGTAGCCGTATTTTCATTTACAAAAGATATTTTTAATGTTTTCCTACTTTTTTTGTAATTATGAAGATTATGTTAATCGCATATATACGTTCTTGATAAGAATCGAACAAAGGAGACTTAGGTAATTAACACCCCTTTTAGATTTGTTCGTTCTTGTTCAATTGTGTTAAAGTCTCTGAAGTGTTAAGTTGTTTGGAAAAATTGCAATTATTTTTTGTTAATTAATAATTTTGCCGGAGTGGAGTCGTTTTCCACGTAATCTTCGGGCCCCACACGTTGGACGCCAATTTGTAGTCCTCTTTGTCGAAGACAACAATTTATTTCAACATTATAAATATACAACGATAACAACGATAAATTTGTTCAGACAAGAATAGTTTCTTGAATACCGATGGCTCAGCTTGAGTCGACGGTGATGGGCTGAAGGTATACTTCAGGCTTAGGTTGCTGTTAGAACACGTCTAGTAGGCTCTCGTGCTGGCAGTACAACGGCTACCAAGCTCTCTGATCCCGTCGTGAAGAAGGATGCTGATGTTGTGCTCGGTCGTGGTCTATATACCCCATCTGTTTGTCTATTGTCCATGAGCTGTAATCGATGCTGCTATCTAGTGGATATTGGGATAGTGGGGAAACGCGAGAACAGGGGTGCGGATTGCATAGGTGGTGGGGGTTTCTTGCTACAACCCTCCCCTTCAGAACCCACAGGTCGTCTCGACAACGGGTTCTGTGGCTATTATTTATCGGTGTAATCGACGGAGCGTTCGTCATGCCTCTCCCCTTGCAGTAGGGATGATCCAAGGGCATATGTACTAGCGTAGATACGTAGATACTTCTTCTCGTAGTCGTAGCTGTTTGGCGTCGGGCAGTCGATCACGAGACTTTGACGACTGTTCATCAAATAGATGATGATGATCTCGGAGCAGGTTATTCAGTTGATCTCCATCGCTGGGTCAGAGGTTGGTTCCGTCGTAGTTCAAGGTGGGAAACATCCAAGGAGGCCATGCAAACGGGAATGTATAATAGTTCTTCTTCAGCGGTGAACGTTGTCTGTTATCTCGGAGATGGCATCACTGAGGCACTAAAGGTGTGCGTATTTTGTGAGGGCTTCCCTATGAGGCAGCTCACAATTGCGGAAGGAAGAGCAGTCCTTGGCCGGCTTGAGGGGGCTCTGTACAGGGCGGCGGAAGGGCTCGCGGAAAGTGGGCACATCCCAACCTTCAGAACCCATCAATTTAGGCAGAGTGCGTTATACGTGGACTGTGAAAATCAACAGTACAGGGATTGGCTGAGAGACGTTGTTAACTGTCTCCAGATTGAGGGGCTAACTCTCCGATTAACATCGGTCAGTGGGGTCCCTAAACCCAGGTGAGCGGTTATACATGTCCGGGGTCTCCAAGAGATACCGGCTGTTATACTGCGTAACCTGGAGACTTTGAACCCAGGGCTGGCAACCAGCAGCTGGATTCTCTATGGGTCCGAAAAGATTGGGTCAAATACGACCCGTCTTGTGGTGGGTCTGTGGGGACCAGCTCTGGAGGCTCTGAGAGCTCAGAAAATGGCGCCTCGTTATGGCTTCGGCTGGGCCACCGTTTGGTTGCTCAGCAAGGAAGACCGCCAGGAGCCAGCAGAAAAGGACAAGCAGGGGACTTCCAATGGCTAGTGACCTTGTACAAATAAACATGCAGCACAGTGTTGCGGCCTCTTCATGTTTACGGAGAGCGCTCGACACTGGCCGCATTGACATAGGCCTGATCCAGGAACCTTGGTTAACAAGGGGGCGGGTTAGGGGCATATTTTCACATTCGGGTTTAGTTATTACTGGGCCCGATGGATGCAGGCCTAGAGCTTGCATATTCATCTCGAAGCGGGTGGAGGTCTTTCCGCTGAATGACCTCTGCTCCAGAGATGTTGTTGCAGCTCAAGTGAAATACAGAAGGAAAGGTGGACCGAGGACACTGATAGTGTGCTCGGTATACCTCCCTTTTGACTCACCCACCGCTCCACCATCAGCTGAGATGGTGAAGGCGGTGGAATTCTGCAGGAGCAGGCAACTGCCACTGATAGTGGGGTGTGACGCCAACTCGCACCACACTGCGTGGGGAGTAGAGGCGTCAACTCCAGGAGAGAAGCTTTGCTTGCGTACCTGGCAACAACCGATTTAGATTTACTAAATCGTGGTAATGAGCCCACCTTTATCACGCGTGCGAGACAGGAGGTGATAGATATAACCTTAGGCTCCACGGCGATCACCCAAGAGATCAATGGCTGGCATGTATCAAAGGAGCTGAGCTCATCGGACCACGGATACATCCTGTTCAACCTTCAAGTGGATGAGGCACTCAAATCTGAATACAGAGATCCTGGACTAACTGACTGGACCTCGTTGAGGACTCGCAATACTACTGACACAGAACTATTGTCAGAATCTCTGCAAGAGGCGATCCTGGGGTCCTACGAAGAAAGTTGTCCATGCAGGACCTCTCGTGGAACCAAAGGAGCACTTGGTGGAACCGAGACCTTTCTAATATTAGGTCAAAAGCGAGGAAGCTGTGGAACAAAGCTAGACTCGAAAGCACTCCTCAAGCATGGGACTTCTACAAAGGGGCTCACAGGGAGTTCAAATCGGCTATACGTCGTAGAAAAAGAGAGTCTTGGAGGGAGTACTGTGGGGGCGTTGACAAGATGCCCCATGCAGCAAGGCTCCTAAAGGTGCTCTCTAAAGACCCGGCTGCGAGCTTGGGCTCGATAAAGGGACCTTCTGGAGACCACACGGTCACGACTGAGGAGACCCTGCGAGTCCTACTGCAGACGCATTTTCCCAACTCAATTAGCCTTTTTCCTCTGAAGATTTAAAAAAGATCCGCTAGATGGCGCACTAGTGAGGGGGGTACAAATATTTTGAATTTTCTATTGACAACAACGTTAAACGGGCTTTATTAAAATGGAATTAACGGAAGATGATGTACCTGGGGCGAAATTAAAATTTGCAAAATTGGAAGACCATCTTGTTCGAGACTTAAAACGATGGCTTGCATGTTGTAGTTTACCCTTGTCAGGTAATAAAAAGGTCCTAGTTGAAAGGTTAGTTGTTGATAATTTGTCTTATATATCATCGTGTTGTTAAAAATTTTACTATTTTATGTAAATTTTATTCATGCTTTTTTTAAAATTAAGAATTGAGGAATGTATTGCGAATGGTAATGATCAATTTTTTTTATCGGAATCGATGGTGGTAAATGTTTAGAAGATAAAAAGCAAAGCATGAACTTACTCAATCCAAATCTATCAAGTTTGGAAGCCTGCACTTTTCCTACTTCAAACTGGGCAAATTTCCCATCCCAGGCTATTCCTCGTTCTTTTTGTTATGCTATTATGTTTAATTACATCACTACTGGTCCTGCTGATACTTTAGATACTAATACTTTATCTGATGATGATGAACACCTTCTTATTTGTGGAAACTCAAAAGTGCTTCAAAGAGGAAGACAATACTGTTTGAGTGATTTTGTTTTGAACATGGAAGATAATGTTAAATCTGCTCTTCGCCATAAATGAATCCACTCCAAACACTTTTTCTTGTTAACTTGTGGTTTTATAAAAGGCACAAAATTTACGCCATCCTGCTTGTACCGACTGTCTGACGTACAATTCGCGAATGCACAATGTTTAGTGGGCATATTTATTTTATTTTTTAAATTTTTTTATGCACAGTATTTATTTATTTTAACAATATTAGGATGTACGTTTAACGTTGTTGTCAATAGAGAATTCAAAATATTTGTACCCCCCTCACTAGTGCGCCATCTAGCGGATCTTTTTTTAATTTTCAGAGGAAAAAGGCTAATTGAGATGAGGGAAAATGAATCGGTAGAAATACCAGAAAGAACAGCCTTTCCTTTGGCGTGGCGATTTGCATCCCAAGTCGTAACCCGGGAGAAGATTAAGTGGGCGATAAATACGTTTGCCCCTTACAAATCGGCGGGAACTGATGGTGTTGTTCCGGTCCTTCTGCAAAGAGGCCTAGAACATCTGCTTAAACCGCTGCTACATTTATTCAGAGCCTGTCTCGCCCTAGGATACATTCCATGTGGATGGAGAGAGGTCAGAGTTGTATTTATTCCTAAGCCCGGACGTCCTACGTACGCCGAAGCAAAGAGTTTTCGTCCGATAAGCTTGACATCGTTTCTTTTGAAAACCATGGAAAAGCTTATCGACTGCCATATCAGGGAGGAGGTGTTGAGCAAATTTCCTCTGCACCTCAACCAGCACGCATACCTAATTGGCCGGTCCACTGAATCGGCACTGCACAATATCGTTTCACGAATTGAGGCGGGGCTAAGCAGTGGACACTACGTCATTGGGGTTTTTCTAGACATCGAAGGTGCATTTGATAATGCAACATTTGATTCTATGTGCACTGCTTTGGAGAGGCGTGGCGCTAATCCAACCCTAATTGGGTGGGTTAGGGCTATGCTATCCGAAAGGAACATAGGCACGGAGCTAGGCTCCTGCCGAATCAAAGTGAACGCCACACAAGGGTGTCCGCAGGGAGGAGTTCTATCTCCAATGCTGTGGAACCTTGTAGTGGACGACCTAATTAGGAGGCTAAATGAACTTGGCTTCTTCACTCAGGGGTTTGCTGACGACGTCACAACTCTTATAGTGTGCAAATTCCTACATGTGGCTCAGGAGCTTACACGACAGGCTCTAGAGCTCATTGAGGAATGGTGCCGCTCCAATAAACTGTCGGTTAATGTCAAAAAGACTGGACATGTTATATTCACCAGAAGAAGTACTGATGGCTACTCTGCTCCTGTACTCTTCAGCGAAAAACTGAGGGTCCAAACAGAGGTCAAATATCTAGGTGTATATCTGGATAGCCGGCTAACCTGGAGGACTCATATCAAGTACAAAACCCGAAAAGCAATCGACACCCTGTGGGCTTGTAGAAGAGCTGTCGGGAAGTTGTGCGGTCTAACACCTCACGTAACACGTTGGATATACTCATCTGCGGTAAGACCAATGCTAATCTATGGAGCTGTGATCTGGTGGAGCTCGGCGGAAAGACTCTGGGCGAGAGACCTCTTGACCAGAGTTCAACGTCTGGCCTGCCTCATGATCACTGGTGCCTTTAGAACCACACCCACGGCAGCGATGGAGGTTCTGGCTGGGCTGTCTCCGCTCCACCTTGTGGTTAGGGAGGCGGCTGCGGCCGGATATCTTCGACTTCGTCAAGTTAAACTGTGGTGAGATAAGAAAACTGCAAGCGGCCACTGTGCTATTTTCGAAAGGACAATGGCGGCGGACCACATACTTAGTATGAGGGACGATGGCATGGTCCCAGTTGTAGTAACACACCGTAATTACACTGTGATGAGACCTCCACGAACATCTTGTAGCGAGGAGACCAGCCTCATGACCCGGGATGACTGGATTGTCTGCCATGCGGATGGTTCGGTCGCATCTGAGGGTGCAGGCTACTGAGCTTCATTAAAGGATTGGCACAGCTGTGGTAAGGCTCTGGTAAATGGAGGTGCACACAATGGGCCAGATGGCCTCAGTGTACGGCCCCTCCCAAAAGGAAAAACAAAATGTAATTAATGAAGAGGCCAAAGAATTCGGTTACGAAATATTCAAAACTAGTGTACCTTATTATTAATTTCTGGATAAGGGCGCCAAAAATAAGATTGCCTAGAGCGCCAGGAAAGCTGGGGCCGGCTCTGATCAAAAACTACTGTGTATTAGAATCAATCAAACTTCTTCACAGGCCAACCTTGCTGGATGCAGCTGTCAAATATCTAATAATTATGCGGCTTAAGTGTGCAGTTAATGTAAAATTGCTGATACAATATTTGCTCAAACCAAGAAAAACTAGTTTGCACACGAGAACGTTAATTTTATCTGTTTTTTCTTCGAAAAGAGAATCATATACTAGAGAGAAAAAAACTCAAACAGTTCAATTATCTTACACTTTAAAAATTCTTTAGAACTTTTTATAACCAAGAAAAAAAAACAAAATTAGCTAATCTTTGGAAAATATTTTTTATATCATAATTACTACTAGAAGAATTGAAAATAAGAAGGCAAACATTCCAAAGTTAATATTATGCGCTGCTTTGTTGTTGTCTGAGTCTGGTTCAGTCAACCACTTAGCAATCAAATCACCGACTTCTTCACGGGCTGCATTTAATTCTTCTGGATCGCCATCTTTTTCTGGAAACATATTAGCACAATGTGCTGTACCTAAAAACCCATATAAATTGAAAAGTTAAAATGTTTTGGAAATCAAGAATAATATACCGCTGATATAAATAGCTGGAGCTGCCGAATTTACAGTTTTCGTAATACCTAAAGCATGCCATGGATCAATTGAACCATGCACAAATACAACATTACTGACTTTAATTTGTAATGCACCATAATTTGTATTTGTGCGATAGATTGCATTGTTTAACAGAGTCGCATCAAAACCTTTACCAAAAATATCCTCACATAATTGTGTAAAGAAACTCAATGGGAATTTTTTGCCGAAAATCTGCGGCTCATACGATGATGTTTGATAGAAACCAAATTCGGTGCATGTTTGATACTTCCATTGTCTGCCACCTTCTGATGTTGAACTACTCCAATCGACACTTTGCTCCTCCTTAACCATCGTGTCATATTTATAATCCAAACATTTCAAACCATTTGCTGTTAATAATTTTTGAGTGAATTTTCCCAAACGTGCAAGTGCATCACCTACAGCCTCATCCGTCATTATCTTGCACGCATCATCAATATTCATGCCGGTAGCAATACGATTATGTTGGACGATAATGGCAAAATTATCAGCTATGGCTCCGAAAAGGTTTGATATATCTTTTAAGTTATCGAGTGATGTTGTTATCGAATCACATAAATTAAGGGTTGTTTTTAATTTATCTTCAGTATCTTTCGATGCGATCAATGAATCAATTTGTTCGACAGCTTTTTGAATTTGAGTGGGACAATCCTCACTGAAAGTTGCCAAAGACTCCTGGACTACTCCAAAGTAATCTGTGAACCAATACGATTATGTTTGTTCAATAAAACGATAAGCAGAATACCTTTGAAATCGGCTATAGCTTCAAGGGGACCACTGGCCGACATCGCTCCCCGTACTAAATGCGGATATTTGAAACGCAACCACGCCGCTAGGGATCCTGGATACGATCCACCGAAAGCTATCCATTTAACATCGCTAGGGAACTTGTATTTTTTATTCATTGCCACAATAAATGTAGTTAAATCCGCTAATGCTTGTTCAGCTGTTAGATATTTTAAATTTTCGGTACTCATATCTCTAAAAAATCATCAATCAAGATAACATAGCGATATAGAGTTATTATAGAAGAAATTATACGCTGTTGGGTGACTTTTGCCGTAGAAACGATGTTCTAATTGGAATAAAAATGCACCGAAACGTTTCGCATACTCTATCCATGCACCATAATTCATCCATTTAGATGAAGCTTCACCCTCACCGCCAATCATCAAGAAAACAACACCACTTTTATTGTAATATTGATCGTTTGCAAAATATCTCTAAAAATTTTAACAAATTCAGCAAGATTCCCTGAAATTCTCTAATATTACCTGTGGCCACGTTGTTGTAACGGTCGGTTTAGAATGGTCTAATTTCTGTGTAAAATATTCTTCAGTAATACCACTATTGCTGTCTTTTAATTGTTGATCGTCTTCCGGTGGTGGAAGATTGCCACCGGTACGACGACCTAAATGGAAAATTCTCCAAGTGTTGATTTCGCCAACACCCAAGATAATTACAATCAATAATAAAACCGGACGCATTGTTCTTACGTATGATACAATTGCTCTAGTAAATATATGTTATCAACAATATCAGAGGTATTTATTTGTTTTCAATAGTGGCTTATCATTTTAAACTATTTTTTTTAAAATTTCATTTTAATAAATGATATTATCTTATGAACCAATGATGTCGAGAGATTACGTGGAAATTAATTTAGGTGACGCGAAATTTCGTTTTTTTTTTCAAACTATTGTGTTGTTTGGAAAGTAATTTCGTATTTTATATGTAAATGAAAGACGATTTTCTTACATCGAATAAATATTCTATTAAATTATATATTATATATCTTCTGCCATAAAATGTTTGACTTTTATTAGTAAAAGAGTGGTTCAAGTGATTTTTGACCTCCTTTTTTGAAGTAGAGCTTTTATTGTCTAAAAACTTTTGTAGAGACTGGAACAAATAATAATCAGAAGGTGGCAGATCTAGAGAACATGGTGGGTCTGGCAGTATATCTCATACATGCGGTAGAACCTTTGGCGAGTTAACAAAATTGTATGAGTTTTCACATTATCTTGGTAAAACAGTACACTTTGCTTTGAGTGAAAGTGATTACACACAAAATATTAATTTGGACAATATTATCACCGAGTTTTTAGTAAAAGAAAAACGAGCTTTGGAATAAACATATGTAGGTATTATTAAAATAATTGTAAATAATTCAAATGTGTAACAAATGAGACAAATTAGTATCATTTTGAAAGCAGTGTATTGGGAATATGAGCAACTTAAATGATTTTATATTACGGATCAGCTTAATCTGTGGTAGTTCTTTTTTTTTTAAAGAGGGCCCCTCGAATTTTTTTGCGGGCGAGCCCCTAGTAGCTTACAATTAGTTACGCCACTGCTTGAAACTTAAGGGCAGGGCCGGCCCAAGACCACAGCAAAACAGGCAGCAGACTTTTTGTGGTGGCACTTTTTAGTGCGTACTACAGTGAACCTTATATGTAGCATTTTGTGAAGGGTATTCAATATGGGATTGTATTATACCTCACAACTTTTTGTAGATGCTGCTAAATACAGAAGATTTGATTCAGTTTGGAAAATGTAATTTCTAGAGGAATTAGTTATTTACTGTACAAGGTGGTAAAGTCATACTTTATCCACGAGAAGAAGTTTAGCTCAAATGCTCTAAACAACTAGCAATTGTTTTTATTTATTTGCTGTTGGTTGCTATGGATACTCGATGGTAGAGTAAACACTTCACCGTTACTCGATGGTAAACTAGCATTTTACTATCAAGCGTTTACTCGATAAAGTAGGTCTTTAACATCAAGAATTAGAAAAACGATGTTTCTAATAAGTTTTCATTTAAGATTATAGCTCTCAAGGAAATCCCTGAAAAAAGTACTGAACATGCAGTGTCTATATCAGCAGCAGATACTTGAAAGAATTGTCTATGATCGATAACGTTTGGAATTTGCTTAATTGAAAACTTTACATTAGTAAAAGGTAAATTCTACTCATTGATAGTTGTATCGAATTTTTCAAATGCATTTTATTAACGATGCCTATGTATAATTGCATTTTTATTTAGTAGTAACGTGCTTTTTTTGTTGTGTTTCTTATGATTGTTATTACTACCTATAATTTAATTTCTGTGCTCATTTTCAGAACGTCTTAATTTTGTTGAAATCGGTGTTCTCCTATTCCAAATAATTTAACAACGGCTCTCTTGCAACTGCTTACAGATTTGTGTGCCAACACAAATTTGCATTTGCGTTATATTATTATCATGAAGATCTGCTACTTACTTATCGATCAATTTTTTCAAAGCCTCTTCGTTTGATACGTGTCTCTTTGTGAACGTTCTAAATCGTCTTGGAAAGCGGTTAAAAGCTTCTGAAGTTCTGTAAACATCGCTAAGTGACAATAATGAATATATTTATTTAAATAGGCGCTATTTTCGATCAGCGAATCGACAACAAAATGCAAACACAGTAGTCGCCGATTCCTGCTACTTAAAGCGTGAATGCTTGCAAGACCTATGAGCAAGCTCAGACTAAAAAATTTGTAATTCTAGACAAATCTTACTTTTTGCGACCTCTCAAGTCCATTATGAATGATCGCAAAAACATTATCGAATTTTGATGTCACCAAAAAGTAAGGAAATAGTCTATAATTTTGTTCAACTTAAAGAAAAATTATTACTGCTAGACTATACACATATAGACTGTCCTGTATCTATTAACATTATATGGACACAGCAAAAGCTTTCTGATTATGAGACATAGTGATGTTATAGGTAAAACAATTGTTTGTAGTAATTTTAGCAGAAGAAAAATCTTGTCACATTAACAACATTCTTTAAATGATAAACAACAGTATTAGTTAAGATTACTATTTTGAACGGTAAAAGATTTCTAACAGTAATCAATGCTTGTTATCCGAAAAAAGATGAATTTGCTATACGAATCCGGCTTTGCTAACGTCCTACGTACGAAGTCTACACCAACCGACTACAAGAACCTCGTACGCTATTCTCATACTTTTAATAATCAGCAACCAGCGTCCACTGTGTCTTTACCTCTAAGGGATAAAATCTTATATTTTTTATATGGATTCTCGATTAATCGGTTTGACAAAAGTTTGTAAACGAGAGGTCCTGATAGCCTCATTCATTTAATTTGATAAACTTCGAAAAACAATTAATATCATGTGCTATTATCAATTTAATTGTTTTGGTAATCTTATCAAATTATTGTTTAGAAATACATCGACGGTCATATTGTATAAATTTTTGGTTTACAGTTTCTTGGAATTTGAAAAACAATTTGTATTAGGCGCTGATATTACAATAGTTCTTTTATAAGCTTTATTGTCAAATTAAATGACATGGAATTATTCATGATGTTAATAAATTTTTGGTCTCCATTTTATTGAATTTGTTTGCAGCGATTCTTGCTGGACCTTCTCCAGATTTTACAGTTTATCTCATGCTTCAAAGGCTCCAAGTAAAATTGCTGATACAACTTTTGCTCAAACCAAGAAAAACTAGTTCGCACACGAGAACGTTAATTTTAACGTTTTCTTAAAGGTTTTAAATAATGCTGGTTCTTGAATTAAACACTGTTGAACTTCCATTATCTTTATTTTTTATAATTCGTGTGGCGTTTCGGTTGCTCAGTATTTGTTATCAAACACTAACTGAACGTTAATTTTATCTGTTTTTTCTTTGAATAGAGAATCATATACCTACTAGTGAAAAAAAAACTCAAAAGCAGTTCAATTATCTTACACTTGAATAATATTTTAGAATTTTTTATAACCAAGAAAAGAAAACAAAATTAGCTAATCTTTAGAAAATATTTTTTACATCATAATTACTACTAGAAGAATTGAAAATAAGAAGGCAAAAATTCCACCGTTAATATTATGCGCTGCTTTGTTGTTTGAGTCTGCTTCAATCAACCACTTATCAATCAAATCACCGACTTCATCACGGGCTGTACTTAATTCTTCTGGATCGCCGTCCTTTTCTGGATACATATTAGCACAATGTGCTGTACCTAAAAACCCATATAAATTGAAAAGTTAAAATGTCTTAAAAATCAAGAATAATATACCGCTGATATAAATAGCTGGGGCTGCCGAATTTACAGTTTCCGTAATACCTAAAGCATGCCATGGATCAATTGAACCATGCACAAATACAACGTTACTGACTTCAATTTTTAATGCACCATAATTTGTATTTGTACGATCTATTGCATCGTTTAACAGAGTCGCATCAAAATCTTTACCAAAAATATCCTCACATAATTGAGTGAAGAAACTCAATGGAAATTGTTTGCCGAAAATCTGAGGCTTATACGATGATGTTTGATAGAAACCAAATTCCGTGCATGTTTGATACATCCATTGTCGGCCACCTTCTGATGCTGAACTACCCCAATCGACATTTTGCTCCTCCTTAACCATCGTGGCATATTTATAATCCAAACATTTCAAACCGTTTGCTGTTAATAATTTTTGAGTGAATTTTCCCAAACGGGCAAGTGCATCACCTACAGTCTCATCCATCATTATCTTGCACGCATCATCAATATTCATGCCGCTAGTAATACGATTATATTGGACGATACCGGCAAAATTATCAGCTATGGCTTCGTAAAGGTTTGATATATCTTTTGGGTTATCGAGTGATGTTGTTATTGAATCACATAAATTAAGGGTTGTTTTTAATTTATCTTCAGTATCTTTCGATGCGATCAATGAATCAATTTGTTCGACAGCTTTTTGAATTTGAGTGGGACAATCCTCACTGTAAGTTGCCAAAGATTTCTGGACGACTCCAAGGTAATCTGTGAACCAGTACGATTATGTCTGTTCAATAAAACGATAGGTTGAATACCTTTGAAATCATCTATAGCTTCAAGGGGACCACTGGCCGACATCGCTCCCCGTACTAAATGCGGATATTTGAAACGCAACCACGCCGCTAGGGATCCTGAATACGATCCACCGAAAGCTATCCATTTAACGTCGCTAGTGAAATTGTATTTTTCATTCATTGCCACAATAAATGTAGCTAAATCCGATAATGCTTGTTCACTTGTTAGATATTTTAAATTTTCGGTACTCATATCTCTAAAAAATCGTCAATAAAGATAACATAGCGACATAGAGTTATTATAGGAGAAATTATACGTTGTTGGTTGACTTTTGCCGTAAAAACGATGTTCTAATTGGAATAAAAATGCACCAAAACGTTTCGCATACTCTATCCATGCACCATAATTCATCCATTTAGATGAAGCTTCACTCTCACCGCCAATCATCAAGAAAACAACACCAGTTTCAGTGTAATATTGATCGTTTGCAAAATATCTCTAAAAATTTTAACAAATTCAGCAAGTTTCCCTGAAATCGTCTAATATTACCTGTGGCCACGTTGTTGTATCGGTCGGTTTAGAATGGTCTAATTTCTGTGTAAAATATTCTTCAGTAATACCACTATTGCTGTCTTTTAATTGTTGATCGTCTTCTGGTGGTGGAAGATTGCCACCGGTACGACGACCTAAATGGAAAATTCTCCAAGTGTTGATTTCGCCAACACCCAAGATAATTACAATCAATAATAAAACCGGACGCATTGTTCTTACGTATGATAAAATTGCTCTACTAAATATCATATCAACAATATCAGAGGTATTTATTTGTTTTCAATAGTGGCTTATCATTTTAAACTATTTTTTTAATTTCCTTTTAATAAAAGATATTATCTTATAAAACAATGATGTCGAGAGATTACGTGGAAATTAATTTAGGTGACGCGAAATTTCGTTTTCTTTTTCGTTACATATCAAACTATTCCCTGGAAAAAAAAGATCAGATAAAATCTTTTTTCATCGGGTCTAACCTTTTTTTTATCGCCGATGAAAATAGATTATGGATAACTATATATGATCAGAGCTAAAAATTGACCAGATCTGATCTTTTATTTTTCCTGGCTTGTGTTGTTCGGAAAGTAATTTCGTTTTTTTTTTATGTAAATGAAAGACAATTTTCTTACATCGAATAAATATTCTATTAAATTATACATTTATTGCCTATTCTAGTCCAATACCTTCTGCCATAAAACGTTTGACTTTTATTAATAAAAGAGTGGTCCAAGTGATTTTTGACCTCCTTTTTTTAAGTAGAGCTTTTATTGTCTAAAAACTTTTGTAGAGACTGGAATAAATAATAATCAGAAGGAGGCAAATCTACCATAGAGAATATGGTGGGTGTGGCAGTATATCTTACCCAAGCGGTAAAAAGTTTTTGGCGAGTTAACAAAATTGTATGAGGTTTTACATTATCTTGGTAAAACAGTACACTTTTTCTCTTCTGTTTAAGTGAATCATCCAATTTGTCCAGCTGGTAACGGTACACTTCAGAATTGAGCATTGTGTTGTGTTGTCTCACAAAAAACGATTCCTTTGAAATCTCACCAAACAGATAGCATCAACTTTTTTTGATGAGTATCGGCTCTCGAAGTGCTTTGAGCAGGTTCGCTTTTTTTGCTCCATGACCTCTTGCACTTAACATTCTTGTAGACAGTCCATTTCTCGTCCCCACTGATAATGCACTTTAAAAATGGATCATTTTCTTGACGTGACACAAATTTCTTTCCGTAAGTACATGAGGAACGTATATGTCGAGTTCTCGAGCTTTGAGATTTAACATAATCGTTTCAAATGACCATGAACGGTCGAATTCGATAAATTTAATCTCTATTTCATCAGTTGTTATTCACCGGTTTGCATCAATTAATGCCTTAATTGTGTCTCTTCATCAGCTTTAAGCTGCCTTCCAGAAAGTGGTGCATCTTCAAGATAAAAATTACCGTACTGAAATTTTGCAAACGAGTTTTGGCATTGGCATATATCTTCTCCATTCATGTCAGATATGTTTTTTCTTGCCTGAACAACGGTTTTATCTTTTCGATAGTAAAAAAGCAAAATACGTCGAAAATGCCGCGTTTCACTAAGCATATTTGGAAGGGTACCAATCAAAAACACGGCCGGCCTGAGACCACAGCAAACGAGGCCGTTGTCTGGAGCGGCATAATTTTAGGGGCGGCACTTTTTAGTAGATCATGTACTGGAATTTATTGTGCATTTTCTTAAAAGGAGCATGAAAATATAATTGAAATAAAAAATGTTTGAACAGTCTTAACACTGACGAATTTGTTGAATATGAGATTGGAGTACTACCTTAGAACCCTTTGGAACTGCTGCGATATACGAAAGACCTGATTCAGTTTGGCAAAAAGTTACTTTTATAGGAGTCAAATTCGGAGATAAGCAATTGATTGAACAATATTCTATGTCAGATATTCAGACCTCATAAATCGTGAAAGAGATTCAGTTTTTTTTAGGAAATTCTCTCAGTAAAAGTTTTAGGATAAAGACAATTTATTTTAAAAGTACAAAAAGTAGAAACCCTACAACTGAATTCTGGCTAGGGCCTGCAATTTCCAATCCCTTCTCCTTTATTTGGGTAGCCGTATTTTCATTTACAAAATATTTAATAATATTTTCCTACTTTTTTTGTTTTTATGAAGATTATATTAATTCTTGAAAAGAATCGAACAAAGGGCCCTTACTTAACACCACTTTTAGATTCAACCGTTTTTGTTCAGTTGTGTTAATTAATAATTAATTGTGTCTAGTGCTCAGTGCTTAGTGTAAGTGCCAGTACCAATAATAATGTTGTTTCTTCTAATACTATTTTTGTTGCATAACTAAAATTTAACAGAGAATTACCACAATTATTTTTCTTGTTATCAAAAGAAACGATTTTCAATCAGAAATTGAGTTAAAAACAATTTTGATAAATAGGAAAGTAATTAATGAAGACGCTAAAGAATTCGGTTACGAAATATACAAAATTATTATTAATTTCTGGATAAGGTCGCCAGAAAAGATCGGGCCGGCTCTGATCAAAAACTACTATGTATTAGAATCAATCCAATTTTTTCACAGGCCAACCTTGCTAGCAGCTGTCAAATATCTAATGATTATGCGGCTTAGGTGGTGAAAAGAAGGCTACTGATGACCTATTTCCTTATACAAATTTTCTACTTTTAGTAGGAACAAACTCAAATATTAGGCGTTTTCTATTGTTCATTTGTTCGTGATCATGATTTGGAACCTGATGGTAATTGGAGCATTAAAATCTCACACCCACACAGCTATTATTTAACTTCTTTTACAATTTGACTATTTACTAGGGAGTTGGGGGAAAAAAAGACCGAGGATACGTCAAAACTAAGATTATCTAGGATGAATTCCTTCTCTTCTCTTTCTTCACGGTGATTTTACACTAATAGTACCTTAGCTTTTCGTTAATTTTTTTAATCATGTTTCCACGATATACATTCGACTTTTTTTCCTTTCGACAACTTTGGGTAGATAGGAAAACTCTTTTTAAAATATTGGGGCCCTGGACAAAAATTTTACTACAGACTTATCATTATTATTAGCAAAAACAGCATCAATATTCCTTGTCATTTACACAATGAATAGCAAAAGTCTACAAACCTCACCTAAACCGATGGAAGAGAAACATACTACACCTGTTGACCCAAAATTGGTCCTGAGTAGTCCGTCATGAACACCAAAATTATGATTTTTTCGTACAGTAAGGAGCAATAAAAGTTCTTTCTGTATAGATTTTTTTAGTTTCAATTAATAGTTCGGATAAGAAGACACGTTCGTTCAACATTTCCTTACATTCGCGTACAGTTATTATGCAAAATTTTCGCTAATTCTTATTAAATAAGACTCTTATATTTTATCATTTCTATCTAAAACATTCTGGAATCATTTGAAGCTTGTAATAGAAATCCAGAAAAAGATTATAGATTGTGCAACATAGAAATAATTTATAACATTTTCTTGGTTTAATAATATGTTGTCGCTATTATTGAGGTGTGTATCTTTGACTTTTTATTTGTTTTATTGTAAATGAAAAATTAGAAACCTTATTTAGTTTTCCCATAGAAAAGTGGAAATTCAATGTTTCTCTCAATTTAAATCCAATTTTTCGTCCTTCTTCTTTGCTTATTAACAGAATTGATTGAAATTTATGTTATTTATCGATAACATTGAGCTTGATGCCTGTGTGATGTCCTTTTTCCGAGATTTGCAAACTCTTTTAAGAAAAATGAGTCCGACTCTCAAAAAAAAAACATTTTCAGACATCGAACACATTGTAGACTATAACTAATACAAATTTTATTCAATACCTTTACTTAAATTTACATTGAAAGAAATATTGAATATTCACGTCTTTCGGCAAATCTAAATATTTTCCAATAAATTTCCATGAAAGATTGTAGCTCTCTATTTTTTTCTTAAAATGTTCAATCCTTTGTACAAAAAATAAAAAATTAACGGTGCACAACTCAACAATTCTAGGTGAGCCTTAATATATTTATCATTTATACAACAGACATCATTTATATATCCGACACGTGCTGATTAGTTATCACTAAATTTATTGCTGTGTGTAAAAAAACTTTGCAACAATAAAATTTTAAGCTATTGATACTATGATTTTTTTGTTTAAACTTTTCATTGTTTGATAATTTTTAATGTACTTTGGTATTCACTGTACTTCAAATTTTTATTGATATTAACCGGAAGCAAGTACTGAAGATTATTCGTATCAAAAATTTATTGTGGCATATTTTCTGGTATTTGTAAAAATACCCACATTTACAATTCGCAAAACTAGATCCATTAAGGGTCATTCCATATGAAATCGTCTGATTGGTGAAGCCGACTAATCTTAGATTTTGCTTAACTTTGAAGGACTGTTCTTTAGGATCCCAAAGAACAAAATTTACGCACATTTAATTTTTATAAGCGACCGTTTCGGCGTATTCGAATTAAGACTTTCAAGAAATATAATTTTTATCTGTAAAAATTTTAGCGTTTGAGATATCTGTACGTTTGGGGCGGCACTTTGAAGGTGAAAGATAGAAGTTTTCATGTGGTAGATAAAAATTTGTTCAGTTAATACCTGTCATTAACGAAATGGTGCTGAAGATACGTCTTTTTTACTCAATTTTTGTATGTTTTAACTGACTCCCGCGTCTCGTTTGTTTAATGTAGGGTAAACTACGGAGAGACGCCACCCATTTTGTTATAAATGCAATACAAAATATGATTTCGAACAAAGTGCAAATTTCTATTTTTTATCTTATTGAGACATTCATCTATTATAATAAACTAGATAAATATTTTAATTTTTCTTTCATAAAGTACTTCAAAAAAAAATAAAACGACACACGTGCAAAGTGGCGTCTCTCCCAAAGTTTGTGGGAGAGATGCCATACCGTTCAGGAAAGATGCCACCTGTATTAATTTTTCTTTTTTAAATTTGTGTTTTTGATATTTTGTCCTCCACAATTAATGCAATATGGGGCATATATAGTGCAATACTCATGGAGACATTTTTGACATGAACAGCATCTAATCCAATCAGTTTTCTTTTTAGTTACAAAATAATTTTCCAAGCATTCAATACAAACATTGTTGACATCTTCAACTACTTCAGTCACTTTACGCTTCTTGACTTGGCCATTAATTAAATTGGTATTTAAAGTCTTTTTATATTTCAAATTATCTGGGGATGTTAAAACTGTTGCTGCCTGTTTGCGTTTTGATTTTGTTGTTGGTAGTGCAGGAATGAGGTGCTTTTTCTCTAGAATTCGCGAGGGACTGTTCGTTTCTACCAACTTGGTTGGGAGCCCAGATCCAGATGGTTTTGATGAGGATTGAGATGATGGAGATTGAGGAGTTCGCTTGATGTTTTGATATTTCACCATTATTTACCTTTTCAATTGCCAACCTTTAATTTTCTTCCGTCCATTGTGCTCTAATTACATTATGCTTACGTATATATTTCCTAGACATCCTCAAGTACAAAAAACTTAGGCCATTACGAACTTATAAACACACATATTCATTTAGGTGGCGTCTCTCCTCTTTTTGGTGGTGAGATGCCACCCCTCTAAAGATCCAATCAGAAACATAAAGCATAAAAAATAAAACCAATTACCAATTAATAAATACCTAAATTGACTATAAAAGCAAATAGTTGCTTTATATTGTCGTTTTTACACTTGTAGAAAACTATAATATAAGTTAAATACAAAACTTTAACACAATTTTTTAGACGAAATTTCGATTAATGCTTTATCAAAGCGATTTAAACACTGGCACCTAAATAGGGGCTGACATATCTTAACAGTCGTCGATATGGCTATGATAAAGTGTGAAACATATAGTTGTCCATTCGAAGATATTTAAACTGTGGCATCTCTCCCGCCGTGGCGTCTCTCCGTGATTTACCCTAAGTGACTGATGTTACTCAGAAATTAAGTGTACATATCATAGAAAAAATAGGGTCAAGAATCAACCCGAATAGTCTGCTCTTTATATACAAAATCTTAATTTGAAATTTCTGAAAATCGCATTGGTTAGGCTATAAAATGAACGTGTTGACTGCGACATAACGATATGAAATTTAAAGGATCTTCAGTTCTTGCTTCCAACTTCAAATGTCTGCAAAGCTCGTTTTGTTATTTTCATTCTTAGTACGTGTGCAAGTGTTTTTTTGGAGCAATAAATACTATTGGTTCTATTGTGTTATCAAAAAATAGGCTAGTGGTAATTTTTGTCGTGACAATGCTATTGCCTTTATTATAAAAATTACCGACTATCGGCTATTATTATTATTATTATTATTATTATTATTAATAATTGTCCTTATTATAATAAAAAGGATAGTCGCAAAATAAAGAAGCCGATAGTCGGTAATTTTTATAATAAATGCAACAGTATTGTCAAAACACAGATAATCAGTAGTCTATTAGTTTTTGATAAAACAATAGTATCTATCGTAATAATTGCTTCAAAAAAACCACTTGCACACATACTAAGAATGAAAATAACAAAACAAGTTTTACAGACATTTGAACTTGAAGATTAGAACTGAAGAGCCTGTAAATTTCAAATCGTTATGTTATTGGCAGGGTGCGCGATGAAGCGACATCTGATGGCTGCATTAAATCATGCTCTAAAGCAGCGGGAAAATTGCGATATCAATAGTGAATAAAAGATCCATTTTTCCTTCTTTCTAATTTGCAACCAGCAGTAGAAAATGTTTAAAATATATATTTATATATATATAGGCGGTATATAACAAGCAATGATGTTAAAATAAAAATTTATTCTCGGCTTAATTAACAACACCAAAAATCGATCAATTAAAACGATCCAATATTGTTCTAATACTAATGATTACAATGAAATGAAGCACTTAGCATTGTAGAATTAATTATAACTAATTGTAACTTAAAAATAATCCTTGAAATCGATTTAAGGACCTTTATGGGTGGCAAAACCGTAAGGACTCAATTGTAACGGTATATTATAGGTATCGGTGACACTCTTACAATCGAGAATTATCTGAAAAACATTATAATTATTTAAATTATCAAAAAAAAAAATTGCGATTTTTATACTTCAATAAAGGGATAGAGAGTATCCTGTTTGCGTGCATCAAAATAACGATCCACATCATAATGTAATTTATAACGTCCAGTTGTGAAATCGGAACAATTAACAAAATTGGAAAACCGTCCATTACAATCGGTCACACCTTCATTGATATATGTCCATCGGCCATCAATCAATTTATACAAACTGACTTGTAGGCCAGTTACTGGACAACCACGTGCCACATCAACCACTGTCGTAGATATTGGTGCCTTCAATTGGATACCTTGAAAATGTGGTCCTGACTGGATTTCAAATTGAATCCATTAGATTTCCTAAATTTGTTCAACTTTACGTAAATCTTACTCTTGCAAATGGTACTTGGTGTAGCTCCATTGAAACCTCATCGTCATCATCATCATCATCACCGCCGTCTTGATTATCTTTACTATTATTCTCATCATCTTCTAATTCCGAACCGACTTCAGCATACTCAACCGTATCGCCATCCTCATTCTCGATCTCATGCTGGCTGATTTCGTCCTCTTGCAGGACAACGGTGTGGATCTCTTGTTGTTCCATATTTTGTGGCTTATTCTAGTTGAATAAAACGTATGATAAATGTGATAGTTCGATTACAATTAGATACCTTTCTGGAATTGTGGATTTGGGCCGCTTTCTGGTGCCGGATCGTACAGGTGTGCTTCAATAAGCTCAACCGGTGGGCATGTAACGTTTTCTGACAATAAGTACAGTAGGCTCGTGTCGGTTCACCAACAACACCTCGTAACCAACCTAAAATAATTAGAAAAAAAACATGCGATATTTCGTGAAATTTCCTAACCCAACAAAATACCTTTAAAATCTGGCATGGATTCCCATGCCTGTCGGTAGGTTTGTTTATAATATTTGCCTCGAACAATATTCGAACTATTCGATGTTGATAATCCAACCGTTTCGTAAGATTCCTCCAATTGTACGGGTATTTCGTCTAATATTTGTCCCTCTTGTGATTCTTCGTCAATTTGTTCGTGATCATTTTCCATAATCAAACGCGCCAATAACAAAAATTTTTTAGTTAGTTTTTGTTGATTTTAATGTTACCAAAAGTAATTTTAAATATTACTAGAAAATTTACATGCAATGGCGACGGTGCGGCGTCGTTTAGGGTCTTTACTCTTTAACGTTTTTCCACCGTTTGTTACAACACCGGATGGACGCCATCTAAGCGGAAACTACTCTACTAATCAAAACAATTATGCTCATTCAAAAAGGACCCGATAAATTCAAATATTAATTAACTGTAAGTAATTCTAGTAAATTCCATAAATTAAATTAAAAATTTATAACGGTATATATAATTGTTTTTATGAATATTTCTTGCACACAAGATCGCAATTGTTGACAGAGGTCTCGAGAGTAAAGGCGCGCAATTCAAAATATATTCGAATTCAATTAATATAGATTTAAAAAATTACAATATTTTACGCTGTATGAAGATAAATTCATTACTTAATGATAAGAAATCAAAAACAAACTTTCTTAAATTTAATTTGTTGTAGATTTGTTTGCTTTGTAGTCATTTGTGTATCACGCATATACGGACATGCACATGTAAATCGTATTTTAATATACATACAACATTATAAACACTCGAATTTCAAACAAAATATTGTAAAATAGTACAATTGTTATCAAAATGAAATTATTAACGCATAATATGTTATCGTCCAAATGTATGAAGAATGTTACTGTTGGATACCCGTTAGCAATCAATGTAAGTCGTTTAATTAATAACAAGTTTACGGGAAATTCTGTAAATTGTTTAATTTCGAATAATACTCTGAAAATTTCGAGTTTTATTTAAAAATCAATGTTAAAATCAAATAAACGAAAAACATAGTTGTTTGAGGTTATGACATAACCTCAAATTTTCGCTTAAAAACGTAAAAAGCGGCACACGATGGGTTTCAGTTACTTCAGGCCGTTAGGCATACTAGGAATTAGGGGAGGAACAAAATGTAAAAAGAGCAGTCAATAATATACTTATCTTGGGGCTCCTGTAAGATTTGAAGCCTTTCCGTACTTAAAAGGAAGATCTCTTTACAGTCCTTTTTGTTAAATAATTGAAGGCGTTTATAACCAAATTGGATTTAAATTAAGATGAGAAATCAAATTTAGGGAAAGCTAGAGTCCGTTTCAACGCACTTTCCGTAGAAGTATATTAATTACCGCTTACCTCAAGAAGAGCAAGAGGTGTAATGGTTGTTTTACGATGGGACAGACTCTAGTTCGGTTAAATTGTAACAAGGGCCAGTTGATAGTGATTTGTACGATTTCAGGCGTCCGATGTACGTGTCAGTGAAGTCGATTTCAATCCCGACTTCATCTCAAGAATCATACCGAAATTGGATTGGGATGTACTGTGGAATGCTGCCGAAAGTATAGGTCAATTGGATGGTTTACCAAAAGCGATTGTTGAGAATTACGAGAATGATCCGGATTTCTTAAAGAAGGCCCATCATGTACTATTAGAAGTCGATATAATCAATGGTGATTTGGTTTGTCCGGAAACTGGACGGAAATTTCCAATTAATAATGGCATTCCCAATATGCTGCTTAATGAAGATGAAATTTAAGATGTATCATGTAGGATTTAGATTGACTGGAATAAACTCTATTTATTTTTGTTTCCTAATTTATCTTTTCTTTTTTTTTACTAGTATAAAAATGTTTAGTGTTCTGTGTATAAAACCAAAAGGCTTACAACAAATCGAAACATAATTATATATGTAACTTTATTCTAAAAACAAATGGTACATAGATTATTTGAAGAATACTGTAACATTACACAGCACAAGAATTGCACAAAAAACATTTGGTACTTTATTGATAGTATTTAACAAAAAAATCATCAAAAAATAAATCATCTTTTAGACACTTTAACGCTAGATCTAGAGGTAGAGAAAGTCATGCAAAAATAATTCTTAAAAAGCTATACAATACGAACACATTGATTTTACTCTACTTTACTAAACGGTGTTATAAAAATATTTGCATAAAAAATCTGATTTACAAGATTTCTGTAAATTTCTCCAATATACAAATTTAAATGGACAAAATCTTGAAAAATAGATACGAAAAAAGGTTTGATTATGAGAAAAATGGGCGGCATTATTAACAACCCACAGCCTTACTAATCAAAAATCGGTAGTAGTATAAGCGGAATACTAATAAACTAATATGACATGGAAAATCGATTTTTTGGTATATATAGCATAGATAGTTTAACTGCAGATTATTCTGCAAAAGTAGGAAGATTTACCCCAATTTATTTATATCCAAAATTGTATCATAAGTACGAGACGTGAAAATTTCATTTTTATAATTTTTAATACTAGTTGACGAACGTAGCTTGGCCCCTTGTGCAGTGGACAATTTTCGTTTCTAGAATGGGGAGTCATTTCTGTAATGTTCGTCACATACAGATCGGTACATTCTGGGTCAAATTTGATAGGGCTAATTCGCCAATATTTACCACTCTTATTCCGAGTCTTATTGTAAAAGAGTTTGTCAATATGACATATACTGGGGGATGTTGCAGCGCTGACAAAAAAATAAAGAAATAAGAAAAATAAAAACAGAAAATTTTAAATTAACTAAACTTCTTGCTCGGATTATACTTTCCAAGTAATGTTGGTCTGAGTTATTTGTCACACAGAGGTGCTCTCTATCTATCATCTGCACATTTCACGGGCCAAGCTACGATCGTCAAGTAGTATATACGTCGCGCGTTGTCGGCGTATTCTAAAATCACTCGTTTTATAAATGACTGGGCAGATTGTAAAACGATGAATATTTTCAGGCATTTTATTAAACGTGAAAGAATCGTTAAATTTATTACAAAACCGAGTTTGAAGCATGCTATTTGAATAATAGCTTTGACTAATAAGTAATAATCAATAATGCTACACATGCATAAAGCATAATGTTTCCCAATAATTATTGTCTAAAGGTTTTTGGGGTGTAACAAGATAAAAACTAAGAAATAAATAAAACTAAAAATACACAAGAACATGACCTGAGCTAAACAGTATGACAGCCGAGGACGGCAAAAACAGCCCGTCGGCGGTTCTTGTTGGCATTCTCAATTGTTAGTCAATAAGTACTTAAATTAGTCATTTTATAAAAAGATTTTTTTTTTGTTTTTATACATTTCATAAAATGCCTGAAAATTTCAAGTAAATAAAACGTTTCAAAATATTCATTGTTTTACAATTTGACAAGTCATTCATAAAACGACTGATTTTAGAATACGCCGGCGATATATACAGGGTGAGGCATTTAATTTGTAAAAGTTGTAGAGTAACAATATGTTATTTGTGGACAAACATTTCAAGAATTTGAACAATGTCTAAACCTACTTTGTGTAGTAAAAGTGTCCATCTGACTAATTTGGAAATATAAAACAATAGCAGTAAATTTTAGAATTGATTTAAGAGTTAAAAAATAATTGAAGTTGAATGTTTGGAATACTTTTCACATTCGAGGGCTTTTTTGATTTAAAACATCTGATATTTCGACTTCAAAAGTACTCAAAATAAAAGTATTTATAGCGAAAAATAACTCCGTTCCAATGCCACGCAATATTTTTACCAGCTTCATTGAAGATTATTTAAAACCCAATTTACATTAGAATTCTATTCCAAGTCATCAATAAAACTAGTAGACAATCTTGTATAGTCGCAAACAAGAGACAAAAATCATTTTTTTAACCAAAAAGCCTTTTCACAAATAGCTCAAACATTACAATTACAATTTTTTTAATTGTTGCATCAATTTCAAAATATACTGCCTTTCGACACTTTTACTATTTAAATGAAGCTTAGACTTCAGATTCCACATATTCTACAACTTTTACAGGTTATATGACTCACCCTGTATGCCTTGTAACTGTAAGATATGTTCAGTTTTAGCCTTTTTCAGTAAACTGTATTGGAAATACCTATTGCTAAATCTAAATATTCGACTAAAGCTCCGATTTATCGCTTATCAAGAACAATTAATGAATTTGCCCCAATGGTTAATATTTTTGGAGTTTCTGCAACAAACATTAAGAAGTGTGCAAGAAGAGCAATATTAGAGTAACTTTTTTGATTAGGTTCACTATATTTAGTGCTTCAAATTGTCTTATCCTATAATTATATTGTCAGATTTTTTGGTATACAGACACAAACCTATGTAAATTACTATGTACAACTGCCGAGTGGCGTAATTATTTAATTAATTAAAATAAAACAATAAGAATATGGCAAAATATTTTTGGTAACTTTTTAGTACTTAGGCTGAAAGCTATCATTTTATTTTTCCAAAAAAAATTTTTTTGTTAAAAAGCATTTTCCTGCCTGTTTCTAAGTTTTTATATCCCTGACGGCTTTACCACAAGAAGTTAACGAATTGTTTTTTTTCAGTCTCAGATGATTCAGTACAGAGACATCGTTCTTAACGTAAGACACTTTCTTTTTTTTAGTAAAGCTACGGAAAAACGACTAGCATCATCGAAAACAATCAGTTTCAAAAAAAAAAAATTAAAAATAAGTCAATAGTTGTCAAAAGTTTTATACCCGGGGAAAATTCTTTAGCCGCTTTTTTCAGGCTCCCAACGACATATGACCCGCCAACACACTTACATGTTGATGAGGACCAAAATAATCTCAGATACGATACTGAAAATTACAAAAATTAATTTTCTTTTAAGAAAATATCTTTGTACCGACTGTAGAGGGCTTATGTAGGTGTCAACTTACCCCTTGAGAGGGTCAGTGCGACAACGTCCCCAACAGGGCTGTAGTTGTCTACCCGTGAATGTAGACGTTAGGAATAGTTAAATAAAGATATTAAAGATTGGACCAATACTCTGATTACCACCCACTACACCGACCTAACCAGATAATTTTGACAAAAGGTAAATTGGATAAAATCTTCCTATTTAATACCCAGGATTCGATACTACTGAGTCCAAACCTTCTGGACCAGGGGAATGGGAGTCAATATCGTAAATTTAAAGGTACATCTTACTATAAAATATTGAGCTATTTTTTTCTTTCCACGCGGTATACTAGTTGCTATAAAAATTGATTCTAAAAGAGTTACTATTTAGATTTGAACTTGGGGGATATGTTGGTTTGTACAATCATTTTCAAAATACTACAAATCGGGTCGTACAGGTACATAACATTGTCATTATTGTTCCTATAGATATGTCGTGGGTTATTCTAACACTGCAATGGACATTTAGTTGCTAATTAAAAAAAGAAAATCCAACAATTCAAATAAATTTAAATTAAATCCTTAAAGAATATTGCACAGAGATTGCTATTTGCCGCGCGTTTCACCAACAACAATACTCTTCAATTGCTGAAAAATACTACCTTTTGCTAAACCGATTTGTGGACCTTTCCGTAATTCAGGATTTGAACCGCACGGTTGATACAATCGATTACATAATAAATTACGATTTGGTCCTTTGGCGAGATTTTGCGGACCCTTCCATACGTTTGTATTAGGGCCTTGCCATTCTAGATAGTCCACTCTATTAAAATAAATAAATAAAATAAAATAAACAACAATTGAAAATCTACTATATGCCAACTTACAGGAGGTGTTTCTCATTGGGACCTTTAATCAAGTCCGGATTAGGACCTTTACGATCGATGGTATTCGACGATTTGTATTGTACGTTATCACCTTCAAAGAATCTGAAAATCGAATCTTTTATACATATTTTTTTTGTTAATACAGGCTAATTACCTATTGTACGTTTTATCTTTATCGATTCTCTCTGATTTTATCAATGATTTGATTGACTGTCGACTTTGCGAGACCGGTAAAATGGGAGGTTTCAGACTATTTTCGCCTACTTGTCTATAAATGATTTTAAAATGGTAAACATCGATTATTTGAAAAAGATCACATACTCTGTATCCGCTGCTGTTCCACTAGTACTCGGCGGATTGCATTTTTCATTATCCTCTTGCACCATAATCTCCAAAATTTGATTCGCTCGATTCTCATTATAATCCACACTTTCTAGTGCAATCGTAATCAAATGTTCAGCAACATCTTTATATTTCGCTTTTAATTTAGCACGAATCGCCGCCTTCTCTTCAGTAGTCTTCAATTTTGGTAGGGCAATCGGTGGTGGTTCTTGATTACGTGCCCGTTCAATCTTCTCTTGTTCGATTTTCGTTTGCATCTTCTGTTGGGCCGCTTTTACGGTATCTTTCTTCTGAAAACCCATTTCTTTCAAAATTTCACTTGTCTTCTGGATATTATTATCGTTATTTTGCAAGATCTCCAAGATTATCGTTTCTTCCGCCTTTGGGAAGACGGATTTCATATACCTGCAACTGTTTAACATTAGGCAATTGTTTTGTGCAAAAACAACGAGACAATAAAACTAACACAATTCATGCTTTAAGGATTACATACACGATACAAAAATAATAATAATAAAAATAGTGACACAATGGAGTTCTACGGGGTTGATGTTGATCAAATTGTGGACCTTAATTTTAATTTAGGTGATGAATGAGGCCTTGGCGAACTCCTATAACCGTCTCCAATACGTGGAGAACCAGTATAAGTGCTATTCGTTCCTGATCCTGGACGTAATATTGGACTACCACCCCTTGAGTTTGTACGTAACCCTAAAGGTGGTGTCATATGCAATGCGTACACGCTTGGATGATGTATGTTTCGTTGTGGTGGAGGAGTCGCATAAGGCCCTGGTGTTGTTATTGGATTTTTTTCCACCTGTAATGCACTGATCACAAGTGCCTCTCGATTATGATACCTAGAAACAAAGGCAATAAAGCAGAAACCGATAGTTGCGTGTTAGTATTGTTAAAACGAAGCTTTCATGTATAATACAATAATGAATGTGTGAGAATCTCTTAAAACTACAAAACTGTGTGTTACATTTTTCGGTACTATCGAAATACTTACTTCTTCATCAACATACGGATATGAGTGTCGGAAACTGTAGGGAACATTGCACTGATCTTTGCCACACTCTCATCGGTATCGTTTATCGTAAACGAACTGTCTTGGACTTTAGCGCTTTTAACAGCCAACGGACTGCCGCGCGGAATCGTTCTAATCTCCTACGGCAATAATGAATATTTTATTTATGAATCTATAGCAAAATTAATTGTATACAGCAACAAAGTAAACTACACTACAAACACTACAATAAAAATTGATAAGTTTATAGCAAATGGTACCTGTAAGGGATTAGACTTGGGGCTTTGATGTGTTGGCATTTGAAATGCTGGAATAGGGGAAGTTTGACTGGGGTACACATAATTCCTTCGTGATTCTGGTGATCCATGCTACAGTAATCAAATCCACAAGCAGCGTGTAAGGTAGGTTTAAATTTGAGATAATCTGTTCACCGCTCTGTCGCCAAATCATTTAACAACAAAATAAAATACTAGGAATATTATTTACCCGTAATGGTATATATTCACCGGCCATATTATTCAAATGTTTTGCGTTTTGATGGAACGCTCTATGTCGCGATTTCGAATCGTCACTTTCTTGATAGTGGTGTGTTGAATAGTCGAACCTACCAGACGGTATAACGTCTTGTCGTATTCCGGCCATTATCTATGAATAATTCAATTACGAATATGGGTTTTATTCAATTATAAACAACCTACAAACGTACCTGTAATTAGATTCAGTTTTATTGATCTGTTTATTGTCAACCTTCAAAATTGACATTTTTTAGGGATTTTGGTGGGATACCACTAAACTGTTGGTATGCGCTCATATATAATTGGAGGGAAATACAAATAATTATGAAAAAATTTTAATTTTTTTTTATTTTAAATAAGTTGAGCCAAAAATCGATCGACTCAATTAAAGATTAGATTATAATATGTAACACATGTTTAAATACATTAAAAATATTTATATTTCCAGATATTAATAAAAAACGTATGGTTTTCCTCTTTAAAAAAATTATCTTCTATTTGTACTTTACATGTGTTATACAAGTTTTTATACAAATTTTTTACAAGCATCAATGAAGAATTATTTACATGGAAGGACTAATATCTATGAAGAGAAACAAATTTGAAAAACAATAAAATTGCATTATTATTTACTATAAATCACAGACAAAATTTTTCATAATTGAAAACACTCTTGTTTAAGAAGAGTTCCCCCACACATTATTTGTTTGGCATAAATTAAAACATGATTAAATAATAAGTCAAAAAAAAAAATAAAAAATGTTTTTGTTGTTAAATTAAAAATCCGGTCTAAATGGTTTATCAAAATAAGCTCCACTATTTATCAATTCTTTATAATCGATTTCTGGTGTTGTTTTGACTATGCGTTCAGATTTCTTAACACGTTTCGTCTTTTTAACATCCATTATTGTTGCTGTTGTTGTGGCAGAGGATATTTTCTTGGTCGTCCTGAAACCTAGCCGTTATTAAAATTTTACAATTACATTAATTTATAGACATGCAGGATGTTAAGCTTTTGAAGGCAGACAGTAATAGAAATGTTAAATTGTTGAGTTCAGAAATGATCGTAGCACTATAGTTGAGGAATATGAATTCAACCTTTAGAAAGCTTTGGTTTAATGTAGCTCTTAGTAAACTATTCGAAAGGTCAGTAGTTTTGATTAAAACACACCAAAACCGTTACATCATTATGTATTTGATAACGGACGTAGATCATACTCGTCCGACACGTTATACGAAGTTAAATAAAGGCAGTAAAAGTCCAAAATATGTGTTTTAATCAAACTACAACATCGTTTAAAAACTTTAACCAAACAATCTTATCGTTGGTAGATTTAAAAGTTAAATCAATAGGACCACTGTAAAGTAGAATCTTTGAAGTAAGAAATTGACTTTAACTCTAACATTCACCAATAGATCGTACAGCCCCCCTAGAAGGACACTTGCGGGGTACGCTTGTTGATTTTTACTTTCTGACCAACTGTCCCTTAGACACTTTACAATAGACGTAAAATCTGCAAATGGATCAGTTTCAGTTGAAGCTTTTTTTCTTCAATAGCTCTAATATTTATATTGCAATAGATTAATTCTACAACTTAAGTCAATATCTCACTTAAACGACTTTGTTATCAAAATATACCTCTCATTACTCAATGGGACACAAATTTTAGATTTCGTGGCAATTTTTTTTTCAAATCTCTGCACAAAAAAATTAATGGTTAAAAAAACGGTTGCTTTCAATATACACCATTTTGTCAGGAATTTTAACTGGAACTTTCCAGACGATTGAGAGAAAGCGCTCGAAGGAAACGCCCTTAAACACAGATCGATTACTACATCATAAAATATTTAGGGTCTGTTATGTTATGGAAATATAAGCGGTCAACTTTTTATCAGTAACTTGATAAATTACAGAAATCAGTTTGGTATGTATAGTTAAACAAATTATATGACGATTATGTAGCGCAATGACTTCGTATAAATAACTGTTGCAAAAAGATCTTGTAGGGAAGCTTGCGCAAATTTGAGATTTTCTCCTGAAATGGCAACAATTATTCTATGGATTATAAGATCTTTAAGCCATAAGATTTTTACAGAATACGTCCAATTATATTGTGGTTTTCTAACTGTGAATTTCCTTTTGTATACAAAAAACAAAAGTGATCGATTTTGAAATTTCAGTAACAATACTCAAACTGTCTTTACTAGTCTTTTAGATGATATGACAGAAGATGTCCAGGTTCATATATAAAATGTCTTTTTTGGAAAATATGGCTCATAAAGCATTGCGTAGGTATTTGCATGCAACTGGTACTTATCAGGGTTGGTTTTCCACAACCGAAATCAGTGATATTCTGGTAGACTCAGATTCAATTTATTTTCAGTTGCAAAGCCTTGATTCAAAATTAGTTTTACATTAAATAAGCCTTATATTACTTGTATACAAGAGTTACTTTGATGTTCCATAAATTTAAGGGTTCCTTTTTTTGTTTAAATGAACCTCATGTAAAGTGACAGTAAGGTTCACAAAGCTTAAGATCAAGCTTAAGCTTAAGTTTAAAGTGAATCGGGTCTTAAGGACTCCTGAAGGCTTAAGAGGATTTACAAGTAAATATGTTTTTGAAATTCCGAAATAAAATTCAAGTCTTTTTCGTTTACCAAGTTTAAATTTGTTGACTATAAGCTTTCTACTTTAAATGAAATTTGAAGAAGTAGCTGTTTTTCTGTTTATTAATTCAGAAATTGTCTATTCTTTTTATTTTTTAATTCTAGCTTTCCCAAAATCTCTCAAAACATAAGAAATATAATGTTGCATCTGCATTCAATGACGGCGGAAGGTACTACAGAAGTCATGCAAAAAATAAGGGCGCTTGTACATAAGAGCGCTAAGGACAAGAGCACCTCAAACCTAATATTTTTTTCTAATTATTTACGAGGGCGTGAAGCATCAGCGCATCGAGCGCCCCAGAAGTCTACATTTTAATGATCCAACGGTTTGTCTAATTGATGTATTCAAAACTTATTTGTCAAAGAAAATCAACTGCTTTAAAGATCGAGAATAAAATATGTCAAAAATAACACATTATTTTAAATTTCGAACTGCACTAGAGGTCCACTGGTCCGACTAGTAACAATCTCAACCTTTCTTTCAAGTGCGCCTCATTTTGTTCAATTTAAAATTACGCCTCTTTCTCGTTATTTAGATAGGACTTTCCGCCGAAGTGACATATTTCTTCCTCCAACAAAATTTTATAATAAATGGCTAGAGTAAAAGTTTCGAGTGAGAAGTCACATTTTTTCTGGTCACCAAAAAAATTGCACCGCCTATTTTTTTAAATTTGGTTTGAGCTAGTTAAAAAACTTGATAATTCCTACACCAGATAAAGATGTTTAAGCAAACCCAAAAAATGGGCAAAGGAATTAATCGTGATATTAATGAAACATAATTCTTTTCAGAGATCACATCTACTTTTCTAGCAGGTTATTAACACTCTTTGTTAGTGTTTACGATAACAATAATTGATAGAACGAAATAAAAACTGTTGACCTATTTGATAACTCAATTCGATAATAGAAACAATAACATTTTATAAAAAACAACAATTTCCAACGATTTCTAAAAGTTAAAATCATCTGAAAAAAGTTTAATACATATTGGTGTAAGAGATAAGCACCATTCCAATAAAACACTACTCTACAAATTACTATTTAGCAAATATGAAGATATTAAAAGATTTTCTACTCGACTATTTGTTATAATTCAGTTTTAAAAATAAATCATAACTTACCGCGCTTCCGAGGTAATCCGGTCGGATTATTTAAAGCTACCGGTGCCTCTGTAAATCCAACAAAGAAAAAACAATCTCAATCTATCCACATTGTATTAAAATAAAATTTATAATTTACCAGATTTCCGTTTCTTGGGCTTCTTTTCTAAATGATCACGATTCTTAACAGTAGTAGAACCTTTAAAAAAGAAAAGAAAACAAATAGTTATTGTCTTAGATAGAAAACTAAGCGGAAAATCAATTTAATAAATTGATACATTGGTCCCTCCATGTAGAAAACAGATTCTCTGATGATTGTAGAAAATCAGATGAAATGCTTGAAGCAGTATAGATTTGAAGGCAGTCTTCTTTACTCATATATAAATTCTTCAATATCAGTTAAATCAATAACCAAAAAAATAACAAAAAAAGATCAACTTTATCAATAAATTATTAATGAATTAATTGAGATTAAAGAGTCACAGCCACTTGAACAATTACTAGATTGAAATACTGAATTTACTGTAAAAGTACTCAAAAAACAAAACAAAACAAAACAAGTAATCAAGAAAGGAATGACTGAGCAAAAAATCATTAATAAGAAAAACAAAATTAGTTTCGTTTCCGTTGTCTTGATTGTTTTCGTACTTCTTTCTTGATATAATTTGTTTCTTGCAATTGTGCTGTAGTCTTTCCAGTTTCATAAGTTGTTGAAACACTATTAAATGGTACTAGAAACGATGGTAACGAATAATAAGAACCACAAGGTATATTTAAGAATGGTACAGGAACATTATTCATATGATAATTAATTGTTGGATTATTATATGTGTGATTATTAATATTAAATTGATCAGTTATAATTGGACTAGGATCAGTGGTATTATTACTATTATGATTATTGTTATTATAAAAAAGAGGTAAAGGCGGCATCTCCTTCCGTTCAGCCGGTGTTTTAAACGGTCTATTACAAGACTGACTATTATTATCATTAATATTACTATTAATACTATTGTTATTATTGGAATTAATAGATTGAAATTTCCTTAAATCTTCAACTTCAGCTATACTAATCATAGGTGTTGCTGGATAGCTGATTTCTTCTTCTTTCTTCTGTTTATCTTCTTTTGCTTGATTAGCAACCGATAATTTGCGTTTCTTTAATGGTAGACGTGTCTCTTCAAAATCGAAATCTTCCAATGTTTGCCAATCGATCTTTGAAAATACCTCATTTTTGAAATTTTTCTCAAAATCATAAGTTTCCGGTACAGCAGTCGGTAATGGTATTGAATTCTCATTAATTTCCAAATTATGATTATTATTATTACTACTATTATTATTATTATGAATAGAATTGATTTTATTAAAACTGACTTTACTGATTTTAATTTTACAACTATCTAAATTCGAATTTTTATCAGTTATGATTTCAGAAATATAAAAATTTGAATGATTTGAAAGAAATGAGGATTTATGTTTATCAACATCGATCTCTTTACTGTTGGTATCTTTGGACGTATCTTCTAGACATTTCTCTAATAATTGTTCGGAATTTGGTAGGAATTTTGGTGAATTTGAAAATTCCACTTCTGGCATCATTATATGGTCATCATTCAATCGAGGACTTGATGAAGGAATTTCAGGATTTAATCGATGATCTTGTGTTATTATTGTACCAGGACTTGGTATTGGTATTTTACAAATAAATGATGGTTTTGGATCAATTTTAGGATACTGTTCAATTGGAGGAATTGTTAGATTCAAAGCTTTATCGTCTCCATCATTTTTAACATTAATTAAATCTACTTTACCTGGATTTAGACGTTCTTTAACACTATCAAATGATCGATAAGTCCATGATAATGCTGGTGGTGATACACAACGCACTACATCATTTTTATTAATATACGGTGTTGATTTATCATAATCAACACGTATAGTCCGTGCACTTTCCACAACTTTCTTCATTGTATTCTCAATAAATGGTAAACGTTGTAAATTTACACGTAAATCCATACGTAATTTACTATCAGTTTTTAATAAATCCCGAACAGTTGTTGGATTTGTTGTTCGTATCTCATCACTATAAAAATTATAAAACGTATTTTCACCGAAACTAATCTGTGTTTTCTTCTTTGCAACATGGGTCTTCTTTAGAATACCATGTTCTGGTGATTTTGTTGTCGTTACCATAGATTCGACAGTTGTATGCGATAAACGATTAATATTACCATTGATATTAACTTGACCATCGTTATGGTAGAATTCTGGAAAATCATCGATTTCTTCAAATGCAGGCGATGGACTATTTGAACGACTACTACTATCAACAATATGTTGTGTTGTTGTTTTTGTTTGTAAAACCTCTGAAGTTGTATTGAAAAAATCCAATTTATCATCATTGATTAATTGGTGGTTTTTATTCAATGAAATCTTCGATATTGGTCCTGATAATACATCATCGAAATCATGTGTTGTTTTATTCCAATTTAAATTCTCTTCGAATTTTGAAAATTCTTCTAATGTTGTATTTCGTATTGTTTGTGTTGATGTAAATAATATTTTATTATGTCCATTTTGTGTAGAATTTATTGGTTTTGTTAATAGATTACCATTTATTGGTTCTAAAGCTTTCGTTACCGTATCATTTGATAGATCTTTGGATTTATTATTAACATTATCATCACATATCAAATTCGGACCATTTTCAATCTGACCTGTATCCGGTGCTTGCCGATCTTCAAAATGATTACAAACTTCTTCATTATTATTATTATGTCGTTGCAAAGGTGGATTTGTTTCGATTTCATTAATTTCACCATTTTCAACAGTTTTAGATTGTAACGCATCTGTTGTTGGAAAATGTAATCGTTCTAAAATTTGAGCACTATCACTACTATCACTAATCTTTGATTTATTCTCTATTCCACTATCTTTATCTGATTCGATTTGTTTTATCGCCTTCTCTGGAATCTCTTGATAATCTTCAATGATATCTTCAGTCGTCGTATCTTCAGATTCTTGAATATTTTCGATAATTGTGCGATTCTCACTTATACATTCCTCATCTTGTTCTTCAATACTACTACGTATATTCTCATCGCATAGATTTTGATTTGTTGGCATTATATCGGTATAAACACACGTTTCAACAGTACGTGAATTATGATCATCAATTGGTTGATCAGATGGTGGTGTTACAATACCATAACTATATAAGAAATTTTTATTGATTGTCTCTTCATCTGCTTGAATTTCTACAGTTCGTGTTGTCACCGTTTTACGTTCAACATCATTATTATTTGTATTATTATTATTTACAACTATACAAGAATTGTCACTAATTGAATTAGAGTCTGTGAACGTTTCTGTACTGGTTGATACCGAACACACTTTCAGTGTTGAAGGCGGCGGCGGCGGTGGTGGTGGTGGTGGTGGTGAAGGTGCTGTTGGTGGTAGTGGTGGTGGTGGAGGAGGTGGTGTTGAAACTTCTATTGAATTCGATTGCACTACAGGTTCTTCAATTATCGGCGGTAGATTTTCACAATTTGTTGATTCATCTTCCATCTATTGAAAATTTATTTTTATTATCAATTAATTGCTAATATGAGTGTTTTACAATGTACTGTTATTGAGTTGTGTATCCTCGAGTTTTTTTTTTATTTTAAAAGATGGGATAGTTTAAGAAAAAAAGCTTTTGTGTTCGTTACCAATGATAATAATCTATAATCTCAGTTTTCTACAGACATTAAAATTTAATGTCTGACCCAATTTAAATAGATTTTGTGACCTTTTTCCACTGTTTCTTCTCAAATTATCAAGTAATTTTGAGAGTCATTATTTGGTTACAAGAAAAACTAGAAAATGTGAGGGTATTTCTGTGAATAAGTTTTCCGGCACCAAAACAGTGTCATAGTTACGATCATGAAGGCCCATGGTAAGATTCGTATTGTGCGCCCTCCCTAATCAAGTACAAATTATCATAAACTCGTGTTTTAATTTTGGGTAACTTTTTAATGTGCCCGTTTCTCAGTGGCTCGCCGGCTGCGGCTCTACGAGAGTGCCTCCTTGAAATTTCCGGCCATTCCCCAGCTATGACTTGGCATGTAAGGGTGAGTAAGGATCGTATTTATCTCTCTATGTCTAGATAGAATACCAATACTGTATACCTATATGGTAATTGAAAATAATATAATAGAAACAAAATAGGTACCAAATAAAACAATATGTGTGTTCTAAAATATTTCAAGAAATTAAAAGAAGACGACGCTTACGAAATTCGTCCTCTATGAGGAAAAAATCTCTAGAAATCATTTTTTAGCTTCTTTCTTTTCTTCTTAATAATCTCCTTAAAGCTTATATTGTAAGCATGTATTCTTTTTTCAAATTAATAAAATCAGGTGCATTTTAAATACAAATCGAGGTTGTTACTAGCCGAGCCAATAAACCTCTAAGCAGATGCTAGCTTGTAATTTAAAATACTGTCTCCTCTTTCAAATATTTGATAGCGGACCTTTAGCGCTATTGATTTTCGGTTTAGAATATATAAATTCGGGAAAGTGTTGAAATATTGGAAAGTCTATTCAAATGCGGAGTGCAGATGCAACTGGATATATTTTTTAATTCTTGATAGCGCTTTGGAAATTTCAAATTAAAAAAAGAAATAAACTTCTGATAAGTTTTAATACACCTAACAAAATAGAATGATAAAGTAAAAAGCATATAGAGACCAAATTTAAACGTGTTACGTATTTGAAAGGAGCTGTTAAACGAAAAATAAAATAAAATTTTCTAATAAAAGTTCGTAATCTGCTGTAGAATAGCAAAAAACTTCCAAAAGCGCATTATTAGCTGCGAATAGTTCGCAAGAAGTTTCTTTTTCTCAAAAATGGATATAAAATTTGAAAAAAGAGATCCATAGACACGTCAACAACAGTATCGGCTTTAATTCACTGAAATGTAATTCAATTATTTTTAGAAATCAAGGAGAAAGGCGAAAAAATCGGTAAAATTGAGCCAGGCATTGAATTTTCACATCTTTGCGGGAAAACTAAAAAAAAAAATCGAATACATTTCCTCTCGAGGTTATAGCTCATTACCATTGAAAACGAATATAATAGAACTTTTCTTTTAAAGTATTCAATTCTTTGTAAAAAAAATAATAATAAAAGGTCAACGGCGCACTACTTAACAACATGTTGTAAAACACTCAAGTTGGTCCTTAAACTTACTTTATTGCTATTATTTGAACTTTCTTCTTCTTCATTGAAGAAGAATTTTGGTTTTTGTATCGCTGGTAGCACCGAATATCCAATAAATTCAACATCATCATCGTCCAATTCATGTTTAATATTCGTTTGTAATCCAAAATCAACATTATCCGAATTCTGTGTTAACGTCGACATGTTGCGTTCAACTTCTTTATAAGCTTGCAGAAATTCAACTTCATCATCGTCATCATCATCATCATTATCATCACTTGCCGTTCCTCTATTCTCCTATGTAAAAAAGAAATTTAATATTTTAAATCGTGCATTAATAATTGAAAATCTTACATCGGTTGATAGATTTAAATCATCTTCAACTAATTCGATATTGAAATTGATATCATCGATTTCAACATTTTTCTCTTTAATATGTTTAAAATAAGCATCGGAGATATCGCGTACTGGCCGAAATATTTTGTATAGAACATCAACAGTCGATTGACACGTTGGCATCAGTATTGTTCTTAATGTATCGTTTGTACGTATCGAATCTGGATTCCTTTTAAACATTCGATACATTGTTTCATCCATTTCGGGCCATTCTTCTGGTTTACGAATATCTTTCCATTTTTGGAATAAAATATATGATCTACAGAATGATTCATCACTCATATTTGTAACAGGTACTTCAATTAAGAAATGTCTGTAAATCAAAACGAAAATTAGTGTTGAATAATTTGGTAAAAAAATCGTCTCACCTATAGAGAACATTTACGATCTTTATACACGGCTCTGAATTATAATTACAATTCAATTTAATTAATACATGCAGCATATGATCACTTTTCTCAAACAAATAAACAGTTATCACATGTATAATCCGTCGACATACTGACGCTATCCGCCTTCTATATTCACGTCGATTTATATCTTTAGTTTTCAATAAACGTACAATTTTCAATTCTAGATTACAATAGAAATTTAAAATATCCTCCATAACATCTAAATAATTATCAGAAACATCACCGCAATTCAACTCTGTATAATATGAGTAGAAAAATGTTGTATGACACAAGACTTTACGACGGAACGAATCGTTCTCTTCGTAATTCCGTGACATATCCTCAGCTGACCTACAACATACCAATTATTAATAATTTCAATCATCAATACTGATCCAACTCGCTTTAAATAATCTTTCATGCATTCGATGAGAATGTTTTCATTATCAACAATCGAATAGTTCGTTAATTGCTTACGAATGTTTGCGTCCCATTCGTAGACAACTTCTTCGGGTGTCTTCTCTTGACCGTCTACAATAAAACCAGGTGAATTTACTGTTTTTATTAGCAACAATAACAACTCACCTAGATCAATGATATCATCATCGATTTCTATAATAGGCATTATGTTGTTCTCTTTATCATTAAAACTGTTCATTATCAATTGTTTAAAATACACCACCGATCACACGACACCTGCAATTTTTTGTTAATTTTCAGATCTGTTTGTGTTTGTTTAGAGGTCATAATGGTAACATTTTTTTTGGTTATGTTTATTTAAACCATCACAACCATTAACGACAATAATTAAATTCTCTTAGAAAGTAATTAATACATAATGTAACGAATATAATTAATAATTTTACACGTATGGATCTGTTTTATGATTTTTAAATAACACAATAAAAATGGCGCACTGGTGGGAGGTTGTACAACTTTTCGATTAAAAACAATGAACCACACAATTTCTTTTCGTAAATTCTACTTACTCTATCCGATTGTTTTATAGTAAATAACATTATAATAATAGTTTATAATTAATTAGTCGTTCTAATTATTTGCTAATTTAAATTAACTGCACATTTTCTAAGGAAAATCTGTCATTAAATCAGTTGACGCATTCTAGCAGACAAGTGTGAAGTTTGCTATTTTATCAACACCATTACCAATTACGCCGTTATTAAATCCAAATGTTACTAAAACCAAACTAGTTTTGAATAAAATTAACAAGAATATTGTACAATAATTCGATTAAATTATTTGAATTATTTTATTAAATTGTGTTTCAATTTTAATTTGTGATAAATAAGTGGAGTTATATATCTAACGATTTTGGCGGTATTTATTGTTTACATCTACCCAATACAATACTCGTTTTTATCCATATGGTTTATTTCGTCTACATGTTTGGTCGATTGTTTTTAGTTATTATTCTAGTGTATTTTTCCATGGTGTGTAATGGGCTTGGGGTTGGTAGCATTTTTTAGCTAATATGAGAGTGCAGAAATCACTAATTTGAGGTTATTTTCGGATGAACAACAACTTTTCGTTTATTTCGTCAATTTTTAATAATTTTTTGTAATAACATGGCTGAAAGTGCAGGTAATTGGTGTTTAATTGAGAGTGATCCCGGTGTTTTTACCGAATTGATCCGTGAATTTGGTAGGTTTATTTCTTCTAATTGTGAATATCACACATATCTAGATAATTTGATGATTTATCTATTTTTAGGTGTTAAAGGCGTTCAAGTTGAAGAATTGTGGAGTTTAGATTCAGAACAATTCGAGAATTTAAAGTAACTTTGTTTGAAATCAACAAAATGTTCGATTAATTCGATTTTGTTTTTTAGACCGATTCATGGATTGATATTTTTGTTTAAATGGACAAAGGACGATGAACCGAGCGGTTCCGTTGTACAAGACAGTCGTTTAGAGAAGATCTTTTTCGCTAAACAAGTCATAGAGAATGCTTGTGCTACACAGGCGATTTTGAGTGTTTTGTTAAATTGTCGTCATGCTGATTTAAAATTAGGCCATACATTAACTGATTTGAAAGATTTTTGTCAAGGTTTCGATGCTAATATGAAAGGTTTAACAATAAGTAATTCACCAGTTATTCGACAAGTGCATAATTCGTTTGCACGTCAACAATTATTCGAATTTGATCCATCGGTGAATCAAAAGACCGAAGATGCTTTCCATTTTATTAGTTATGTACCGATTGATGGTCGTTTGTATGAATTGGACGGACTGAAGGCTGGTCCAATCGATCTGGGACCTATCGGAGGCGATGCAGATTGGATCGAAATGGTTAGACCAATTATTGAGAAACGTATACAAAGGTAAATTACTCATTCGAACAATTACAAAAACCAGTAGCGCACATTTAAGCAACCTTTTAAAGGCGTTAAAATCCACTAATTATAGTTAATTAATGAATTACGAGGGGGGGATTAAATGCAACTCAACCTAGTCGCGAAATGCACTGTCACTATTACTAGCAAATTGTTGCAACTTTTTGACGATAATTTATCGAATTGTGTGCAAATTGAGGGTGGCAATGAGCCAAAAATTGTCATATTTTCCAATGAAATTCTAAAAGTGGGCGACTGATAAGGGTAAGGACCGAATGAAACTGGAAATAAACAAAACGTCCACGTGTCGCGTTTCAAGATTTCCGACTTTACCAGGCGAAGGTGGAGCTTATGGCGGGCGTATAAGGCCCCGCAGAACCTGTAACGGTTTTTTTCTGGTCTTAAATTTGCTTTACACAAAATTATTTATTTGCATACTTTCAAAAGCTACCATCGATACGGAATTACATTAGATTATTATTAATGGAAAATTTTTCGTAAGATTTCCCGAAAAATTTTTGTGGTTGAGTGCTGATATCTATGTTGTTATTCAATGCAATTTAATAAAGTTTCTGTGAACAACAGGGGACAATTTCGTCTCATTTGGAGAAAGTTGTGCCAAATTTGGGAAATCAGTTTTCCGAGAAAAGAACAGTGACTACTAATGTTAAAAAATATGACGTAACAACAAAAATGGATACGTCCAGGTCATATAAATATGGTTAAAAATGTAGTGTCAATTACGATAGTCCAGTGGCTATAACCGTGAGACTGTGGGCGCTCTTGCGTTATGAAATTTGTATTTGTAGCACTGCAAATTTACTGTTAACAGACTATGAAGAAGGAAGCAGTACGTTCTTGGTGCGATATCGAGATTGAAGAAAAAGGAGCATAACAATTATAACTACTGTTATTACCAAGCAATCCCCAGGAAATTTTTTTACTCGAGGAGAGAAATTTTTTAAAAACATGTTAATTCAGATTCAAATTTTCCAAGTTTTATTATTATCAATCAGTTTACTTTGGTGTTGTCTCTAATTAGGAATTTTCTCAAAAGAAACTGTCATATGTTCTGATAAAGGTGCGTATACACATGAGGCAGAACGCGTACGAGGCAAGGTGAGGCCAAACGAATGCCTCGTTTGTGAAGCATGTCAAAACGAATGAAACAACCCGAGGCAGCGAACGAGGCGCCGATCCAAATTTCCGGATTCGTTCGAACAGTTTTCGAGAAAACATGGGCGATGATTTGATAGTGTCTGCTGCTGCGTTTTTTCTCGCCTTCGGGATCCTCTTAAACTTTCAATCTTCTTTTTGATAACTTCTGCATCTTCATTTAAGTTTACACTTATTTCTCGCCAAGCATCCTCTTTTTTTATGGTGTGAAAATAGTATTTATGGCTTTTCTGCCATAAAATGGGCCTATATTCATACTGTTTAATTAATAATAATGTTTGTTCGTTGTCCCACGACATGATCAGGATAGACAATACTATACAGTGCACATGCAAATGGAAAAACACAAAGTTGCCGCGCCTCGTTCCGAGGATAGATCTGCTTGAAAAATGGTCCACGCCGAACCGAATTCTCTTTGATGTACCGACTCTGAACGGATAGCGTTCGTACTGCCTCGACTTGTTCGGCGAATAAACAATGTGCCGCGCTTCGGATCAACGTCTACACCTGAGGATTTGTTTGGCCTCACCTTGCCTCGTTCGCGTTCTGCCTCATATGTATACGAACCTTAAGATACTTTTAAGTTCTCAGAATGTAGTCGCGTGATTCACAAGTTCATGTATTTCAACACAAACCAGTCGCATGTCTGCAGCAGAGTGGCGCATCTCGATCCTCAAAATCAGTTTTTTACTTTCCCAACCTTCTAACCCTTTCGTTACTACGGACGACTATACTATAGTCGCTTTGCATAGAATGCCATTGACGTCGCCTTGCGTAAATTTCCGTGTATTGGATATATGACCAACAATTGGAGCTATTTTACATTCAGTATCTTTTCCTGGAATGTAAACATGAGTATTTTATTTTTACCATTTGTTTCTTATGCAATTCAATATTTGATTTTGCTCCGAGGAAATTAACCAATCTTAACACGTTGAATGCCACGCCGATTTTACCGGAATTGTCCGTGGCGCCACGATGAATTTTCTATTATGCACTACATATAATATCGCCGGTCACTGGTGGCCCCCATGGCGTTACTGTTAAGATCAGTGTCGGTCACCAGTGGCATTCAACGTGTTAATAGTAGTTGCTCTGCGGTTTTGTTAAGTACAGCACTGGCCTAGCTCTGCACAGAACCATTACGGTTTTGTCCAACGTAAGATACTTGTAAAGATTGTCTTGAGATTAAGGATTAAAAGACGTCGTTTAATCTCTCCTCGTTTTTGTCGTTGATCATCAAATTTCAACTCAAATCATAATGAATTGTTCAATTACAGATACAACGAAGGTGAAATTCATTTCAATCTAATGGCAATTGTGAGCGATAGGAAAACGTTATATCAAAAACAGGTCGATACTATCCAGAAACAAATCGAAGAGGCTGGTATGGAAACGGATGCACAACAAGCCGAATTGGCACGTTTACGTTTACTTATTGAAGAAGAAGACAATAAACGACAACGATACCAAGTTGAAAATATCAGACGTAAACACAATTATTTACCATTAATTGTTGAAATCTTGAAAATCTTAGCAAAAGAAGGTAAATTGATGCCATTATATGAACAGGCCAAACAGAAATCACTTAAAAAACAAAAAAGTAAAATATCATCATAATTTGTACTTTTTTAATGAAAATAAATCAGGTTGTATGGAAAGGTTTTGTTATTGTATTTCTAGAGCGGTTATAAAGAACCAGTTCAATAACAAGAAATTTTAATTAATTTTCTTTGGATGATTTGCCACTTCAGATAATGGGCTAAGATATGCTTTGGGTTGTTTTTTTTTTGTTTTTTTCATTTTGCATTTCTGAGAACAGTATTTGTACGTACAAATCGATTTCATATACAAAATTCAAAAGAAAACAAAAAGATAAGAAAATTCGGGTATTGACACTAGCGTTATACTTTATCTCACTTCACTTCATTTAAAACCGGTAAGACGGGTTAAATTATCCGTTGGTGTCAATTAGCAGTGGGCGATCGTTTTAAAATATAGTTTTAATTTTACCACGATTCATCGTAAGAACTTTGCTACGTACTGTAGTACCATTATAAAAATAATTTGGGTTGCATGCCGGCGCATTAAGGAAATTAAAGGGTAAAATGATGCAATATCAATAAAACTCACGCACTGGAAATAAACATATAATCGTTATGCAAAAAGTTCTTATAATAAGGTAAAGTTAATAAAAAAAATAAATTGATCTTGAAACAAAATAAAGGAACAGTTAAATGTCTAAACTGACTCTTTTCAATTTTCTCCCACCTAACGTGTGTTGCTTCAACAGAACATTGTGCATGAACTCTATGCATTCTAAAAAAAAAGAGCTGTCTAATAGATTTACAGAATGTCTCTCCGACTTAATACCCCCGCTGCAAGCACTGATAATGTGATATTCATAAAAATGTTTTTTTACTAATAAATCTAGGAAAATCCCTCCTCAAAAGCATTTATTATTATTTTACCGATTTACATTACTCACATTATCAGCAGAATCGTTAATTGGCACTTTGATGGATGCTGCTTGTAACACAACACATTATCAGACGGGGACTATAGCCACCGTCGTATCTTGGCAATAACTAGAAACCAGAAGCATCATATTTTGCGAGCACGCTCAAGAGTTATCACCCGTTTTTCGGTATGGGCAGAACAACTCCCATTCTTCAACGTTACTCGAACTTTCAGCGCGTAAAATTGCTCTTTAAACACCGAAAATTGCAATTTTTTCGTAAAAAACAAAACAAAGCGTGTGGGTATTAAATAAGAGAGAGAGAGCAACACAGTATTTAAAGTACCTCTATCCTTGCCGTAATAATTCCTTGGCACGTGATAGTATAAAAGATGATAGAAACATTTATATAAATTTACACCACTGAAGCCACTACCAATTTCTTTAGCCAGTTCGGTCCAATCAATTGTATGGAAATCGGTAACGTTCTTCTCATATAATCTGTAAAATTTACGAATTCAAAAGAAAAATAAAGTTGAATTTCCAATCAATACTTTTCTATAATTATCTTGCGTAACTGGGGGTACAGATGTTCGTTATTTTCTGAAAGTTCACGTTGTACTCTAACTAACCATGTGTTCTTTAATCGTATTGCTGGAATTTTCATGATCTTTCCTAGTTGCTTCCATTCGTCCATTGATATTTTTCGATTTTTTAACACATCAACATCATCAACTTTTGTAACTTTTAATAGATTTTTAACAAGATCTTCCAACTTTCCTTTATCCCAATTGATTTTCTCTGCAATTCCTATCAAGTGGATTAATAGATTATTACAAAAGTTGATTGTTGAAATCGTAAAAACCTACCGACATTTCCAGTTAACTTTATAACCCTTTTTTGTATTAAACTACAATCCCTATTCAATATTTTAGCTAGATGCGCGTACGGATGCTTGTCGTTGAATTCTCTTAAATAGTCAATAATAATTCGATCTTCCTCTGGAGTAAATCTAGAAATTGACCATTATGGTTTGTTTAAAGAGAAAAACAAAGAAATTCTTTACCTTCCGCTTCGTTTGTTTTTCTTTGACATTAATCTACGGAAGCGAAAATAAACGGAATACAAAATTCTATCGTTCAAATCTTTTGCTAGAAATCTAGCAAAATTCAAACGATCTTCTACAGTTGTAATTTTTTTCAAAATTTTTAAATTCACAAAAGGCTTTGGATCTTCTGGTAAATCATGTAACTGTCAACACGATTAGTAATCAATTGATCAGGTAATTAATTTGACTTACTTTACAAAATTCTTTCCAATTAGATAAAATTTTATTATCCTCTTGTTTTGTAAAATGTCCCGTTCGATAAGTAAGCCCGTATGATTCAATTTTTTCCCTGTCCTTTCTCAATATAGCCCTATTCACTTGTGTTTCAATTGTATGTAATATAGGTACTTTAAATGGCAAATGTACAGTTAATTTTCCAAATTCCTAAAATAATAATTTAATTGTTATTAACAATTAGAATGGGTTAGGAAACAACCTTATCAATAAGTTCATAATCTTCATCATCCTCGTAAATTTTATCTAATACATCTTCTAATTTTGTGTTCTCATCAACTGTAGGTTCAAAACTATTATCCTCAATGTCGTCACTTGATGAATATCCTTCATATCTTCGTGCAACCCAAGATTTTTTTCTCTTTTGAGGTGGTGTACGATTTGACGGTGATTTAGATTTAGTATCACTCAATGCTGATTTATTTAATAACTCATTTGATATTACATTGATTTTATCTTTGAAATTCTGATTTTTGATTTTATTAAATAATTCACTTGATGGTTTGGGTTTGTATATCTGTTGTCTAATTGTTTCATATTCACTATCACTCGTTGATTGCATATCAAAACAATTTTTATTTGCAAATGTTTCATTTGTTTTATCTTCATTATTATTATTATATTCATTTTCAATAACTGATGTCGATTCATTTTCAGATGTAGTTTTAGTTTCACTCTCATCTGTATGAGGATCTTTATGTTTATTATTCGTGATATTTATGTTCGATTCATGATTGTGTTGTTGTCGTTCTTTATCTAGAAATAAGCAAAATATTATCTAGTATATTACATGATTTTCATATTTATTTTTATAGGGGGAGAGAAGTTTATTTTGTTCTCGAATTTTTAGGGAGAAGAGTAGGTTGGAGCTGACCTTATCAAAAAATTAGTTTATCCAAAAGACTAGATTGTTCAATAAGTCTTACCGTTCGATAACTGCTATTAGGTCCGTCGTTTTATTTTTCTAAAGAAGTTGCTAATGTGTGTTGAAGATGTGTAAAATTTCATGTAGATCTGTCAACTCGTTCGTATAATTGTATTTCTACAAAATTGAAGTTATAAAAACCGAATATCGAGAAGTAATAAAAATTTTATTTTTGGAAGGTGTAGCATCAAAATAATGATGTTATAGGTATGTAAAAACTCTTCATCTTCAATTAGAAAAATAGAAAGATGATTTGCTGAATTTAAACGTGGTCGTACATGTCTTGAAGACAATCCATATGAATGACGGCGAAAAAGTGCATCGACACCAGAAATCCTAGCAAAAATGCAGGATATAGTTTTGGAATATCGTCGATTAACAGACAGAAGTTTAGTAGAAGCTCTACGAATCTCATTGGTCAATGTGAGTAATATTTTGGCAGAAAATTCGCTAACAATAGAACAAATACATATTCGAATGAGACGTTCTCAGCAACATTTGGAGCCTTTTAGAAACAATAAAGTGGATTTTATGCGCCGTTTCATTACTATGTGTGAGATTTAGGTATACCACCATGATTCTGAATCAAAACAAGATACTAAGGAGTGGTGTGAACCCAGTATTTCGGGTTCGAAGTGACTTAGGGATTACGGTAAATGGTAAAATCAGATTATTTAAACTTTTGGATCAGCTGGATGTAAAAGTTCGTCAGAAAAATCCTATTTTATAGAAGAACAAATCACTGTTCAAGACAACGCACCCTCTCATACGGCTCAAAAAACCATCGCTCAAAATAGTGAACTGTTGCAAGATTTGCCTCCCTAAGCCTTCTGGCTTTTCTTACATCTCAAAAAATTCATGCGTGGGAAACGATTTTCATCGAACGAAGAGGTAATAGCAAACGTGGAATCTTCCTTATTGTTACTTCAAGGATATAATTTATAAATTAAAAAAGCTCTGGACAAATGTCCTGAAGTACAGGGAGAGTATATTGAATAACAAAATGTGTTTAAAACCATAAAATCGTGTTTTGTTATAGAACGACAAAATTTATTGAACAATTTAATACCTACACAACGGTACAATTTTATTTTTCACTTTAAAAACCGAAAAATAGAAGTGATTAAGCCGCCAAATTTTTTTTTTTAATAATTTTCTGCTCTTTGATCAACTTTAACACAATAAATTTTGTTTTTGTTTTATTTTCATTATTTGAAAAATAATTAAAATAAAAAAAAATTTGCTCCTACCATGTGATAGCCTCTTAAGTCTTTAACTCTCCTTGAATTATTAAATGAAATGAGCCGTTTTGGCGGAGAACGGACAAAAAACATGCTTATGCTTGTGAAAATCATAATTTATTTAGAAAGTTGCAACTAATTTGTACCATAAATAATTTTAAAAGATCGATACTTTTCCATTTTCATGAACCAGTTCATAATTTACAATTACATTCCAATCGTAAACTAAATATTTGAACCAGAAATTAACCACTCTTTAAAATTAACTTGTGCCGACTACGGCACAGGTAAATAGCGGTAATTGATACCTACTGTTTCATATATTGATATTTTTATTCATTCCTTTCAAATATCGTATCTACTATCGCAAAAAAAATATATCAGAAAATTTGGATTTTTGACTGTACTATCTATTGCAGTCACTTGACTGAAACGTGATTATTTAGAAAATGAGGGGAGATAATAATGTCTTTAAATCCGTGATTTGGAAATGTGAAACGACGCATCAAAAAATTTTGTTTTGTTGAGAACGAATTCCCAGCACACATCGACAATAAAATAACGTTGTCTTTTGAATCTCTACGATCGAGTCGAGATGAAACTTATATCCGGTATTTGATCTATTAAAAATAAAGAGCAGATTTTTTGCCGGATACCGGCTTATTGTTCCTGTTATGTAAATTAATTTTTTACGTAACATAAATTATTAATAACATATATAATTTTTCTATTAAGAAATGATAGTAAAAAATGTCTCGTTTATTTGTCATGCCAATGTCAAGTTCCTCTAAATAGGATGGAAGAAAGTAGAGATAAAATTTTCTTAGATTATTAAAAATGCGAATAATAGAGCTACTATCCGGTATCTAGCCGGATAATCGGCTTCCCGGATAGTTATAGATATCGGTTTTACTTGTACGATGGACAAAACTAGTCTTCCTTACCATCTCGATCTAATTAACCGTTCTCAAACAACACTAAAAGGTCGCAGAATGTACACAACAGCATCAAGTTTGCACAGCAAACACTTTGAAAGGAAGATTAAACAAGCGTCTTCTACAGAAGTAAAACAAATCCAATTCCTTATGAGATTATATACACTGTTTCACCCCACTTTTTATAACTTCTTCAATTATTAAAACATTCGAATTCAGCCTTCAAGAACTTCAACTACCTAAGAGATATTATGAGTCTACTTGTCAGGCGACCTATTTTGAGTTCTTGCAAGTTGCATTCGAATGTTTTAATAATTGAACAAATTAGGAAAGCTAGTGGGTTGAGATGAAAAAATCTGCACACATTTATCACTGGAACAAAGCAGCTGAAGAGGATGTTTTCCAAAACGGTAGTTAAATTAATACCAAAAAATGTCGGTGACAACGAATCGGTTATTGAATTGTATGCGTCGCATTATTACATCACATCGTAATAAGAAATGATAGAAAAGAAATTCTCCAAATATGGACAATGTTTTTGGATATTCTGCCCTTTTTGATGTTTGAATAGACAATCTGCACTTATCTTACCTTTATGTTTCTTCTTCTTTTTCTTTTGTATCGTTTCCGAATTGAGATCACTATTTAATTCACTATTCTCATTATTCAGTGTATTTTTCTCTAATTCAGTTTCATTTGTATTCTCATTCTTTCTATCGTCAATTTCATTGTCACCATTAATTTCAATTTTTTCCTTTTCCTTTTGCTTCTTCTTTTTCTTTTTCTTCTTTTTCTTTTTCTTCTTTTTGGAGTCTTCGACAATTTCTTCCGATAATTTGCTTTCTAAATTATTTTCACTAATATCTTGATTTTCTAAATTATAAATTTTGTAATTAGGTATAATTTTCAATAGATCATTTTCAATAGATTAATAAAACAAAAACAACAACAACTTAAATGATTATCTTATGCCTATGCACTGGACTTGTGTAATATGTGACATTTCCGAAGACAACAACATTCGCTACCTCAAAAACCGGTGTTTTTTCTTAAGATCTCACAGTCGCATTTCACAATTTGAAGAGAAGGTTGATAGCTCAAAATGATTACAAAAGTGAAAAAAAAAACGGATTTAGTTCTTACAATTACGATTAATTATTTTATTAGAATTAACTTTAGGGGCTGTATTGTATTAATTTTATTTTTGTCTACTATTTTTATATAGAATTGCAAATTGAAATACAATTATATGTACAGGATGGACCATTTTCTATGGTTTTGCAGGATATCTCCTATAAGGAAAGCTCGTACAAAATAACGGATAGCACATTCCTACTTTTTCCTGACTAGTCAGATGGTGTAATTAAATTTTTGCTATGTTCTTTTGTTTTCGAGTTATTTCCGGTTTTTCATTTTTCCACGATTTAAAAAATGCCTCATATCTCGTAGGCTGCTATCAAAAAAGTTTATTTTCTTTTCATTGTTTTCAATGTAGTTTTTAAAGCTGATTCTATTTAGCTAATTATATTTTCTATAGCTTTCACCGTTTTTGAAATATAACACAAACCTGTGTTTTTTTAAACGGAACATATATTTAATGTATTGCTCATTAAATTGCTAATTTTTTTCTGATTTCAAATATATATGGTTTGCTATAGTTATTTTCAAAAATGTGAGAGTTATTTGAAAAATTTCGATTTCGAAGGGAAAAATTCCGCAAATCATATTCGAAAAGAGTTTAGAGTGCTATGAAACAATCGTTTTTTAGCTTGTCAACGAACTATTATGTTGGTTGCTATTTATTTATTCTTTTGTTTTCTTATTTTGCAACAGGTAAAATTTGTTTCAAGGCACTCTAAAGTCCTTTCGAGAATAATTTTTGTAATCACTACTTGCGAAATCGAAATTTTCAAAATAACTCCCGCATTTTTGATAATAACTATATCGAACTATATATATTTGAAATCAGAAAAAAATAAGCAATTTAATGAGCGATAAATTAAATATAGGTTGCATTTAAAAAAACATAAGTTTGTGTTATATTTCAAAAACGGTGAGAGCTAGAGAAAATTTAATTAGCTAAATAGAATCAGCTTTAAAAACTACACTAGGAACTGTGGGAAAAGCGTCAACTTGAAAACAAAAGAACATAGCAAAAATCTGATTACATCATCTGACTAGTCAGGAAAAAGTAGGACAGGAATGTGCTATCCGTTAGTTTGTACGAGCTTTCCTTATAGGAGATATCCTGCAAAAACATCGAAAATGGTCCACCTGTACATTAGACTGTATCAGAAAAATCGACTATTTTTTTTCAAAAAGGACCCTGCAAATATTGTTCAGGATGTCGAAAAAATGAGCCTGTGAAAGTATAAGCTCTTAATTTTAATATTAACAGGTGCCTCATCGCGATTTTCCATTTGATTAACATGGGAAAAAGACTCTCTTGCGCTTTGGAATTTTATAGCTCACGTTGGAAACAATATTTCGGACCGACTAAAGTATATTCTAATACAAAATTTAACGCTCTACAAAAAGAGCCTCTTACAATTTTTTGTTATATTTAGTCCTATTTAAAAAAAAATCAAATTTCTGAAGGTCAAATCGGAGCAATAGAAGCGAAGAGGCAAACCATTAATCCCTATAACCGATCATATGAATGTAAAACAAGATGCTGTCGTCTTCAATTTGTATTAACCGCGTCAAAAACTGTTGCATTAATCAACAAAAATTATTGATATCGAAATTATTTCATATTTACTAGTCGAGTGAAAAGTGCTTAATTTAACGATTGAAAAAATTCGAAAATTATTCCTTATTAGTGTTACCTAAATTTTGACAATCAAGATCTACTACATCATTTCGGTCGTTGTTTTCCGGTGTAAAAGTTAACTGGAGTTTTATTCGCACTAAATATTTACGGCTGTTTTAGGGCATTTGTTGTACATTTAATTATATTATGTTTACCTTCGCATTTCTTTGGTGACCCCAAACTATTTCTTTCTAATTTTTCATTATTGCTCACTTCTAAGGTGGTTTGTTCTTCATGATTTTCAATAGATGTATCTGTAAATTAATATATAATAATTCAATCAATTCATTATAACGACTGAAATCATGTTTTCTCACCTTTATTCTTGATGTGCTTCCGGTTTTTGGGAGGACTACCGGTTTCATCCACATCTGATTTATGTTTCTTTTTCTCAGATTTTTGACTCGAACTACAATGTAACTTTTCGTTATTACTCAGTTCTAAAGTCGTTTCTTCTTCATGATTTTCAATCGATGTATCTATAAATCGATATTTAATAATTCATTCAATTCATTATAAGGACTGTAATAATATTTTCTCACCTTTATTCTTGCTGTGTTTCCGTTTTTTTGGAGGACTACCGGTTTCATCTACAGCTGATTTATGTTTCTTTTTCTCAGATTTTTGACTCGTTGAACTACAATCTAATTTTCTGTCATTGTTCAGTTCTAAAGTCGCTTCTTCTTCATGATTTTCAATAGATGTATCTATAAATCGATATTTAATAATTCATTCAATTCATTATGAGGACTGTAATAATGTTTTCTCACCTTTATTCTTGCTGTGCTTCTGGTTTTTTGATAGACCACCGGTTTCATCCACATCTGATTTATGTTTCTTTTTCCCAGATTTTTCACTTGTTGAACTACAATCTAATTTTTCGTTATTGCTCAATTCTAAGGTCGTTTCTTCTTCATGATTTTCAATAGATATTTCTATAAATTAATATTTAATAATCCATTCAATTAATTAATTATCAGGACTGTAATAATATTTTCTCACCTTTATGCTTGCTGTGTTTCCGTTTTTTTGGAGGACTACCGGTTTCATCTACAGCTGATTTATGTTTCTTTTTGTCAGATTTTTGACTTGACGAACTACAATCTGTCTCTGTTTCGAAACTATTAATATCGCCTCTATTGACATCAAATGCTTTCTTCTCTTTTTTAATTTTCTTCTTAATTTTTTGATAATTCCACTTATCTTCATCCTGACTATCTGAATGCATTCTAGATTTATAACTTTCTGACCCATCATCAAAACTACGCTGATTATCGTCTAGCTTTCCATCAACTTTCTTATGTTTCTTCTTCTTCCGTTTCGGTGTTGATGCACTCGAGTCTGTTTCCAATTCTTGCTTGATTTCCGGCAATTCATGTTCATCAATATCAATTTCCGATTTTATCGTATCACCCAGAATATAATCATTATTGTTCTCAGATAATTCATGTTTATAATGGTCCGTATTATCAGACAATTCGATATTATTTTCACCTGTTTGTACCGAAGTGGTGATATCGTTAAATGTTAATTTGTACGCAAACTTACTGTTTGATGTTTTTTTGAATGAAGACAAAAGCGAGTTATACATTATTTACGAGATATACAAAAACACGAGCTATATTTTTTTGTTTTGCTCCTTTGGATAAACCGAATACATAGCGCGCAAAATGTGATTTTTTTAAGGTTATGTCCGTTAATTTCAATTTCAACAAACAGTGTGGCCAGTTTGGTTTTAAGTAAACGCTAAATTCCCCTAACGTTCCTTGGCAATTAATAACAATCCGGTGTTGCCAAGTTAAAATCAGAAAGAAGGGAAAATTATTCGATGCGACTGAAATTTCTTTGTATACAACTATTATCTCGCTCTATTCCTCCCTTTTTTTCCAACTACATTTGAATGTATAGGGACTAATTTCCTTCCAACAACTTATTATTGACGGCAAAAGGAAAACATATTATACAGCATTTCATGATAAATCACACAGTTGCGAGGAATGGCTTACAAACATCTCTCTCATCACCAACGCTACTATCCACAAGCCACGCCTTCAGAGGAACGAAAATATATGAAACAGCTAATGAATTTTATCATTTTCTGAATTTCTCTTGCTTCGAGCAAACAACGATTGGTATACATATCTTACAAGACACACAAATGTGGAATTTTTGGCTTTATAGCTAAATAGTTCGTCAAGGTCCTATGGACCTTTGGTGACCTTGTTTAACTTCTTCAAGGTTGCGTACAAGGTTACTACAATTAGTAAAATATTCTTATGCCACCTCTTCAATAAGAGGCTATGAAAGACGTTTGGGCTGAAACAGTCTACATATCTAAGAATTGCGTTCCAAAATTGCGGCCCGTAAGCCCTGAGAATGAGGCCCGTGCAATGACCAAGAAATGTCCCATTCATCCACTGATTCATCACGATATCGCCGAAACTGGCCGTCCGATCGACCTTAAATTTGGCACATATATTTCGTTTTCGTTGTAGACGCTCACTAAGAAGAGATTTTTGAAAATTCAACCCCTAAAAGGGTTAAATCGTTCATTAAAGTTTTAATATGTTGGAATATAGGCGGTTGTGGAAATAAGTTTTGATAATTTAGCAGTGTCATTTTAAAACGTAAATAACAGAGATTCTAATCTAACTTTCTTTGACGTTTTAGAATTAAACAATAATTTATTCAAACATTTCGATATTTTACCAGATTATCATTTAATTAATAGAATTAGATTGTTAATTTTGTGAATATAAACCAATGAACGGACAGGACGAAGTTTGCCGGGTCCGCTAGTAATATATAAATAATTAAACAGTAAAATAAATGATAGAATATTACGAAAATTGGCCCTCCTAAGAAAAACTTGTAAATCCCTAAACTAGGACTATCTTTTTCTCGATTTACACTCAACTTGCGTCAACGTCCTGTTTTTTCTGTTTGAATTTTGTTTGAGATAATTTCTTTACCCTGTTTGTTTAATTGGCTTATTGAATTAATTTTTAATTACGTCTTATTAGCACTTAATTTTCATGCAGTTTCTGTTACTCTGGGTGAGGTAAGTCTTCGAAATCTGGTTGACCCTTTATACTTTTTCAATTATTTCCAAAATTGCAGGTATAGTGGATTCAGGAACAAAAGGGTTACTAGATTTGACAGATTTGCCGTTGAACAAAGTAATAAGAAAAATACATAATACATATGTAAACAAAAAAATCACCAGAATTATTAGATTCAAGTGTGCCAACTAAAATTTAGTAACTGTTTGGTCTGTGAATATACTATGCGGTTAATTTTTAGTTTTCGCATATAATTATGAACAGAAATTCAACAATGAAGAAAAATATTCAATAAGAAAATAATCTTATGGAATTTCACTAAATCGGGCAACATAGAGCAAAACAAAACAACTTTTTCTATTTTGCGTCAATAATAGCGCTATTATTAAACTCGCTACTGTATCGAAATGTGCACATTTCGTAACTAGTGCTGAAAAGTAAAATAGTAGGAATTTTTTTTTCCACTAGATTGGTAACATTTTCATTGATTTTGACAACTGTCAAAAATCATAAAAACAAGATACTTAATATACCGTTTTACGTACTGATCTTTGGATTTATCGGGTAGTAAATTGCTTCCTGCATTTTCAGCAATTTTCCTTATTTCAGGTGGAGTACATGAAAATTCTTCACTCATTGTTAAATAAGCAATTTGGCGAAAAAAACAATTGACTAAGAGTGAAAAATAAAACAATCGAAGTTTCCTAGCGTTCCTAGCTGAATGTTCAATTGTTTTTTTTTAGTAACACCAACTCTCACCAATTTCCCTAAATATTAAATCTCGCAATTTTTTTGTAAAAAAGGGCACAAAATAGGCAAAATAGAAAAAATAGCATAAAAAACTCGTGTCAGAAGTCGTATATTGCACTCGTCCTTTAGAAAACTCGCGTCCCCGCCGCTCGTTTTCTAAACTTGGACTCGTGCAATAATAGGCGACTTCTGACACTTGTTCTTTAATATACTATTTTCGTATTGTACGTGTTCTTACCGGTTCTAATATTTACTACATAGACATTTACTTGTCCTACTATAGCTCCACCAAGATAGCTTGGCCTCTGACCATAAGATGCGGTTTAGCAAAATCGCCTGTTTGGAGGGGAGACGCACTTGCAAATAGAATTTCATACGGGTAACATTTATGAACTCTGAGAGAAAGTCCAATTCCCTCTTTATGAAAGATTCTTATTACAATGAACTAGATGAACTCTAGGATTTTTTAAATAAAATAAAAGCGTTTTGGAAATTTCTAGTTTATAATAGTATATTTATCCAGGAAAAAAAGATCAGATCTGGCCAATTTTTAGCTTTGATCATTAAAGTGCGGATTGAAGGTCATTTGATTAGAATTACAACACTCGAAATGCACCATTGGCGTAGTTTAATTTTAATGCATGTATTTACATAAACTTATAAGAAAAGACACGTAGAACAAATCAACAAAAATGTGTTCATAATTTTAAAGTTTTTTTTTAATTTATTTGTCAAAAATTGTTTTTAAAATTTTTCTATGTCAGAATCATCAGTTTGTTGTCCCATACGAGCCGCTTTTAAACAATGAAAGAGAGCGATCAGAATTTCATAGAAATACAGTACCACTAGTCACCTGTTTTTTCGCCGTAACGTCGCGACGTCACTGTAGCAGTTCAACTGGTCCACTGCTTCTCTACGTGCGGAGTAGTTCGGTCTCTAATTGTAGAGAAAAACTTTTCATAAGAAAAGATAGATTATGCAAGTACAACAGCTGTGGCCAATACGCTCTATTCGAATTTGTCAGGAGACTAGAATTTGCCTTGCTCCATCTTGGAGCAAATATCCGCCGTTTACTGATCATATCTTTTTTCATCGGCGATGGAAAAAAAAGGTCAGACCCGATAAAAAAAGATTTTATCTAATTACATATGATCAGAGCTAAAAATTGGCCAGCTGCATCGGTTTCTTAGATCTTGGTCTTTGGAGAGAACTGTACAGTAAGTGCCAGATACCGCGACCAAAGTGTACGCAGATGGGTGGGTATTACGAAGAGGGTGGGTGGATCCCTTTTCTAATATTTAACAAATAAGAAGCATTGTAATTGACCTGCAATTCATAGGCGTCCGTAAAGGATACTATTAAAAGCACCGTTGCATCTTTTGATTGACAATAAGGAAAAATTATAGCAAGTCTATCAATAATTTATTTCAACTATGTTCATAGGGAAATCTCTGTATGTGTTGGCTTTATAAAATGCCATTTAAAATACAAGAAAACATCTGTACGCCCCTGGACAGACGGTGGTTCTTTAACGGCAACAATTTTGCTGCGCATCCGTCTCTTAGATTTCGGTCTGGTGAAAGAACTGTACTCAATTTTCTATTCTTTCGCTGTTTTTATTAGTTCTATCCTCATCGTTTCCTGAATTCTTGCGATTTTGCCTGTCTCATCACTTCGCGCTTATGTACCTTTACTCCAACTCCTATGCGACTCCCGTTTTATGCTATTATTGGGGATGTGGAAGATTGTGTAAAAATTCCACGTGTTCGATGAATTTTTAAAACAAATATTTATTAAAAAACCTACTTTCTATAATAATAATCTTTGTGTTAATTGTAGACTAAAAACAAAAAACTTACACAACCTAATACCAACGAATCTTTTAAACATGAATCGTGAATAAAATAGATCAACCATGCTTTGTAATGCTTGAAACAAATAAAGCTTGTTGTACCTTAAAAATTACGAATATATATTTATTAGTAATAATACTTATTTTATTTCTTACATTATAAATTAGAAAAACTTTAATTAGAATTGTGATGTATTCAATTATACTATGTATAATACAAATATTTACAGACAAAACCCAATTAAATACTTTAATCATCTAATACGATAATGTCTTGCTTCAATTCTCCTAACACAATTACATCATCGTCATCCTCATCTTCAATTTTCTTACGATTATTACTATTATTATTGTTATTATTACTAGTGGTAGCGTCAATATCATCGCCACCTCCTCCTCCACCAGAATCATTTACAACTGTTTCAGTACTCTGTTTATTGCAAATTTGTTGTGGTAAATCATTACCATTATTCTCAATTTGAATCGAATTCTTCTCATTAGAATTTATAAAATTTGGTACATTATCTGTAGTAAGATTCGTTTCAACATTTGATAAATGTGATAAATCCTCATCATCATTCTGCATATGAGTCTCAATCTGTGGCTCGAAAATATTCAATTGTTCATCAACGACTTCATCATGATTCTCATTATAGAAATTCTTCGGTTTACGCGCATCACGCGTACTTTTCTCCGAATTCAAACAAATCGTCGACTTCTCAATAATATTATCATAATCGACTTTCTTTCGAACAACAATATCAGCCCGTATAATATCCTCAAAATCAATCAGACCATTTTGTGCTGTTGACTCTAATGTCGCTTCACAATTTTTATACGGTAGCGTTTCAACTTCATTGCCAATGTAATCATCATCATCGTCCTCATTATCATCATCACTATCGTTATGGTCACCATTTTGTCGGCGTTTCAATGTCTTTAAATCCACCTCGAAATCCTCATCGTCCGTTGATTGTTTGGTTGTTGGACCTTCAACACCGTCCGCATCACCATCATCGTCCTCATCGGCCAAACCGAAGAAATCAAATTCTGGCGGCGGTGCACGACGTTCACGTAAACTGTAACGTTTCGCTGCCGGTTGTGAGGATGCTTTCGGCGGAGCGTCACCGACGAATTCTGCATCACTATCACTATCATTCTCATCACTACTCTCATATTTACGTGAACGTTTCCGTACCATTTTACTCTCTATTTTTGTTTACTTTTTTAATCTATCAGTGTCTATGACAGATGATTTGCTATGGTATTTTGATTATTGCCAATTATATATTTACGATCTGATTGTATGAATTATTGAAATCTCCAATTTCAAATTTAATTGCTTTTAGTCCCCATTTTCGACTCAATTTGAATCAGATTTGTTTTAAATTTGCAAAATATACAAACGACTCCAAAACAAGAAATGTCAACAAATTTTAGGTTATCGCACTATTTGTAGCCTGTTGAACTAAATACTTACAAATTCGCATATTTCGCTTATTTTAAAATAACTTAACGTAATTAAATACTAAAAACGCACTATTTGTACCGTTGAATGTAATAAATAAGGAGTAGACCCACAAAATTCACAATCAATTGTCAGGTCCCACGACGGAAGAGTCGCACGGTATATATGAAATTGTCGAAATATGGCCGCCACTAGAGGGCGCGTTATCGTTATTTAAAACATAACCTCACTTTTTCACGTACAATTCTAAATTTTTATGAAACTATGAATTTTTTGTATGAAAATTTAGGCCGAAGCCTCCTAAATCTAACAAAATACTCCTTAGGTAATTGGAATTATAAAATTTCTAATAAATCTCATTCAAATCGGTTTTAGTTGTTGTGAGGGAGGCGAGCAAAAAGACGAGCGGTAGTACGAGGAATACACGGTCAAGAGGCCGCCCCAAACATCGAGGATGGCGAGTACAGGACGGACACCATGTCCAAGCTGGCCATATTCTAGCAACACAACGTACATTACGTTTCCATCCTGGTTTAAATGTGATTACCACAATTTACTACAAATACGATACGAATTTGTTATTTGTTCAATTTGCAGGTGGGTTTCGGTAGGAATGGAACGTTATTTGCAATGATCCCAGGCCGTGTTGCTGTGACATGTGAAAAGGTCGATTTAAATTGGGACCATACATGGGTAGAACGATGCCACGGGTTCCGTAAAGGCACTGAATTCTATAAAAAATACTTTAATGTTCTACCACAAAAACAACATCAAAATTTCAAATTAATCGAAGAAATCTAAGAATCGATCCATGAAATTGTTAAATATGAAACAATAGAATCGTTTTGAATTGTTGCCAAAATTGCACGTTTCTTTACCGAATTACATAAACGTCCAAATGCTACAATTTCACTGGAATTTAATTTTTGTTTCATATTTGATAGACATCGAACAACTAAGATTGCATGATAGTTGATTGGATCACCTAAAATCTTTGTATTTTAATTAACGTAAATAGTAGTAATTTTAATAATGTTACCTAAATAAACTAGAAAATCACCACCAAATTTATGTCCTGATGTTAGATAATATCCACGTTCCCATAGATCCTTATAGACGACGTTTCTCACTTTGGTGGTTTGATCTTCGATGATGTTACGAGGTATCGGAACTGATTTTGCTATAAGTAATAATTCATTAAATCAAATAGTGATTTTATGACTGAATTCTTTTTTCCAGAATAAAAGTCATAAAATTACCGTTGGTTTGTTTAAATTGTATAATTTGCTTTAGATTTTGCCACATAGAAAGCGTACTCATAGGTGTTTATTAAAACAATCGAGCACAGTATTTAGAAATTTAAATGAGGCTTTCTAGAGAACGGTTCAGGTATAAAAAATTCATCTTTTAATCAAAAACGTGCCACTGCACACAATTACCCTAGTTCTGTACCACCTGCGCAACAATCGGGAAATTCCACTACACGAAGAAAATTTTATGGTAGATACTATCATCAAAGTATGGTAAATATTCGTCCACCGATTTTGATAGTAGCGAATCCCATTTTTATTTTTAAATGCACAATGTGAATAGTAATATCCACTACCTATATGATAATTTTTACCACCTTTCTGGTTACTGTTATTATTATTATTATTATCCTAGATCAGGCATTTGCAACTTGGCTAAGACCTCGGGCCAGGAAGCAGATATCACACCATATCGCGGGCCGGATTCTATATATGATCTATGATTATATATTAACACAATAAGCTTTGAAAATGGTTACAAGGGTCGCAAAAACTCACATCGAGGGTCGGATCTGGCCCGTACGTTGTACATGCCTGTCCTAGATAATAAAAACTACGACACAAGCATCGTTGATGCTAACATAAAATTCTCTCCGTGTACCATTTCGTTGAAATTTATCTAGTTTATTGTGTATCTGCATGGATGTTGCTTACATTACTATTTCAGTAAACCTTTCATGTCTCTTTTGAATATTTATAGAAGGAGCCGTCGAGTATCGTTCAATATTTAATATATTAACATAGTTACCTTTTTTGTCTGAGTAATTTTAATATTGGTTTATGGTTTGACTTCAGCAATAATTTTTGAATAAATCTGGGTTCTACTGGCTCTTTCTTTAGTCAACTTCGCGTATGCAATAATAGAAAATTTGTGAGATCTCGTAAGAGTTATCGAGAATTTGTCACTGAAAACTCATTATTTTTTATAAAATAAACGAGAGTAAGAAATTCTTAAGGATTATTATAAATTTGCCCACAAAAAAAAATTAAAATAACTTGTTACGAGATTTTTCAAGATTTTTTGTTAAAAATCAAAAATTATAAAACAGTTCATTTCCCAGAAAAAAAAGGACTAAAATCATCAAAACTCTGACAATAAGACCACTCAAATTTTGTTGAGAATTTGGCATTCAACTTAATCAAAACTGATCAGTTTTCTATTGAATTGATGAGAGTTCGTCGCAAAAAGTGATAAAAATTTGTAAAATTCCACATAATAAAAATAAAAACTCAAAAATTCTCAAAACTACGAGATGTCCTAAGAACTGTTGAGAATTTCGTATCGAAAATGATGAAAATTGATCCATTTTAATTGAATTACCAAAAACAAACTAAAATGGTTATTTTCTAGACGGACTATGTTTCCGCAGAATTCTTTTAGTATGATTTAAAAACGTAAGTAAAACAACAAAGTACACTTTCCTAAATGGTGAAACAGACTGTAGAAGGTGGCCCATTTCCGATGATAGCTAAGGAGAGCTCATAAAAAAAGAACTAATTGTACTTTCCCGTGCTACTTCTTAGAGTCTAATTAAATATTCTTCTATTTTTGAGCTATTCTCATTTTTTCATTTTTGTTACATTTCACCGTACTTTTTGTAACAAAGTAGCTATTTATACCTACAGTATGTACATTAGGGTGGTCGTTAAAAATTAAATTTTTTCAGCCGCCTCAAAAAAACCTTCCTTTTGATTATTGAAAATATCTCCATAAATATAAACTTTATGAAAAAATCAAAAGAGACCTTTTTTGTGGAGGATTTTATTTCCTATGAAATTGCTTCAATGATTTTTTCTCAAATCCGTCTACTTTAAGAGATATTTTGAAAAAACTGTGATTTCATGAAGAAATAATCTTCAAAGGCCGTGCGGCACGTGTTCTTGTTGTCCAAAAAAAAAGAAAAAAATTCCCCCGTATTTTTTCATCAAAAGGAACGTTTTTTTAGGGCGGCTGACAAAAAATAATTTTTAACGACCACCCTAATGTACATATACGTAATATCTTAGGTCATACATAATATAAAATGTGAAAAAAATCGTAATTACTTTCGCAATTCATGCAGTACCCTAGTGGTTTAGACGCGACTCCAGAAACGCTGAGCAAACTCGGCTGAAACTCTGAGTACCGATGGAGTTTGGGTGGTGTTTTAGCAGTCGAAACGCGGAGTTTTGTGTGCAGTTACGACACGAGATTCTGGCGGTATTTGCTCGGAGTTCCCGTGGACTATTGTCGGTATTCACACTATTCCTCGAAAATCCCTTAAGAACACCAGCCAAACTCGGCCGAAACACTAGCAATACTCCGTGATTGTACGATGAACATTCCGTTTATAAACCGCGGAAATACCGACAATACTCCATGGGAACTTGTAACAGCACCCAAAACTTTGCGTTTCGAGCGCTTAAAGACCGTCAAAACTCCATCGGCGTCCGGTGAAAATTCCATGAAGGAGTTTACGCCGTAGAAACTCCGTGTTTCATCCGAGTTTTTCCCGTGTCGTCAAAACCGCTAGGGTAGTCGAAATGGTGATCATTCATATTAAAAGTATGGATAGTTTTTGATGCAAAAAGGCTTCTTCAGTTTTCAAATTTGGTATTTCAAAATTTGCAGCTTCATTAAAACCTTCTAAATGAGAAACAATATTTCGAGGCAATAGAAGCGGTTAATTTTGCAATTAATTGACCTTACAACAAGTGCTTGTTATGCAGATTTCTGAGATTCATAATGAAAGAGAAAGTTACTTCCATTTCTCCCACATTTCCAGCTTAGCCACATGGTCAAACGAAGTTTTTAAAAATATTCGAGATATCAAGTACTTTTGAAATCGTGGAAAAAAAAAGACAAACCGTAAATAATTCCACAATAAAAGAATATATCAAAAATCTAATTAGGAACACCATTAAACTAGCCTCTAAAGAGCAAAAAGAACCATCATTCTTTACGCTTTCTTTTTTTGGGAGATAGATAAAGTGATTTTTGTCAAGATTCATTCACGAACAAGTCAGATATTAGAGCTTGAATAGTTAAGCGAAACCCTCCGTAAATTTGGAAGCTGTAATGAATAATAGATTGAATCTTTTTTTTTCTTTAAAGAAAAAGCTCCATAAAATTCCATTCGAAGACTAAATTAACATTAGAAGTGATAAAATAAATTTCAATTTTTCAAAATTATACGACATATAGAGCACCTTCAAAACAATGAAAATGACATTACCTAGTTAGGCTCTAAAAATAGTACGAAAATGTGCCACTTGTACGGATTCTCTCTATCATGGATATCTACAATACTATCGAAAATGAGCCACCCTATATAAACAGCTAGTGTTCCATTATTTTGGCAAATTGATAAGAAACAATTGTTTACTTATTTCTTATCCATGCAGCGCTATTTACTTTTAAAGTCCAATGGTAATAGAAGAATCGGCCATATAAGATTATCCATCGAAACAATACACGACTTCTCCAATTCATCATTCAATATCTCATCGGATGTACGAACATCACCCGATTTTCGTTTAGCTTCAACAATATCATCCAACATTAATAATAATTGTTTTCTACGTTTCTCCTTATGGATTATCTTTTGATTTGCTAATTGTTCTTTTTCGAAATTTGCATAAATTCCTTTGTTATCATGACTAATTGTTGTTTGAACAGAAACAATTTCTACAACATTCTTATCTAATAAAAGCAATACTTCTTCGGGCGATAATTTCAAGGGCAAGGCTACAATATCATAAATATTAGTAAATAGACAAATGTAAATATTAGAAATTATTATAAAGTAGTACTAGGAATGTAAAAGGTATTCCCAACCAGTTCGCCAAGAATTCGCCATTGTTTACGTAAGTTGTACCAATCTGGAAAATTTTTGCAAAATTATTTAATATAATTCTAAATAAATCAAATTACCATCGGGATTATAACAGAAAATCGATCCATTTTCATTTGATATTAAATAAATCATTTATTTTTTGTAGATCGAATTGAATGGAACAATAACAGCACAAATCTAACCTCAAAATGGTGAATTATTTTCTAAAAAATACAAAATTCACATGGGCTGTAAACTATCCTGAAGTCTTAAAAGTACTGATATTGTTCGATTTAAATGAAGTAACGAATCCGATAAAGTACCGCTACCGTCGTATACCGAGTATTATGCAAGAGGGGCCCCAATGTGGTCTAGTTGCATTAACAATGTGTTCAAATAATCCAACAACTGAGACTAGAGATCAATTACTACAACGTGCTATCGAATGTAAATATACTTATAATGGTGAAATGTTTAGTGCTGATGATTTAGCAAATCTAGCAAAAACATTTCTAACCGATTGGACAATCAATTTATATTCAGGTCAATTAGATCATTGTATAATTAAACAACATTTATTAGATGATAAGAATAATATGTTATTGGTACCGTTTGATGTTGATAAGAATAATAAACCGTGTTTGGCGAATGGACATAAGGCACATTGGGCTGTTATATGTGGTGCTATAGAGACAAAGACTGATTTTTATGTTATAGCCCGTCATGGTAAAGTACAAAATATCGCTATATGGCGATTAGAAGATTTATCAATTAGTAATGGACAATTAAATGAGATCTCTACTAGGAGTGGTACAAGACATGAATATAAAGAATTCAAGATACCACATGGTGGTATCGATGGTCCATTAGGCTTAAAATCTAAAGCAATATTATTAACATACAATAAAGACTTGGTATAATGTTTAAAGATTTTTTTTTCAAATTTTACCACTTCTCCCTTCCCTGCTATTGTTTTATTATTCATTTTATTGTTATAAAGGAAATTGTGGTGACTGATAATACTAACTTCCGTTCGAGTGAAATGTCACAGATTCCAAGGTGTAATTTGTAGTGTTGAGACGCAACAATGGATGATGATATTATAGAAAAACCAGCCACCCAAGTGTTATACCGACAGTCATCGTTAGAAACACACCTGTACCCAGAACAACCATCCAGTTCAGATGAAGACGATGGGGCTGCTGAGGCACAACCAAAGGAACCTGATACAACCAATACATCCACGCTTAAATCAATCCCAATACGAGGTATTTGAATGATTATTTTATTATATTCGTTCGTATTTTAATACGAATATCTTCTGAAAATGCCTATTTTTATGGAGCTTGGCGATCTGGACTCTATCATTCCAATCCGTTGACTCATTTTTTATCCAGCATAATCGGTTTCATATTTTATTTTATTTTTTTGCACTCAATACCAGTGCCGTAGTTAAGTTCATGAACGCCTAGGACAAGATTTGCAGTTGCGCCCCACTAGAATTTATTTAGTAGGAAGAGAAACAAAAAGATCCTTTTTAAGCACTATCGTAACCAAGTGCGCCCCCTTGAGGTTTGCAACCTCGGGGCCAGTCCCTAGCTACGATATTGCTCAGGACCGACCCAAGCTTTTCCGCCGTTACAGGGAAACGTTCTTTAGTGTCCATCACTGGCTGCCTATTTTTTTGGAAAAGCAATAAAAATGCATTTTGTTAACAATTTAGAAATGTTGCCCCTATAATTCTGTCGCCTTAGAAAATTTCTTCGGTTGCAGCATTATGTATAGAACCCTAAATTTTATTACTTCGCATTATCTACATGTTTAGAGTAAGCCATATTTCTCTCTTTAAAGGCATTTGGGATCTCGAATTTTTGTGGGTCAATCTGTGCGAAAAGATCGATTAGTTGCCAGTAAAGATAATTATCTTTTCTATAATGGACTCGATGAAAATCTTGAAATGTCTTGAAGGAGTCTATTTTGTTAGGCTTTCATTTTCGTGAATCTTGTGAATCGATAAGAGGCGTGAGTAAATGTTCGCAGCACACATAAAAAACAAAACAGACAATTCCATAGGAACAATTGTCTTATCAGCTTATATTATATCTTCTCACTATTGAGTTTCATTCTATATTTTTTACTAACGATAGCCATTCACATGCCTTCTACTTGCCTAAGGGTAGCATGAAGAATTGTAGAACTTTTTTAGTTAACAGGTTCGCTTTAAAGCAAAAAGTCGAATTTGGGCTTAAAAAATAATCTATAAAGGATCGAATTTACTCCATAAGAAGCCTGCTAGTAGAAAGCTCACAAGGGAACTGCGCTAGGCGACGAGCAAGGCCAGGGGACACCAGTTCAACAGCAACACCAAGAATCTTTCCTTCTTCCTTGACTCTATCCATATTTAAAGTTTTCTATCAGTGGCGTATCTAAGCTACTTGGGGCCCGCCCGCAGAAAAATTCGGGGGGCCCTCTCTAAAATAAAAGAACTATTACAAATTAAAATGATCCATAACATAAAATCATTTAAGTTGCTTATATTCCCAATACACTGCTTTCAAAATGTTACTAATTTGTCTCATAAACATTTGTTATACACTTGAACTATTTACAATTATTTTAATAATATGTTTATTCGAAAGTTCGTTTTATTTCACTAAAAATTCGGTGATAATATCGTCCAAATTAATATTTTGTGTGTAATCGCTTTCACTCAAAGCTTCAAGTCGAAATTGTGACATTGTACTTCTCAAATACTTTTTTATCAAATTTAATTTCCAAAATGACTTTTTGGATGTTGCAGAAGTAACAGGAAGTATCAAAAATAATTGTTACAGTGTACAGGTCATCAAAATTGCTTATGATACATCAATTTCTTACGAATAACAAATTTGACAAATTTTACGTAGGTGCTTGCTACATCTGATTGTTCTGACAGTATTACATTCTTCAAATTAATTATTTCTTAAACAGTACCTTCTGGGTACTTATTTGCAAGATTTCTTGATTTAAAAATAATTTCTTCTCCATTTATTTCCACTTTCAAATCTACTTAGTGATGTTAACAACATACATTTTGTCTAGTTATGTTTTTTAAGATAAGAACAAAAGTACTATTGATTCTATGAAGTACTACGTATATAGGAGGTTTTTATAAGAATACCTATTTCATATGTCAACTATTTTTTTAAAGACAATTTTTTCGTTTTTTTCTTTTGCACATAAACACATATTTATGAAAATATTTTCTTTTTCTTACATTGTGGATCCCCCTAAAGTTCAAGGGCCCGCCCGCGCGGCGGGCTCTGCGGGCCCTATTTATACGCCACTGTTTTCTATGGTTTTGATTTCTAATTAACATTGTCTTTAAGCAGAAAAAGATTCTTATTTCACAGTAGAGTAGCGGTCCACATACTCTCTCCATATTTGTTTGACAAAAATTTTGACCTAATCCCTGCTTAGGGTATTTTCACACAAAGGCCTCTCATTTCATGAGCCTCTATATCTCCTCTGTTATAGTATATTTCATAGTATATTTCCAGGAGTGCTAGAGAAGAAGGCATTCTAGGTTTCCATCTCTCTCACATCCATGATCATCTGCCTTTCTTTCTCTCTTTCTCTTTTATCTACAACATAAACCTCCCTCAGATGATTGAATCACATAAAATTTCAATAATTTTAGAACTTTTCTGTATCATTATTTTAGCAATTTTCTTTGTTTCAAGATTTCTAAAAATTGTTAGACCTCGTCTCAACATAAATCTCACAAAATTTACGGAATGAGGGAATATCCAGAGCTTAACGGCGCCTCTTTCATCTATTGTTTTTTCTTTCGTCTTCAAGACATGAAACGGATTATAGCATACTCATTTTTCAAATTTGCCGCTTCACTTGATTTTTTAAGGTTATGTAAATCGAGGCCAAATTGATGTTTGTCAATTAAAAGACAACGAAAAGGGTGTAACTTGTGGACAACACCAACAAATGGCAACATTACGACCGAAATCACCACGACCTGGAGTCGTCCAAAAGAACGACAAAGAGGAATCGTTCTGGGACAAAATTGGCACATTAGGCCGTAAGAAACGTATCAAAGAAGGTAAGCGTAATCGATCAAATACTATTGTTTACCTTATAAGGTAATGTTTATGTGCGATCAGTTCAAGAGGTCCAAGCGGAGGGTAAATATGCGATCGATTCACCTGGATTACCAGCAAATCCAGCCATACCACCTGAAGAGTATGATTTAGGTAAATCTAAAAATAAATTTGTATTTTTCGTTTTGAATAATTGGAATTTGTAGACGATAATGAGGAACGGTGTATGATCGAACCACGGGCTTATGATGATCCGAAATTGCGTGATTTAATGCAAGTGTTAATTGAATGGATCAATGACGAACTAGCATCACAACGTATAATCGTGCAAGATCTAGCTGAAGATCTTTATGACGGTCAAGTTCTACAAAAACTCCTGGAGAAACTGACTGGCGACAAACTGGACGTACCAGAAGTCACACAATCTGAAGAGGGACAAAAACAGAAACTTGCCGTTGTTTTAGCACATTTCAATCAAGTATTTTCGTATACTACATTAACGAATTGTTATTATTTTCTTGATAGGTTCTAGGTATACAACGTTTGGGCCACAAGAAATGGTCAGTGGAGGCGATACATTCAAAGAATATTGTACCGATTCTGCATTTATTAGTAGCTTTGGCACGCCACTTTCGTCCACCGGTCCGTTTACCCGAACACGTTTCCGTTGATGTGGTCGTTGTACAGAAAACCGGTGGACAGTTATTGCATCGTGTAGTACGTGAGAATATCACAACATCATACGATGATGTTGGGATGCGTTGCGAACGGGATGCTTTCGATACGTTATTCGATCATGCACCAGATAAATTACAAGTCGTCAAAAAGGTATAACAACTCATATTAAATAATAACGATTAATATCAATTAATTGTTTTAGTCTTTGGTCACGTTCGTTAATAAACATTTGAATAAAATCAATTTAGAAGTGAGTGATATTGAAACACAATTCCATGATGGTGTCTATTTGATTATGTTGATGGGATTATTGGAGGGTTTCTTTGTGCCATTATACAGTTTCTTTTCAACACCGAAAGATATGGATCAGAAGGTGCATAATGTGTCGTTTGCGTTCGAATTGATGGAGGAAGTCGGACTGCCGAGACCTAAAGCGAGACCTGAAGGTAAATCGGAGACTAAAAAATCTTGATACTTTAATCATCAAAAGTATCAAGTTTTTTGTTGCTTAAAATGATTTTAATTAATTTTTTTGTTGTCTAGATGTTGTGAATTCCGATCTGAAATCAACATTGCGGGTTTTATACAATTTATTCACCAAATACAAGTCTATAGTCTAGATTTTTGGTAGAATAAGTCACAACAACTCATCTTACTGCCTCGACAAGATCTGTTATTAATCGATTAATAGGAGTCCCTTTAAAGGGAATGTTCTAATAAGAAGTGCCCTTAATATAATTAATTCTAGAATATTTATTTTTATTACTAAAAAAATCTTTTATCCGCCTAATATAATTGACAAAAATTCGTATAAATCCTGATTGTTCTTAGCAATATGTGGAAAATATAATTCTAATAAATTGTTCAATCGATCCTGATTCGTTTGAATTATTTGGAAATCATCGAATTTTACTAGAATTAATATTTTCGAATTTCTCTTTTTTGCACAAACAACTCCACTATCCAATAATGTTGTAATGATTAATGCTGTCCTTAATGGGGCATAATCAAATGAATTTATATTTGAATAGTGTTCAAAGCCTGTTACAATTATAATGTTTGGTACTTTATGCCATAAATGTATTGTATTGAATTGTTTAATTAAATCTTTATAATCCTTCAAATACCTAAAAAGTATACATTTTTTTTGTAAATATTCCTAATTGTAAAATAGATAATTACATAAAAGTAATTAGTTTCAAAACCTCATTGCCTGGCGTTTTGAGATTGAGCGGAATTTGATTGATAATTTGTGGGGCAATCACCCAAACGCTACAACCATTTTCGGCACAGTTGAATATAAACTACACAAAAAATAATTATTAATTATTATTTTACGCAAAATTAGTTCAAAGTACCTCGAATAATTTACAATGCTCATCATTAACGAATACGGGAATAATATTGGCGGGAATCATTTTTATAGAATTTTAAAATATAACCATTAAATTAGGTAATTTAAACAAAACACTCACCTCATCGGTTATAATTTCATTAACAAATTAATTATTTACAATTAATTAACACAACAGAAATGATTTTAAAAATATTGAGGTTATGAATTTTTAACTTACATGTAGCGCCACCTATCAGTTATCTAATAATCAACAATAAATGCGGGAAATTTAAATCCGTATTAATATAAAAGTAATTTTTATTATATTATTGATAAATTTCTAAATTAAGCTTCATCATCTGATAGATTTGTGGTTGTGTCTTTCAAGTTCCGTACACTCTCCGGACATTGTTCCGGTATCTTTTGTAATTGTCGTATTTTTGCACGTATCTGTTTCCACGTTTCTTGCCAATAATTCTTACGATCTCTCACCATAGCTCGATAATCATTACCGTATTTCTCAACTAAATACGTTAAGTGTTCCACTTGATTTTTGGGTAAACGTAGTTGTCTCTCTCTTGGTGCCTTGGCGTCAGCTTCCAATTGTTCCGCTACAAACGGTTTGGTTGGTTGCAACTCGATCTCTTCTTCCACCCAATCTTTGTTAGTCATTTTGGATCCGGCAATTTTTAAGTTCTTTTTGAAGTTCGGTATTTTTATTGTTTTATTTGGATCGTAGGATAAACCCATTTCTTCTAAATTACGTTGTACTGAGAATTTCTTATTCCATTCGTTCTTAATCTCTTTACTGTTTTACAATAAAAATTGTTGTTAATTTTTGGATTTGTTCGGTTTTTTTGGACTCACCATGGAATACTGCCCGGATTCTGCAGCTTATTACGGAGACGTTTCCTGTTAACATTGTGTCGGTAGGTTTTGCGTCTTCTTTGTTTTCTTAGTTTTGTCATTTTTCACTAAACACGTGCAAATTTGCAATTATTCCAAAGTTCTTGAAAATTTCTCTAAGGAGAATTTTGAGGTTATTTACCAAAACGACCAAAACTTTGAGGTTAAATTGATTGATCCGAAACAGAAACCTGTAAAATTGATGATAACTAACTGCAGCGCTTTATGAGGTTTATAATTTAACCTATAAAATAAACCATAATATTGATTTAAATGTCCCTTATATTGTTTATTTATTTGAGAACTTGTGTTGTTTATTTTCAATTAGTTCCTAATTTAATATTATTTTATAGAAGATTATTTAATTTTGAGCTACTATCAGTGATAAGTTGTAATTTTGTGAGACAGATGGCGCAAAGTTGGCAAATTTCGAATTTAACCTCAAAAATTTGCGACTGTTTACCGATATCATTTTTGTAATTTTCTCACTAAATACAATCAACAAAGTTCGAGATGTATCAAGACAAAATTGAAGAACTGCAGAATTACTTCAAAAGTCACTGTAAGATCAAAGAATATTTAGGACACTCATCGAAAGTCCATTCAGTTGGTTGGAGCTGCGACGGTAAACGTTTAGCATCCGGTTCTTTTGATAAATCAGTTTGTATCTACACTCTAGATAGAGATCGATTGGTATATTATTTAAATTTTTAATCATTAATTCCATATTTCATACAAATTTGTCTGATAGAATAAAGAAACAACGTTTAAAGGCCATGGTGGTTCTGTTGACCAACTATGCTGGCACCAGTCCCACCCCGACCTGTTGAGTACAGCCAGCGGTGATAAATCTGTCCGTATATGGGATACACGTATCCAAAAGTGTGTGGCCACCATTAATACAAAAGGTGAAAATATCAATATAACATGGTCGCCGAACGGTAATTCAATAGCTGTGGGTAATAAAGAGGATTTGGTGACATTCATCGATGCTCGTACACATCGTATCGAAGCCGAGGAACAATTCAATTTCGAAGTCAACGAAATCTCGTGGAACAACACGAGCGATCTGTTCTTCTTGACAAACGGACAAGGTTGTGTGCACATATTGAGTTATCCGGAATTGAAACGGCAACATATATTGAAAGCACATCCTGGTACGTGTATCTGTATCGAATTCGATCCGACTGGTAAATATTTCGCAACGGGCAGTGCTGATGCTCTAGTCTCTTTATGGGATATTGACGAATTGGCTTGTCAACGCGTATTCACCAGGTACTAAACTAATTGTTGGCTTTTCCGATATAATCTAATTAAATTTATTGATTATAGGATGGACTGGCCTGTACGTACAATTAGTTTCAGTTACGATGGCCAATTATTGGCCTCAGCCTCAGAAGATTTAATTATCGATATTGGTTTCGTTGAGACTGGTGATAAAGTAGCTGATATATCAGTTGAGGCGGCTACGTTCACTGTTGCATGGCATCCTGCAATGTATCTGTTAGCGTATGCGTGCGATGATAAGGATACGTACGATAGGAAACGTGATGCTGGTAGTTTGAAAGTTTGGGGTTTCCCCTCGGATTAAAAAACAATTTTATATAAAATCATACGAAATTTATTTCCAAATTTGTACTATTAATGATTGGTAATCTTGTGTATCATTAATGGCAAATGATTTGTACAATGTGTTGTCAAAATGTGTGCTAGAGTGGGAGTGATCGGACTTATTCTGAATTACGTGCGTTTTTTATATTTATAAATGAAACACTTATAAATAAAAGTAATGATAGACATGAACTGAGAATGCCGATGATAAGATCGACACCTGTATTGATGATGCCATCCCGGTATGCGTTTCCACTGTCCGGTTGTATATAGTCCATAAAATCAAAAATACTTTGGCATTGTAAACGATTATGTATGACCGGTATAGCCGTACCGTGTACACCTAAGAATTTTTCTAACGCTTTTCGGTATTCGTTGCACGTTTTATAATAACCATCCAAAAATATTGCAAAATGTATCAACGAATATAGTAGAAATATGACGGTAATTACTGATACAGCGATCCAGAATATTCTCGGTAGATTGTTATTGTGCGATGTTTGAACTGTACGCATTTCCACCACTTCCCCAGCTCTAAATAAACAACAAACAATGCGATTATTATGCAAGACCACAAATCAATTTGTTGGGAACAGCAAGGTAGGGAAGTCTTCTCTGAAAGAAAGGAGATTCCCGCCCAAAATTTCGCTTTCAGTCTATGATGGAGTTTCTAGAATGCATTCTACCAGTGCCAGTTCGAGAGGAGGGCCACAAAAAGTGCCCCGGACACAATTGAGTCTCGGTCCGGCTCTGCTCACTACGCCTCTACTCGTAACAAGAAAGCTATTTAAACGCTCTGTTCGATTTTGATGATTGGAAATGTATCTAATAAGCAGCAGGTAACGCTGAACTTTTTATAGATAAAAGACTCCAAAGCTGGTTGATAAAGCAGCGGTTGTTAGAGGGAAATTGTCCCTGAACCTTTGGAATTTGAAGTGCAACTTCTGATGGTCCTCTAGGATTTTGAAGATTTTCTGAAAATTAACACTCACTCATTCTTCTTCATAACAGTTCTAGTACGAGTTGTCTCCGATAAAAACAGTACTCTATAGCCATGAAAGATCGCCATGGAGATGGTGAAAAGAATGTAGAGGATTGGTCCAAAAGTCACCCAAATGCATGGAGCAGCATCACCACCTGTACACGAAAATTTATGAAATTCCAGATAATTTCGTCAATTGTATGCTTACCTAAGAATTTCGACGGTGTATACTCCCCATACAAAATGCAGCTACAATTTCTGCCAATACATTGATCTAAAGTTAATTTCCAATGACCCCAAGCAATACCTGTTGTAATGCAGGCTGTAAGGCCAGACAATGAACACACAACGTAACTGATTAAAAGTGATTTTTCCGATGTTTTCTTGTCCATTTTTTATGTAAATCAAACTACAAGTCGAAGAAAAATGAAAATATGTCTAACAATTATGAAATCGTTAATTTAAATAACTTACCTTAAAATGAATTAATTAGCAATTTTCATTTGTTTTGATTTGATTTGATGATAGTACCGTTATCACCTAACAGATAAGATTGTAACTGTAAACCGGTGACGTTTAAATGAATAAAACTTTGAGCTTAATTGATGAAAACATTAATTTTATGGGAACCACAAATGTACAGTAGAGTAAAAAAAATGTAATAACAAACAATGTTTGTGGTTAATTGAAGAAACCAACACCCACTTTATTACGTTCTCAAATTAAGTGGGACGCTACTTGTATTGTTTACAACACCTGGACGGGATTAGAAAGGTGCGGTTGTAGATATGACGATTACGTTGATGTATTAGAAGTTGTGGGACTATTGTGTACAATTACAATCGATAAAAGTTGGGAAAAGATCAATATTGTGTAATGACATCTAAGTAGGGATAGATATCGTTCTAAACAATAAGTAAACGAATTACTTTTACAACTGAAATCAATTGAGGCGCGCCAAAAACTAAAATTTTATTGAATGACGTAAGGAAGACTAATTTCACTTTAATTACGAAAAATTCGTATTTGAGACTGCTCAAATAAGGATATTTCTAAATAGAAAATGCCTTGCAACATTGCACGGTTTCCGTCACAGGCCATTTCATGATAAATGTCCAGAAGTCGCTGGAGAAATCACTCTGTGTTTATAAGCGTTTCTCTCACCTTTTTTTTCTGTTTTTCAGCCACGGCTTCTGACGGTGGAAATTACATGAAACAAATCTCTAACCATGCAAAATGTGGCCTTATTTATCAAATTACATCCTTCTAACGCAAAGTTTTCAGATAGTCATTGTAAGAATGTTTAATTCCAAGATCACAATTGCGGTATAGCGCGTTGTTTAACCCTGTAATTAATATGGCCTGAAGATAACGTAAAATTGTCAAGTTACAAGTGTCAACACCGCGTAGTCTATTAATCCAAAATTCGATCGAAGCATCCGACAACGCGCAAACAAATTGATTTGTAAGACTGTGCGTGTTCTTCTGCATCAAATCTTGTATTTTTGCTTTACAAAGACTCGACGGAAGAAAAGACAATTCTGGCACACTACTAAAAGAATAAAGTTAGAGAAACAATTATATTTTGCTATTTAACACTCCAAATGAACGATTTTAGACATTTTGTCGGTTTGGGATAGCATACAAGTGGAAGTTGAAGATGAAGAGGTGGAATGGCAAAGAAAAATTAGTGCCAACTATCCCGAGGAGGAAGACTTCGGAGAGCACCAATTACTAAATAGTTTGGTTCATCTTTCGCACCAGATCTCACGATCCATTTCTACGTCAGAATCGCTAAGGATTTCCTTTAGAAACTTCGTCCGGGCCAGGCATAGTTCACCAAAAGAATTCTTACTACATTGGAATTCACCATATGCATAGATAGCAAGGATCATTTGCTACAGAATCTTTACTATAGAAATTCATAAATTTCTAAGTAATAATCGCGCATAATTGTAACAATTCTAACCAGGGGCGGGGGCCGGCAATAAGGATAATTGAACAATCACCAGATGCCGTTTTTCTTTAGAAATTTTGTTTCTTGGGGGCCTTTTTGATCATAAAGCAATCGGAGTGTTGTCTACAATCTAGGCCAGGCTGTAATTGCTAGTCCGCCCTAGTTCTAACATAATCAATAAATAAGATAATAATTCAAAGATCAATAGAGGGTAGATAATTTTCCATTCATTCGCTCTACTTTCTGAAGTTTTTGCAAACAAAACCTCTAATCTATCTAGTAATTTTAACACTTCTAACCGTATTAGAGATCGTTTCACGCAAGTTCCACCGTGTGAAGGCGTGGCTTGTTATCACTGTTATCCATAAGAGATAAAACAGATATAAAGAAGACTCCCGGATGTTTATAGTGAAACAGGCTTAGTGATTACAATATTGGAAACTCTTTAGTAAACATGTGGGTTTTCGTTTCTATGTACATACCCCAGTTAAACTCGTATAACAAGGGATACCTGCATAATTTCCACAAGTAAAACACACGTCTATTTTTGATCAAATAGGTACTTTTAATAAGAACACAAATGAAAATATCCATTACAATTATTGAAATATAGAATAAATTTATACAGGTGCGTCCTTTTGCTATTAAACTCTGTTCATAATTAATTCAATTCACGTTTGTTTTCTAAATTTATAAATTTGACAATCTAGTACAACCAATAATTTATAATAATAATAATTAGTAGTACTAATAATAATAATTATAACAAATCGATAAATTACAATAACAAAAAACAAAACTAGATTATTTTATAAACAAATCCGCACTCATACACAGATACACCTCTAGTAAAAAGATGAATTAGGAAAATTAGCCACACTTTTCTTAAAAAACAAAATTGCAACAATTAGGAACCACAGAAAGGATGAGAAACCAACGAAATAGAAAATCAGTAAAAAGCAAAATAATGCACCTATATAAAATGTGTTTCTGTTATATTTTTTTTAATTTCTGAAAAAAGAGGAAGTAAAATCAACCTAAGAGTTGTTCCTTATTATTTTTTTTTAACGCAAGGCGATCACAGATATAAACAACTGCCAAATGTACATGCAGAACTTTGAGAAAGTTATGTTGTCCATAATTCTTTTTTTTTTGTTTAGTTTATATTAAATGTGTGTTGTTTTATATGTGTAAATTGCACATTTCGATTGATATGAATTATATCAACGCATCATTATTTTTTTTTTGTTTGGTTTTGTTTTGGTAAATATATATATAATATGTATAATATTTCATCATTTTTAAAAACATTCAGCTAAATTCTAGTAATAATTGTACTGGAAGTGAACAGAATTTCTTGTTATTAATTGAAGAAAAATCGAACACCACTTTGCAAATTAAAGATAACAATTAAACACAAAAAAAGAAACATTAGTGGTGTTTTTTTTATTCCTAAATTGTTAAAACTATCAAATTCCAGTACTCTGAGATTAATCAATTTTATATTAAAACTGTGCCATTTGTTGAAACAAACGACACTTATAATAATAATAATGATAATAATAATGATAATAAGTGATAGTACTAAAGTATTAAAAATCTAACATCCCAATACTTCAGTGCATTAATTATATATATATTTTCTTTAATAATTTTAATAGTAATAAGTTAGGAAGTATGAAGGCATATAGATAGTTTCTTAATTAATATATTTATACACAATTGTTATTTTTTTTTGTTCTTATCAAAGCGAATCGAGTCGACTCATTTAATATTTTCCAACACTGTTGAAACAACAACATTTCCATTATCTCCTCTCATTTCTCAAACGTGATTTTGTACTTAATTGTTAAACAAAATCAATGATGGAAAATATTAATAATAATAAGAGTTTTTGTTTGATCGAGACACGAAAAACAAAACATTTTTATAAACACAATTAAACGATAGAGCTATCACAATTAATTCAGCTTAATAAAACTTGGGGAGATGTAGTAAAGTGTACGTATGGAAAGATAATCTCTCCAAGCTATAATCATTTTTTTTTTAAATAATTTTTTTTATATTTATAATATGTTTATAGTATATAATTGGAGCTTTTATACAAAACGAAAAAATTTCGAGACATTAGAAAACAAAAATCGAACAAAACAATATATTTAGAACAATGTCTACTAACCACTTGTTGTTTAACTGTTGTTGTTGTTGTTGATGTTGTTTTATCGATTTTTTTATTGCTTAATTATACCACAACTCTGTTCAACAATAGAACAGGCAACAATAATCACCTCATTACAACTAAAAACTAATTATACATATAATATTAATAATAATAATAATAATAACAATAATGATAATTATAACAATTTTTAAAAAAAGTGACTAGTTTTGGTTTTAAGAAATTTGTAAAAAGTGATTAGAAAACATTACTAAATATAAAAATCTTGAACAATTGCCCAAAACTTTGATACATTCTAACAATAATAATAATGATAATAATAATAATAAATAAACAATAACAAAAATAATAATAATGATAATAATAATAGTAACAAAAAGGTATGTGTTTCTTGTGTTAAATTTTAATCTCGTATAAAAGTTAAGGGACGTAATTACAATATTTTTGATATCATTATTATAATCTAATAAAATCCCGATATTTGTTTTTTTTTGAAAAGATATTTTGTATAATAATAATAATGGATTAACTATTATTATTAATATAATATATATATAGATTTTATAATTATTATAATTATTATTAAGAAGTAGAATTTACAGAATTAGCAATATTTATTTATATTTAGATTTATTTATAATGTATATATATATATATAACTTAGAAATTATATAACACACCGGCACACATTATTATTATTATAATAGAATTATTCTTAAATAATTTGCTTTATGTTTTTTTTTTAGTAAGAAACATTCATACCATTAAATTCCTCGTATGTCTGAGAAAGCAATCGAAATCTACACAAAAAAAGCAATAGAAAAAGATACAGCAAAAAGTTCTTTAAAATGTACATAATACTCAAAGATAATAAGTGTAATATATACATATTTTTTTTTGTTTGCTTTTCATTAAATATTTATTATATAATTGTTAGCTATTTTTTTTTGTTTTGTTTTATGATACTAGCAACTTGCTCAGACAATGAATGGATTTTGCTATTTTAAGTGTTTTTTTTTGTGTTGTTTAAAATATACACAACCCACCTATAACACAAGTTTTGTACAATTAAAAAATAAGTACAATGTTGTCTTTACTGTTTTACAAAAAGATTTAAAACGTCTTATTATCATTATTATTATTATTACTATTATATGTGTAATTGTTTCAAATAAGTAGCAATCAGAAAGACAATTTTATTATTATTATTATTAAGAATTATTAAAAGTGTGGCATTGAATAATATATATATAGCAATATCTCTTTTAATTATTCATTTATTTAATTAATTAATTTATTCAATATATTTATATTATGTATAAGAATATTATGTATAATGGATAATGATGATGATGATGATGATGAATGATAATGACGGCGGTGATGATAACGACGATAGAGAAGTGGGCATGGCACGCTTTCATTTATTATTTATATATATTTTTTATCCTTATCACCTAAGACGTGCAACCGACTAGTTTTTCCATTTTCATTTTAATTTAATTAAAATTTGAATTTCACTATTCCACACTGTTGTAATTTCTATGTTGTGTTAGAATCTTTTCAACATTTAAACCGAACGAAAATTTTGCTATACCTGTGGAATGTAAATTTTTACTTCAATTTTTTTTTTGTGAATCAATTAAAGTACAGTGTGTAAAAGTGAAATTTAAACAGCAGAACAGAGAGATTATTATTATTATCATTATCAATTATTAATATTATATGATAAAGATAGAGAGATAAATATAGAGAGAAAGATTTGAAAATTGTATATATTTTATTTTAATAATTAATAATTAAAACGGAAGCAGACCAGCTACTTGTTCATTAAATGACGAACGAGCCTGTCGTTCCATTGATAAAATATTTCTAATGTTGTTTTGTTTATTTTTTTTTTGTGTTGTTGTTAACAAGATGCAGATAACTCTCTGATTCCTGCTGCTTCGAACACCTAAATCAATCTATATCGAACCAGTAATAGTAATAATAATAATAATAGTAATAATGATAATAATAACAATCGTTAATACACACCTGTAGAATTAGATATTTTCTGGTGTGCCATTACGGTCTAACTCACGAATGTGCATTAGACTGAGTATGATTGTGTTCTTGTTGTTGTGGTTGCTGTTGTTGTTGTTGGGATGCTTCATCAACAGGTGATGGTGGTGCATCTTTTCTCGGTGGCATACGTTCGTTTATAGCATCCAAACCTTTTGCTTCTGCAAAACTTGTTATCTTATGATTCGGTGAGAAACCTTGTAATGCTGTAATAATAATAATGATATTAAAATAAAATTTATTAAAATCCAAATTTTCTTTACCATTCTTGAGACTCGTTTTACCACCAGACAAAGCGCCCAATGGTAATGCTCCAGTTGGTGTCAGACCTTTGAGTTGTAAAACAGATTCACTCTCTTCCCTAATTTTAATTGAATCATTCATTACAACAAAATAAAACTAATTGTTTTATAATTGATATAAAAAATACCTTAGAACGGAGAATACGCGAGCCATTTTACCAATAGCTCGGATTTTGTTGCGTATCACTTCTTTCCTCAAATTGGCTGCTGCACCTGGAAAATATAGGGAAAAAAACACGAATTACAAACGAATTTAAACTATAAGAAATACTCTAAATTGGTTTTAAAAGCCTAATTTTCAATTGCACTAATTCTCATTAACCAATTAACTTTACCAATTGATTTCATATTCGTCGAAAAGTTAATGATCAAGAGACTATGCAGGTATTTCGGGAAACGTTCTAGATACCTGCTACACATACAATTATTTAACGTAACAAGCATATGACACATGTGTAAATTGGATTTATTCTTTCCGCTTTTGATAAACAACAAATTCCAGGAAATTGTCTTATTATCAAATTATAATGATGAAGAAATAGGATTTAATTCAAGCAATTCTATACAAACAATACAGTGTCAACTATAAACATAGATAATGAGGTAATCAGTAATGTTTGTGTATGTGTCTATTTAATTATGCAATATAAATTACCGACTAATAGTCGACGGACTTCCGCCTTCTTCTCCTGCTAACATTTTTTTTTGCTTATAAAGAAAGCGATACTGCACTTTAACAAAAAAAAACATGCATTTTTACTGCAACATAAACATGTGCATATTAACATTATAATAGCAGTTTTTATCAATTTTGACATGCAAATAAAAACGAACACAAAACACGCAATTTTCCTACAATACAATAAAAAATAAAGCATATTATTTACTTTAAAAAAAAATATGTAGCAGTTGTAAGTCCTAACAGCAACTGCAACTTACCAAAAGACGTTGACAATCGTAGATAACACACCACCATTGTGTAGTTGTCGTAATATTGGTAGTAGTAGATGAAGAAATCGACAGCAAATTGGGCAGTTTGCAGAAAGTGTAGCGAGCGTAGGAGTATAGAAAAAAATCAAAAAACAAAATGTGCATGTAGAAAATCGTTCAAAAGATAATTTTGTAACAACTAAAATAATTCAAATCAAAATAAAATAACAAAACAAAAAAATTGAAAATAAATTTGGGGTGAAAAAGATTCTTACAAATACTGATAGTATTTTTGAACAAAACCATCTGTATTTGACGAAAATTTTTCTGCTTTTTTTTTAAATCTTTATAATTGAATCATAAAAGTGATTGTGATAATGTTTCTATTTGTGGATTATAGTTTTTTTTTTAAATAAATTTCTTTAGGGGAAATTAAGATGAATTAAATGCATTAATTAAAAATTAAAGCTATTTCAAACCGTTAAACATAAAAGTCCAGAAAACGAAAAAACAACAGCCAAAATAAAAAACATTATGTCAGTGAAAAACTGGAAGCACAACATAACGCGCAAAATCACTTAAAATCAAAAAATAAAACCAATGAAAAGCTATTCTATATATGAAAAATGATCTGTTTGCCCTAACATCTATCAGTTGTTTTTTTTTGTGTTAAAAATCGCTTCTTATCTGAATTGATTTTAATGCCTTTTTGTTTTGTAAAGAATGTAGGCAACAAAATCAATTATAATTTGCTAGTAAAATGAATGACAACCGGAAAATCAAAAGAGATATAAGAAAAACCAAAAAAACAGACAACTTGAAAGTGAAACAAAAATCAATGAAATATAAATTAAAAGAAAAATAGTGAAAGTTGATATATTTATAGTTTTTTTTTTTTGGGCATAGCCGTGTATCTGTATTTTCTCTAGAATTTTCGATTAGGAACAATTTATTGAACACATTCGAGACCGATCATATCAACACAAATTCTAGAATACAAAGACTCAACATGTGGTCTGTAACAATCCTCATATAACACGATTCTATTGTACCGCGTTATAAGAGAACGGTGCTTTAAGAAACCATATAGCACTTTGTACGGGTGTTAGTGCTATAAAATGGTATTATAAAAGTTTTCACATATTCCAATGAATTCTTATGTGTTAAAGTCGACAATGATGCAGGATGCTAAAAACTTTCTGTAATTTGTAATAAAAGAAACGACTTTTACAAAGAAAACTGTGTCCAATCATAGGAACTGTATCTTAAATCGATACACAGAAAAAGAAAATTGTAGGAGACCTCAAAATCACAAAGCTCATTGAGTTATTGTTTTCGAAAACTAAATGGAATATTTCAATTGTTCGAATGGTTAAATGAATTCCAATAATTTGAATAATTCGATTATTCTCGAATAGCAAAATTTCCGTATATTTTTTAGAAACAATACTCAAATATTTTAAAAACTTGATAAACAGAAGAAGGTTCAAAAGAAGTTACTTTTTCACGAAAATGGGTGTAATCTTGAAAAAATAGAATCCATACCAAATCAACTATAATTGATATAAATTTCATTCAATTCTGTTAAATAAACTTATTTATATAAATTGAATAGGATATATTGAGTTTTCACTTCTATTCGGAAAAACTAAATAAGTTTTAGAATTTTCATTTAAGGTCGTAGCTCATTAATATTGAAAAGGAATGCAAACGAATGAAAAATGGTGAAAGCAATTTAAAGAAGTTCAGGGGCTGATATTTAAGTCGAAAAATTAACTTAGCAGTTTCACAATTACTACATGAGAAATAAATTCATACAATGCATACAAAGATTCGAATAAGATTAATATTCGAGTAATATAAACGCTCGAACATTCGAAATATTCCAATATTCATAATATTCGAATCTTAGGAATAATTTAATTCTACAATTATTTGAATACAACGAATATTCAAATATTACGAATATTTGTATATTTCGAATATTCGAACATTACTAGCGTTCGGATATTTCGAAGATTCAAATATTACAAATATTCGAATATTCGGATATTCGAATATTACAAATGTTCGGATATTTCGAATATTACGAATATTCGAATACAATAAATATTTGAATACTACGAATAATTAAAATCACATGTATTCGAACTATTCAAATATAAATCCTACTGATAATTGTTGATTAATTTGATATGTTGCGACAAACAGTCTCGAATGTATTAAATTTTTGATAATTGTCCCCATTTATCAGATAATCAAAAGAAAAATGGATAAATGAAGTATAAATACGCGTTTTTCTGATATTGGTTAATGCAGTGTTATTTATTTAAAAAAATATAAAAAACAAACTACTCTTTTGCTTAATTTTTGAAAAACTTTTTAAAACCATTGTTTTTTTTTGTTTTTTTTTTGAATTTTTTTGTGATAACTTACCAGGTTTTTTTATAACAATTTTTGCCTGTTTCGCTGTGTGGGCGCGATTCCAAGTCGAGAATATAGTCAAAATAGTGGAAAAATAGAAGTGTCAGAATAAAAGAAAAAAAATATTTAAGCAATACATGTGTGCAAGGATTCGCTCAAGTGATACTTATTTAAATTGATTTTTTTTTTAAAGACGTCTCATATTTCTAATATTTTCTTTAGATTTAGGATATGAAGAAATAAACAAAGACAAAGTGAGACAAGAGCAAATTTAAATCGGGAGAAAAGTGCCAAAAAATTTATAGTTAAAAGATGCGGCTTTTTGTTATTATTGTTTGTTGTTTATTTAATTAATAACCTGTCTTTTTTAAATGTTGCCACGTGTCAAAAACTTTTTTAATTATTCGAAACGGAAAAATGGTTAGCGGGGTCAAATGTATATAAACCATTTTTTTTCTGATTAATAATAATAATAATTTGAAAAATTATCTCTAAATGTATGCTGAATGATTGATGATATTTTTATATGGATTTGAAATATTTTCAATATTTCTTTTTTTGATTGATACAAACAAAATCATTATAAAAGAGGAAAAACAATAAAACATCTCTAAACAAAACCGAAAGGGAGAAATATTAAAGTTTGTGTTATTATTTTTTCCAACTTTTTTACTAGCAAATTTTATTAATAATAATTACTGATACTAGTGTTATCGGAATATTGCGTCAATTTCTCTGCAAAAAACCATAAATAATAAAATGTCAAGTGAATAAATAAATGAATAAAAAACATAATAATAATGTATATAGAAACAATGGGAAATACACACATTTAGAACAATTGACCCCGTTGTCCTATAAATATTTTTAACAAATAAACAAATTTTTAAAAGAACGATTTATATCCAGTTTTACACAACAAATCTCAAAATAATGATTATAATAATAATACGAAACTAAAGAGAAATATAAAATTAAAATAAAAAAATAAATATTAAGGACAGGTTGTTTCAAATTCGAAAAATTTATTCTAACTACTATTGCAAAATATATGAAAAAAATTTCTGATCAATTCTTTTTGGTATTTTATCGAATACTTATAGAAAAAATAACATTTAAATATTCATATTATATATTTAAATATATAATAAAAGGTAGATAATGTATATTTAAGCATGCCTACTAAAAACAAAAGCGTAATATTTATATAGATATGTTGAAGAAATTTTTGAATCTTACCATCTTCATTTCCAAGTAGCACAAACAAAATAAAGACAGGTTGTTTGAAATTACCCCTTAAATGTGGTACAAATACAAAAAAAAATTGCCGCATTGATTATTTATCAGTAACAAATGAATGATTTTTTTTATATTAAAATATAGATACAAATGAATAAATACACAAAAAAAAAACATACCTTCTTCTAAACCATCATCACCATCTGAGACTAATTCGTCATCAGAACAAATATTGAGAACGTTGACTAGTTTCATATTTTAATACAGCAGCCTATAAACGGATTTATTTTACAACTAAACTAATCGGGGTACGAATTCAATTACCTTATTATTATAAACATCCAAATAATTAGGGGCTGAGAAGATTGTTATAAGTGATGGGAAGCCTGTCGTTTGACTTTTTCTATACATTCGATATCTAAAAAACTCAAAAATTATTATCATTATTAGTAGATAATACAGTAATTACCCAGCATCTTGCGCTTCATGCGCCCTAATTATTGATAATAAATTATTATTTTGAAGGAAGTCACAGCACGCTGCATAACTGTAATACAATTTATCATTAAAATTTAAAAACAACATTGATAATTAATCATATAACCTATAGAAATATGAACACCCTCGTACTGAATTATGAGAAAAATGTTCAGCATTATTCTCATTACCGAAATCTTCTAAAGGATCCGACCATAACAGATCACACATTGGACCGAAAGCTGGTGGTTCTTTAAATCTATCTAACTATTATTTTATTTATGAAAAAAACAATAAATAGATAAATAATTAAACAAAAATTAATCGATTAAATTTGTTATACTTTTCGAATATCATCCAAATTATGGATTTCTGGTGATAATCCACCGTGTACACATAAAAATTGTTGATTCATTAATGCAGCCAATGGGAGACAATCGAATGCCTCCATACATGCATCATAAACACGTTCTGAATATTTAATTTTGCCTGTAATTAATTTAATGAAAAATTATTATATAATTTATTAAATTTAATTATATTTACATTCTTGTTTGAAAGTAAAATATTCTGTTAAATGACGGCACTCATGATTACCACGTAGAAGAAATAAAGTTGTTGGATAACACAATTTCAGGGCCCATAGATATAATACGCACTGTATAAACATAGAAAAAAGAAAATACAGAAATACAACAATTACCATAACAAATATCAACTAATTAAAATAATTTGTGTGATAGAATAATGGGAACTTTTAACCTTTTTTCCACAGACTATTTTTAATCCAATTCAAATAGCACACACAAAATATAGTAAAATTTACACAAACTATATATGGACAATTGCGAATGTAATTGTAAATATTTACATTTTATACAATGTCGGTAGTCTTTGTTATTTTAATTAACTAAATTAAGTAAAGTTTATTGAAAAAACATTTATTTTATGATTAGCATAATAATACGGATAATCGAGGCTTCGAGCCAAAAATCGACTACTTTATCACACTATAAAAGTCCGAAAATAGAGAGAAAATAACTCGTAACCCCTATTAATAATGCACACAATTACGTGCAACAAAAACAACCACCCAAAAATACCTTACCTCTATACTAAAATATCCTCTATCAACATAATCACCCAGGAATAGATATTTTGTACTAGCAGGTGGTCCACCAACTTCAAATAATTTCATAAGATCATAAAATTGTCCATGTATATCGCCACAAACTGCAAAAAAAAAACGACAACATCCAATTAATTTCAAAAACGATATGTCTATACAAGCTGACCCAGCTGTAAAGTCATCGAAAAAACTCTCACTTTACTTAATTTTTTTGTTCAATATAATTATTCGACAGTAATGGCAGTTTTCAGCTGGGACAGCCTGTATGTGTGTGCGAAGATTCGAACTGACCTGTAACTGGAGCTTCGATATCTATCATCGTTTTCTCAGCACGTAGCAATTGTGCACCTTCATTGATAATTCGTAATGCTGCAGCTTCATCGATTCGACCCTCTAATATGAAATGTTGTTTTAGTACATCCGGTCGTGGCTTTGCGGTTCTTTGATCGAATACTTCGGCCACTGTCAATTTATGACTAGGTGGAAATGGTACAGCTGTTATAATAATAAATATCCAAAATGAATTTTTACAAGAAAAATAACATACAAATACAACAAATATAATTGATTTTGTTTCGTTCGAGATTAATGTTTATAAGGCTTCTCTTTAAATGAGAACAAAATAAAGACACATAAATAGAAATCAATTTGTTGTTAACGACATAAAATTGTGTTAAATTAGATTTAAACACAAATTGTTGTTTTTTTACAAGAAACTTGAGAAATAGGAAATGACAAAACGACAAGATAAAATATAATTGTATTTCATCCATTATTTTGAATGTTTGCATATAAATAATAGAAATTGTTGTAAATATTTATAAAATAGAATACGTTTGATGTTACGATAAAGTATCGTTTCAAAAATGATAATTATCAAAATATTTCATTTAATCGTAATTTGAATTATTTTTTATTTTAAATAAAAGGCCAACTGTTCACACCTACACCTTATGTGTGTTATTCGGCCCACAACGTTAAGTGGCATATTTACTGCAATATTTTCGTAAAGCTATTCAAATCATGAAAACGTTAAGTTTTTTGTTTTTCAATATCGTGCCAATACAACGCATTCTTTTTGCTCTCACACTTTTCAAATTCTCAAATAAACGATAATTTAGCAATTACGCTGTTCCAATTAACTTTTTTGGATGATTCTATTCTCAAAAATATATTACCGGTAGTGTTTGGCGGTTGTTTTTTTTTTGGAATTCTATCAAACATATTTTACATACTTAACCACTTAAACAGTAGTGAATGACACTGCACGTGTCTTTATTTATGGAGGAAAACGTCAAAAGTGGGTGAGTTTTTCTAATTTTTAGATTTGTTACGAGTACACACTAATAGCTACGTGTCAATGGGCACAAGCTTTTAGCCTATTTCAATCTTTGTGTCCGCCGACACATGAATCCGACTCCCTATGGTCCACCCACATACGTTAAAGTTCTTACATTCAATCATATAGTCGTAGTGTTGATTTAGAAGATTGAAGTCAAATCAATGACAAAAGATTGCTATGACTCGAAATAATCAGGCTGTAACAGCAGCATTTCTGGCTCCGGCACGGTTCTGGAGGAGTCTGCAGCTCCGAAAGAAACCAATAGTCGGACTTAAACGTCAAGGACGACGCTGCTGATCTGGCAAATCTTCTGATTCCTCGCAGGTGCTGCACGTTAAATCAACGAACTAAGCTTGTGTCAGCAAATGTTAAAATACATGAAACATCATTTTTCTCAAAATTCCACTTATCTGCTTTTATCTAATTATAACAATTTTGGGACAGAGTACTCTATCGCTATTTCCATCTTTTGTTAACGCTCCTTTTATGGCCTAATTAGTTTGACTATAATATCCTAAGATAGTCCTCCGTCTATAGAAACCAGTAGAACCTTCGAGTATGTAATGGATAAAGGGCGGATTGAAGGTCATTTGGCAAGATTTACAGCGCTCGAAATGCACCGTTGGCGTAGTTTAATTTTAATGCATGTATTTACATAAATTTATAAGAAAAGACAACAAAAATGTGTTCATAATTTTAAAGTTTTTTTTTTTAATTTTCTATGGGAGAATCATCAGTCCCTGACGAGCCGCTTTTTAAAGAGTGAGAGAGAATGACCAGAATTTCATAGAAATTCGGTACGACTAGGTACCTGTTTTTTCGCCGTAACGTCACGACGTCACGGTAGCAGTTTAACTGGTCCACTGCTTCTCTACGTTACTATTTGTAAAGAAAAACGTTTCACAAGAAAAGATAGACTATGCAGGTACAACGGCTGCGGTCAATACGCTCTATACGAATTTGTCAGGAGACCAGAATTTGCTTTGCTCCACCTCGGAGCTGATATCATCCCATTAGTAATGGAATATTCATAAGAGAGGAAAGGTGAATGCTACATTTATTGGACCTTTCGACCGTATCTCGTCTACCACTAATATATACGGCCGATAACACAGGTGCTCCTGCTAGATAAGCTTCCCCAGTATTTACTTACTTCAATAACTTCTTGATTTAAAAACGGGGGAAAGAATCGAGAAATCCGAATTGCGAGAAACACACGAAAAGCGCACCTATTGACCAAAATTGCGATACTCAACAAAGGAATAAAATTTAAAAGCTCTCAATAGAGTTGATTTACAACGGGTACAATAGTGCAGATAATGAAAGTCCAAGAGTGTTTTAATCAAAAAAGAATAAAACAATTATCTAGCTGACACCAACAAATTTTGTATCGATTTTATGGCCTAATGACACTTAGAATTGCTGCTACCATTTCAACAAAGCATTTTCTAGCAAATCTACAATCTGTAAAATAAATTGGCCCGGAGACGCGATCGATGACCACAACATCTCAAATTTTCAGCAGGATAAGTAACAAATAGAGCAACATAAAATTTGAACACATACATCTGACCAATGAGATTTATTGATAGTTCTAGATTTCCTGCTAGTTGAACATTTTCTGATATAATAGCTGTAATTCTAATGATAAAGTTATGTTGAGATAAAATCGATACATTATTTGGTGTACTATAAACTATTATTTAAAAATGAGCCTTCTGAGAGTGAATTGGAGATGCTACAATTTGCCATCGTTACGCCTTCTCAACGTTCAGCCTCCAACACAAAAAAACACGATACTAATAGCAGGATAAAATGTCAAAGAAATTGTGGCTCAATACGGGCGAAAAGTCTAAAATTACATCCTTGATTAACAGCAAAACAGCACGTTTTCTTATGCCAAAACTATAACAATTCGTTTTTTTAAATTTAAGCCACATGATCTCATCATCATTAGAAATATCTGTATGACTCTACATTTTTTCAGTGTGTATTTTTTAAATAGAAAAACCATAAAATTTTTACAGGTATTGGCTGAAAAACGTTCCGGCACGTTTCACGTAACAACATATTCTAGCAGAATCAAAATCTCTCGGATTTTTAAAAACTTGCCAAATGTGGCCAAATTATTGATATTTTCGGGAGTATTTGCATATTACTGGTAAAAAAACAATTCAATGAATTTGTGACGTAGTGATTGAAAATTTTCATCCATAGTGAATAAAGTTTTATCCACTAATGTCACAGACTTCTTCGTTTTTTTGTTAAATAAAGTCGTTATAAACATTGAAATAGATCCAAACCAAATCAGGAACACGATCGGATAGTAAAGTTGGCAAGCCTCTCAGGAGTGTATTGTTGAAAAAAAAATAAATAGAGATAGCCAGAATCGGTGAGATGTAGGCGAGACGGAGACAGAATGTGTAAAGAAGAGCGCAGGATAAAATTGGATTGTGATAGAATATAATATCGAAAAATCTCCTCAATTATATGGAATTTCGATTATTTCCAAATTAATCATGGATTTATTAAAATTACGTTCAATTACGGTTATGTTTCGTCTAATTAGTTGGTAGTTTTCTTCACTAATCGGCTCGTTTTGTTCGAGTATGTTGTGAATCAATAGTCATGGCGCCTAGAAAATCAATCCTGTACAACAGCAATATGTACGACGTTGACTTTTTCAATCAAAACCGACAAATAATCGGCCAATAAATCGGGGAAATTATACGAAATTCCCGTGGAAACCAACAATAAATGCGGCTAATTGTTGAATCGTTTCGGATAAGAAATAAAATCGAGCCGAAAAATCAACATCACTGACCTTGTATCATACGTTGAGTAGTCGAGAGCTTCTGATTATTTGAAGACATTTCTTGATAATTTTTGTCGATTTCCACACACACTTTAAATTATAAACATCCGGATTATTCAATTAATTGTTGGTCGTAATGTTGTTGCTACTGTTGTTGTTGTTGTTGTTGTTGTGGTGGTGGTGGTTACAATTCGCTCACAATTACGATGAGAATGGCTGTTGTGGCACCTGCGGGGCTGCACACACTCGACAAGATTCACTTCAAACAACACACTTTACCACACTTTTATTATCTTGTATTTTTTTTGTGTCGATAATTATCGTACAGTATATGGATCAACAAGCTACTTTCTACTCAAGATGGAGCGACGAGCGCAACCCAGCCAAAGCTCTGCCTACTGTCGCGCACTACTCTTTGCGTCGAATCATTGTAAATGTAGGTGCTTTGATATTTTTGTTGTGTGTGTGTGCGTTTGTATGCGTACAAATCCCTATATATACACGTTTACAACCACATATACAAGAATTCCAAACAAATCTAGATTGTTATAGTGACGCACTCTAGATATTACAAGATGAACCAGTGGCGTGCGGATTACAGCGAACTGTTCCAGATTGATGCGCGATCAATAGATGACACTAGAAACGCATCCGCTTAATTAATTTACACGGAAAAATGTGGAAATCTGGAAAATTCTTGTTAAATTTATAATAAATTTAATAAATACGGAAATCATTATAAATTAACCGCGTCTAATCCAAAATTCTAGATGTATTCGAGATGCGGGTGTATATTTTTAGGAATATCTATTTTAAGACTGGATACAATACGTTGCATTCATCACAAATTATTTCTCCCCCGACACAGTAATTGATGATAATTTTAAATTAAAAAAATACGAATAATAACGACCACTCCCTGTCTGCCATAATGGTGGCCACATTAATCGATTCCAACTGTTTGGCCCTAATAGGGCGTTTATTTCTAAATTCCGCTGTGGAATGTCGTCTAATTCGGAAGTAAATCGTTCTTCCGTTAGTTACGCTACTGTACCGGACATTAGAAGAATATTAATCGTTTATCATTTGATTATGTATTTTGAATGAAAGATTAATTAAATGTTGAGTCCAGGTAACGGAAATACCGACATATTTTAAGGATGTCCTGTGACGTCATCGTTGGGTGTTAATCCTGCCTAACCCTTCGATCGATTTTTTTATTCTATCGGGATTTTACAAAATTTACTCGTTTCTAAAACGAATTTAATTAAATTGTGCCTTAGTGTTTGAAATTGAAAAAAAAAGGGTGTTATTTGATCGAAACACGTCGAAATAATCGATTTTTGTTCGTTTTTGTTCTAAATAAGTAGGGTAGATTTGTTATTAAATTGAAGGGAAAATTGTCGCCGTTCAATGGGTCAACGTCCAAGTTCGTGCATTCGATCAAGTGCAAAAGGGTGGGGCTCGTTGGCGGTGCATGGCAACAACGCAGCAACAACACAACAACCACCACCAATAGAGGCAGCAGCAACAACAGCAGCACCATCGACCTCTTCATCTCCTCTCTTCTTCTGCTATTCGATGTAACCCGCACAGCGGCTGGAGTGGGGGCTGGAACTACTGTTTTCATCACGCTTCCACAACAACCATCCAGATTTGCTGTTGTTGTTGCTCTTTTTCAAATTACTCACTCACTCACTCCTACAATTTTCTATCGAAGAACGGGAGAGATTTTTGACGTCACATTACATTATTTGTTGATTGGGTGTGTGTCTGTGGAGTAGATCATTGTCTGTTAGCCGGTATTTCGGGACATTTAAAAGTTTTAATTTCCGATATTATTGTAGATTGCGTGTGTTTATATGAAATTTTATTGTCAACTACGCCACTGGTATATACTGTGTCCTTTTCCCACAATACCCTCTTTGATTGAATTTCCAGTTTAGTTCGATCCGGGTGGTGTTGCCAGTTGCGTCGTCGCGTGCACCCAACATCCCATTTGACTCTAGTGTCGTTTGTGTATGTGTATATGTTAATTTTATTCATATCTGGAATCATCATCGAAATAATTGTATTTTAAACAAAAAATCAAATTATCGATTGAACGATGTCTACTGAAGTCGATAAAAATACAACACCGATGGCCGAGACAAAGGAGATCAAAGAGGAGACCGAGAAAGGCGGCCCAGAGGACGCCAGCAAACAACAGGAGAGTGCTGGCGGTGGTGGCGGCGGTGGTGATGCTGCAGCTGCTGCCGCTACAGCAACACCCGCTAAAGAGACAAAAGAAACACCACCGAAAGTTGTGGTGCACAAAACGAATTACGAGAAAGATGTCGTCTATTTGTACCAATTCTCACGTACACCACTATTGCCATCATTGTCGCCGTTTTGTCTAAAAGTCGAATGCTGGTTGCGGCTTGCCGGCATCAAATACGAGGTCAGTTCAAGCAAATCCAACTCAAATATTTGTTTTATTGTTTTTTTTTCGATAAAAAAAAAGATTGTTATTGTTTATTTGTTGAATTAGAGTGAAAACATTCCAACTTTCTTCTATTTAATTCCATTCGTAGAAAATCTTTTTAATTGTCTTAAACTACACACAATTAACAAGGAAAATTGAAAGAAATTCTCGAGAATTGTCCGGAAATTCCTACAATAAGCAAGAGAAAATCAATATCAAAATCTTCGGTACGTCTTGACTCTTGACACCGATTAAAATAATATCAAACAATAAACAGAGGTCGATATACTGGCGGCCTCCATTCTATTTTCTCCACCAGAAAAACTATAAATATTGACAAAAATAACAACATTTACAATTGAATTACGAAAAGTCGGCCATTTTCAATCAACACAAAACAATTGAATCCGATAAGGTTGACAATATACGAGTGGAAAAATCACCGAAAATCGATAATATTCCCATTGAAGATGGGGGGTTATTGTTTTCTATCGATTGGCCCTACTGATGACAAAATCAATTTTCCCCCGCGTATTGGCGGTAATTTATTTTTTAAAACATGTACGTATTTGAAAATGGATATTTTCTAAAAATAAATTACGAAAAAATTTGTCGGATGTACTAAGGTGACTAATACAAGAAGCCAGATTTACGACAGACAAGGGATTTACAAGCAACCAGCTCGAATTACGCTTCTTTAATTTTCGAATAATTCCAAAGAATAATTGTAAATATTTCCTTGAATTAATAACAGAATAAATAAATAACCGAGAATAAAGATAATCATAAACATAGGCTTGGCAGAACATTGTTTATACAAATTGATTGTGTGAAATAATTCGAAATATTTTAAAAATCCTTGGAAGAAGCGACGTATTTTTATTGAAATATACTGCGTGTTTGTGTTGCAGGAGGTCATCTGGAAAAATATTTAACCTTCCATAGTATTCGGGATCAAAAATTTTTATCATTTTTTTATGTCTTTAAAATTAATGAGGGCGAAATGTACAAACTCGTACAAGTTTATTGACCTTTTCTCTAACACACAAATAGATGTAGATTAACCCTGTGGTGGTGTCTCTCAATTTTGATTAAATTAACGTTGATGGCCACCAATTAAGCAAAGAATGTCGATAAGAAAACGGAAATACTCACTACTATAAATGAATTGATTGTTGTTAGTATAGTCAAGGATTAAAAGGCTAATTATTATGAATAGTTTGTATTGTGTTGACTCAAGATGGTATGGAAAATTTAATTAAAAATTATGTCAGACGTGTTGAAATGCGCATTAATATATGAATATTCATATATTTATTATACGTTTTTGTTTTATATAGAATGTGGACCATAAGATGAAATACCGTTCTAAAAAAGGCCAATTACCATTTGTCGAAGTCAATGGTGAAGAGATCGCCGACAGTACGATCATCATTAAAGAATTATCGAAACGTTACGGTCACGATTTGGATGCTGGTTTAACAACAGAACAACGCAACATTGCCCATGCCACCATCTCAATGGTTGAGAACCATTTGGCATTTGTGGTGATGTGGTGGCGTGCCAAACATCCCGATCTAGTATTGAAGGGCTACAAAGTTAATTTACAACACGCGCTTGGTACTAGAATACCGAATGGGATACTCAATTTTTTGTTCAAATTTGCATTCGGTCGAAAGGTGAATATTTACAAAATCCCGATAGTACCTCGCCTAACGGGTCCCTGAATCATTAGTTTATCCCTGATAGTGATTTAATTTCAAATATTGAATAATTTAGTTGTTCCAGGGTATCAAAAAGGTGAAGGCGCAAGGTATGGGTGTGCATTCAGCTGAAGAGATCACCAGTTTCGGACAGAGCGATCTTAAAGTCCTCTCCGATATGTTATCGGATAAACCGTTCTTTTTCGGTGATGAACCAACAAATGTAATAACACACAAATCGATAATTTGACCTTAAATTAATTCGTTTTTCTATTTCAACAGTTGGATGTTGTCGTGTTCTCACTATTAGCACAAATCTATTTCATTGATAAAGAAGTCAGTTACGAATTACGCGATTTTATGTCGGAATCGTGTCAAAATCTAGTTGGTTTAGTGAATCGTATGAAGGAGCGTTGCTTCCCCGATTGGGACGATATCTGTACAACATTGGATTTGAATTCGCATCTACCAAAACCAGCACCTGAAGAATCAAAAGATAATAAAGAATCACATGATGATGAGAAAGAAGGTGATAAAGAGAAGGAGCCCGATGATAAAGATATCGAAAAAGAGAAAGTAAATCGCAGATCTCAATCGATCAATTCGATTTTATTAAATTAAATTGTTTATAGGTAGAGGAGAAGGATAAAGGTAAAGAAAAAGAAACGGAAGAGAATAAGGAGAAAGAGAAGAAATGAAGAGGTGTAAGAGAGTAAAGTCGACGGTTACGTCTCTCTTGATGCTCCATTTTTATTTTCATACATTTTAATCAATCATTTTTAATTATGTTTAATGTGCAAGTTATTGTGTTTTTAGAGGGAATTTGATTGTATCAAGTTAACGAATCCATCCCAATTTCAAGAATACTGCCTACTCTCAAAATTCAATAAATTAAACTATAAATAATCAAATTTCCTTTAAAAGTTCTAGTTTTTTTTTTGTTCAATTGAAATGCAATTTATGTAGTGTCCCTCAAATAGTACGCATTTTCCCGGATTATCTCCAAGAGACGGTAAATCAAAATATCGTGATGAATGTTTGTATGTTACGGTTGTTTTCTGCTTATTAAACACACAATTTGCTTTATTATTGTCATTAATTAGAAATCAAAAGACTCGTATAAATATTCATCGGTACATTTCTTTTGGAATTGATTGGAATTGTACTCTATGATGGACACTTGTGTTCATTACAAATATATATAATATAGGAGGTATTTGTATAAACAACAAAATGATATTATCAGTAAAATTTTTACTATCTCTATAAACGAGAGCCTCAAGATATTGAAACAGTGCCACTGATTGCTGCAATTAACATGTTTCAATATGGAGTGGATCTCTTAATTTAATTGATTTTCAAACGAAAGAAAATTAATAAAAATTTCAAAAAACATACGTGTATGCTTTTTGAAAATCCAAAAAAAAAGAAGAATCTTATCTCTTTCTATGTTAGTGCAGTCTTTATGTATATGTATAAGAATTATTAATCCAGTAGTGCGCATTTATTCTCATTCATTGTATCCATTCCACGATTTTTAATGTTTGAAGGAATTAAAGCATCACATAGGAATCCATGAAACAAATAATAATAATAATAATGATAAGTAAGCATGTATTGTAGACTTTTGTATTTTTTTAAAACGAAAATAATTTTTTATAAGTTTTATATACCAAAAAAAAATTTTGTTCTTTTGTTTTTTTTTTGAATAATAAATTGAAAATAATACATTAACGAAGATGCTCAAAAGGCATGTTTTATAAATAAAATATATATGTATATGGCTAGTTTTAAATTGCATTACCAGAAGTTCTTTATTATATATACTATATTTGTGTTGTATACAGTTTTTTCTTAAATAAACATGTATTTTAAGTTTTTAAATACTGAGAATAGTTTTTTCTGATTTCATCGACTTTTACAATCTTGTAGGGAGCGGCCTCGGATGTTGGCCGATTTTCGGCACGTCGGGCAGTCACAAGTATAGTAACACAAATTCTATAAGGCTATATGGCACTAATAAAACTCTTCCATTATGTTAAAGCTAACTCGTATACAATAGACAACATTTTCTGGTTGTAAACCATTAGACCAGCTCCTGCCGTTCTATCCTTATTTCTTCGACCAGGGTGGGATTTAAAAAAATTTACCGAAACATAAAATTATAAAAATTACATATATTTTTGGGCCCTATAGAATGTGTCCTTGGGTCTCCATATTTTTCTAGGAATTTCCAATTTATGTGTGGACAATATATTGTGTTTATTGTATGAACCCATACTGATCGAATCCGGACCTGTACACAAGTATTCGAAACATGATTTATTATAGGGCCTGGGTCAATTTGCAGATTCCACAAAAGAAGTGTTTATCGGTGGTCAACTACTTTTGTTGGTGCCATATAGCCTTACAGAATTTGTGTTACTATACTTAGATGTACAAGAATCTTTGCATTTGGTTCAAATTAAGACGAAATACCACGATAACAGCCGAAGAAAAGTATTGTGACTTGGCTGAGATGCCATACCTGTATACGCTTATAATTCTGCTTTCACTACATTAATTTTTTTGTTTATTGAAGCAATTATACCAAATCACAGCTTTCTCTAATTATTATTGATGGAGGTGGTTTAGCATTTTAAGTATAAAACAAAAAGAAAATAATCTTTAACACCTGGCGTGTATCGGTGAGGGTTCACATGTATATCTGGAGTCAAGCCCGGCGCTAGGGTATAAGGCGCCCGCCAGAAAAACTGGTATAGGCGCCCTTCAGATTATTTTTTTAAATTAAATTTTATCTTCAAAATTCATGTTTGCCCCCCCCCCAACGGGGGCGCCCACCAGCAGAGCATCCCATGCAGGCTCGTTATCGCCGGTCCTATCTGGAGTCGAGAACCTCCAGTAATTATGTTTCTAATTATACAGACTGTTTCAGCACAAACGCCCACCTTTCACAATTTCTTCAATTATTACAATATTCGTTTGCAACCATTAAGAACTTAAACTAGGGCACCTAAGAACCTAGTTTAAGTTATTGAAGGTTGCATACGAATACTTTAATAATTAAAGAATCCATGAAAGGTGGGCGCTTGGCCTGAAACAGTCTTTATTTGATAAGTATATTTAAAGCTGAACAGCTGCAGGATTGGCTTTCAATACAAAGGGGTCCAGGTACAAGTGTAATTTTAAGGAGCATTTTACAATAAGAAACTTGAGTTTTTTTTCACCAAAAGACAAACAAAATACAAAAGAAAATGTTTATGTATTGTTTGCGGTCCCTATAAAGTTAAGGGCTCGGCTGCATCTATCCCTTCCACCCTTTTTGTGGAGAGGTTAGATGACAATACCGGCAACTGGAAAAAATCAATTGTTTTCAATGTAAAAAAAAAACAATTAATCAAAATGAAAAGTAGCGAATCACGCATGTCCCTCCAGACGAATTAACAACTTATCATTTCATGCATGCCGATAAGAGAGTTAATAGAGATTCCCCAATTGGCGTCACGTATTTCGGGTACTTAACGGTTTTAATTCATAAACAACATGTACACAATAATCCAGCTGGTTTTATTAAGACCTGAACTACATTGTTACATTCACGCTTATATAAACAAAAGGGAACATCTTACTTTATATAAAAAGGGACTGCTTGTTCTGTGTTTACGAAAGTACTTGTAGCATAACAATTCCATCGATCTCACATTGACGACTTCCAATTTTAGATGCAATTTCTAAATTGGAACACAACTGTTATACGATCTACATAATCGTTACGCCATGTTAAATTAAATATAAACTAATATAAAAAAAGAAAGTTATTTAAATATAAAATCGCCAGAAAAAAATATGATATAAATGAAATTAGATTAGTAATTTATTTTTTAGCTTTCTTCGATTTTGGACCAGCACCATTTTTACCTACATTCCCAACAGCAGACCGACGTGTTACACGTGGTGTATTTGCTACAGATTGCTGATTATCTTGTTGTTGTTCTGGTTGTTGCGCCTGTTGCTGCTGATTCTCATCATCTTCATTACTTTTCAAATTTTCATCCTCTTGTTCCTGTTGACTTTCTGTTTGTTCTTGTTCTTGTTCCTGTTGTTCAGTGGAAACATCTTCGTTTTGTTGGACTTCACTATTATCACCAGCTTCATTCTTATCTGTACTCTCTTCAGTTTCATTACATGCTTCTTCCGGATCGTACATTTCTTGATCTTTACCATTCAATGCAGCCATTTGTTCGCTCTCTGTAGTTTCATTCAAATTTTTACCATCACCTTCGCCACCATCTCCAGTGTTATCACCATCGCCTTCTCCAGTTCCTGTAGTTTCTTCATTTTCTTGTTCTTCTTCACGTTTACGTTTTCTTGATTCAGCTTCAGCAGCAGCAGCTTCAGTTTGTCTCTTGTATTTAAGTTTGACTGCATCAACGAAAGCATAATAATGGCCTTCAGTTTTTAAATGAGCCTATGGAGTTATAAAATTGTAATTAAATAAAATTCGAGTGATTCAGGTAATTTGTACAAATTACCTGAGCTAATTCTTCATTTTTGAAACTCCTAAAACAGATTTCACACAAGAAACCATTGAATGGTTTCAATGTTTCTGATCCAAGTGGTCGATTCTTCTTATAAGATGGTATACGATTTTGTAGATTATTTAAATCATCACTCAACTCCAATATGGGATGTTCATCCTCAATTTCCATACTCTCTTCTAATAACGGTTCAAGATTAATTTCCAAATTCTCTTCAATAATTTCACCATCTGTTGAATGAAATCATTAATTTGTGAACTTATAGAAATATTATTGAATTTTTCACCTTCACCACCGACTTTATTTTGCAGATATTCATGCAAATGTCTTAAATGTTCCGGTGTAAAACGATGATCAACCCAATCCATACGCGATGGGAATTCCTTATTACAAATCTCACAGCTTGGATGTAGGAAACGTTTAAGACGTTGATGTCCCTCAGTTCTGAAAATGATAAAATTAGAACCACACAAATAAAACAAAACAAAAAAACAAAAACATACTTGCGATGTGCAATAATTTTTCCAAGAAACTTCAAATCGCACATATTACAATGACTTTCTGGCTCTTGGAATTTACGACTATATTTATTTTTACTTAAACGATGCATACGATTCAATTCAATAACTTTCTTTTCTTCAGCTAAACGCATATTTTCACGTAAAATATTCACAGTAATATGGAAGCTCTCTTCCAAACTTTGTAGCATTTGCTTGTGAGCACGTCCTAAATTGAAACAATTTTAATATCTTTATTATAAAAGTTGTAACCTATTAAGCATATGAAAACTGCATCCGCTTCTACAAGAATTTCAACTTTGTATTTATTGGTCTTTATTTAAGCTGACTTTATAACCCTTCTAGTAAAGGAATAATGGAAGTGGAAACCCTTGACGATAAGTTTTTCCCCAAAAACTATTTGAGATTTATTTAATAACCAGTCAATCTAGGACCATGAACTTTTACACAAAAGGTCCTGACATAAAGTAGTTTCGCAGTAAGAAAAGATACTTGAAAATTCATCTTTCAATAGGATTAAAAACAATATGAAAGTTTGCGTGGAAAATGATCCCTTTTTAAAGTTATGAATATGAAAATTAGTGCCCACGCTTTGAGAAATACGTTATTTTTGCAACTAGAAGCGTAGATATTGCTATCGGATCTATTTGTTAAAAAATATCTCGAGTAGTTTCTGCAAAAAATATTGTTTATCACCCACCATTATTCCCTTACGATACAACAATAAAAACAAGGTGAGATAAGAACTCTTCATCCGTGAAGCGAGTGCAACTTTCAAATGGGAAAGTTTACAATAATACCTCGTATATGTTTTTGGAATGATTCCCCATCCCACATATCCTTGTTACAAACGAAACAATGTAATAATTTTTGTGGCACACCATAATATTTCCCTTCTAAATTGTATTGTTCTTGTTTCTTATCGTCAGTCGTATTATCCTGTTCTTGGTCACCACCATCATCACCTTCTTCATTCTCCTTTTTAATATCGTCAGTTTTCTCATCTTTCCATTCACGTTTCATTTCATCATTCTGCTCATCACCATTACCAACAGTCGGATTTTCATCGCCTTCAATACTTGTTTCACTTTTTACATTCACATTTGATTGATCTTCATTCGTTTGAGTTTCATTTTTATTTTTCTCAAATGATTTTCTCGGTCCGGATTTATTTCGATCACCACCGCCGCCGCCGCCACCACCACGTCCTCCAAACGAATTTCGTTGACGATTCGGTCCTCGACCGGAATCCATCTGACGCCAACCTCCATTACGACTCTAATAATTGTGTGTTGTTGTTTATTGTTATTATTCTAGTTAATGTTATAAAAAAATCTAATTTTCAAGTATTTTATTTGGTAGGTTATTTTTCGATTTTTTTGCCCTTTTCGTTCAAAATTTTAGTAAAAATAAAATAGAAATTAAAAAAAAACAACACCATCAACAGAATAGTACTTTAAATGACACAAAACACCTGGAATTTGTATCTTTACCAAATTCTACACAATGCAAACAACAAAATTCAATCAAGTTGAAGAAATATTTCTAGTCAAAGTACACAATCACTGATGATGGAAAAATGTGTGTGTGTACTTTTGGAATTTGTTTTTATTGCTTCAATCAAATCGTAAATTGACTAGAACAATTGTGTAAAATATTCGATTGATGGTTGATTTATTGCGAAAAGAATTGGATTAATAGCCTAGCCCTCGTTTAATCGTTTGTTTACCAGATTATGAGATAAATCACAAATTAATGATGACTTTCAACCAAATCATCATTTTGGAAGATGCATTTGTTTTAGGGGGCTAGTGCTAAATTAATCATCAATCAATCAATAAAATTGCATTTTTGATCAAAAAAACAAATAAATAAGAGAAAAAAACTACAATTTTTGTATAAAATGTATATAATATAGAATATATAGAAAGATTTGGGTAACAAAAAAAAATCATACCTTGTAAGGTTCATTTCGTCTAAAATCAGATCGGCCTCGGTTGCCAAACCGACTAAAGGAATCACGATTATCTTGATGAGAAAAAGCAGGAGATGTATTCAAAGAAAGTAAAGATGGTGGATTTGTCAATTGTTGCTGTTGTTGTTGTTGTTGCGGTTGTAATAAGTTGGTTAATGCTAGAGCAAGTTGTTGTGGACTTGTTGTTAAATGATTTAACAATCCACCTCCAGCACCACCACCGGCGCCGCCACCGCCACCACCTCCTCCACCACCGCCACTCTGATTGAAGGAGGTAGAAGAATTTGGCATATTATTACCCTGCCAAGGGCTAACATTATTTCCTTGAAATGGATGATGTTGTTGTGAAAATGAACGATTTCCACTACCAAGACCGCCTGCTCTTTGATTTCCGCCCATCCCACCAGGTCTTCGATTTGCCATTATTTTGAGTGGTTTGAGAGTGGTTTTTTTTTTATATTTTGGTTTTTGGAAATTTTATTTTTGGACTCGACAACTATAGAATGGAAAACAGAGCAATAAAGAAAATTATTTTGTTTGAGATAAATTGGACGGGAAAATATTTCTATAATACCGGCGAATTGTAAATTCTAAAAAATAGTTCTTTCTTTTTTTCACTCGTACATAGAAATTGATAACTGTTTCTTTTTTTTCTACTACAAGCTATTTACTGTACTATGTATGTATAAAAATATGCTGCATACAAATTTACTTACCTAACACAATTAAAAGATGATCTTTATGGATAAACGATAAAGAAAATTGTTTAATTGTTGGAAAAACCAAGGAAAAACGTTGAATATTTTCCACACAGTTTGGGAACAAAAAAATGCCAAACACCTTACAAAATGGCGTCCAACTTAATCGCCGAATCAGAAAACGAAATGGCACCGACGCCGGTTCATCAGCGACATCTATTATCACTTGAATGAACACTATGAGGAATTCTAGAATAAATCTAAAAGTAATTATTATTTAAATAATTGTGATTACTTTTATCTGTGTAGCTAGTCATTATTTACAATAATTTACAATTATTTCTACTATAATTAAACATAAATTGTATTTGTTTGCTTTTATTTGCTAATAATTATAAACCACAGAATAGTTTCTAATATTACTAACAGATGGCAGGCATATCGAACAATCTAGAATTAGTGCAGCAGTTCTCAACGGTGATCCACAAAACATTTCTTTTTATCTCGAGAAATTTTATTGTAAGTGTTTCTGTTGAAATCTCAATTATCATTACGTATATTATTTTTTTTGTCACAAAATTTATAAAATATGTTCACCGATTCGTAAGAAAATAATTTTGGGCAAACTATATGTTTGAGCAACACTGATCTGGAGTGTTATACCGACATATATACCGTTAGTTTCAATTTAATTGAGAACATAACATATTACCCACCGCAATTCAAATATCCAAAAGAATTTTGCAATACTTTTTAACTAAATATAAGAATTAAAGTCCATACCGTTTTTGAGCTACCGGAAGAATATATTGCAGTAAAAATAAAGAAAAAAATTGGGAAAATAGGACGTTGTCGAATAATGGGTTAAGCTGTGTTGTTTACAATTTGATGTGATCGTTATAAATTTGAACTGAATCATTCGCGTATGCACAGATCGCATTTTCTGGCACTTTCTGGATTGTAAACAGAAATCGGGACATACGTGAATAGTTCAGATGGCAAACATTTGGATCACTACCAATTTATACAACGTGTCCAAAAGCCCGAAAAGTGGAAAATCTTTTGCGAAAAATTGAGTTTCAAAGGTTTACTAGTATACCATACCCAAGGCATGAAACATCAGTAAATAGATATGTTGGATACAAAGAAGCTAAATCATTGGAGGACTTAATTGTTTTGCAAAATGTGACCATATCTTTGTTTCATGTATGTACCATAGAAATTTCGCACTCTAATTTATCAAATTTCATTTTTTGGTTGAACAATTCACGGATTCGCATGAAAGTATTGTTTCTGAGGAATAGCCGTAGCTAGAGTGGGATAAATGAGGTATCTTCATCCCTAAAACATGGGAAATAGGTTCTCACTATATTGTACAGAGGCTAATCAAAAAATTTTATTCTTAAGTTGCAACAACTATCTTTTAAATATAAGCAAGTTGGCTTACCTAGGTAACGTTCTTTGTCCCTGCCTAAATGCAGTCCTGGTTAGGCTTATGATTTGATTGTGAGATCTGTTTGGCACGTACTTGCATCCTATTTGACAAACGATTTAAAGATAAGTATATTTAGAAGAGGCTTAAGAAGCTTAAGCCTCAAAGGATCGTTTCAAAGTATCCTCATAACCCAGTAGTGTTCAATTCAACCTATAAGAAGAACTACCAAAGTAATTTGCAGGAGGCAAAATCTAGAGACTGAAGTTTTCATCCATGTGTCATATGAATTTCTCTCCTTTTTTCGATTACGCAGTCTTAAAACGAAAGGCTTTGCGTTAGGGCGCATTACTCTCTGCTACCGAGGTTTGCAAAAGTATGCAATACGAAATTTAAGGTTCTGAAAACGGCTCAAATTAACTGTAAAAGGGCAAGTAGGCTAATTGAATTGTAATATTGACAGTCCATAAATTTTGCGTTTTGAGCATTTCCAGTTGCTTTTTTTCAATTCATTCGAAAATTATCGTCTTTTTGATGGTGTAAAATATGGCCAACAAAAACAACCAAGACTTTTTTCAATCATTAATAAATAAATATCGCGACCGAACAACCGACTTAGAACGAAGAGAACAAGAATTAATGTTACGTACCGAAATGTTGCAAAGACTAATCGATGATCGTAAATTTGAAACAACATCAATTTCTTCACTACCCATCGAATCCACACAAAGACAAGGGAATGCCTGTAAATGTTCATCGTATCCTGACACACCGGAACTAGAACAGCACAAAACCAGCTTCTTTCACAATCTAATCAAAGCACTATTGGATCGAATTTATTCAAGTCAAGAGCATGGACAAGTCGGTGATGTACGAGGAACTGGAGATACTCAAGCAGGTACGCAGGAAGTTAGCACATCGACTACAAGACTAAGGCCTCAAACGGCAACAGGAGAGTGTGGCTGTATGCCACCGATAGCTCAACTACAATCGCTAACTTCCGTAAGACCTGAAACAGCCCCAAGGAATTCAAACGATAAATTAGACGTGTTTTCGCTGAAATCTGAGGATTTGATACAGATCGATAATCTACAAAAATTATTAAATGATCAGAAAAATTTAGACAAACACATCAAGGAATTGGAACAAAAAGAACGTATCTATCGGGAATTTCTAAAAGAACAGAAAAATGTTGATAAGAACCCACAATTATCGGAAAATAATTGGGTAAATAAGAAATCGACAAATTTCGATGAAAACAAACAATTATGCGAATTGAGATTGGAGAATATTATGTTGAAGAACGAATTGAAAGACTTGAAGGCGGATATTCGTCAAAATTTGGAACGGATCGAAGGTCCGATGCAATTTAAAGTGGAAAGTGAACGATACAAATGTATAAAATTGGAAGAACAATTAGAACAGCAAACCAAAGAATTTCTTCAACAACAGCAATCCGATTTGAATGAAATAAACGCGTTAAGAATGGAATTATCGAATACTAATGCGACTTTATTCCAATTGAATCAATGCAATCAAGAATTGAATCAAATGAAACAACAATTGGAAGCGAAAATCCAACAATTAGAAGACGATTTGATACGCCAGAAATTGAGCGATTTCGAAACAATCAAACGTTTAAATGAAGCATTAGAACAATCGAATCGAACTGCACAGGCAACACAAAGGAGAGAATCATGTAATTTACAGGAAATCGCACGGGAATTGAGTGAAACATTGAGAGAAATCGGACCGAGCGGTGAATCTTCCACATTACCACCGGATATCCAAACAACAGCCCAATACGTTAAAGAATTGGCGGTTTTAGTCGATAATAAACTACCACCAAGACCGACCACAACAGCACCCAGAAGTGTTCCTCCTACAGTAGATACCGGAGCACCTTCAGCGGCAATCGAGGAGCCTGTAGTAGTGCATCAAGAACAAGCCGCAGCGGTTGAAAACGAACAAGCTCCACCTCCAACACCTGTTGAAACTCCGCAAACTAATGCACAAGGGGAGAATATTACACCGTTTGTACGCACTCCAACGCCACCGTGTATATGTGTTACACCCCCCGATAATAATGCAGGCGATGATGTGGTTGTTGTAATGCCAACTAACGAGAATATCACATCACAATCATCGAGATCGTTAAATCAAGTCGCGAGTGGGACAATCGTACAGGAACAACAACCAACATTACCGCAACAATCAGTGAGTCAGACGAGAACTGACGAGAGGCCCCCACAATTACCATCGATCCCTGAAACACAAGTCGAAATTCTAGACCAACCCTGTCAGAATGTTGATCTAACGGCGTTAATTACAAAATCGGGTAATCTGGAGGTGATTACCAAAGGACCCGAGGGTGTTGTCGAGGGATGGATACAAAAAAATCCATCGGGCAGTATTCAATTTACTGCAGAGATTAAACTACGTCCACCACAAGTAGATAATAGAGATTCAATTGCGAGATGTATCGAAGCGGCGGAGCAGATTGGAAATCAAGGGGCAAATGTAAATCCAGAGGCAAATGTAAATCCAGAGGCAAATGTAAATCAAGAGACAAATGTAAATCAAGAGACAAATGTAAATCAAGAGGCAAATGCAAATCAAATTGAAGACGTACCAAACGAAAACAATCAATAATAAATGATTAAATTTAATGTTATCGAATAAATCAGTCTGTTTTATTATTGATATTGTGTACGAATTGTTGATGTTCGATTTAATGATCGCATATGTCCCTCGAATAATGCATCATTTATTAATTTCTTTACAAAAGGCACCATCTCGACGGGCATATGATTCAGTTCTTCTGTAACATAATTACCAAACGCTACATATCTACTATTGTTATTATCGATTGAATCAGATCCATCGATTGGTGTACAATCAAATAACCGTTCAGATCGCAATCGTTTATTTGCGTTATTATTCGATAGGTGTTTATTTGTTCGTTTTTTATTATCGTTATTACTATTCGATATTGATGAAAAGTCTTGATATGTTGTCGATTCGAATCCTGCAGACTCCGTTGGTTCTTCCCGTTTCAACTCGTCAGTCTCTATTAAAGAATTCGAATCGTCCTGCAATCATCAATCAATTAATTATTATTTATAACTCGTCAATATTTGTAATAATTACTATATTTTCTATATCATATCTATCAATCGTGTTATTACTGTTGTTATTGTTGTACGTGCGTCTTGTGACTAATTGTTCGTCGAGGAACGACATCAGATCGTAATACCATAAAGTCGGCGAGTACAATTCCCCTTTGCATTCGTACTGTTTAACTTTTTTAAATTCTTTATTATAAACCGTACGTAAATTGTTAATTTTGCTTTTAACCGAATCGATTGTGGCTGTCGGTTCGTATTGTTGGAATTTCTCTAATAAGATTTTATAAGCGGCATCTCGTTCATTGGTGTTGTGATATTGTAGATCGCTCTTTTTCCACAAACACGGTAAACTACGGTAAATTTCAATAAATTCCGATATAAAATCTTGATCTTTATACACTGTACACATATTGTTTTTATTGTGTTTTCATTTGTAGCTGACGATACGATATCGGATACGATAATGTAGGACAGATCGATCAAACAATGTTGCCATTTCAGATCCGATTCCTTTGCAACATTTCAAATTCGACCGATTCAATTAATATTTGGCCATCTGAGCATTTAAATAGATTTAAATTTTTGATTATCAACGATTTTTTTGGAATTGTTAACAAATTGGACACTAATCGAATATTAAATCTGATACAATTGAGCTACAGTTAGACAAATCATTAATAGAGATGGCGCTAAGGGATGGTAAATATTTTGAAGTGAGATAAGAAATGAGTGCTACGAGCGTCATCTTTGGTCGTATCACTAAAGCTTTAAAAGGTCTTTTCGTTATTTGTCTTAATTTATAGTTATTTAAATCCAAATTGAAATACGATTCGTTAAATACGGATTTTTATTGTTGAGTTTGAAACTTTCAGATTTATTCAGATTTTAAATCTCGAATTTAAATTCGCCGCCCTTAAATTATCCTTGCTCCAAACCATGAAAGTGATTGTAGCGACCTCTGAATATGTTTCTATTCTTACAATTATGCGGCTATTTTGAACAAAACATCCCGTCAAACTGTTAATAGATAATCATCAATGATTACGGTAAGCTAGAAAAGTATAATAATTGTTATTTAAAAGTGGCATTTTTTAAATTTACCGCATTTTGTAATAGTTCTGAATTTACTCGAAAGAGGGCTCTATTATTTCAATACATTAGGGTTGCTTTACACTTTACACCGAATCGTATTATACAGCATGTCCCTCGTAAATGTAAATCTGAAAACGCGACACAATCTGATTCGTGAACTAGCGCGCTCTCTTAGTCATGTTGAAGATCTGGCAATCAGGATTCTTCATTCTACCAATATAAGCGTAAGCTTGGTCCTAAGCTCTCAGAAACTTATCATCACTTTAAATAAGATTTATTTTAAAACAGAAAACTTAAATCTGCGACAAAGCCAAATGACCCTTAATGAAAGTGATAAAAGGCTTATTTAATATAACTCCAATTCTGAATCGAGGCTTTGCAACTGAAGAAAAATTAAACCCTAGGTGCTTATGTTAGTGTTCCGAAGCGCGGAACCGATCGACGCATAAAAACGCACACACTTGATTTCACTAAAACTGTATATAAATGCAAAAATGTACAGAAACTAGAACAACCATTAATAGTAAATTAGTGAAACATAGATTTTAGACCCATCTCTCGAGGCTAACGTTGCGCAGTTCTAAATGTGTGGGGCCTTTTAAATCACACAGGCTTAGTTGTAAATGTGAACGACACTTTTCTGAAATTCTACACCACTAAAAGTGAAGAGATTTTGTGCTTATAAAGTTATTAAAACGGTGCTAAATTAAACTGCGCGCAGATCTGCAGTTTACTGGATTCAAAATTTAAGTCTAGAAACCATTAAGTGTGTTCTGCGCATACACAAGTGAGTCAGTTGTGGATGATCGATGACTTTAAACCGTAAAGAACGCAATGAATTTTCTACATGAAGGGTCCTACGCTCCAGCGTCTAAGTGTAAATGCAACACACGCCACGCTCCGTCGCAGTCCGTTAGATAGTCAGGATTGTGTATTACAATAATGTGGACTAGCACCTGTAACCCTATGATTTGCGTTAACACAGCAGATTCTGGAGCGCACGATGGAGTGTGGTTTGAAAGGTCCATTTTCACACGCTCCTTTATGACGCAGTTCGGAACGCTAGTGTAAAACCTCCAATGGTAGGAAGTGATCTCCATTGGATTTGCATTTACGCCGCGATTTCTGTCCTGCGTGGTGAACTGAGCTTTAACGCGCGTGGCAGAATGCTTTGGAACGCCATTGTAAAAGTTCCATTGTGTAACTGCCTTTACGTATTTGTTTACGTATACCAAATACATATTTACAGAATTTACAAAAATTCATTTTTTCTTCAAATAATAATAATAATAATAATAATAATGATGCCTAACACTTTAGATCGATTATTTCTATCTTATGAAAGTAGCTTTTAATTGATGCTTTGTACGACAAATGGCAAATTTGGAAATCCTGATGGAATTTGAAAAGTTCGACAGGTGGACTTTGAGTAATTGATTAGATAACACGCTCAACAGTTGAACAATTGACAAATCCGCCCGTACATATGTTATCAGTTGTATTGATATAGAAATGGCAACAAATCAAACGAAACACCGATTAATTGGTGCAATTGATGCAGGCACATCCAGTGTACGTTTCCTGCTATTCAAAGCTGGCACCGCTGAAATCGTTGCATCCCATCAACAGGAAATTGCACAAATCTTCCCAAAAGAGGGCTGGGTCGAACAGGATCCAAAACGAATTATCGAATTAATACAATTATGTATCGAAAATACAGTGAATCAATTAATGAAAATCAATTACAATATCGACGATATTGTGGCTGTTGGTATCACGAATCAAAGGGAATCGACAATTGTATGGGATAAGATTACAGGTGAGCCGTTACATAACTCAATTGTATGGTTGGATATGCGTACAACTACAACAATCGAGAATCTACTCGATCAGATTCCGAATAAGACGAGAAATAAGAATTATTTAAAACCATTGTGTGGTCTACCGTTATCACCGTATTTCAGTGCAGTGAAATTGAAATGGTTGCAAGATAATGTGCCAAAAGTCAAGAAGGCGATTGCAGCCGGTACTTGTTTGTTTGGTACCGTTGATTCGTGGCTATTGTGGAATCTAACAGGTGGCCCGAATGGTGGTGTTCATATCACTGATGTCACCAATGCATCCAGAACAATGCTAATGAATATCGATACATTAAAATGGGATCCAATGTTGTTGAATTTCTTCGATTTATCACCGACAATCCTACCGGAAATCCGTTCGAGTTCCGAAATCTACAGTTACATCAAAGATGGTCCATTATCGGGCGTACCACTAGCCGGTTGTTTAGGCGACCAACAATCCGCCCTTGTCGGCCAACAGTGTTTACAACGGGGACAAGCTAAAGCTACCTACGGTACTGGATGTTTCCTGCTTTACAACACCGGCAAGAATAAAATCGAAAGTCAACATGGTTTACTGACGACGGTTGCTTACCAATTGGGGCCTAAAGAGTTACCGGTTTATGCGTTGGAAGGTTCGGTTGCTGTAGCCGGAGCTGCGCTGAATTGGCTACGTGATAATCTAAATATACTGCCGAGTTTCAAAGAGGTGCAAAATCTCGCCGAAAAAGCCGAAGTTATACAGAGCGGTGAAGTGTATTTTGTACCGGCGTTTAGCGGATTGTATGCGCCGTATTGGCGACAGGACGCCCGCGGGTAATTCTTATTATCATCAAAAAAATCTCAACTAATTTAAATTTTAGTATAATTATCGGTATAACTGAAGACACAAATTCGACACACATCGTACGGGCAGCTTTAGAAGCGGTTTGTTTCCAAACGAAAGACATCCTCGACACTATGAACAAAGATTGTGGTTCCACATTAACGCAACTTCAAGTCGATGGTGGTATGACAACGAATTCGTTATTAATGCAATTACAAGCCGATTTAGCTGGTGTAACGATCATTAAACCGAATATGGCGGAGACCACCGCTTTAGGTGCAGCCATGGTAGCCGGTGCCGCTGTAAATTGTTGGAATTTAAACGAGAAAATACCAATTCGGTCGGATAGTTGGCAACCGAAATATACAGAAGACGAACGCGATTTGAAGTACTCTAAATGGAAGATGGCAGTAGAACGTGCCATCGGATGGGATTTATAAAAATTTGTTATATATTTTTAAGTAATAGATTTTATATTTGTTAATAAAAATATACATAAATTGACGATTTTATGGTGTTGTGGAGCGTGTCGCCTGTACATATTGCGAATACCGCGGCTTTACCGATCGATCAATCATCAATACCCTGAGGATAAAGTAAAGTAGAGCACCGAAAATCGATTCGCCCAGACCTACCAACAGGACAACAGCCCATCCAGGGAGTGCAGGCTCTCCTATAGGATTCAAGTGGATTAAATTGATTAAAAAAAATTACGACTTACGATAGTAGGTGCGGATTATTGTTCGTCGTCCTTTTATGATTTTCCGTCTCGCTTCGATCTGCTGTCCGATCAATAGAACTAAACAAAGAATTGTAAATGATTAAGTTTACGAATTAAGAAATATTTACCGATCGATAATAGCAATAATGTTCGAGGTTTTAAGAGATTCATCTTCTCGGCGTTACAACAGCGGCTAATTTGGTACAATTTCAATGTTTCAACACAATAAAAGTGTTATCTTATTAGTCAAACATGGAATTAAAGTGAGTAAAAAAGTAAACAATTGTGAAATTTGTTTACAATTCGAGGAAAATGGACGACACGATTTTCTAAAGAAATTAATCAGATTTAATGTAATTTAACTTTAATAGTAAATATTCTTAGCCAGTACATTATCCAAGCATATAAGTATACAAAAAACTGAAATAACAATACAAAACAAGGCCTGGATTTGTTGTGTCCCGTTTAGATAAAGAATGCAAATGCACACAAGAATGGCGCGTGCAAAATAACTGACAACGAACATGCAATTAATGCACCTTTCGCTATTAAATTAAATTAAAATCAAAATTCGTTCTAATTAAGCCAAGTTTGTTATTAATCATTGATTGTACGAATCCATTTTAAGCACCCTCCGAGGCCGTCATTGCCATCACAGTAAAATTAACATCTTCAGCATCACGTTCGATGAATTGACGGCAAATCTTTGCGGCATCGTTCAAGAACGTATCGGGCGTTGTTGGTCCATGATTGATTGGGAATTCTTTACGGCCATCCAATTCGTACAAATAACCGCCCTTTTCGACCAACGCCACAAAATGGTGGTTGACTTTTTGATTAGGATCCACCTGGAATAATTCCTGTAAATTATAGTGTAAATAATTTTTAAATAAATACTTCAGTTTGGCCTTCCATCGCCAATTCCTGGTGGGCTGTGAGTAGATTCAAGACTTCATCTTTGAAACTATCCGGTGTTGAGGCTTTTATCAATAATTCGCCGCGTTGTTCCGGTGTCATTTTCTGTGCTTCATTCAAGATATTCTTGAACGGTCCGTCATCAAGACCGATCCGTTCCGCATTGTTTGCAATACAATGGATCAAAGCTATTGTACCGCACGCGTTCGATACGTATTGTTTCATATAGAATAAATCATCGACTACAACTTGACCCTTTTCTTTCAACTCGGTCTTCTCCTGTTCGGCGTGTTTATAGAATTCTTCGCTACACGGGAACAATAAGATTAAGGCAACACACGGTTTTGGTACCCATTCCAAAGCGTCCCCGTCCAAACCGAAAACGTCCACGATATTCCATTTATTCGGTACACCGAGTAAATGGAGAAACTGTACGTGGTGCAATTAATTATTCAATAAAGGATGATTCTAGAAAGTTAAGATACTTACTTTATTCATCACCTGTAATACAAGAAAATCAGTTTGTAATATGCGAAAATAGGGAAACAGGCCTACTTACATCGGGATTAGATTCTAGCGGTAATAACGACATGATTTCAGGACAATTTTCAGGATTTCTGCAGCCGGTGACTCGATAGATTTCAGATGACAAAAGATTGACAACTGTCAAAAAACGCCGGATAACCTCAAATTATTTGAGCGAAAAATCGATAACACCACCCAGAAAACAGCAAATTACACCATTTTTACCACAACATCAATTATTTATTTATTTACAAATAATAATAATAGTAATAATAAAATAATAGTAATTGGAATAAATTTGAGGTTATGTTTACAAGACGATGACCGAAGACAGCTTCAACATCGACTGTTCGGATGACGAATTCAAAGACATCCGCGGCCCCTGGGAACCATCACCCGAGATAATCGAACAACTCTACAATCAATTGGACAAAAACGAGATACCGGAATTGAATTGGAAATGTCCGGGATATCGATCACCATCGCCGGAGATCAAAGAGACACCACAAGAGGAAATCGAGCCGAAACAGTCTGATTGGACGCGATTTCGCTGTATCATTCTAATACTGATAATTTTGTAGGATCGAGGATAAGTCCGATTTTGATTTTATGGACGAAACAACATCACCCACTTTTAAGATACGCAACAAAGGCGAGGAGACTTTGAAAGGTAGTGCAAAGAAGAAGACAACATCATTGGATGGTGTTATCAATAATATGCGACGGCATAATCTATTGCCGCCCAATTCTGGACCGTAGGGTTAAAAACAACACAAATCTAGGAACTGATTTTATTGTTTTTTTTTTTGTTGCAATAGAGATTCGTTTTTGTTTAGAATAAATACAAATGTGTAAGTGTCCGGATTTTCCTGAAATCTGATTGAATAAAAATAAGCGTCGAATTACTAATGGCAATTCTATAATCGGATCAAATCTCCTATCTTTGTGGTGCCGGTTTTGGTTTGGGCATTTTACCTAATAATGCTTGTATCTCTTTTTTCTCATCGTACGTTTTCCATAATTCAAATAAATTAATAATATACCTTGCTATCTCTTGTATACGTTCAATATCGACGTTTAATTCGGCAAACCATGATTTGTGGTCTTTCTGTAAGATAACACATGCGATTTGCAGACAACCAATAGCGATCTGATATGGTGGATACAATAATGAGACATCGGTACGTAGAGAATCGTTCACAATTCGCCATGCCAATGTTAATAATTGTTCTTCATGTCCGATATCTTGAACTAATTGCAATAGTGGCCGATATGGTTGATAGACGATTAAACAACAATCTAGATTCTCTAATAAATAAAATTCGCATTCTAATATATGATTACTTCTATATGGGAATTCTTGAGTGTACGCATAACTGAATTTATTCTTAACTGAAAATCGTAAATTGTAAATGTAAGAAATACTTAATAGAACTATCAGGTGCGGACTGGCTATTGCACGCTGGAAACTACGTACTGACGGTTTGGCATGTTGTTATCAGTCTGTTATTGGAAATCACACCGAACTCCTCAACTTTTGATGCCAAAAATATACAGGTCGGTGCTAGTAATAATGGATCTATACATTTCAAAGAGTTTCTAGCATAGAAACGTTTAAAATAAACGGTTGCCGTTGCAATCACTTGTTGACGTAACTTTAATTGTTCACCTAATGTTTGAACAACTACAACAAAACATTTCAAATTAACCAACTGGTTGATTTGTGTATAAAATTTTGTTTACCGCTAGCGAAAAATATAAAGATTTTCTGGTATTCTTCTTCTGTTAATATAGCCAAATCATGTTGGCGTTCTCTAATTAAATCTTGTTTATCTAAAATCCATTGCTGGCTATGAAGATACAATCAATTAATTGTGTTTAAAAAATTATTGTAATTTGGGTACTTACTGATGCGAACTTTGCCAAAAATTACCAGCCATTCTAATAAGATTTAATTAAGAGAAATTGTTGTTAAAGGTGTTTGAAAATAAAATTTCAGGGGTTAAAAAATGTATTCAGTCAACACAATAAAAATCTTCAGGATTAAGGGATAGTCAATTTGACAACAGTACATTCGAACTACCATCAATTTGAACTACTACCACAGAACGGGATTGATTTCAATTATAGCCGCGTATCTGCGTGATCATTCGAGATGAATGAGCATAAGACGAATACGCACAGTGTTCTTTCCAGGGGCGGACTGGAAATTGCAAAGTGGTGCAGGCTCTAGACAACGGCGGCTCCTGTATTAAAAAAGAGAAAGACTTTCAACTGCGGTAGTTTATATAAAAAATACACAGACTGTTATATACAGACTGTTTCATGAACGAATATACAGACTGTTTCAGCACAAGCGCCCATCTTTCACAACTTCTTAAATGATTAGAATATTTGTTTTGTAACCTTCAAGAACTTAAACTAGGACCTTTTGGTTGAAACAGTCCGTATATGTCCAAATAATGCAATGTTAAATGAATGCATGCGTAGCTGTCACTGACACCCTGGGGCTGCCTGCGCAACTCGAGATGTCTTCACTAAACTACCACTCATTTAATCTAGTGCTTCCGGTTTTGGTTTCACGATCGCAAATGGTGATAGTTGCCTTATTTGTGATGAGAATGCGAAGTAGAAATAGAAACTGTACAGTAAAAAAGCGACACTTACAGTGTGGCGCGTTTTCTATGATTTATAGGATGTCCCTTAAAAGAAAGGCTCGTATAAAATAACTCATGAGTCGTGACTAATGGGCGGATATCAGCTCCAAGATGGAGCAAGGCAAATTCTAGTCTCCTGACAAATTCGTATACAGCGTATTGGCCACAGCCGTTGTACCTGCATGCTCTAGCTTTTCTTGTGAAACGTTTTTCTTTACAAATAGTGTCCAAACTTAGAGAAACAGTGGACCAGTTGAACGACTACCGTGACCTCGTGACGTTACAGCGAAAAAACAGGTGCCTAGTTGTACCGAATTTCTATGAAATTCTGGTCGCTCTCTCTCATTCTTTAAAAAGCGGCTCGTCAGGGACAACAAACTGATGATTTTCCCATGGAAATTTCAAAAAAACAATTTTTGACAAAAATAAATTAAAAAAAAAACTTTAAAATTATGAACACATTTTTGTCGATTTGTTCTATGTGTCTTTTCTTATAAATTTATGTAAATACATGCATTAAAATTAATAAAAAAACGAGAGAATTAAAAATTAACTAAAGTTTAATGCGAACAGGGGAATGTCCATTTGGTCATTTCTAACGGAGTGGCGCAGAAACGAAAAATAACTACGCCAATGGTGCATTTGGAGCGTTGTAAATGTTGCCAAATGACCTTCAATCCGCCCTTTAGTCATGACACCTTCCCATCCTAGAGACTAATCAGATTTTAGATTTTTTTCCACTTTCTCCTGTGTCTAGAGCGGCATAAACTGGGCGGCGACAAATTTTGGAATGTAAACAAAATTTTAGATAAAGGGTCTATTACACCCTGTGAAATTGATAATAAACTATGTTACAAATAAAACACAGTCACTTTGCAGAATACTAGCTTTGTAGTAGTTTTTTTTATGTATGGAACAATTGGGTTGATTTTTTCCTGTTTCCTGATCAGTTACGAAGCTTATAAGGCACCGGATTCACCTTATATTTGAAGTACTTTAAGAACATGTACGGCTCTTACAATTAATGTATAATCTTGATTATCGTTTAGGGAGAACATCCTGGAAATATATGTTCTATAACATTACGAAACAGGCACCATTTCAGGCCAGATCTAGGGCTTAATCGGACTTAGCTTCGTGACCGCTTATAACCCGTATGTTTTCAAAAAAGATGAATTTTTCTTTATTACTTCTAGTGCAATTTTTAATATCATTTTACTAGTCCAACTAAAAAAATATTGCTCAGTGAGATATTAAATCACACACTGAATAATTTATTTAGTCGCTTTGCCAATTCTGTATATTAGCTAATATTCTCAAACATAGTTGACGAGCACGAGCACAACATGGCAACAGAGCGTTCGACTTGGTGCAGAAAAAGTACGCACCCGTGCAGTGCACAGGAGCGCTCCCAATTTATTTTTAAGTCAATTTTATATTAATTAATTATTACTTTAAAATAATGTCACTTATGAAAAATTTCAAATTAACATTCTCGATAGTGTCAAGAAATTCTAGAAAATATCTAGGATGTAATTATAATCTTCTCCACCAACAACAAGACAATTACTATTACAACAACGAAAAAAGATCATATTTAAAACATTTATCATTGCTGGCAACTGGTTACCTTGCCTATAAATTGTATCAAGATGACAATTATAAACATGTATCGGCTGCAACAACATTTTCAAATTCAAGAAAAGATCATTTCAATTTTGTTGCGGACGTTGTTGAAGTTTCAGCACCAGCTGTTGTCTATATTGAGATCAAAGATAGTCGACGTGTCGATTTCTTCACGGGTAAACCACTCACTTTATCCAATGGATCAGGTTTTATTGTCAAAAGTGATGGTTTAATCTTAACAAATGCCCATGTGGTCACTTGTAAGCCAGCATGTAAAGTTGAAGTAAATTTACCAGACGGTCGTAATTATCCTGGTGTTGTTGAAACTATAGATATACAAAGTGATCTAGCTACTGTACGTATATCGGCTAACAATCTACCAACAATTAAATTGGGCGATTCATCGAATTTAAGACCTGGTGAGTTTGTTGTGGCTATTGGGAGTCCATTAGCATTGAGTAATACGGTTACTTTTGGTGTTGTCAGTTCAACACATCGTGGCTCAGATGAATTAGGTTTACATGGTAAAAATATGGCGTATATACAAACTGACGCTGCTATCACATTTGGTAATTCTGGTGGGCCATTAGTCAATTTGAATGGTGAAGCGATTGGTATAAATAGTATGAAAGTAACAGCTGGTATCTCATTTGCTATACCAATCAATTATGCTAAAGCATTCCTAGATAGTGCCACGAAGAAAAGTAATCTATTACCGAAAAAGCGCTATATGGGTATTACGATGTTAACACTATCGCCGGAGATTATAACTGAATTACAACAGAGAAACCAACCGATTCCATCGAATATCAAAAGTGGCGTTCTAGTGTGGAAAGTTATTATTGGATCACCCGCTTATAAGTAAGAAATTCCACATTCAATTCTTATAAAATTAAAAATGATTGTTTTTAGTGGAGGACTTCAACCCGGCGATATTGTCACGCAGATAGATGGGAAAGAGATTAAAAGTGCCACTGATGTGTACTCATTGTTAAGCGAATCGACCACACGCAGTTTAACGATGACCGTCTACAGGAACGGACAAAGCTTTCTAGTTAAAATAACACCCGAGAATTTGGAATAATTTATTTGTATATAGAAAATAAAGAATTATCTTTTACTTCGTCGTGACTTCACTTGTGTCCATTCTGAATCTTCCTCCATTGGTGCTTCACCATTCTCGGAGTTATCATCGGAATCACTATCTTTTTGTGTTTGCTCAGTAACTGATTGCGATTGTGACTTAATTAGCCATTGATTCGATGTTGGTAATTTACTGAATTCACTCTCGTACAACTCTACGTTACCATCACCGATTATTTGTAGAAATTTTGATAAAACTGTTGCAATTTCTACACCGAAAAAAATAAGACTCAATCAAGTTTTAAGCGAAGTCGCGGATAAATACAAACCCCGAGTCGATCCGTCTTCGCAAATTGTCTCAAACTCCTCATCCATTATGTCATCTAATGCTTCCTGTATAGCGTCCGTATCAACGTTTTGTGCGTACAAACAATAATTGACCATGTAATCTAAACATTCCAAGGCAATCTGGAAGAATTTGTTAATCGTAAGAATTGTGTAAATTTCAGAGATAACCTCACTTTTTTACTATCGCTCTCGGACGAATGCGTTACAGCCAATTGAAGGCCTGTCCAATTGTTGAATATTTGTTCAACTACTCGCCGAAATGCTTCTTCCATTATTCCAAATTTTATAAAAATTCCCAAATTGGTTTCGTTCTTATTTGAAGGTTATGGAATTAAATCGAAATGTCCCTAAATAACGTAAAAGTTCCTAATGTAAAACGCCCTCTAGCGACTAGAATCGATAACTGTGCAAAAATTAAAACTTTATTTTACACAATTTAACAATTATTATCAATAATTCAGCTTATTTCAAGAATAATTTATGTTAATTTACACTTAATTTATAATATTAATTGATAATCTAGGTGAATTTAGGATAAATTTAAAGTCGGTAAATTTGATGAGATTGGGTCGATGCGGCATCGTGGTATCGGTTGTCAAACAGTTGTCAACATGAAGTTTATTTTGATTAAAAAAAATCTGTAAAATTGCAGATTGTTGAGATTATTCAAAAAAAATTGTCTGAAAATGTAACGATATCAATTGAAATACTCACAATTCCATTCTAATTAGATTAATTCAAGTGTCATATAATCTAAGAACCACAAATTAATGTTGTGGCAATAGAACGTAAATCAATTTTGTTTATAAAAAAGTACATAGCAAAGTCTATAAGTCCAATGATGGATGATTCAAGTAGTATCACATAATAGAAGAAATCTCCAGTTAATGTATAGCAAATAGAAAATAAAACGAATTCATTCGAAAAATGTCCAAAGGAAACGAATTAGATTCAGTTAGTACTGTGCTTTGGCTACAACAGGCTGATGCATTAAATACATTCACAAAGATGTGGTATCACGTCTTCCTATGGGCCTTGTTCTCATCAATATTCGTACATATTGTAAGCAAACAAATTTGGCCTAATACGATAACAAAATCTAATTGTATTTTTTTTTTGTTTGTTTCGTCTACATTTTGTTGTTGATAGATTGCAGGACTTATTGCTTTTCTTACATTAAGAAAACATAAATATGGTAAATTCTTTCCAATAGCAATATTATTAATGGGTGTGATAACACCGGCTGTTACTGGTATACTGAGTAGTGCAGCTATTGCATTTGTTTATAGGGCATCATGTTTACCAATGAATCCATTGTATGCACTATTTTGGGGTTGTGGACAGACTATTTTTACTGCCTGTATGGGCTTTACACGTATCCTAGCTACATTATAATTGTGTATATGAGCAATGAACTTTTTTTTTAACAAAAAAATTACAACAAAGTGATTTCTTATTTATAAAATAATTAAATTTAGATAATTTATATATGATAAATGTGATGGTGCTAAATGCATATATAGTTTATAGCTGATTAGAGATTATTTTACATTGTTTCAATTACAATTTCACTCCTTTTTTAATTGTAATTATAATCAATAATTGTATAAAATACACACTTTAGTCTATAGTGTTATTTTGTATATAATGCACTGTACAAAGTAGATTAAGAACAGTAAAAAAAATAGCGCCTATTTTCTGAATTTATTTAAAAAAATTACATTAAACTTGTATTTAAAATTACCGCCAAATTCTAGTAAATTTCAAGTTTTGTATTGGCAACACTGATGGCGCCGATTTTAAATCGTGTCGTTTGATCAATAACACCATGGATATAAATCGACGTAAATGTTGATATTTATGGATATTTCGCGAAAATGTCGGTTGTTTACATTATAAATCACACCGAAAACATTTATGATCTAACAAATGGTGCAACCCAAAAATCTATCGAAACAGCCCAAAAAACGGCCCACAAAAAAATTCCAAGTTACATATCGAAACATCGTGAACGTGTTAAAGCATCAACGAAAATGTACTGTAAAGAACACGCAACAATGGGTGTTGCACGGATCCAACCGCCAACACCGCGGAGCTACCTGCGGAAACATACCGGAAAAATTGCATACAGTCAAGTGAACGATCATCGATTCGAGAAGGCAACATTTAAGAAACGATGCAATCTGCCGACACGTGCGGAAATCGAGGAATTGAATCGGAAACGTGAAGAGTGCCGTTTGAAGCGTAATCACATCGTTGAAAATATCAAATATGCGAAGACGATGAAAGCGAGAGTGCCGGAACATTGTTCGGTGGTCGATCAATTTGGCACGAAGCGAAAAGATGTTGAGACAATCTACATTAAATCGAAACTATTCGGAAAGACACCGAAATACTTACGGAAATTGTTGTCAGAACAAAAGCGTACTTGCGAAAAAGAAAAAGATTTGGGCGACACTCGAGCTACAACAAAGTGCAAACAAATCACACCGGAAGAACGACAACAACTCCTCCAAGTATCTGATCATTTCTTTTGCTATCCTTGTATATTTACTGTTTGTCTGTTGTAGGGCCTCAAGCACAATTGGACGGAATTGCAAAAAGAATTCCAAACTCTACCGATCTTGACTGATACAATACCGAAAGTTAACCGCAAAGTCAAACTAGAAAACGACTTAAAACAATTGGAAAAAGATATCGATCTTATTGAAAACCACCCGTGTATTTATATCTACGATTGAAAAAAAAATAAATTTGAATTTGGCGCCATTTCTGTTTACCCTCTTTACCCTCCCCATGCGTGCCGAAAACAACGCGCTAAAAACGTTTCAATTTCACAGACAAACAATTCGTTGATTTTACACCAAAATAAACGCGATAAAATGAAATTAGTACGGTAAGTGTCGTAATTTATAGAAAAACTATTTTTTATTAATAATTGGGTTAAGATCTGCATTAGAAAAAAACCTAACCTCAATTTGAATCGCCGCCGGTTTGTTGTAGGTTCTTGATGAAACTGAGCCATGAGACGGTGACTATGGAGCTGAAGAATGGCACCCAAGTGCACGGCACGATAACCGGAGTTGATGTTGCGATGAATACACATTTGAAGGCTGTTAAAGTGACCGTAAAGAATCGAAATCCGATCAATTTGGATACATTAACAGTCCGTGGCAATAATATCCGTTACTATATATTACCAGATAGTTTACCATTAGAGACGTTATTAATTGATGATACACCAAAGGCAAAGGCCAAGAAGAAGGAGAGCGCCCGTGGTGCGGCTCGCGGTCGTGGTAGAGGCCGAGGACGTGGCGGACCGAGAGGCCGGGGCCGAGGCAGAGGTCGCCGATAAATACCCAAAAACCAGACCACTTTTGTATTCCAAAAGTATATAATTTAATTTAATTATAGAATTTTTTTCCGTTCAAATACATTTTTTTGTATACAAATCAGACTATTTTCTAAAAATCTCTACCTGCGACAAGAATGTATAAAGTGTAGATGGTAAATACGATAAAACATAAAGCAGCTGCAAATGCAAATGTTTTGGTATTATGTTTGTGCAATTGTGACAATTGTTGTTCGTTGTCTTTTAACAATTTGCGAATTTCGTCCAATTCAGTCTTAAGTTCATGTTTTCTACTATCCGGTACTGTCGGTGTTTGTAGTTTTTGTTCTAAATTATTTATACGTTCATAACAATCTTTTATCGATTCTTCAGTATTTTGAATCTGTTAACATAACCTCAATTTAAATTATTTAAATGTTAATTAATCAACAATTACCTCCTTCATAACTGAACATTCGCCAATTGTCATTGTTTTGGCTTAATTTAACGATTAAACAAGAATTATTTACAAATTGTTATAGAAATTTAACCTATAAAAATCTCCGACGTCAATAACTTAATAAAGTAAAAATCCCCAAATAATTTAAAAATTTTCCTACTTGTATTATCAATAAATCTAGCATTTTTTTTATTGTTTTAAATATAGAGATAATTATTAATAACAATACAATTATAAATAATTTCATTAGAAATTAAAATTCATTATCATCACTGTTGTTCTTGTCCACTGCACATTTTCATGGAAATGTCTTGGCGGTTTTTTTTTGTTGAGAAAAAAAATTAAAACTATAAATATTAATGAAATTAACATCTATATTCCTTAATGCCTAAAATTTCTTAAATATTAATCATAGTCTCCATCCTTTGAATTATGAAATCAATTAACACTTACTACATACGATAGTTTTGTATTTTTTTCGTTGATTGATTACCTCATGTTTCTCACATATAGATAAACTGGAATCTGTAAGAATTCATCGGAATTAGTTAAAACCTACAGTGAACGCATTGACTTAAGAGATTAAAGTCCAAGTAACAAAATTATGCCACAATAGACACACAAACACAAGAAGTAATGCAGATGGGGATTCATGCTCGATTATAGTAGGCCAAATTGTATCGATTCTATAATCTGATGACTTCCTGTTGGCTAGAATTATGACTAATAATGTTGATTTATTAGGAATTATACGACTATAAATCATATTGATCTGGAGGCGACCAGTGGTCAGATAATAAGCTAAGATCATCGGTTGTTCGGATTGTCAGTTTCCTCATTCCCTACTGGTTCAACATATTTTATTGAAGTCATCAGGCCCTAAAATCGCCAGACAAAATTCCCCTTACGACATCTAGTTATTTACGACCATAAAGAATTTAGGAAATTAGCCAATCACCATCTCCATTAGAACTTTTGTTGTCAAGTTGTCCAGTCTATTCGAGCCTTATTAACTTTGATCTCTTAAGTCATCATACACCAAATAATTGTAGAAATTACCGGCAAAGGGCTTGAGGTAACGATGAAATAATCGGACCGTATCCTTGTGAATTATCATAAAGCTCAAATAATGGTGCTGCTACTAGTTTGTAATTTTTCGGTACAGCAAATAGGGCTGTAAAAATTCAAAAAGAATAATTAGTAATTAGCAAAGTTTGTGAATATTTAAACTATAACTATATAGAATTTACACGTTTTTTTTATACAATTAAAGTTAAGAGATTTCCAAAAAATTGTACATGCATTCTTTTAGGTTGTCTCAATTACAGTACATATAAATGGATACAATTTGTATAGATTTGTTTTTTAAAGGATTCATGTGAAATAATAATAAGTGTAAAAATAACAATAAAAATGTTGTTGGAGATAAAAAATTGTTGAATTTTTGATCCCCTTTCAAAAATCAAGATTAAAAAAAAAATTATAAATAAATAAATAAAATAAATAATAAAACAAATGAGGAGCGATGAAAAATTTTTGGATTATGAAATGTTAATCATACAACACAACAAAAAATCGTAATAATGATAAAAAAGGTAGCACAATTCGGATTAAATACCCATTTGTTCCTAATTCGAATACACTTTGATTTTTACAAAATTCAATCATTTTGGAATATTGCTGAATAATCAATTGTTTTTGAAGTGTACAAATATTTGAAGTTTTATAATTTTAAAAACAGTTGATTTTCAGAATTAAAAATTACATGTGACGCAATCCAAAAAAACAAGTGATAATACGAAACTTGATTATTGCAAAATTTACACATTATCAATCGAGTTTCGATCAACATTTGTTTAATTCAGTAGTTTTCTTTCTTTTGTGTTCGTTTATTTATTTTTTTGTATATTATATATAAATGAAAAATACAGTCTTCTCTCTAATTAATTAAATACAATACCCTTTTCTTGTAGTTGAACAAGGAATAGACGTTTGTGCTCTTTTGGTTTGGTAATATGCGGTGGTATATATGGATATTGTGGTGGTTCAAAATTTGGTCTCCACCAATTGCCTATTATATCTTCAACTAACCAATCCTGTTTAACACCATCCAATCTGCCAAGGGTCTGTAACAACTCGCCATAAAAAGTACAGCATCTATTTTTGTTTTGTTTTTGATTAAATATTTTATTGTTTTGTAAATGCTTTTCTTTTTTTTTAATCTTCTAAAGCCTTCTAAAATTTGATTTTTTTGATGACTATTTAAAAAAAATTACACAATTACAGTTTTTTTTTTTTAAGACAAATTTTAGTGAATCTGTGAACATTTCAAACAAATTAATTATTAACAATGATTACATTCAAAACATTTACATAAGTGTAAGAAAAAAAAATTGGAATGGAAAATCCAAAGGTTCCTATACATTTGATGTGTGTGCATAGAAAGATAGAAAGAATTTTTAGATTGTTGTAAAATCGTATATTCAAAAGCAGGATGAAATGTATTGCGAAATTATAATCTCTTATGTTTAAAAATGCATTTTAAAGCGTCCAAAATTCAATTCATTTCTTAGGCAATTCGCTTTTTCAATAGGTGAAAGAATAATGCAGTGTTTGAGAGATAAATTGTTTAAAACGTGGACTGACTGATAGGGTTATATACAATAAGATAAGCCCAACAGCATGTTTCTCAAACGTTCTGAACACGGCGAACAGTAATCTGTTATAATTTTTTTTTTGCAGATTGCTTACAGAACAAGGCTACCAAAAATTACTCCTTGCAAAAAACCCAGGGCTCAATCGGAAACCAAAAAACCGATAGTTTTTACGAAACGAAAACCAGAACGGAAACGATAGGTGTGTTATAAATCGAACCGAAACAGAAAGCCGGAATGAAAAAGATGACGGTTAGAAGCCCTGTGACTGCACGTACTGCATTAACCAGAGCTTCAAACCGGAACCGAACCGATATCCGTTTTACTAATCGAAACCGAAACCCGGAACTAAAAAATAATGGTTCGAAACCTTGCAAAAAACAGTCACACCGTTCAAACACGTGCGTCTTTTGCAACAATTTTTAATAATAATTAAATTAATTACTTAGTGAAGTATTTGGACCGGCTTCAAGAAGTATTGTGTTGAATTTACTTTAAGAATTAACGGACCAACGAGTTCAAAAGATGCATAAAAATATTTAAAAAACAATAAACCATGAGTTAAAAGAGATATTTATCAGTGCTGGTATTTTTCGGCAGCTAAATGGCAGAGCTCTGCGAAACACTGGAATATTTTTCCAACAAAAGAGAAGAAAAATGAATGATGTTTTAAAGTGAATTTACACAGGGGCAGTAACTAAAGCAAGTAACTAAATTTTGCCACTTGCATTGTGTAAACGTTTGATTTAGTACTAAAGACAGTAAAAACTTTAATGCTTTAGTACTAAATCAAACGTTTACACAATGCAAGTGGCAAAATTTAGTGACTTGCTTAAATTACGGTCCCCGTGTAAATTCACCTTTAGTTACATTGTTTTCCGTCCTGCAACAAGTCGGAGTAATAAAAAGATGATACATTTAATAAACTTTCGGTTGATATAATTTGAACGTTACGATTTTTACGTTTCTACTTCCTAATTAAATTATTTGCACTGCAGTATAGTAACAATTCGATATAACGAATTTGTTAAAGGGCGACTTTGTATGTAAAAGTTTCAATTGTAAGACCAAATCTTAGTTGGACAATACATTATTGGAGTTTAAATAAAAAACTATCATCCACTAATCTAAATATATTACAAAAATTGTTAATATTCACTAATATTTTCTAGAAAGATTCTGTTTTAAACATTTGTGGTGTTACTATGGACAGAATCACAATCAAAATTTATAAAAATAAACACAGTTCTTATTTTAGACTTTTATTGCACTTCTTTTTGCTATATTCAAGAAATTTTATTGCCGATTCTATATAGAAAAAAATTTATTTTGCGATCAACTATTAATGTTACAATATTTAATCGTTTTACATATTTATAACTATGAACAGACAAATGGGGAATTTAAAAATTAGGTAATAGAGAGTTCTACTTGAAATTCCTTTAAATGAGTTTCATCAGGTTCCAAGCTACAGGGTCTAGAGCCGGTCTTGATTTTTATCTTTTGAAACAAGGGACAAGTACGAATCTGATCGTGTAAGGTACGCACCCTACATATAAAGGAACCAGGTGTCTGCTAAGTTTATAAACATAACGGTTAACTCTTTAATGTTATTGTTTACTACTGTCTTATACCTATACAAATAATTTGGCGAGTAGAAAAGAGACGTTGCGATTACATAAGAAAATGAAAAAAACATTTTCCACAAATTGTCTTTATATTAAATCGCAATACTTTTCATCCCACCCTCGTGAATCAGTATCGCACTAAAACGGTATAAGTTTCGTGATTCTCAATGAAAATGCGATATTTCTCAGTTAATTAATTTCAATTATCCTATAAGTTAATATTTAAAAAAAGAAATAATCACGAAAAATTCGTATCAGTGAGACAATCGTGAATTTCCATCTGTAGTGAATTATAACAAATTGTTTAATAACAAATAATATAATAACAATTTGGTGAATTATAATTCGCTAGAGATGAAAACTTCAATCTACATAAGTATCCAAAAGAAACGATAAAACTATCAATGGCACGTAAATAATTGCAATAATTCACTAAAATTAAGTGTTTGTATCGTTCTTTTGGTGTTTTTTTTTTGTTACTGTTGTTCATCAAAGAATTACCACCCACATAATCTGTACAATTGGTTTGTTTTTCAGCTTTCTCAGTAAATCGATATACATTTTGGAAATTTCACCATTTTCACAAGATTACTAATAATAAATTATTAGATTAGATATACATACTACAACTGTTTCGTAAAAACACACTTAATTAATTAATAAATGCTTAATTTAACACGTTCAAGCCAGCGTATGCATTTTCCGATTCATTTCCTATAATATGACAAATTACCGTTACAATCAAAGTACATGTATTAAAACAGTAACGAACCCGACCTTTAATCAAGCGCTGGCGTCAACGTGATAAAGTGATATAAGAGAGAAATGTGCTTATTATAAAATTATAACATCATTGTTTTTTTTTTTGATAAATTCTGTATAGATCATCTATCATACCTCTGTTAAAAGTCTTTTAAGTCCTTCAACTTCATCTTCTCCCGGATTCAATTCACCGCCTGGTAATTTAAAGAATGTAGTGCCCAATTGCAGTAGTAAAACATGCGGTAGACCATGTTCGTGAACTAATAAAACACCTTCAACACTCCGCCTCATACCGATACGTTCGAATTCATCACGCATCCGTTGGAAGCGTGCCGGCACACTGGGATCCTTCTCAAATAATGCCTCTTTCGTACCAAATATGTAATTGGTCAAAGGATATCTACAAGAATTCAAGAGTTTTGTTGGTGATTATTAATAATTGATTAAAATATTGTTAATATGTTAATTACAAATTGATGATACGATTTATTGCCGTTGATGGTACTGAATATTTCGAATCGAATGTGGATGTTGTTGCCGCTGCTTGTGTTGAATTTTGACTATTCCGACGAGGCCATCCACTGCCGGCCATATTATTCTGTTGTGCCTTCACTTGGGATGTAGTCATTGCCATTATCTTTTTTATTCCACCACAGATTTTATTATTATTTCTCGTATATCGTCACAAATACAGCAATTGTTAAAATTATTTGAATCGCCACTTTTTTGTTGTTTTTTAATTATTTTTTTAGCAAACTATTACTGTTTTAATTGTTAAACACAAGCCGTACCTCACAACAATCAAACTCTACTAATCGTTCTAAAAACATCCGGTCCTAGATCCCAGACGAACGCTAACCTCAAATAATCACTTGCACATGGGAATAATTGGATATTTCACGTGAAAAATGGGTCAATTTATGAGAATTCGATAATGTTCTGTCATTTAAATTATATTTATTTATTAGTATAAATTATTTAAAAATTGTAAAAAAAATCGTTTAGTTTACAGAGCTACAAATACCCCCAAAGAGAAACGTGTTGCCAAATGTGGCTCGTAATGCGCATCATTGTGCATATCGCACAATTCATTGGCGTGCATAAAGGAAGGACAGAAGGATTCTTGCCCCACTTAAATTTGATACTTTTTGCACTTACTGAGACGTAAATAGTTTGTTTTTAACCGCTGAGTCTCTGGATTAGTCTCTTTCCGTTATTGTTAATATTGTTGATAAGATTGTTGCCATAAGTATTACTTAACAACTTATGAAGGTGGAATAGTATATTAAAAAACAAGTGTCAGAAGTCGACAATTATTGCACGAGTCCAACTAAAGGACGAGTGCAATATACGACTTCTGACACGAGTTTTTTATACTATTTTTTCTATTTTGCCTATTTTGTGCCTTTTTTTACAAAAAAATTTGCGAGATTTGAAATTTAGGGAAAATTGGTGAGAGTTGGTGTTACTGATAAAACAATTGAACATTGTTTGATTGCGGTATTAGTGGTTGTCTATGTTATCAAAAATTACTATGTATTTTGTAGATTTTGTTTACGATTTCTGACAGTTGTCAAAATCAATATCAACGTTAGGGAAAAAAAATACTACATTTTCCATTTTTACATATGTATCGAAATGAGCTCATTTCGACTCAGTAGCAAGTTTAAAAATGGCGCTATTATTGACGCAAAATAGAAAAAATTATTTAAATACGAATTGACAGAAGTCCGGCAACATTGGTGCTGTTATTCAGCTGTCAGTTGTCAATAGCTGTCATTTTATTGTTACGGCAAAGCTTCCGACTTGATTTTTTTCGTAAATTATCTTATTTATGAATTATTTGATATAATTTTATATTTGTAAATTATTGGAAAATATGTAATATACAATTTTATGTATATAATGTTTATGGTAAATGTATAACGCTTTTACAATGACAATAATACGCAGTGAATCGAGTGATAACCTCAAAACATTTACAATAACTTAAATTATTATTCAATAAAATCACATTTTTTGTTTCGTTATCGTTCAATGATGATGGACTATGATTACAACACAACATCGTACCGTAATGATGTGGACTTTCACAATAAATGTTGTGGCGGTATGTTGTGGTGTATCCGTGATATATGCGGTATTATTTGTGCAATATTAACATGGTTACTTATTTTATATGCTGAATTTGTTGTGATGTCCGTTATCTTACTACCTAGCTCATATCCATTTTATAGTATCGTTAATATAATTATATATCAATTATGTGCTTTCTTAGCATTCTCATCACATTTAAAGACAATGTTTACAGATCCGGTAAGCTGATCTATTTTCACAGTTTTGATTAATGATTACATAGAAAATTTGATATTAGGGTGCAGTACCGAAAGGGAATGCAACGAAAGAGATGATAAAACAAATGGGGTTTCGGGAGGGACAGGTGATTTTCAAATGTCCAAAATGTTGTAGCATTAAACCGGACCGTGCACATCATTGTTCGGTTTGTCAACGGTGTATCAGGAAAATGGACCACCATTGTCCGTGGGTCAATAATTGTGTTGGTGAAAATAATCAAAAATACTTCGTTTTATTTACTGTAAGTAAATAAAAATTAATTTCAAGAGTGAAGCCCGCTCTTTTCTAAAACGCACTGTTGCGCACCGATGAGTTTTTTATTTTTTTTTACAGAGATGATATTTTAAGAAACATTTTCTCTTGTATTCGAATCTAATGGTAATTGAAAATATATTGGAGAAATTATTTGTTTGTGCGGAAGAAACTGAAAAGTCAGTGCTCAATCTAATTTGCAACTATTTTTTTTTAAATTTTCTCTTGCGTTTACCAGCGAATTTGGATTAAATTCTTGTCATTGTAGAGGAGAGTGTGCTTGAGAGCAATGGCTTAACGAGGGGGGTGTAAGAGGGTCTACCCTGACCTGGCCGCCACTCATAGGGGGGCGCCAAATATTCTTCAAAACAAATTTGAAGTGCATTTTAAACGAGTAATGATTGTAACTTGGGGGCGCCAATAAAATCTCGCGCCCCGGTTGCCAGTTATATTCGGTACGTCACTGCTTGAGAGTGTCGTGATTTTCGTTTTTAAGAGATCTTTTTTCTAAAATATTAGATAAATATAAGAAGGTTAGCAGAAAATTATGTACAAATAGATGCGAATCATGAAAAAATAAATTTATAACAGTGCCAAGCCCATTGTCCTTCATAATTGTTATAAACATCTTTCAATTCGATTGGTAAACAAAAGGGAAAAACGAAAAATCGGCCTTAAGGGGGTCCTCTGGTTTAACAGATTCAAAAAATCGAATTTGTTTTTTTTTTCATAAATTGTTTCCTTAATGTGTCTAAAATGTGGAAGTAAAGTGATTTTTCGATATTCGAAGCCATTAAAAAGATACATCAGTTAGAAGGGACAGGTGTTCGGAGCGTTGACCGGAGCGCTTGAAACTTTAAACGCGTTTTTCTCAAAACCATGTTTTTCAAACTTTCCTCCATCATATCTCAAAAACGGCTTGGCCGATTTACTTCAAATTTATAGGGTCTACTCAGTACATATAGACGTATCGAGTGGACTATTATCATCCCAAAATTTTGAAAATTTCATTTTTTTTTGTTTCAAAAACTTGACAAAAAATTCGAACTTTTTTGTTCCGAAGTCTGTCAAACATCCAATTTTCAAAATTTTTTTTTGATCGTATTCCACTCGATGAATTTAAGTATACAGATTAAAGCCCCACTGGATTTTTTTGTTTCGGATAAGCCTATCAGCTGATATCATGGAGGAAGTGGGCGTCCATTTTTTTGAGGCGGGTGTCTTCAGACCACTATAACTTTAATTCTACTAAATATTTTTAGCTAAAAATTCAACTATATATTCTTGAAATATATATAAATATTTGGTAAAAAGTTCAAAGTTCTATCTCTTCATTGGTCTTTACAAAAAAATCCCAAAGGTTACTCAAAAATCAGGACGTCATACCAGAGGACCTCCTTAAGGTGTTGTACGCAATCAAGAGACCGAGCAAAACCGGTTTTGAAGAATTTTGGATAGAAATTTTAGTCGATCAGTGAAAAATTCATATGTAAATTGTGCCAACTTTTAACTTTCTTTTGTTATTCTTTATTTCTTATAATAACTGTTGCTCATAGTGCTATAGTCGAGTTCCGGGAGCTCCTCAAAAAGAGAGGACTCTGGTGGTGAGGCCGATATTACGAGAATGAATGATTAACAATTGAAAAAAACAACATATATTAATTCGCTAATGTAGTATATTATCTAGAAATTTATCGAAGGATTTAGCAAATTGTTCTTTTTTAATAAAATTTTTCAAACATAATTTCGATTTACGATACAAATATTAGCTTTACATTGTTTATAAAGTGAAAATTATTTATCGATGAGTTTATAGAGACAATTATTAAAAAAATATTAAAAAGCTTATTAATTAATAGGTTCAGTCGTTTTCAAGAAATCTTGCTCACCGACTTTGAAAACAGTTTTGAAAAAAAAACGCGTTCAAAACAGAGGTTGGTATTCGAATTTTTTTCGTTCGAACAAACGGATTGAACCGAAACCGATCGGTTTCGGTTCAATCTATTAGACATACACGGAAAAAACAAAATAGTGCTGGTTACCAAGCCGGATAATACTCTGTACTATCCGAATTAAAAAAAAAATCAGATATTGCTGATTGCTATCTGGATAGAACTCAATACTATCCAGATAGTAACCAGTACTATCTCAGATATTATACAGTCAAATCTCAGATTATAAAGCGTCAGATAGCACTCCTTACTATCCAGATAGTAACCAGTTGCATATTTGATAGTACACAATGCTATGTACGAGATTACGGAATCATATCCATATATCGGTTCGATTCCGGTTTTACTTCCGGAAAAACGGTCTTTTTCGGTTTTCTGTTCAATTCCGGTTTGAAGCAGTGGAATAGAGTATGCGCTCCTTTATCACAGAATTTCGAAAAATTTTTAATGTTCCGGTGTTCGGATCGAAGTGCCAGAAAAAATATAGGTTTTCGTTTCCAGTTTGAAGTTCTGGTTTAAACTTTCAAAGGCAGGTTGTACATACTTCACCTAGTCTTTACAAATGCCCCGTTTTCTGAAAGTTTTCTTGGAAAAGCTACAGCTTTTTCAATCAATTTCCATTTGAAATTACATCTCATTGATATTATGAGTGTTTACCAAAGAAAATTTTCTCAAAATATTCAGTCGCCGCAGAGCAGTGCGGGCTTCTGCCTTGGTACAGAATAATATTAAAACAATTGTAATTTTCAGTTTTACATCGCTATACTATCATTGCATTCGTTATTCTTAGCGATCAATCAATTTCTAATGTGCATAAGACATGAATGGAAAGAATGCACAACATATTCACCACCAGCCACTGTTGTATTATTATTATTTCTAATATTCGAGGCATTACTATTTGCGATATTTACAATTGTGATGTTAGGTACACAAGTACAAGCTATATGGAATGATGAGACCGGTATTGAACAATTGAAGAAGGAACAGGCTAGATGGGTGAAGAAATCGAGATGGAAAAGTATACAGGCTGTATTTGGTCGATTCTCAATTTTATGGTTATCACCATTTGCTAAACCTACACCAAAGTACAAGAACGAAATCGACTACTATTCGGTGTAATTTCGAAACAATCAAAGACTAAATTATTATAATTTAACAAACGAAAATATTCAACTTCCTACTTAACTTTCTATTTAAGTAAATTTAAAGTCAAGTTGTAATATTATTTTTATTACGAATCAATACTGGTATAAGTCATAGCTGATTTTGATTTGTTTATATAGGAAAAAAATGTGATATAATTCAATAAAATTCCCATTACATCAGTTTACTATTTAGTAACTAATTGTAGGCTTTTAATATATTTAAAAAATTACAGTGCTGGGCAGTAATTACAAAAGCTTATTAATCGGATTAATGTTGAAACAATACAACTCGGAATCTTGGACAACAACGTATTTTGCTGTAGGTCTAGAGGTAGCACACAAAATAGTTGAATCATAAACATAGAGCGGTTCTTCAGCGTTGTGAGCACTATAAAGAACTGGTGTTTTTGCTAATTCTGCTTTAACGGCATCTATCGATGGAAGTTTTTTATTTTCCTGTGCCTTAGCAGCTGATACGTACAACAAAATAGCGCAAAAAATGAAGAACTGCAATAGATTTTTAATTGATTATTGAAATTAATGTTTATTATAATTATACTTTAGATATCATCTTCATTGTTTATTTTTTATAATGTTTCACCACCAACAAATAAGTTGAACTGTGCAGAATGCATTAAAGGCGATGCTTTTTTATTTTATAAATGATCGGAAATTTATAATTAATGTTCAGAATTTCCATCGTTTGTATTTGTATAAATGAGAATTAGGTGAGAAATATGCAAATTTCTTAAATTGTAAACACAATCGGAAAAATGTGTCGATGCAAATTTTCTTCTAAGTAATTTTTGGTTCGGAAAACAACTAATAATAACATATTTTTTGCGTCGTGAAGGTTGACCCGCAATGATTCTAGTATGATATAGAACAGTCCGTTTTGTATTATATTAACGTATTTTTTCATTATTGTAGACCTTTTGAGCGTTACGCATTGCAATTTTTTTGCCTTGGATTAGTCAATTAATTGTATACGCATGGGCTTGAGATTAATTATATTAAAACTATTGGCGTAATTGAAGACTAGTTGACTATGGAGACCCCTTTGGAAAGAAACTTGGGCCTTATTAGCCCCATAATAAATTCGCCCGTGTGCGTACGTATGGAATAGCAAGAAGGCCTTATTATAAGTAGGTCCGGCCCGAGCTTTCCTGGTGCCCTTCTCCGTAATAAAAAAACGTCTGATGTCCTGGTATCGAAAAGTGTCAAAAGATTTCGTATTATAATTTTCCTATGCGGCACAAAAGAAACAAACTCACGGTTTGGTTCTAGTTGATAACTAAATAACAATAACAAAAACAGAAAAACTATTAATATTATTAAAAAAACATAATTATTTGAAAATTTGCCATCCTGGAGCCGTTCATCATGGGATGTGTGTTTTCATAGTGAAGGTACTAGCACTTACACTAGCACTAGGCACAACTAATTATTAATTAACGAAAAAAATCAAAATTTTTCGAAACAACATTAACACTTCGGAGCAGAGTTGCAAAAATCTTAATGTAAAAAATAATGCAATATTCATTACTTTTTTTAAATGTGTAATGTGAAAAATACATTACCCATTACACAGTTAATGAGTAATGTAGAAAAATTACATTACTCATTACAATAGTAATGAGTAATGTAGCAAAATGCATTACACATTAAACATTAAACGAATAAAAATGATTTCGAGTTGGAGCGAATGGGTCTTTTAAACTTTTTAATTCTGACAACTAATAAATCGCAAAAAAAACAATTTAATATCTCCAGAGTTGCAAAAATCTTAATGTAAAAAATAATGCAATATTCATTACTTTTTTTAAATGTGTAATGTGAAAAATACATTACCCATTACACAGTTAATGAGTAATGTAGAAAAATTACATTACTCATTACAATAATAATGAGTAATGTAAAATAAATTCGTTACTCATTACAATAGTAATGAGTAATGTATTTTGCTACATTACTCATTACAAAAGTAATGAGTAATGTAAAATAAATTCGTTACTCATTACAACAGTAATGAGTAATGACTCTGCAATGCATTTAAAAAAGTAATGCACTATTTGCAACTCTGCTTCGGAGATTAGAACAGAACTGAACAAAAACGAACAATTTGTTCGGAACAAATCTAAAAAGTGGCAGTCACAAAAAAAAAGATGGAATATATTAAAAATGTCTTTTGTAGACGAAAAGACGGCTATTCAAATAAAGGACAAACTACAAATGAAGGGATTGGGGCTAAGAAGACAATTGAAAACATCCAAATCCTGACTGATTGTGAGACTTTTTTCCAAAAACAACCTTTTTTACGAGATCTGAAAATGAGACGTAAAATCGATGAATTGTTTATCCCTGACTTTCAAAGTTTTCCACCTTCAAATAAAAAATAACTCCTCTACAAATAACATTTTTTAAACTCAATCAAATCTTCCGTACTTAATAGCAGTAGCTCCTAAGAGTTCTAAATTAGTACTCCAATATTATATTGAGCATTTTCATCAGAATTAAAACTGTTGTATTGTTTTTTTTTAATAAAAGAGCACACTTAACAAAACGTTGCACATAAAGTTCGATATAGGTTGCACTAAAAAGTGCCACCCCGTCTCGGGCCGGTTCTGATCATAAGTTTCAAGAAACTTTGGAAGATCGGACAAAGCATCGAAGTAACAAAGGCCCCGTGAGAAATGTGCTAAAAGAGTAAAAGTTGGAGCTTCGACGAAGGAAACCAAAATAAGCGAAACTCAGCCAAAAGAAGAACGTTAACTTTAGAATTATGGAAGATGCACTTTGAAGGATAAAGGATACACTACAAGGACCTCTTTTATAGTCTATTTCTGAAGGAAATCACGTTCAAAATACGGACAAATCATCTCTGTTAGGAAATTTGATGAGACAGTTCCTGTGTGCAGATAGTTGGTTGATTTTCAAGAAATCTATTTTTTCAACAAGGGGACAATAAATTTCAATACTTGCTGCGATATAAGTCTCAGAAATCGACTATTTCTACCAAATATTATCAATATTTTGGTATGACTTTACTGCGACTTTAAACTTGCTGAGAACACGTTGAAATAAATAGCTAATTAGAAAGGTGCTGGGCAACAATTAAGAGATCGTAGTAATACTGCTGAAAATTCGTATGAATTCAAACAACAATGACTTTTACAAGTTAACATTTTTTTAGTGCCGGACGACGACATATCATTGCGCCTTATTCTTCGCATTGCGGGAGAGCTTTAACTCAAAATAAATTTATAAAACGTTATAAAAGATCTAATTTCGTTTCAAAAGAAATTATAAAACTGTTTTGGGTTTGACTTTTTGTACGTTCTATACCGATTGGTGACGAGACTTTGTTTACGCTGTTTTGTAGCAGCTAATTGGTTTGTCGCTTACAGTGTAACATCTACTTATCCTTTATGTTTGTTGTGCAATATCATTAATTTTATTACAAAATAAATTGGAAATGCAAAAGATATACTTCGTACTAAATGGTTTATGCAAAGTTATGATGAAACGATAACTTTTCTTGTATGCAAATGCGTTTTGTAAGAGAGAACGCAAATCAAATATTTCTCATGATGATTTGTATTTATATTATTCATATGATTTCTAATGAATACTGAAAAGTTGGTGCCACAGCTTTATTCTCTATTTTGTTCTTGATACGTTACTTTTTGAATTATGTAAATATAATTTTTAATTTGGTTTTTATGAGTTTTTCCCAAAACCCTAGTAAATTCACCAAATTTGTCTGGTTATCTTTGCATAGAAACAGGGCCGATCCTAACGGGTGTTCATTTTGTTCCCAGAACATAGGCGGCCATATCCAGGGGCGGTTAAAGGCAACCACTTGACAAACAAATCTTTAATAATCTACCGCTTTTAATTCTACTTAATTGAAATTTATAAATTTACTATAAATAGGAAAAGGCAACCATTAAAGACAATTACGTGGATCTTTTAGTAAGTTCTGAAAAATTAATACAAGTCCTCAAACATCACATAGTATGAAAGAAATTGACGATGTGATAACCACTAAATCGTTTTTCTGTTTGGGAACAGTTATCCCATATTTTAACAAAACTCGAACAAGCAATCGTGGTAAATTTAAACCTTGAAGACATTAAACAATTTTCTGCTGAAAAAGCAAGACGAATCGCGTTTCTACAGTGATTAAACCATAGATAAGTGGTAAGACATTAATATAAGAGTATATTTTTGTTTTTCAAAGGGCGGGCGGCATTTTATTGCTTGAATAAAGGCGGCCTAATAGTTAGAATCGGCCCTACCTCTTTTTCGCTCGGCACTAAAGGGGTTGAATGTGCTCTTTCTTTCTCGAACGTTCCATATTTTTCGTTTTCACTAATTTGTTGCTGCTAAAACAAGCAATACTGAATACCGCGTCGACTGCTATAGGTTGAAAAAAAGCACTCATTTAATGTTTATTTATTATATTATCACAAATATGTAAGTAATCATTGTTGTTTAGTTATTAGCCTAACGCAAATCCGGTGCACGGTAATTGTTGGTACATCAACGAAAATCCCCGATTGCCAACATCACCGATTTCATCACCATTTGTAACAACAGTCAGAACAAAAGGCTTCGATGATGCTACAATTGTAATAATGATTTAAACAATTAACGATTCTAATACCAAATACAAACTTGTGACTGGAAGAAAACCATTACCACAAAAACGATCAGTATTAGCCGGTGTACCATTGGTATAAATCGGATTTGGTATTACAATAAAATCAGTGGTACAATTACCGTTATTGAGTGCTGCTGCTGCCGTACCAGCCGTCATAGCACCAATTGCAGCAAACGTATCATTCGTTAGACTAAACGAATACGGATCACCACCAGATTGACTCCATTGTATTGAACAATAACCCGGTTGCATTTCAACACATACACCGTAATTTTCATTCGTTAACTGGCGTGTACCATTTTGGAAACCTGTACTGCCATAATTGAAACTACGCACCGTACCCGATAGAGCTGTATAATACATTAAACAACCGGTGGGTGCTCGTGTTGGACAATCGCAGGCAATTTGTGAGATTTTCAAATTCCACGAACGTGACAATGTGGCTAATGCACTATTCGTATTGATAACCAATTGTATATCGCTATCACCATTGAAATCAACGTAAATATGTTGACCGCTATTCTCACCACAAATTATAGGAACGGTAGATGCACCACCGATCACATAGAATGCATCATTAACACAACTACCATTGGCATTCGGGCCGGCCAAATTAAATGTTAAGAAATCGATACGTATTTGGCAAATATTTGAGTTACACTTCCGGATAATTAGTGTACACGGGGAACCGCCGCTGAATGTATTTGGAAACGTTGGACTTACGAAATATGTATTATTATTCATTGCGATGCCACCACAAGTGGCTTGGACTGAAATCGTTTCGTTATCATTGGATTATTGTAAAGATTTTGCAGACTTACAGACGCAACAAACACCGATATTACCAGCACAAGCACCGGATCGAACACCACCCAAACTAACGCATTCGCGTCTAGTGTAGCATGTACCCATCAGACCATCATTACCGGTACAGACGCTGTTCTCGAATCGTACCAAACCAATACCAAAAACTTATCATAATTTTATAAATTTCTGAAATTTCGGATTAATTAAAAACTTACATTTGCCTTCGCGTTCATTCGATGGTTGATTTGTTGAGATTATCTCGAAGTAGAACAAGAAATAGACGATTTGTACAACTATCAGCGACCGCATTGTGTTAGATAATAATCATATACAAATAAATTCGGGAAATGTCGCACACTAATTATCACATTACTTTAACTGTACATGAAACTGTGTATCATTTATTAGAAATAAATCAATTAAGTGCTAACAAGATCTACTTACAAGCACAGTTAGAATTTATCTAAAAATTAACACTTATTCCCCAAATTTAAACTGTTTTGCAATCGCAAACGTTCAGTTGTGTACAATGTCTGTGCTTTACATTACATTATTAATAATTTTCCAAGTAACATTTTCCTTGGAAAATCCATCGAATGAAGAACGATCGTCGAGATTCATTGGATTTGGTCCGTTTACAATTGCACGTTTCGCTAATGATGTGTGCACGTCATTAGAAGGTTTTATGGGTACGTGCTACACCCGACGCGAATGCCGCAACATCAACGGTACTATCGCTTCGACGTGTGCAAACGGCCGGGGAGTCTGTTGTATTTGTAAGTAAAATCATATTTTCGCCCCTTAAAAAACGACAGACTTTTATCCCCCTTTATGTAAAGGCCTACTGTCCAGAATTTCATGCTTCTAGATCGACCCTTTTAGGCTGTTCTATTAAATATAATATTTCGATGCAGATACGGCGACTTGTGGCAATTCGTCAGCGTACAACAACACTTATTTCACAAATCCTGGCTTCCCGAACACATTTGATGGTTCAACGAGTTGTACATTTATTATAAGAAAATGTTCCCCGGACATCTGTCAAGTACGTTTGGATTTTCTAAGTTTAAATCTAGCCCAACCGGACGGTAATGGGAATTGTGTTACGGATTCATTGATAGTATCCGGTGGTGCATCAAATGTTCCCGTAATTTGTGGTGAAAACAGCGGCCAACATATCTACGTTAATTTCAATAATAACAGCGATATTGTTATAATGATATCAACGGACGCTTCGGTCAGTTATAGTCGTTCGTGGAACATTAAAGTGACACAATTGGCGTGCGGTTGTCCGACTTTAGGTATTTATTTATCATTTTTCAAATACTAGATAATTAATTGTTTGAATTACAGCACCAACAGGTTGTTTGATGTATTATACCGGTTTAAGTGGCACTGTGAACAGTTTCAATTATGGTCCCACTATTAATGGGGCACTAATCGATATCGGTAATGCCAGTACGGATCCAAATCCGAATAATACATTGCGGCCAGGTACTCGACAATTAGTCAATCAGAATTATGGGGTTTGTGTGCAGATGCAGCCCGGTTATTGTTCGATACGTTGGAGTCAAGGTGCAGATCCGACATCGTTTACAGTTAGCGGTGATACGGCTTTAGCCAATGTTATACCCGGCTTACCATCGGGCAGTTTGGTTGGTACGAATTGTACCACAGATTTTGTGGTTATACCAAATCCGACCTATATAAATGGTACAGCAGTTAATGGTGATCGTTTTTGTGGTAATCAATTTCCAGCAGTTACATCGTCGTCGAAACCGTTTGTTTTAACAGTTGTTACCGATGGTAATGAGGTTGCGACCCCGGATATAGCAAATAGGGGATTCTCGTTGAATTACCAACAATTACCTTGTAACAGTATGAACAATCAATTGCGTATAATGTAAATTTATACATTTTTACAATTAAATAAAATTAGAGCCTTGATGATTTCTAACTGCGTCTTTCATAGAAAAATACCAATCTTTAATTTTCGTATTCTTAAGTAAATCTTTGAATGCTAAACAACCCTCAATACTACATAAAACACCATAAACAGATAAATCGGCTAAATTCGGTTGATTACCACCCATGAATCTGGTACCTTTACTATTGATCGCCTTCATCCAATAATTACAATCGTCGTAGAGACTTTGCCGGACGTCATCTTTTAAATTGTAACGTTTCTTTAAACGTTTACCGATCAACCACATTGCTGTTGCACCAACATAAATGATCAAAATGCGTTCCCATGATGGGAAATGTTGGTCCCATTCACCGACAACTGAGAACCAATTGAAGGCTTGAAATGCTTCTTCGCGAGTACGGTAAACGTTGGGTGACAGAGTGTGAACGAGTACATCGTCCACCCATTTGCGCCATTTCCTATCCTCACTGGAAAACAATAGAAATTAGTTAATATCAAAATTTCGCGATATTCAATTACTTGAGACTTGTAGCGTCAATTTGGCCTAACGTTAAGAAATACTTGTTCATAATCTCGTTCTTCTTCACACCGTCTTCATCGACAAACGAAATACAAGGGTAACATCGAACAATTTCCACAAGGTCTTTCTTGTCTTTTAAATACGTGGCAAGTGCCGATATAATCATGCTGCTATCATTCAACGGCTACAAACGATCGGATGCAACCGGTAATTTGGGCAATTTCAAATGATTATACCTGATATCCGTTATTGATTTTGGCTACTAAAATCGGTACTTTCTTGTAATTCGACCATTTAATCGACTGTCTCAATACAGGATCAACTTCGACCACATTATAGGAGATACCGTGATAGTCCAGAAAAGCTCGCACTTTACAACAAAACGGACAGGTCTGGTATTGGAATAGTGTTAATTCTAAGCCGCTACTATCATCATCGAATTTGATCTGCAACGATTCGAATGAGTTTTTTATTTGGATTGTAATGCCGAAAATTACCTGTTTCGACGGCTTAATTGCTGGCAAATCTCCAACAATCGGTATCGTTGTCTGTTCATTGAGAATATGTGTTTGTGGTTTGTTCAATTGATGAATAGAATAGCCGGTACCAACGAGTGCACCGACTGTAAGACCGGCAAGGCCTAATTTAAAAATCACTTTTGGACTCTTATAAATTCTACTGGAATAATTCCGTGTCAGATTACGACTCAATCTAAACAAACACCTTCCATAAATATTCATGTTTAATTATCTAATTATTTAAATTCCTAACTAAAATTAACATAACCTCAAATTGTTGTCAATTTTTTCTAAAATTTGACAGCTAATAGCGCCATCTGTCTTCATTAACATGAACTAAAGTAACACGCTCATGTACAGTCGTATTCTAAATTGTGCCGTTTTGCTTAAAATAAATGCCGCAATTGTAGTGTTGTGATGTTGAAAATATCTAAAAGCAATAATTTAATTGTAAGAAATTTTAAAAGACTTCAATTTCCTGCTGCATATTATTGTAATAGAGCAGGAAATGCGACAGAGAATTCCGGTATGTTTACATCATTAGTTAACATTTTTGCTAATAGATGGTGCTGTGGTGTAGTTGTGAAATTTCTATTGGCGGTAAATTCGATTTGATTTCATTATAGGTTTAGGTGGTGGTTATCAACCAAGTCAAATAGAGCCGAAAATATCGCCGTTTGGATATTTTGTGTCTGATGTTCAGCAAAATAAATCGTTTAGTTTGATTTTACCACCGCCAAATATTACGGGAAATTTACATTTGGGACATGCTCTTACTGCTACTATCCAAGATGTTATTGTACGATGGTGAGTTATTAAATATTCCTAAATCGTTTACTTTATGTTAACAAAGTTTGTAAGAATAACTATTTCTTTATTTTGTTTGTAATAAATTCTAAAAGCACCCATTAAACATACCTACTTTTACGTTTATGTCTTCGTTCCTTCAGGATATGTTTATCTTTTGTATAGTTATTCGATGGATGATGTTATAACATTTTGCAACCCTGTTTAGTCGAATAACATGAATTTTCTTTAACCATGGTCGATAATCAAAAGCATCCGCTATTCTTGAAGAAAAAAAATGCCTTAAGAACTATCTGTAGAACATATATTCTTATCTTATTTTTCCAAATATAAGGAGGATCCAGTGTTTCACATTATAGCTAGTTAGCAAATAGGGAAACTCAATTATCTCTATTTTAAACTGAAGTCACTGCAAACATTTTGGCCCGGCTTAATTCCGAGCCTCACTCTCCTAAGCCAAAATCCGCCAGTGCATACGCCTTCTATCATTAAGAGCCGTTTACGACGATTATTGAGGAACTAGCTGTTCCTGCGACTTTCTTCGCGTAGACGCCGTAAACTATAATCATCTTAGTACGGCACACGGTATGCTGTTATTTGTTAGTATTTAATCGTTCTTGTTTCTGTATAAGCATTTTCAAAATGTTGAATATTCATGATTCTCGATACAGAATCATTTCGGACACGCTAGATCGTGCTTCAGGGATACTATCTGCCGTCCGTAATGTTGTATGTTTAAATTTCCATTTCATTAGATTCTTTGAACCTAATTGTAAGTGACGTAACATTTTTTCCGTTTAGAATCTTTAGTCTATTGAGAAAGAACTGTCTTTTTGTTGAAGACATCAGTAAAATTTTGACTAAATTATACAGCGATCAATAACCCGATGGATCGATAAAAAATATCAGTAGATTTGGATTGTGTACTGCTTAATATAGTGACTGATCTTTCAGTTTCTTATAACGTTATAAAGTTCCCTTTGATGTCTGAGTTCTACGATCGATCAATCTAAAATAATTGTGGTTGGAGGCTTTATGGTCCCATAGCAAATATGAAAAAAGACTTAATTGGACATGAAATTGTGTTTTACTGACTGTTGACAGATCCATAGTTTAGGGTGCGTCCACAGGGGCCATAAGATGTTTGCCCTGCAAATATCTCAAAAGTTTGTATTTTGAATTGTAAATGAAGAGTTTTCTAAGATATTAGACTACAATGTGTATACTTCAATTCACCAACATGATTTTCTTTAGAGCTATTTTAGAAATGGCAAAACGTCCTATAAGGTCTCGAAAATTACTCAATATTAGGAAACCAATTACCTACAATAAATGCTGCGAATGAATTTAATATGAAAATAATAATTTTCTTTTAAAAACTTCTCATTTACTACTTAAGGTAGCTACCGTTTTCTTTGAGACAGTCGGAGCAAAAAATTTATGTTCGAATATACAGTAGAGTCAATAATGAGTTAATATTCCTAAGCCTAAAGGAAAACTAATTAAGCAAAAAGTCCTAAATCAACGAAAGAAAGCTATTTCGGCAAAGGCCGAAGCGAAAAAACGCAAAAAAAACGCTACTCATGACATCGATATCGGTGCGTTGTTGCCAGCTTGTTATTAGTGTATCCCTTCCACTACTGAAATGTGTCAAATCTTTCATTATTTATTTACGATTTAAAAAAATCGTTGATTTTTATTTAATGTTAAGTTAGTTTTTTATAAAAATCTTAAGAAAAGTTTCTGAGATAAAAATATATTTGTGCGTAAATTGTTCGGTATTTTGTATAGCGTAATGTATAAGAATGTCAAAAACTCGAACTTTGAAATTCAATATCTCTGAAACTGTGTAGTACAGAAATTTCATTTTTGCACCGATCGATGCAGATTCGTTTGAAGATTAATCTGACAAAATTTAAAAAAATCCTAAGAAAACCTACTTGGCGAAGGTACTACCTTAAAAATAAATTATAGCTTCTCTGGGATCAATAACTTATTCATTGATAAGAAAAGCCTACGTCAAAGTTAAATATTAGGAAATCAATCACGTGCAATGAATATCGTGAATGAACAAAATCTCGAGTTAAGGACTATTTCAGATCAAAGACGTCACAATTCATCGTTCAGAATGGTGGAGGCGCCGGGCGAATCGCACTTTCCCATTTTATTTTTTAAGTAGCAAATGAGACATTTTTAAGAGAAAAAAAATGTAGTATCAAATTCATTTGCAATATTGATAGCAGGTGACTGTTTTCCTCATATTGAGTCATTTTGTAGACCTTTTGTGATGTTTTGGTATTTACAAAACAGCTAGAAAGAAAATCGTGTCGGTCAATTGAAGTATAGACATTGTAGTCTAATTTCTTTAGATACTTTTCCATTTGAATTTACAAACAAACGAGATATTTGAGGTGGAACACTTAGCTGGGACACTCTGTATATTGTCTTTTACATTAAAAAGACAGCTCTATCTTTCAGTAATACTTAATTCCATTAATAACTCCTGCCACACCATGCAGTTTCGATTCGTCACAAGGTGAGACTTCGAAACAGTTGGCTTTCGTATTCAAAAAGCTAAAATTGATGAACAAAATTATGGACAAATGTGTGCCAATGAGAGAGAGAGAGAGAGGGAGAGCGCGTCAGAGGGGGGTACTCGTTATAAAGACGGACGAGGCGTTTACAAACTGAAAAAGCTTCCTTCTCATGTAGCTCTCGAAATTTTATTATGAAACACAGTTTAGTCATTTTGCTTCATACTTCTAGTTTGGAAATGGTCTCCTTTAAATACACGGTTCGCTTCTGATCTAAACACTGAAGCAAAAATATCGACACTTTTCACCTTCATAATTTATTTTCAAGTTACATTCCTTTTATAGGAGATAATTTTACTTACCTGTGTATTCTGCAGTTTTCTTTATTAAAAGAAGTAACTGACGCATAAATGAAAAAAAAAGATACATGATAACTCTTATATTCACGGCAAACCAAAGAAAATAAATGGAAAATTTATTCGTGCAAATGGAATCAGAGGCAGCAGAGTAATTCCAAGGGGTCTGATGCAGATTCTTAAAGAACTCTCTTAATGTGGCACTTATTTGCATCCAGTTTTGTTGACGTGCTAGTGCCTCTACAATCATTGACACTAGTATCTGAGTTATAGCTATGAACAAAAAATGATATGTCTGTTTCTCCTCTAGATGAGCTTTATTTACCATCATCAGAGCCGGCCCAAGTTTTCCGTGCGCTTTAGACATATATAAATCTAATAATTATTTATCAAAGGCTGTCCTGCACTAAGACTAAAAAAATGCCTCTCAAGTTATGCTATTCCAGGCAGCTGCCTGTTTTGCTGCGGCTTCGGCCAGGCATTGACTGTCACGTTATATTTAGCTTGCTTACACATCATCAAAAGCCTTGTTTTGACGAACTCGCCACTTTAAAAGAACGAATCGGTTAGTAAAAAATCTGTGATTTTTACCTTTTATTATCAGAGCCTGTAGTTTTACAGAATATTACTTTTCTTCTTTTCGTTTTAATACAACAGCACACTTGCATCTTTGGACATTTTATTGTAAATTCCGTCATCGTCTAGAACTATAATTCTACATATTAATTCAAGAAATACTCGCAAAACGTTCCGTTATAATATTCCAGCTTTACTGCAATTTGTGAATTCTATAAAATGTAAATTATTTGAAAATGGGGATTAAAGAATAAATTGCTTTTGTTCTTGAAAAGAATCCCGACTTGGAATTCGAATAGATATATATTTTTTTGTTGATGTCTGATCCTTTTCTATTATTTGCTGACATATGAAATCGACTTTCATCACAAGTAATAAGCTTCCTTTTTTGTTCCTAGTTTTGTTCATTGAATGTGTATGACCATTCCTAAATTTGTTTCATATCATATATTTGAACAAATGATATATTTGACGATTCTTTATTGATGCAGTTTTTTCTATCCTAGATAATAGGAATTCCAGTCGCTATTTTTCTAAAGATTTTTACCTTTTATACTGACAGTAATAAAAATCGTTTGTCTAGGAAGCACTTTAGGGTTGAATCGTCCACCTGAACAAGCAAATTTTATCTCTAGATTGAATCGAATTGAGTTCCATACAAATGTATGAGATTTTGTTCTCTATCCAAGAAGATTAATTCACGTTTTACAATTGCACTATTGGTCAATATACAAAGTAATTTTTACAGTCAATACAGTTAATTTGTAAATGACAGAACGGAAAAGACATCGGTGAATTACAACATTGAACCGAATGATTAATGCAACGTATTTAACAATTTAACAGAAATTAATCGATGTCCGTTGTATCTCCTTGGTATTCTAGGCAACAGATGCAGGGTATTGAAACTGTATGGATTCCGGGAATTGATCATGCCGGTATTGCTACACAAGTTGTTGTTGAGAAACGTTTATGGAAAGAGTGTAGTAAAAGTAGACATGATATTGGTCGAGAAGCTTTCCAAGAGCACGTTTGGAAATGGAAGAGCGAGAAGGCTAATGTGATTGGTTTGTAATAATTTAATGAATTTTTTAAAAGATTGCAAATTAACTTGTGTTCAACGAGAAACTTTAATATTAGTGGCAAATTGAAAGGGGTAAAAATCAAATAATAGTTGTTTATAGGGGAGCAATTGCGCCGCCTTGGGGTCGCTCTAAATTGGTCCCGGCAGCTATTCACCATGGATCCGGAACAATCTTGTGCCGTAACGGCAGCATTCATCAAACTATTTGATATGGGACTTATATATAGGGCGGATCATTTAGTCAATTGGTCTTGTATTCTACAATCGGCAATCTCTGATATTGAAGTGGAACATGTTGAAATCGATGGACCGACACCGATTCCGATACCCGGCTATGATAAACCGATTGAATTCGGTACATTAACATACTTTGCCTACAAAATAGTCGATTCGAGTATTAACGATCCAAATATTTATTCAAAAAAAAGGAGTAATTCTATCGCTGATTCAGATGATGAACTGGTGGTGGCAACAACACGTCCGGAAACGATGTTGGGGGATGTTGCTGTGGCCGTGAATCCGAAAGACCACCGTTATCGTGAGTATATTGGTCGTTATTTATGGCATCCATTCAGACAGCAAACGATCCCAATTATTTCTGATGACTTTGTAAATCCCGAATTTGGCACCGGTATGTCGATTTATTTTCTCTATCATCTAAAAAACAACATAAATGTTTCAAAGGCGCTGTAAAGGTGACTCCAGCACATGATCCTGTCGATTTCCAAATCGGCAAACGACACAAATTGGACAATCTACAAATCATCGATGAACGCGGTAATTTGACGCAAAATTGCGGCCAATTCGCCGGTGTACGGCGTTTTGATGCTCGCGATTTAATTGTAACACAATTAGAACGATTGCAATTATTGCGCGACAAACAGAACCATAAAATGATTGTACCGGTTTGTAGCCGTTCGAATGACATTATTGAATATCTGGTACGACCGCAATGGTTTGTTAAATGCACGGAAATGGCTAGCAATGCTGCTGATTTGGTACGTAATGGGGAGATCTCTATTGAACCGAAACATTTCGAAAAAACATGGTTCAATTGGCTTGAAAATATTCGGTAAGTAAATTATTTCGGCTGAATGTGCTGTGTATACGAATTTTTATGTTTTATATGTAAGAATCGATTCGAAATTGAATAGTGCACAATTTTTCTTACAATTACATCGATTCGGTTTTGTTAAGTTTTATTGTATTCAATTCACACACAAATAATAGCCGAACAATTGAAGTTATTCGTTTTGATAAATAGAATTTATTCGTTATACTATTGTTCATTATTTCAACGTGAAATACAATTGTTATTTCAATGATACTTACCAAATAATCGATAATTCATTTGTTCAAACAATTTTCTACCGTCTAATTGAAAGACAGGCTTTTATCAGCAAACACGAAAGCTTTCAACATTTCCCCTACACAAGATTTTTTTGTGTCCATTTTTTAACGTCGAAGACACTGCTTTTATTGGAATTAATATAAAGACCCGCTTGTTTTTTTCGTATTCACAGTCTAGAGAATTCGATTTAAAGTGCCAGTTATTGCATCGCGATAGCAAACAATCAAAAAAACGGAGCCGTGTTTGTGAATTATTAAATTGTTTGGAAATGTTGTAGCGATTGGTGTATATCGCGACAATTATGGTGGGGACATCGGATACCAATTTATAGATGTTACAATTCAAATCAACCCGAAACAGAAATTTGGGTGGCCGCTGAAAATCTACAAAACGCCCAACGAAAAGCCGCAACTCTACTATCGGTTGCTGGTGATCAATTGATTGTCGAACAAGACGAAGATGTGTTAGACACGTGGTTCTCGTCGGCGTTATTACCGTTTTCAGCTCTCGGCTGGCCGCAACAGGTTTTTTTTCTACCCTTAATTATTTGCTAGAATTATTGGTTTTTCGTCAAATTTAGACTGCTGATTTCTCGAAATATTATCCGTTGAGTTTAATGGAAACGGGCCATGATATTTTGTTCTTTTGGGTGGCGCGGATGGTGATGTTGGGATTAGTGTTAACAAATCAACCGCCTTTTAAACGTATACTTTTACACGGCATCATCTGTGATGCTCAAGGCAGAAAAATGTCGAAAAGTTTAGGGAATGTGATAGCGCCTGAAGATGTTATAACAGGATCCACTCTCGAGGTAAATTGACTTACAATCGAATTTGGTGCTTTATTCGATCTTTTATACGATGGATTTCTCATAAATTTTGTGATTGTTTTGATAGTAATTTTTGTTCAAAACAGTGTTGTTTGTTATTGTTATTTTCCTCTTTTTTCTATAAAGGAATTGGAAGCCGGCTCAAAACTCAGCTATACTACAGGAATATTATCATCAAAAGAACTGGAACGAGCAATTCACGGACAAAAGAAAATGTTCCCACAAGGCATACCGGAATGCGGTGCTGATGCTTTACGATTCACACTCTGTTCGCATAATATAAAGAGTAAGTATCGACTTTTCCTTGTCTCCATTTAATGATAATAAAGGACATTATGAATAATAAAATAGCGAATAAATTTGGTTAAAACCAACGAAAACTGGTCGAGGATTCGCTAACTGTTTTACAGGACCAAAAAAAAAGCGTTCTGTTCCGTAGTCTAGACGAGATTAGGCGATTTTGCGGGTGGCAATAATACCAATTCATATCAGTTTCCTTTTTTTTGCTGAACCATAATAATAATAATTCGTGTTGATTTATCGTTTATGCCACGACTAACCGACGTATTTACATCGCCATCCAAGTACTTATACAGTAAACAGTAAATTACAAGGCGGTGTATTCAACTGTGGTTGGATTATATGGTTTCAAGTGAAAGGTGTATGTGAAGGGCTTAAGGGACGGATATTAAATACCTATATAAATACAGAGTTCATAAGCGTAAGGATAGCAAAATGCGGGGTAGCTTTATTTTCCTATTTACTAGATTAATTCTATAAAGAATATAAAGATAGATACAATTCGCGCCGTTTCGTATTTATTATTTTCTGGTTTTTATTGCGAGAGGTCTCGAATATAATCGCAGCTGTAATTGCTTTTTTCTGTTCTATTATTATTTGATAAAATTTCTTTTATTGCAGAAAGTTATAAAGCGAAAGAGGCTGCAGTTTAACCATTAAAATGATTATTTGTCTAATGATTTCAGCATAATTTCCCATCAGATATCGTTTGTCGATATTTTCCGTCTGTTTATTATTGTCGTTTTTGTCATTTTTAGGTCATTTTATCAACTTCGATGTACAAGAATGTTATATAAATAAATTGTTTTGTAATAAAATATGGCAAGCAACGAAATTCGTAAATTTCTCAATGGAGAAAATCGATTTTACCACATTACCAACGTACGAATCGATCGTTATTAAAAATTTACCACTAATGGATCGCTGGATTTTAAGTCGCTTATCGAATTTAATAAAAATCTCAAAGGAGGCTTTCGAAAATTACGATTTCTATATTGTTACAAATAACTTGAAGAATTTCCTGTATTTCGAATTCTGCGATATTTATTTGGTAAGTTGTTGTGCTGTTATTTATTTTATATTTGTTTGATGTGAAAGTCTTCTGCGTATAAATTTGAGACAGTTACAGAAAAATTTACCGTTGAGCATTCATTTATTTACAATTCGAGAGCAAGTCAGTATCGTAAAGATCTCTAGGGATTTGTTTAATTAAATTGGAAGCCTCTTAGGCTTCACACGCACTACGGGCAGTTTAGTCTCGGTGCGATAAAAAATCCATATTTCAATTAAATCGCCACAGATTTTGCCACAACCGCAACCGAACTGCGACTAATACTACAGTGAGGACATTGCCTTCCTGTTTAGTAAATTCGATTTTTGTTTGTCTATTTCAGTGATTCTCAACCACTGTGCCGCGGCACTTTTGTGTACCGCCAAATTTTAGGAATGCAAATTATTTTTATTTATTTTTAAGTTTATTTTATTGTTAGTGTGCCGCCGAATTTTGAAAATGTTGAAAGAGTACCGTAACAAAAAAAAGTTTGAAAGCCACTGGTCTACTTCTGCTGACTGTGCTGTTATATTGCACATGCTCTCCTATTTAGGCACATTTCTTTCCGTAAGATCTGATAAAGTCAGGAAATATTAGGACCGGATTAATGCCTAAAGTTGTTCCAAATAACTATTAGGGCTCCTCTGATAAAAAATGATTTAACAAATGTGATTGTTTAAAAGAAATTCTATGTTCAACGAAATTTTTGGAGAAAAAAATCCTTTTCTTGGCCACAAGAAAATTGGGGATAGTCATACAACCGAACTGTTATTCATCCGGAACTTAATTATTAATTTTTACATTTGATACACATCGGTAGGGTTGGTGTTTGTTACAAACTTTAGAGCTTGTTAAACTTTCTACGTAAAATATGTAAAAAATGAAAAGTTATGAAAAAAATCGTATACGGAACTCGTTCCTACATTTAGTGACGTGACTTTTAATGGATTTAACTCGGTATTTAGCGGAATTATATGTTGCGTTATTTTTAGATTTTTATATTCGATTTTTTGTTATTATCAGAAGGAGTATTACTTTGTCAAAAAATAGAGCTTGGTTTCAACTTGGTTTTATTTTACTTTTAAACTTATACAACCACGTTGAGATCCATATTTCTCGGCTTGGTTTCGCATTGTTTAGGGGCTAAAAATTTTTTTAATTGATGTATTATTCGATACGGACTCTATGTGCAGGCAATTATAGGTAAAATCAGGACTTATTTTTCGACCCGACTATGTTCAAACCAAGGTTAGATCAAGCTAAAAAACAATAGAACCAAGTACAAATCAAGTTTTAGTTTTTGGCTCGAGTAACATACGAGGTCTAGCTATTTAATAACGAGACTGCGATCGCAGAAGGCGTTCTAGAGGGGGAGGGAGGGAAACGAATGGATAGTTGGAAGTGTCTTCTATTGCAGCACGAAAACACGTTTTTGTTGCAGTAGTAGCATTTTTTCTACAGAGGTTAGAAATGAGCGTGTTTTTTTCTTTTGCCGATTCCAACGTGTGACGAAAAACACGAGCAACGTATCAATATGAAATTTCTCGTCCGATTGATTGTGATTGCTATAAATTACTGAAAGATGTCTATGATGAGAATTCTCTATCTCGTGCACGTGTTTTCGAATGGCATAAAAGGTTTTCGGAAGACCGAGAGAGCACAGAAGATGACCAATGTCCAGGTCGACCTGTGTCTATTTCAACACTGCAAACCGTGAACAAAATCAATGAAATTGTGAGCGGAGAGCGTCCAATAAGCATTCGGATGATTGCTGAGACTGTAAACGCCGATAAAGAAACGGTCAGAAAAATTTTACATGATGAATTGAACATGAACAAAGTCTGTGCGAAGTTGGTCCCTAAAAATTTGACCCTCGACCAAAAGCTTGTCCGCCAATAGATCTGCTCAGATTTTCTTAAGACGTTAGATGAAGAACCTGAATTGATGGAAAACATCATCACTTGCGATGAAACCTGGATATTCCAATACGATGTTAAAACTAAGCGGCAATCCATGCACTGGAAAACTCCATCATCGCCAAGAATGAAAAAAGCAAGGTTGTCGAAATCAAAATTTAAAGTCACGCTAATCGTTTTTTTCGACATCAACGGCATCGTGGTGATTGAATGGGTTCCAGATGGTGAAACAGTAAACCAGACTTACTATTTAAAAGTTTTGGCAGCGAGTTCGTAAGAAACGGCCGGAGTTGTGGAAAAACAAGTCGTGGATCTTGTACCAGGACAACGCATCTGCCCATAACGCGCTGTCTGTGAAGCGTTATTTAGCCGCTAGAGGCACTCCAGTGCTAGAACACCCGCCGTAGTCTTCTGATTTAGCACCCTGTGACTTTTTCTTGTTTCCGAAGATTAAGTCTGCCTTAAAAGAAAACCGATTCGAGTCGATGGAAGACGTGAAGCGAAAATCGGCGAAGCTCCTAAATGCTCTCACAAAGGAGGACTTCCAGCATTGCTTTGACTAGTGGAAAAAACGAATATAACGGTGTGTGGCGAGGGGAGGAGAGTACATTGAAGGGGAGCATTAGATTGTAGAATAATTTCTAAAATAAAACTCTTTTTCATAAGCAGTCTCGTTATTTAATAGTCAGACCTCGTACGTACGGTTTCCAAAAATTACCAAAATTTAGTAGTCTTTTTCAAGTACAGTCAAGAGGTATACAACCACAAAGATACATTCTTTACATATTTCACGTTAACTCACATCTTGTAAAATACGCACATCGGTGCTAGAGGATTAAGTATTCATGCACAACGGCAGAAATTGTGTTTGTTTCAACATAAAGAGGCCGCTACTGTCAAGAACCTGTGCGACTTCGCAATTGCTAGCCTGCCTCTGCTTTTGCACTAACAATAAGTGGAAATTAGAAATTTTTCTAACTGGTTCCAAGTGTAACTGTAAGTTTCCAGCTTATATCGAATGATACTTTTAGTGATTTTCCAAAACGTCTATAACTTTTCGACATGTCATTGCCTACAGACGCATAATTCTCTAATTACCAAGAAAGCATACAAACAATCATCAATTGTGTATAAAATATACAATTCCTTTGGAAGTCTCATATAAAAAACACCCACAATAGAACAGTACATGAAATGGAAAAAGTCTTTATATAAAAGTATAAACCCCGAAGGTGTCGTAACCGCAATGACTTCGTCATTGACTCGAACCAAATCCATTCCACCTTCTCTGAACGTATATGTGTGCGTTTTATACATGTATTACGTGTAACTTTTGTTGTTTTTAATGGACATTCCATGTTCGGAGTCGTCTGATTTGTTTTCTCTCCACTCTCCCCTCCTGTCTTGTTCTCGTTCCATTGTATTCGTTATATTTTTTTCTTTGTCTTTGTTCTTCATTTAAGGAAACAACTAAAAGGGATTTGAGAATGGTAGTAGATAGCGAATTGGCTGGAGGACACTGTTGGACTTTAACGAAATCCCTTGATACCGCTTTTAGGATTCTAGCACCTTTTATGCCTAGATTGGCTCAATATCTACATCAACATTTGATTCGATATCCGAACATGCCGAAGTCTGTCGATTTTCCTCAAGTAATCAAGAATTTTCCGATTTTTTTTTTTGAAATTCTTTAAACCGACGGAATTTTAGGAGATCGATTGTCGTGATGAACAATTAGAGAAAGATGTTGAAACGATCATGGAGAGTGTTGTGGCAATTAGGCGTCTCAAGAAGATCTTTGGCGTTACAGTTAAACATCAACCGAAAGGTAAATGTTTGCAGGCTATTAATTAGATGATTACGTGATTGAATTATTGAAATTTCTAGTACATATAATAAGCGATCTATCATTATATAATAATTACAAAGCCGTAATTGAGGATTTAGCATCGTGTCATGAGGTCAATATTGTATCTCAACTAGACAAAGCTCTAATCAAGCATACTGTCTCAGATCGTATTGGAACAAACACAACCATTTACATAAATGTGCCAGTGGAATTACGACAGGCTTTAGAATTGGATTTAGTTAAATTAGACACGAAAAAGACGAAATTAATCAAGGAACTAGAGAAGATGAATAAAATGGTATCCGGTGCAAATTATAAATTAAAAGCGACACAACAAGCACAAGAGATGCATACAAAAAAGATTGCAGCATTGCTTGACAAATTAGAACGTATAGAATATCTTAAGCGAATAACAAAGTTATAATTGAATTTTTTTCTTTAATAAATCCCGTTGAAATTAATCAAGTTGTTTTTTTCTTTTATTGTTTTAATTTTGTGTAAATTACTTTGGAAACAATTTTAATTCAGTTGTGAATTGTGTTGTGCAATAATAATGTTAAAGTCATTAAAATAAAATATAGCGTTATTATCAAACTGTGAAAACCAAAATAAATGGTCGTATCTGAAGCTACTACTTGTAACAAATCTCCTTTGTAAATGCCCATCCATTATATGCGCCCTTTTGTTTTGCTTATTTTTTATGTGTAATACCGCAAATGCTACATAATACAAAAATTTTGATTTATATTCATACGGAAAAAAGAATTTATAGAAAATTTCCGAATTTCCTCCCTTTCGTGTCGCATATATTTATATTCATCTGGATGATCCACTAAAGTCGGCTTCATTTAGCATTATCGTTGTTCAGATGTTGTGAACGTGACAAAATTCCAGCATTCTCCTCAGGCTACAATCTTAGCTCCAACAATTTAGTGTTATTTTCACTATATGTATGTGTATCTATGTGATAAAAGAGACGTAATAAAATTTAAACCTTTCAATTTCGCTATAGCAAATCGATTTGAAGTTTACCATTCTATCGTGAATAGGGAGACTGTGTGTGTGCGTGTGTATCGGCGGATTCGGGAACAGTAAAATCGGCAGGAGAACGTAGAAGTGATGGAGGAAAAAAAACCGAGGAAATTCGGACTGGATATGTATGCATAGAGAGTTGAATACGGATGGGATTTTTGTCTGTTGGCTGGTAATAGATGTAGATTTTTTTTCTTTTAAAAGGGGAAAAATTCTCGAAATACAACTAAAGTGAAAAATTGTTGAAACGTTTCCGTCTGAAGAAATACAACATCACTCATTGTAAAGCCGTAATAACGTACATTTGGATTGTATTCGACATGTCCACTTGACTACCCTTAACAGCATTGTAATGACGTATATCAAATTTACAGATAAACATTTATAGACATGATCTATAAAAAATTCTATTTGATATTTCACAACGGCATTATTCACTTTCCGAATTGGATTATTTTTGCATTAAAGTGTTTTCCAATTCAGCTATTATTAGCTAGATTTTTAATCAATTTTGATTAGGATTATCTGAAGCGAAACTCAGGGATTTTTACTTTGGAAGTCATCAGTCAACCATGTGAAATATTTTTCACACGATTTTAAATCAATCAGATAACTAATAAACACTCCAAATCATGGATTATTGTAAAAATTACTGAGCAAAATAATGAGTCATTCCAAAATCTGAAAATAACCATGGCGTTATCATTTTATATTAAAAATTTGGGGCCACTCTCGTCTTCTTATAATAAATATAACAAATTTGCAATCTTTGCATCCCATAACCACGGACTTCGCTGCCCGCCTGAGCAAAGAGGAAATCATCTTTTTTTTAAGCAAGAGGAGGCTCCCGCTTTTTAAAATGCTTAGTAAATTAGTTGAAAAGTCTTCTGTGTGTGTTAAACTAATTGATGTATTGTGTTGATTACTTTTCAGTTTCTTAAATCACATTAGAACTTTCTTATGTAACGTTCGAGCTTGAAATAGGATAAAAAAGTGTCCTATTAGTATTTTAGAAGAAGTTTGCACTTCAATCAATTGATTTCACTCTGAACGAAGTTCTTTTCGTTTGCAAAAAATTCTATCTATAAATCTATTTGCACGATGATCGATTTTGTTAACAATAATTCAAGATCAAAGTGCAAGGTTTTATTTTACGTTATGTCACAAAAAGGAGTGCTTCTCTTTTATTTTGACTATTAGCAGTGTTCTTGAAGCTTTTGCTAGGCGATAAGCAAAGTAAACAAGAGTAAAACAGTGAAAGTCCTCATACAAACTCATTTTTTTGTAATTTTGATTTCCGGATAATGCACATTTTCTGAGGCATAAGTTTTTTTTTGGGAGGGGACCTACATGGTCCCGCACACTGAGACTTCTGGCCCATTGTGTGCACCTGCAATTATCGGAGCCTTATCACAGCTGTTCCAATCCTCTAATGAAACTCAGAAACCTGCCGTGTTCGGCTTTCCGAATGTCTCCTAGTTCCAAAAATCGTCGTCCCAAGTGTTGCTCTCTGAGGCCAGCCAATGCTTGACACTCACAGAGTACGTGGTGAGGAATCTCCTCTTCTTCTAAGCACGCCCTACACATCTCGTCATCGCTTATGCCGAACGTGTGTAGGTGTTGATTCATGGGACAGTGTCCCACAATTACTCTGAGATCCTTTTTGCCAAGTCTCAGAAAATTTTTACTGCGCCTAGCGCCAGGCCCTTCGATAAAGACCCTAGACTGACGCAGACCTTTGTGTTCTCTCCATTCCTTCAAGTGGGATGAAGAGGTCCTGAAAATCCTGTTTCTGACCAGATTTGGGGATGGGGAGAGCCGGCTCCGGCCCAAAGAAGCCCATGTCTAAGGCTCTCCGGGCCAAAGCGTTGGCCCTCTCGATCCCCCCACGTCAGAGTGCCCTGGGACCCGGTATAAGTGGGCTATGAGCTATTTTATGTAAATTTATGGTTGCGTTGGAAATGAGAGAGAGAGAGAGAGAGAGAGAGAGCGAGGATAGAGAAGACGCTTGTAAGTTTAGAGTACTTCTTTCTCTCTCTTTTGATTTCAGGATAATATTGTCCTTGCTATTACAAATAAGAAGAATATGAGCCGTTTTATATAATTTTGTAAGTCTGAAGACGTGCCTTAGAGATGAGCGAGAGCGGGAGAGAAAGAGAGAGAGAGAGTGAGAGAGATAGGTCACGTTCGTAAACTTAGGGTACTGCTGCAACTGCCCGGTGATTTGCCATGAAACAGAGCATAGCTAATTTTCGAACCTCGAGCGCTTAAGAAAAATCAAAACGTTCCCCAAGATAATTTTTTCTAATGCTAGCTTGATCAGGCACTTCAAAGTTTTAACTGTATTGATCGCGGCTAAAGGACAATTCCAGACTTTTTTTGATCACCGAAACTGCCCTTTTAGCTAATTCGAAAATTACAATAAAAATGTAGATTTTGTTGGAGAATACCAACTGTATTTTCAAATGCATGTAGCAGTTTTTTCACACTTATTTTTTATAGTTTTTGTCGCTACGAATGATAAATTGTTTTCGTTCGTTTTCTCTATTTGTTGACGGCTTTTTTATGATCGTTGCAAAAATTTAATGAAATTGCTGCTACACCGTAAAAACGCTGATTAAATGCGAATATTTTTATCCGTTTAGTAAATATGTCTTTTTGTTTATTTCAAATAAAAGATATATTCGAAAAATATTAAAATATATAAAATTTGCAACCGTACTAAAAAAACTCCATTGAAACAGTAAGAGCTTTAATTTTTAACCATTATTTGATTGTTTCACATCTTGTGAATGAATGATTATCGTCATTATCTTATGATAAAGTATGTTTTTCCCTCTTATCGGATTTTAAAATAACTGTTCCAAGAAATGAAAGTGGAAAACTTTTTTTTTTTTTGAATCACCTGTTTGTGGTTAGATAAACTGATAAGTAATCAGACCACAATATAAATTGAGCTGCATTCAATCGATTGCATTAATTCGTATTGATTTTTGAGTTGTCTTAAAACTAACAGAAATCATGAAATCGTTTCTACTTTACTGTCTAATTGGTGTTTCAAGTAAGTCCTGAAATATTTCATTGAGAATCTAATCTAAAATTTGAAATTTTACAGTTGTTCATGCCAGCACAGTATCGCCACCACAATGTCCAGACGATAGTAAAAACATCTACTATTACAATTATGAAGGTGATTGTTCGAAGTATTGGGAATGTTACGCTGGTAAGGCAACAGTAATGATGTGCCCGGCAAACTTATGGTGGAATGAAGCAATCAGTGAATGTGATTATCAAGAGAATGTATCCTGTGGTGGACGTAAGTTGTAGTTTTTATTTGTACGAAAATATTTACAACATATTTATACATATTTTGCGTTTTTGATCAATTTTAGATACTGTAAACCCAGAAGTCCGCACAACTATAAGTAAGATTGATTCGCCCAGTTATAATTCTATTATTTATTACGTCTATGATCATTACAGAACCAACTACAGGAGCACCCTTACCACCTGCACCAGATTGTCCAAGTGATACTGAAAAGATCTACTTTTACAATTATCAAGGTGATTGTTCGAAGTATTGGGAATGTTACGCTGGCAAGGCAACAGTAATGGTGTGTCCACCAAACTTATGGTGGAATGAAGCAATCAGTGAGTGCGACTATAAAGATAATGTTGATTGTAAATAAAGTGTAAAATGGAAACTACAAATTAAATTTCTTTTATTTAGATTTCGAGAAATAATAAATCCTAAAATGTTAAGTCTTATGTAGCGCATATAACTGATATCCGGGACATATCATTTCATTGGCACCTCCTTTCCCTCCACAATGATCACTAATTTAAAATATATTTCCCAGCAATCGATCAAAATAGATTGTTTGGGGCGTTTTTTCATGAGCGATGCCTGAGGCATGATAGTTTCCCTTCTTTCCTTTTTTCCTTTCTAACCACCTCTCTTCGCTACTGCTGTTGAGTTGATGTCCAAATCCCCATTCCGATTCTACCGAACTAATTTTACTAGCTAGTTCAAGAGACTCAAAAAAATAGCCTCGTTTATATTATTTGTAAAAAATAGATAAGAATTCAAAGTCTTTTATTGATAGATTGAGAGGTCAGGAAAGCATGACTTCCATGAGGGGACAGGTAGATAAGAGAAAGAAGGGTTATGAGCTGGCAACTTGTGAGAGATGCGAGGATTTAGAGCCGGTTCTGCAATCGTTTCTTTTTGCCCGATATTCCATAAGAAATCTTCTTACCTTATGCCTTCGGTATACCGAAAGAGAATTTTTTTCGGAGTCTGTGACATAGATTTCTATTAAATAATAAATAAGTAAACAAATAAATAATAAAATATTATTTGGAAAATACTCAATTGGCCTTTCTAAGAAAAACTTTGTGAATCCCCGCAATAAAAGGATTGCTCAGAAATAAATCTATAAATAAATAGAAATGTTTATTATACGGTTCCATATGACGCGACATGTTATAGCGTGCGATTAATTGATGCGTTCTATTGTTAATTATAAAAATGTTTCTTATGTCACAATTTTGTCCTTTTAATTCAATTCTGCTGTAGAATAGTTCCAGAATTATATTCGCTTGATAAGGGTCGACTACTTGAAATTCAACATTAATTGAAGATTCGTTAGTGAAATAAACCCATTTAGTATGATTAATAATTAATTCTATCAACCATGTCAAAAACGTAAAAAAGAAGAGAACAAAGAAATATTGATCAGGTAATTAAAAAAATCAGTTAATTAAAATGTAATTTTTAAATAAATTTGAGATTGTTTCAAGAACTCAAGATGTAATGGAAATTACATTGCAAAATCATGGACAGTTCACATTACTGTAATTGTACTGACTTTTCTCTTTATTCCAATATAAACCAGTGTGCTACTCTAGCACAACTTTTCTAATAAACTCCACAAATTCCTTTGACGGGGAAGTAAACAATTTCATCGGTATTTGTTGGACAATTTGGCGCAACTGTTGCCGTAATTATAACACAATATTATAAAACTAATTAAATCGTTGGATATAAAATAATTCCACCTATATAGTGGATTATATGAAAATTAGCGTATAAGAAACGTATAATTAATAAAAATCAATGGAACATACTAACAGTCGCTGGAGTTGTAGTAAAATATCGATTAGAAATCGTAAACATGAATGATTCTCTGATATTGATACGATGATAAGACGAAAAGTTGATAAAAAGGCTTTAATCGCAATAAAATTCTCTTATTGTTAGCAATATTTTAAATAATTGCTGAAAAATCTTTCATAGTTCTGGGTTTATTAAAAAACTCAGTGCAAATACTGTAAATTTATTAAAAATGTCAGTGTAAATTTCTAAATCAATGATCTAAATCAAATCAGATTATAGTGCGATGATTACTTATCAATAATAACGGATTGTGAAACCATAAAATAGCTGGATAATAAAGAATTATAAAACTCAATCTTTTCAGCTTTCCGATAAACAACTTAAATAGATAAAACCAATCACATGCTCTTAGATAAAACATTTTCTTTATTCTTTTTCAATTTTCAAATAGTTTTCCAATGTTTTAGTCTGTTTCAGGCCACATATATTAGGTGTTTGCTTACTGATCATACGTTCTAAAGTAAAAGTGATCGCCTGAAGAACTTTTACACCTACACAGAACAAAAATTTGGCTCGAGGTTAACGGTTATTTATAAATAAGGATCAGGATAAGGATGATCGCAGATTTAATTTTGATCGAGATTACTATTTGTCCAATCAATAAATTCATCAGTATTGTTCACAGTAAAATCTTTGCATTTACGACAATATTAATGAATGATAACTGAAAACTTTTAACGTTTAACCCAACATGTTTACAACATGTTGTTCAGTTATACACGGACTCTTATTAGAGGTATTTTGTTTGACATAAAGATACAAATATCTTTCTTATATGTTTATCTAAAGTCTCAAACACTGCTTCACAATCTGTAGATTACGCTTAAGCAGTGCAGAAAAACTTATAGACAAGGACCCCTTAACATTTTCTAGTTTTCCATGTAGCCAAAAAATAAGTCTCAAAATTACTTGATTCAAAATACGAAACAATGGAAAAAGACGTCAAAGTCTGTATTAAACTGGGTCAGATATTGAATTTTAATACCTCTGGCAAACTAAATATTTTGTTAGTTTTCATTCAAGGTTATTATCACTGGAAAAGGATATAGAAATGTTTTTCTTAAAATTTTCGATCGCTTGCAAAAAAAAGCCAAACACTGCCCAGCTCTACAACAGTACATTGGGAACCTAATGAATACGTTCGTAATAGCAAAAAACTGTGCAGTTTTCCACACATCCCGGATAAGAATCGCCATGCTTTACGAAGGGACCAATACTGATTAAGACCTGGGAATCCAAGCATTGATAGCCAATATTGGCCCAATCTTCAGCCATTTCTGATTATCCATGCTTTTGCCAAGGCTTCGTTACCCAAACTTGGACTAGTATGTGCCCAAAGTTCATAATTAAGTCTTGGTAAAAAAGACTGGCCCAATCTTCAGCTATTGCTGACTATCGAGTTTTTGCCAAGGCTTGGTTACCCAATCTTACACCAATATATGTCCAATGGTTCAAAAAACAAATAACTATAGTTGCTGTCTGAGTCGGCGCAGTATAGAGGGGCGCCAAATGACCTCCAAGACAAATTTGAAGTGTATTTTGAATTAGTAATGATTGTAACATGGGGCGCCAATAAAGTCTCGCGCCCCGGGCCCCAGTTATGTTCACTACGCCAATATTATTAGTAGTAACAATACGATTATTGTTATTGCTTTATAAGTTAACCTTGGGCCAAGCTAAAATAGCATCGGCGTAAGCCTAGCCCAAGACACCCCATCGTTCATACTTATCCGGGACACATGGATCTGGACGTTGAGAATCTTTTTTTATTACATCGGATAATCATGCAACTGAGCCTCTTCTCCATTGACGTAACTGAACATTTAGCTCTGATTCGTAGCATTTGCCTTCAGATATTTTGGGGTATTATGGATGATAATATCGTTTAGAAAAGGGTATAAAATCGCGCTTTGACGACTCCAGCTTCTGCAGAGTTACAGCATTCATTCTAACCCTTCTGCTTGAACGGAGTAATGTAGGAATTGCTCAATTTCTACGAAACCGGGACAACTTGGAGATGTTGCGAGAGACGGCACCGGTGACAGACTTCTCGTCAAGACTAATGACAGCAATTTCGAGTACACTTGGAGAACCGTAAAGTGCTAATGATTTACTTGTCAGTGACGATTTCATGCGTATAAATCGTAAAAATCTGAAGGAATTTATTGAATCCTATAAAAACGGCAACAAATAGAGTCGAAAGAGACGTGATCGCTCGAAGTGTTCCTTGATTTATCACTTTTACAAATGATAAACAGATACAGAATATCCCAATAGAAGAGAACAAATATTAAAATAAGAAATATACAATACAGATTGAAAATTTCTACACACAACAGCGTTACGATACTCTCGTATTTATTTCATTCAACGGATGCAACCCATTCGATTTTGTATTGAATCTCGTTTCCTCCAGTCAACGTTTCCTGTGGACTTTCACAATTCCATAATCGTATAATTTATATTTAGATATGCTGAAGGCGGACATTGACATGCTAAAGCTAGACGGTCGTGTGTATAATCTTCTATCTACGTTTAGTTCAACACAACAGATATGCAGATGAAGACTCTAATCGAATTTGAATTGTTACTAAATTTCAATTATTCAATAGTCAAATAACATATCAGTCTGTCTGATCTAATTTTCATCAATTCTCATCTAACTCGACCAACTTCACGAGAGATGTGTATTGTTATAAATTGTTTAGCAATAAGTTGTCAACACTGTACTCCAAAGCTGTTAGTTTCATTAATAATAATTTATTTCGTTATTCTTATTTTAAATGAATCACAGATAATTGGCGAACGTGTTTTTTTTTCGTTAAATTTAATGAAATTTCCGTTACAATTAAAGTTAGAATTGAAAAAGTCAACTTGACTGCAACTACTCCAACATCGTTTCAAATAATTGTTGATTAGAACGGCTATATAAGACCGTCTTGGTAGCTCTCTAAATTGCTTCAACTCGTTAATCTTGCTGCATTCAAGACATGCACTACAATCATTCGTACAATAGGTGTTCGTTTTTATTCGTCTATAAATAAAACGAAATCGTTTCCTTTTGTACGATATATGGCAAGTTAGAAATAGTTCTCTAAGTTCGGTTGACTAAAATTTCGATTATCTTGTTATTTGGATTTATTTAAAAATCAAATCAATTAAGCCGTGTAAGGCATTGGCGCAATCGCTCCCTTTCAGGATCAATTTTCATTTGTATCGATTTATTTTTCCATTGTTATTATGGGAGATAAGTTTGATTAATTAACTGAAATTTGATTCATCAACACATGGGTTGAATATCGCTCACATGGCAACTGAATCGCAGTAAAATCTATTATAACTAATAGGAACTTTACACATTTGCTCATTTACCTAAATTAATTCTCCGCTCTGTGTGTTTCCAATCAATTTCAATATTAATACAGCGTGTAAAGGCAAAAATGGCAACATTCTTAAGAAATCAATACTAACTGTATTTTAGTTGACGTAAATCGCAAAGTTACAACATTTTTGTTGGAGATTAAAAGAAAAACGAGAAGAGCGTATATGGTTTTTGAAGTCGCCTTTGAAATAACAGATGTGGAATGAGTGGAATCATGTCGACAAGATCCCATCAATTTCGCTGGTTGCTGCATAGCTGTTATGCATTCATGTACATTCACGTTTCGTATGCTTAACACAACAAACATCTACAATTCCAAAATCCTATGAATAATTCCTTTTAAATGTGGCCGCTTTTCTCCGTTCATACTGAAAAATTGTCGAGCAATTTGTGTGGAACATGGAAAATACTGGGACGCATTTTTATCCTTCCGAAAACAATTCGAGTAAATGGATGCTCTGGTTTGTACTATAAACCCCCATCATTGAAGCGGTACAAATTATGTAATTGCAAGTCAACGATGCAAATAAGAATTGACGAAAGATTGGCTGGCGAAAGTCCAGGCATACACCGACTAAGTTGCTAATCTCGTTAAAAGCTGGGAGATTTCAGGGTGGCATTAAGAAAAAGCGAAGGCTCACCGTGTCAGTTGTGAGAATGAAAAGAATTATCAATCAAGAAATTCCCGAATCTAGCTGTTTTCATGGTGTTTACAAATGGGTCATAATTCGGCTGCGCCTCGTTTACGTCTATTTGGACGTTGATTATCTAAATTTTGTTGAGAGCCTGTGTTACCGACACTTTTAAAAGTGATTCAGCTCGATTTTATGATCGCATCTAGAAAATAGTACTATCCAAAAATTGTTCCGTACATTTGAGCTCTCTTCATTAATGAGTTCTGAAATGTAATCATAAAGGACTCTATTGATTTTCAGTATAGGATACTATTCATATTCTGTCTCACTTCCTCTTCCATCATCAATTCCGGATTATTAGATAAGCCCTACCACAACTGGATGTATGGTCGACTTCCTGACGATTTCCTTTATAGTTTTAGTGACGGCTTGAAAGCTCCAACACACGCTCTCTCCTTCTCTCTGTAACTGGTTGTGTGAATCGTATAAGTTCGGTTCAATTGATTGAAAATCACCAGCCTGCAAACATTGCCTGTATGTAATCATAATGTTTACGTCTATTGAATAGATTATAAGAGTATTAAAGGGGGTTATTGTAACTATCGTTTATCACGTGTCGCTCAGTCAAGCAACTGGTGGTCATGTTTTTAATCGATGCTGGAGCAAACACCGAATTGTCGAATAATTAGTAGGGCGATGAAAATAATAAAATCGAAACAGTTGTGGCTTAACTGTGTTTCGAACAATTTTAATTAAAACACGCTACAACTATGTTAACTTATAATTATTTGAGGGCAACGAAGATGTTCCCGCAAAAAACGATTAGGTTGTTGTATCTTCTATTTAAGTCATTTCAGGTGCTGAAAAGCTGAAATATGAATACAGATGAGTGAATATTTCAAATGTTATCATCAAGTTAAGTAGACTTCAAGGCTATCAATTTGATTACATCATTATCACGTCTGCTTTTCCATTTAAAGTTGGAACGTACAAGAATGAACCGAAAAGACAGATACTTCGCACTTGGATGAATAGCAGTGAAATTGCGTATTTTCGTCACTTCACGATTCCCAAGCATATAGAAAAATCCTTCATTAGACTTTCATACAGTATTCAATTTCGTTTTCCATAATAGAATGCATAAGTAGGTGTGAAATACGGTAATTTATGGTCGTTTCTATCACGAATAAAACCGCCTACTGATTAATGTGCGACATTAAATTTATTTTGTTGTGCTGTAAATCATCTGAAATTCCTTGTTATCTATTCTAACATAAAAGCATTCATTTTTTGTTTGTTTGAAATAAGGATAGTACTCGTTTTGCTTTTGTCTCTGGATATATTGTTCTTGTATTGACACTGTTGAGTATCAGGACGACTCATGAGTGAAAGAATGTAAACAGTAAGTTTATAAATTCTTGGCACGGTGACACACCACAGTGGTAGGGTTGCGGCGACGAGCATGCGTCACGACGGCCGTCGTCGCTTACAGTGCAGTCCGTTAAATGTTTAGTAAGTGACTAAGACGTCGCGACGTTCAGTAATAAATAAAACGCGTGCCCATTTATTACTACGAATCGTTCTATATTTCACGTATTTATAAAATAGCAAGAATGATTAGTGACAAACTTTGATTCGGACAATTTGTTACATAAATAATCCAACAAATTACCAATCATTAACAAAAATGGTAAGATTTTTTTAATACATTAATAAAAATATAAATATGACCTGATTATATAATTGAATTTGTAAAGAAATTTGCATATCGAACAAAGAAGTCGGTATTTAATTATAAACGCTGCAAGTGAGAACTCAAATGTTCTCAACAATTCAAATTGACAGAATCCTTTAATGTTTGACTATCTAACAGTATCTGAAAGTTTTATGAATTAAATTGATGCCAAAGAACGGAATTAGATTTGCTGATTAAAGATCAAACTTGAACTTTTACCATAAACGTAAATCAATAGACTTAATTAAAAAATAATACTCAACTACTGTTTACTTTCTATAACAGACCAGGAGACAAATGAATTCAATTAATCCAAATTGGGGAAAAAGTGTAATTATGGTGAAAAACGGTCTAGCCTGGCGCATCCACCATTATTATTAACTCGTTGTTAATTATGTCTCGGACGTTTCGGCTTCTTTTCAGTGATGTTTCAGTCGATTTTTCGGATATTGTTGCGTCATGAAAACCGCCAATTTTTCACAGAAACGGGATGATTGTAATATTGTAACTGTTACATAAATTATTGAAAGAGAAAAAGTTGGGAAAACAAGGCCATTTCCATCGATCAATAATTCTTGCATGTTCCGTTCTGAGTATGATAAATTATAGTAAAAATAGTTTTGACGTTGATGTTTAATAATCTAAAAAGTTTTAGTTGAAATTTAATAACTAATTTCCACTAAATTGGAATTCTCGTCTACAATTGTTGGAGATTTTAGTGAATATTTGGGATTTGTGCTGGCATATCGATTCACCACCGGGTTCCGCAAATATTTCTTTCCAGATCATTTTCCGTTTTATATGGTTGACAATTCTTTGAATTGCAGTCGAGTTTAATGCGAAAATTTCCAACATAGCAAAATTATTTGGAAATATATGCTTCGATTGGTTACGGCAATGTTATCATGAAATCAGCCTATTTGTGTCAAGGCGAGACCAACCATAATTCCATACGATTCGTTAAAAACGAATAACAAAAAACCACTAATGTTTTTTTAAAAGAAACTAAAGAGTTTTTTATATATAACTTTTTTCTATAATTCGCTATCCAAACAAAATTTCTGCAGATCAATATCGCAATTTCTTTATTACTTTTACCATAATCAAATAGTCAAATAGTAACCAATTTTTCCCGTATTACAAACTAATTGAGAATCTTTTGATGCGATTATGAATTTACGCCATTTAAATATCTAGTTACTGAATCGCTTTAAATTACATTAAATGGGATAAGGCTTGACACAATTAACTGTGAACTTCTTTTGCTTTGTGTTTCGTACGCACGTAAAAAATAGTTTCCAACTTTTTATTCATGCGACTTCATCATTTGGCAAACGGCCAAATTTCAGCTCGTAATTCAATATTGATGATCGCTAATAAAATAAAATAGTCCACGGTTCTTTTTGAGTCGATTGTTGGTTTTAATAGTGGTGGCCAGATCAGTTAGGTCTTATCGTTTATTTAAAACTTTCCCTATTAAAGTTTATTGATAATATTAAGTTGAACGATCGACTTGATTCGTTTTCTGTTGTATTTCTTTGATTTTTTGTTTTTGTTTTGTGTCGTTTTTATCTGGAACAAATATTACAAGTTTCTGGTTAATGTAGCACAAATGGCTACAGACAGAGGCAGCTGTGTGCAGATTGGTCTAAACGTTACAATGCAGATAGTAATTCTCATCTCAAATTCTGAATAGTTATAATATTACTATGGATGTTGGCATCGACTGTATGCTTATTATAACTGAATAGAATAGAGAAAGGGGATTATTACAAGCCAAAGAAAACGATCGTATATACGTTTTTGGAGATTTCTATATATTGTAGTCATTTATAATGGAGAAAACTGGGCATATATCCAAAACTCGCATCGTTTCCATTGTGCATATGCATGGATATAAATTGTTGAATAACCAAAGTTTTCATTAAATTACATGTTTTATTCTAAAACCATTTATATACGAATATAATCGACTGTCACGCGCTGAAAATAATGAATATTTATGCGGTGGACAGTTTCAATTGTTACCAATACCGTCAATCTGATGGACTTATGAGTTTGTGGGGCTACTGTGCACGAAAACGTTTTGTTGAAGAGGCATTTTCACAAATAGACACAGACAACGATTTATCAAAGTTTGTTTGAATATCACATAGAAGTTTATTGTTCACGAAACGACAACATTGCAGAATAAACTCAAGTTTGACTTGATATAGTTGATTTTAGTACGTGGAGAGCATCAAAATTTGAGTACAGTAACAGTATACGATGTGAACTGACTGAGATTGGTGAAAAATTCAAAAGCTCCATTTTTTTGATCACTCACAGCTTATCAAATCTGTTTGTGTGTTTTGTTTGCAATCGAAACAAACAATAAGAAAGATTGGATTCTCTTATTATTTATTGATGAATGGGAAATTCGATTCTAATAAATAAAATATAAGCGGATCGAATTGTGTGGTGTTTAGTTTAAATGAATGTTTACAGAATGCGGAACAGCGAGGGATTCTAAACGACAGTTGTCTTCGAATGAGGTTTTTTTATGTAAATTATGGCAATTGGCAAGAATTTTCTCCCTCATTATCTTGCTTCGTTACACTGTGACATAGATAGAAAAAGACGAATTCAGAGCTTGATAATTGTGTATGAGAAGAAGAATCAATATTGATTCGTTTAATTTTAAAGATTTTTTCAAATTTATGCAGAAAATTGTATTCAAGTCATAGATGACGCACTTATCGCTTCATAAATGTTTCTATAGCCTGAAACGCTTTACAAAAATTAGGTAGCAGTAAAATCTTTAGGATAACGAGGCAAAAAGACTGCCACAACCAGAATCATCTCCGATTTCTTAGTAACTTCAAAAAACGTTCTTTGATACACCTAAGTGAGCCGTAAAAGTGCTCTTATACCTATATAATGAATGAAGTTAGAAATATGGTCCTCAAAATTGTGCCACTCTAGGCAATTGCTTGTATCGGTTTTACTTGTATCCAGAAATTTTTTTCTGAAGAGGAGAATCATGTTTTGCTCTTTATATTACGTTCCAAAATAGGAATTACGATCCACTAGGCCAATAGATTCTTGGAAGTGCTGTGGGACAGGCACTGAGCAAACTTTAAGGAGAGGTCGTTATACGTCGCCAATTTTTAATATTGGAGTTAAAAGATATACTTTCTTTACGGTTAATCTAAAAATCCGCCACCATAAAGATTGAATTGAGCTTGATGCTCAAGAAATCTAAATGGAGCCCGGCAATTACTGTACTTGTCTATCATGAGGAAAGGTTATCATGAAAAAACATTGTTTTGAAGGAAGAGATGATTTGTGCTTCTTTAGACTTTTTGGGTGCTTCCAAATGATGACATTCTCCTTAGGTCTTTCTACGAGACAAAACCTATCAAAAACATTTTGTAGGGTATCTCCTATAAGAAGAGCTCGTCCAAAATAACGGATGGCACATAGTGGTACTACTTTTTCAAGACTAATCAGATGGTGTAATTAGATTTTTGTTATGTTCTTGTGTTTTCGAGTTATTTCCGGTTTTTCATTTTTTGGCGGTTTCAAAGATACCTTACATCTCGTGGGCTTTCAAAAAAGTTGTTTTTCTCTTCACTGTTTCTGGTGTAAACTTTAATGCTGATTCTGTTTAGTCAATTGGATTTTATCTAGCTTCCATCGTTTTGAAGGTATAACAAAAACTTATGTTTTTTTTTTAAATGGAACATACATGTATTTAATTTATTACTCATTGAATTACTTATTTTTAAAAATATAAAAGGGACACTCTAAAACCCTTTCAAATATAATTTTTGTAATCACTACTTGTAATCGAAATTGAAATTTCCAAAATAACTCTCACGTTTTTGAAAATAACTATAAAAAACTATTTACATTTGAAAGCAGAAAAAAATGAGCAAATTAATGACTACTTAAATTTGGGTTGCATTTAAAAAACATATTTTGAAGACGCCAAAAGCTGCGCAAAAATCAGTTTGAAAAATAAAACCAGCATTAAAAACTGCATAAGAAACAATAAAAATACATACTATCAAAATTTTTAATAGTATAAGAGAACACCCTCAAAGTAGCGAAAAAATGAAAAAACTGGAAAAAAAATGAATGTACGATCTCTCCTTAAATTGGGTAATTCTGTTCAGTGCAGTTTTTATCGTGCGAATGGCAGATTTAGGGCTCGTTCAAAAATTACGTAAAGGATTATTTTTTGTTACATAGGGGTGGGGTGGTGGCGGTTCTTGCGTTACACAACGCTAATTTTGCAACCCAGTAGGAATGAGTTGGTTTTAATCATGGGTTTTTATCAGTTTTTTATTGTTCAATACCTATTGTAACGATTGAGCAACATTTGGCAACTCCATGGGAGTATAATGATAAGAATTAAGTTTGAGATTGTTTTTTTTTCTAATTTTAGTATTTGCGTTTTTGTTTTGTAGTGTTATAGCTATCAGTTTGGTTTTTGTTTGTTTATTTCAAATATAGCTTTTGTTTTACATTTTTAATTAAATTGCGTTTTTATTGGGGTGCTGGGGGGAGGGGGCAGCGTTATGTAATTTTAAATGGGGACTACTGAAAGTGTTACAGAAAGTTACAAAAGGGGGGGGAGGGGGTTGAAAAAGACGAAAAAATGCGTTACGTAATTTTTGAAGGACCCCTTACCATGAAGCTAAAGAATCTCAAGATTTATACCTTAATTAAGTAATCTTCATTCAAACTAATAACATTTGTCCTTACTTCTAATATTTCCTAAGTGAAAAGAGGGACATGGAATCATTAGTGTCAACCCACAAATGTCTCGATACGTGCCTGCGTAGAGCTGCAGAAATTGAAAACTTTACATCTAGTATAGGAGTGCTATACGAAAGGAGATCTTATTATAATTACGTCTTTATTATAACACTATTTAATAATACAAGAAATAAATAATAAAAAAAATATTTAATAATGATAACTTATATATTGATATTTAAACAATTGGTTGTATGAGGCTCAGTGGTCTAGGGGTATGATTCTCGCTTTGGGTGCGAGAGGTCCCGGGTTCAAATCCCGGCTGAGCCCTGTATTTTTTCATTTTTCTCCCTTACATCTTTTTGTTTCATTCGGCGATTAACTGAGCGAATTATAATTTAAAATCAAGGGTATTTTTGCTAAATCAACTTGAATACGATTGAATTAAATCCGAGTTGGATAGCGAATTTAAATAATACGTTTTTAGTCTTTAAACAAAGAAAAGGGAATTAAGTAAATCAATAAAATTGATACGTTTATATCGTATCTCAATTATTACAAAAATATCACAGAAAAGCACAATTTAAAATGGGGTTTTATTCGAAATGAAATACTCACATCATAAATCTTTTAATAGAAATAATCGGTTCAGTGGATTTAATAAATTTGTATTAAAACAACAATATTGTACTTTAAGAATTATATTGAAACCACAAACTAACTAAACCGAGAAGTTTTGTTGTCGGCTACACCCCGAATAGTGGTTGTATTTAAAATATACGATGACAATATTTCAATGACAGTCGGTTCAACAAAGACTGCTCATTAAATTCGTCAATTAAACAAGCCACTCAAACGTTGGCTAGAATGTAATTAGACGACGATGAGTACTTTCCGTCAACATTTACAACGTTGAATAATTAACTGCCACTGGATAGCATAACAATTTCAAGTAAACTCACCATTGTATGAGTTTATATTTATTTAAAACATATTAAACGAAATCTGGGTCGATGAAAAGCAACTGAACAAATGTTTGTGCAACGGTCGACAATGTTGGTGGAACATTTGAGATTCAGACCAAGATTTGGATGTGCATGTTCTATTCATTCTATTGTGAGGGCCGTCCCAAGCCTTCCTGGCACTCCAGGCAAACTTATTTTCGGCGCCTCTCTCCAGAAATTAACAATGACTGAACACACTACTTCTAAAAATTTCGTAATCGAATTCTTTGACAATAACAATTAGAAAATCGGCCTCTTCGTATGAGAAGTTGATAACTGTATAACCGTAACGAAAGTAGAAAGAAAAGTATTAATATTATAAAAAAAAATAAATTTACCATTTCTATGGGAATCCGGGAGCCGTTCGGAACGGAATGTTTGCTTTTATACTAAAGGCACTAGCACTAGACACTAGTTATTAGTTAAAGAAAAAAAATCACAATTTTTTGAAACATCAACACATCAAAGTACGAAATACAACTGACAATGAGCAATAATGAACAAATTTAAAAGGGTGTTAAGGGTATTCATTGAACATTTCTACAGTGTACTATTATCGACTTGTGCACCGATGAGTTTCTATTATTATTTCCTAAAGGGTTGAACATCCCAAGAAAAATTTTGTTGGGTGTTCATTAGCAATATTAATTAGCTCTTACTTCAACTAAAGCTCTACGGGAAAAATTGTATAGTTTTCCTGGAAAACCGTGAAAACTTTGTATTTTACCCTATCTTAATAAATTTTGACGTTTTTTCCAAATTAACAAAAGTTAGTTAAATTTAGAGGAGTGATAAAGGACAATGTAATCTGTGTCTGTACGGATTTGATTTTCCCATATTTTCATCCATTTCCCAATAATTAGTGAAAATTGGAAATTGCAGCCTATCCAATTTTGATGTAGTTTTTTTTTTCATAATTGAGAAAAAGCTGTTCGGTATTTGTACGAATTTCGTTTTTTAATCTTTGCTGTAGTTTTTGGGAAAATATTTTACAAAGGTCTTAAATTTTTGATGAATATATGATGAATATAAGGTAAATATAGGAAATCCTATAGGTTAGGCAAGCCAGAATGTTCTTAGTGAGAGAAGCATATAAACTATTTGGGTCCGTAGTTCAAAGAACATCTGCTTTATAAAAAAAAACAATCACCGTTCGCTATTCAAGGTTGCTGACCTTTGTTCGGTTGTTATCAAAACCGTATAGATGCGATTAACCTAATCTTTACAAAGACAAAAAAGGAAAAAAAATATTATAAATGTCTTTTGCAAATAAAAATACGGCTACCCAAATAAAGGGCACAACATAGATGAAGGAATTGGGGCTAAGGAGGCAGTTAGACTTCAAAGAAGTTCCATGGAAAATTCCAACTCCAAGATAAAATTCAACACAATAAAGGTTTTATCCCAAAATATTAACTGACAGAGTTTTACAAAAATTGAGCCCTTTTTGACGATCTATAAGGTCTGCAGACCTTTTTTTTTTTTAAACATATTGGAGGGGAAAATCTTCATGGACAACACCCGACCCGTGTCGAGTGGTAGTGCCGGACTCCTACCGGCTAAAAAACCCCTCCACACAATAGAGGAACGTGATGGAACGCCTGTTTAGCATAACTTCATCACGTCTCTCTGCCCTTTCATACCCATGCACTCAATCACACATCATGATCATCCCCACCGGGGCGCCGGCCAGCCCCCGCCACCCGGCCGCACCGATCCTGCAGAGTCGCCCCTTACATCAAAAATAACAAAAAAGGCGTGTGCCCCCTTCACACTTAGGGAGACGCCTCAGAGGCCAACACGACAACACGAACGGACACGGGGGGAACCACCCCGCGACCCAGCAGCGACTCACAATCGCCCATTTCTTTCATCCTTCTCTTTCTCCCTCATACTGCAGACCTGACGACATATAATTGATCAATTGCTTATCCCTGAATAACATTTTTCAAAATGAATCAAATCTTCCATATTTAGCAGCAGTTCCAAAGAGTTCTAATGTAGTACCCCAATCCCAAATCGCACAAATTCATCGGAGTTTGAGATTGTTTTGTTTTTTTTTTTAAATTAATAATAGAGTACTCTTAAGGAAAAGTTACACATAAAGTCCAGTAAAGAATGCAGTACAAATGCTTCTCCGAAAATTATGCCATCCCAGGCAGCTGCCTGTTTTGCTGTGGTCTGTCTATTGTGTTGCCATACGACACCCCTTACAGAAAGATAAAAGCATTCAATCTTTCGAGAAGTTATTAAAAGAAGCATTCCTGTAATTGCTTTCCTTATTACAAGTAATTACGTTGAAACATTTTGTTAATTTTTGCTTACCTTACTGTTAATACAACATATATAGTTAGAACTCAGATTTAGGGGTTAATTAGTGCATAAATGCATTTCAACAAGTCTTTGATTTCGTACGGGCTTTAAACAATATTGAAGGCATTTGCAAATTCATCGCTCTTGGTTATTTCCTACAGTTTAAATCTCCTTTGAGCGTGTTCTGCAACCTAAGCTGCTTTACCTAAGCAATAAAAACCATTAGAATCGAAAAGTTTGTTGATATAAAACTAAATAATTGCGGAAATTGTAGCAATTATTTCCACAAATATATTTGTTTTTGTTATATACGAATCGATGATCATACATTATTCTGTGAAAGTGTATTTTGTTATCAGAAATCCCCCTTTAATCTGCATTACATTAAAATATTTATATCCGAATTCAATGTTGATTTAATTGAGCTTTGATATGAAAAGAGTTCCCTTTCAAAACTGACCATATATAAAACAACTCGGTTCGCATTTTCAAAGGCCAGCTAACTAAACACACAACCGTTTCCACGCTGTCAGTGTTGATCCACCATATCTCTTTTATTTGTTTGTTGTTCTCCTTTATCTACTAAAAAATATACGCATTTCCACTCCAATCTACAATCTTTCAGAACAACAACAAATTGTTTAAACGAATCCATTTTAAGTTCAAATATAAAGTGTATTTGTCGAGTTGTACGGTGATTTACAGGGCTGATATACACTCACTTTGACAAGATTTAAGTCCACATTTTATATGGTCAATGGACCGGCAGTTAGATCAATGGCAGCTCCACAACAACACGCCAACTTCCTCGCTTTTTTTCTCACAGGAATTAAGTAACAAAAACTTGCCGACATATTCGAGACGTTGGCTGATCTTGGAGAAACCGAAAAAGAAATGTCTACAATTTTTTACCAATCCATTAATTTATTTTATACTCTTTTTTTTTGTAAATATCACCAATGATATAGAAGATAACAGTTTGTTATTCAAGCGAAAAAATAGAGCTTTAGAAATAAAATCCCATAGGATGTGGATTGGCTAACTTCAAGCTGATATGAATTGTAATCGTTGCGATGTATTTCGTTCGGTATTTTAATAAAAATGGTAAAAATCCGAGAACTTGAAGAGATTGTTGGTTCTCTCTCGTTCTAGTGCAGTTATGTGGTGGGTGAGATTAGTTTAACATTTAACCGAGCGTACTATCATGCACGATGCATCCTTTATTTTGGTTTCTTTGGTCGATTTGCAACCGTTGCTGTATAGCAGAAATGCAATAATACAAATGATCTATGAAATCCACGTCATAACAATACGATTCAGTTTTCATAAATCGTATCGATTTTGGTTAGCTCTAATGTCTGGTATTTGTTGATATAAATCACCTTTTTTGCTTTGGTGTGCAGCACACACGGACGATGCTAAGCACGAATTTCGGATGTCGTAACCTTCAACATTGTCATACAATATTTACACAATATCCGTTTAAAATGAACTCGTTCCAAATGTTGTTGGATTTATAACTCTCGAATGGGATATCAGCCATCCATTTTGAACATGTGTCTAAATATGGAAGAAGCATGAAATTCGAGCGCAGACAGATACAATTTGTGGAAATCACAATGCTGAAATATTGATACGTTAATGGGTGTGTTTTTTCTGATAAATCTAAGGACAAGCTTTCAGCGTTGGTGTATTGGGAAATAATTGAAAAGAAATTGAATGAAAAGTAAAAATCTCCAAACATTTCAGCAAATCAATATGAATAAAAAATAGGTTTTCGGACATAAAAATTGCATTTTCTAGTTAGAATTGAATTTTACAAAGATGAGTTGGACAAGCGAGAAAATATTTGAGCCCATTTGGTAGTTTTTCACTAGAATCCGATCGAGTTGAAGCACAATTTATTACCACGAATAAGACATAGACGCACTATTGTAAAGATGCAATCAGAACGATGGCTCGAACACACCAGGGAACCTAAGAATGTCGAGAAAATTTGTATTCGACAAAAACCCTCAAAGCGGCTAGAAAAGTATTCTTTTACTAAAAGTAATAAAGTTGAAGTTTAAAATAGTCACAAATTGACGGTATTTTCCCATGTCCTCTTGTTCTCGAAAGAAACTATCGGAGTTTGAAGCGGAGTTCGAAGGGATCGAGAATATTGTAGCGGTCGACCAGCAAGCCTGGCGAAATATTGTCTCTAACCCATTGGCTGCAATTAATATCACCAGGGAAACGAAATCATAGATACACCTAATTCCGGTTTTGCATGATAAATGCATTCCCGAAGGATCCGTGCAAACATTATAAAATCGTGTTGTCTGTATGGAAAAATAGAGGATTGGGAATCGTATTATAAACAGCTCGGGAACCACCGAAACACTCTAGCTATTTTGGAAATGCCAAAACGTCATATAAGATCTCGAAAGTTACTCAATATTAGGCAACTAATACCTGCAATGAATACTGTGAATGAACTTGATATGAAAATAATTCTTTTTCTTTTGAAAATTTTAGATTGATTCCCACATTTCCACACTTTGCAAAATGGTGGAGGCGCCGGGAAAATCGCACTTGCCTATATTTTTTTTGGGTAACAAATAAGAAGTATTTAAAAGAAAACAAATTCATATCAAATTCATTTGCATTATTGATTGGTTTCCTAAATTGAGTAATTTTCAAGGCCTTATATGACGTTTTGGCATATCCAAAATAGCTAGAAAGAAAATCGTGTCGATCAATTAAAATATGTACATTGAAGTCTAATTTTCTCAGATACTTTTCCAATTTAATTCACAGAGATGAAACTATTATCTGGGACATGCTGTAAAACAGAAGAAAGAAAGAGACAATTAGCATTTGAGGCGATTGTGTTAAATCAAAGTCGTGTAAAAAGAGGTGTAAAATAGAACTCAGTGTATTTTAAATCCACCTGTAGAATTGTTTTCGACTTTCAATTTTTATGAAGTCTTGATTCCAAGGAATGTAATGCGGCCTTCGTTTTAAATCTAACGAAGGCACTGTCTAACATTATCCGACTCAACTTGCATCTGTGGGTCATGCCCTTAAGTTTAATGACTTAGGAGCGATTTAAAGAAGTTAAACGTGTTAAAAATAAATTTGGCAATATACGTGTGGATGGCGATTCGTTTAGAAAATTTCATACTTTTAATGAGTTGCGAGAGTGGATTATGAAGTCGCTTAAAAGGTCCAATAATTGTTCTTTAATTTGTTTTAGGTGGAAAAAATTCAACAAAACTTTGACTACACTAGGCTTTAAGAAAAGCAACTCATTTTTATAGTACAACTACAAAATGATTACAATTTTATTATCGACTTCGTTTCGAGTAATATTTCGAATAATCGTTTCAAGAGATTACACCGATATTCGCGTTTTATTCGACATTTTATTCGATTTTCTGCCAATAAAATGGAAGAATTGTTGCTTCACCGTCACATCTTTCTTATTTTAGGGGCGAATTTATAAACTGCAGTTATAATTTGAGCCAACTAACAAATTTATAGTCATGATCGACAAGGTTTACGACTAGCCGTATCTATTTATGTTATCTTGTCAGTTTAATTAAAATTAATTTATTAATTTACAAAGTTGTAATTTAGTGACACAAAATTTACTACTGTCAGTTATCATGAAAACAAGTAAATACTAAAATATTGTATAAACTTGCAAATACAATTATCCACGTGGATATCTTAGTTGCATTAAGAAATTCGGGTTCGTTGTAATCAACTCTCGTAAATTATTTCAGGTGCTTAATTTTAACGTTATTCTCTCGTATAGAAAGACTAAAGTTAACAATTAACTAAATTTGCAGTAGCGAAGTAAAAGTGCATCAGCAGCAGATTGTTTAAAGTCAAGCTTTTTTTGCCTCCATCAGTTACAAAAATTTCTAGTGTAATATTTAATGAACGACTATTTATTTAAAGGCGAAATATTTGAACGAAACTCATTAATCTATAAGGGGATTTAGTTGTTTTACAATAAGCGTTAACGGAATATTCTTGAACAATTACGATCCAGACGCTTTGTATTTCGTATTTTGGTCAATTGCTGTTGGGAACAATTATCGCGATATGTTATGTATGCGTGCAGATTAAATGGGAAATAGTGAATGGGGCTTAAGATGGATTTTGACCAACGTTTACATAAAATTACATAATCTGTCGATTAAATTAAACGAGGGGGAATTCATTAAAGCGGAGCATTAGAGAATTATTTCTACAGTAAATTTACTCGATTTTATTGACTGAACTACATATTCTTCGTTTGTAAATAAAATGTTAAAATATCGTTTGTAGCTAATTTGGAGAGCTTGACGAGATAGGATTTGTTGCGAAAAATTGAAAAATTCGTCAGTCAAGTCTTGCAGAATAGGCACATCTAATCCGAGTCGAAAAATAAAGCTTGGTTTCGACTGGATTTCATACACTTTGTCTTGGTTTGGACCTATTTCAAGTGAGTTCGTACGGTTTACACCTTTTTAACTGGGTTTTGCATGGATAGTTTTCGCCTTGGTTTGAATTATATTCCCGTTTAGATTTTACCTTGTCTTTCATTGCATGAAGATACAGCCGTTATATTGTAAATCGACCAGTTTGGGTTTTTTCCCTAGCATTAAAGCTTCGTATTATTTTGTAATTAAGAAAATAGAAATTAGATAATTTTAAGTTGAATATTAAAGGTATATCCAGGCGAAAACCAGTGCGAGCGCACGAGCAAAATTTCAACTTAGTTTCGATTTATTTAGTGATCAAAGCAAAACCAAATCGATAAATACTGATTCCAACTTACATAAATTCGAAAGTATTGGAAAACAAAGTTGAAGCCAAGGTTTATCTTTCGACTGGAGACGTTAAATGGAAACTTTCTAAATGCGTCCTTATTAATATTGTCTAACTATTCCGAATGATCATTTAATAAGAGCTATATGAGATCCTAACGATAATTTTAGTACTCGATACTATTTGCATTACAACATAACGATGCCACTAAAATGGGATAATTGCTGATATTCATCTCGGTTCCCATTCCCTCAATTATGATGAAATAATAAGGAGTATTATGACAAAATGAAATTAAGCAAATAAAATTTATCTTATTGTATTATAGATTATTTTCAATACAGTTGAATTCTGTAAGCTTTCAAAGACTTTTAAGACTTGTCAATTCTTTACAATTTATAATCTCAACTATATTGTAGAATTCGAGAAGGCTTTTATGTCTTATATAAAAAAAACCAATTTAATTTTACGTTTTCATCAAAAAATATAAAAGCTCTTTCTAGTGAAGATTTATTGTAAATAGAATTTTATTATTGTTGCGAAATTAAATAATAATTTATACTTTACGTTTTTAGTTTGATAACTTGCTATATTAAGACGAAAATCTATTGTTAATTAAACTTGAATTGTCTCTATAACTTTACGTTCTATTATGTAAACTTTTATTTCAATGCAATTGTTCGACAGTTGAAAAGCATTAAAAATTAATTATTAAAGAAATATAAAAACGTTTTTCATGTAGATGAAAGCCTCTTCGATAACTTGGTAATGAGTAGACGATTATGTAAACTTAATAGAAGAGCTCCTTGTGTCCTAGTATGGCACGATAATATGTTATCCAAATATCCTGAATGTAGATAGTATTAAACTCTATTGTGCTTATAATTTCAGTTTCCACGTCCTTCTATCCAACCGATCTTCCTATTTAGTCGTACAGCAGTTGCCGGTTTCACATTCTTGTTGTTATCTCTCTATTAGTAAGTTTCTCAGTAATTAAGACATTCAAATACTTGAAGGTGTTAGAAGAGGTTGTTGCCTTTCTCTTCAGCTACCAGAAATTGATAAATAATCCTCATACCAAAACCAACTGTTCATTGTGCGACTAACAGTTTTACCAGTTGTGGTACACGTTTCTCTAGAGTTCTAGTGTCCTTTTAGATGCATTTTAAAAAGTGTAGGTGCCACACAGCGGCCTTGTTTTAAGCCTTTGGAGAAATTTGATAATTGTTCTCTATAACCAAAAACCTGGGATACTCCATAAGATTTAGTTAATAGGAGCGAATTTCAAGGCTATAATCTGAAAATGCTCTAAGATCCGCTTTGTATTTTTTCTATAAACTCTTCGTCCACTCTATGTTCAATTATTTTCCGTACAATATCTTCTTTTAGCTTAGATAGCAATGCCGTTGTTGTCCATAAACTGGATTCGTTCCACAAAAAGAAATTCTTTACAACAATTGATAAATTTAATCTTTCTTCGATTAAGGGTCGATTCTACAATCGTTTTATTCCGTCCGATATTCCGAAAGAAATTCCGTTTTGTTATATCGAAAGGCAGGAGAATTTCCATTGGAATATTGGGCCGAATCGTCTCTAGGTCTTAATTTTTTTCTGTTGTTCAAGCGTTTGCTGCGTCTGTGCAACAACATTTTAGGTCGGACTATTTTCCCGAAACAAATTGCTATTATAATCAATGACAGCAGTAATGATGAAGGACACTATAAGATAATTAATTGGAAAAATTAATTAGTTTTTACGACGAGCCCGAAAAGCTTATCGACCGTTCTCTGTTTTTCCTTGAAATGGCTCATAATTGAAATACGGTAGCTCTCCTATCTCGTCTATTTTGACGAATTCTATTTAAGTCCTAACAATAATTGATTGTGTTGTTTTTGACATCTAAAATTAATATCAAAAACAATAAACTTTCGTCTCTATTGTGTGTGTGTGTGTTTCGATTTGTTTTTTTTTCTTGTTCGAAAAGTTTCATCTTCCCTTGTAATAAATAAATGATAGATTGGCAATAATTTCTAACAAAATTCAATCAACTGTTATTCGAACTGTTCAGACCATGCGGACTCTGGTAACATGTGAATTGGATTGATCAAAAGACTTTTCATTCAATTTTGATCTAATTTTAACGTTTGTTGGTCGTGTTTAATTACACAGGAAATTAGTATGTTGTGTTGAAAATCATCGTAAACAATTCGTTTAATTTATAATCAAATTCAATGAATTTCAACGAAAAAATATGAGAACAAACAAGAAAAATGTATTTTTTTAATTGGAAACTGCCACCTCTACAACGATGATTGATTCAATATTTGCTTATCGACAACTGAAATACCAAAACACTGATTTTAATTGTCGAAAATTCTCGCTATAATTTGTCTTGTTTGATTACAGCAACGGCAAGACGGCAGCATGATTTGGTGTGCATTATTGATGTTGAGCTTCTTGAGTATTCTGGATAATGCTTGGGGTGATCGAAACCGAAAACGTGATCTACGCTCGAGAGGAACTGTCATTTACGTAAATTCGGTAAGTAAATCATTATCAGATGTTTCAAGATTAACGAGTACGAGATGATTTAAGTCTGTTGTAAAAGTTGGTTATACATGTGAATTCCGGAAATAGACGGCTATTATTGAACTGAAAGACGAAGTGAGCTGTTGATGATTGGCCGTCTGATCATCGACCGGAACATTGAATTCCAACTTCCTACATTCTTTATAAATCTATAAAATCCATCAAAAAAGAGTTCAGTTGAATTATGAAAGCTAAATAAATTGATAGAACTTGATAAATGAATAATTCCAATCAAAATGTGTCTGGTCGGGGAGATATAGAGAAATATGTGTGTTTGAAATGAAAATATAACACATGTTGTTGGAACAAATAGAAAAAAAATACTCGGATAGTCTATTGCAATCCATTTTTCAATACAAAATGAAACGTCAGCTGAGCAATTCAGCTAGTAATTGTGAGATGGTGTACACCTGTGCCAACCAACAATCTGATCTAAGATTATCCAGTGAAGAACAAGATTTTAGAAAAATTTATATACGTCCTCGTCGATCTCCTTCATGATATATTCCTTGTCCAGCAAATACTTTGGACTGCAGCTTTCAACAAGTGGCCCTTTTGATGCTTTTTCTGTATATTCTTAAGAATCAAAATGCCTATTTTATGTGGATTTGCGAAAAGACTCGCCTAAATGTATTGATTTCGTTGGGTGAATTACATCCTCTGGATAGTGCTGTAATATTTAAAGGGTTAATAACGGCTATCGTGATTGCTAGCAAATCACTTCTACATTTTTTAGATCGAGCTCACGAATAGTGTTTTACATAAAACGCAGAAGCTTGAAAAATGCCTTTTTTAATGTGGTCTTTGAGAGCTTGTGTTCGCGACTTTCGAGTCATTTTACTATGCTGAAATTTTTGTAATAATTAAATCAATAAAAAACGTTATTTGTGTAGAGAAAATTTATCATCAGATTGTGACAAAAAAGTCGACATCAATTATTATTAAAAAAAACCTATACATGTTCGGTTCAATTGGTTGTGGTGGAAATAGTAATTTTAGTGTTATTGATTGTTTTTTTATATGTAAACCTGACGCTCTTGCATAAACACCTACATAAATAGTCGATACAGCGTAAATTACAGAGAGAAACCAAATATTATGTTGAAACGGAAATAAACAACGTTTTGAACAAAATGCAAATAGAGATTTTTTATATACCTACGTTTATGTTTTTCGAAACGCTATAAAAATATTCATATTTTTAATTGCTAAAGGAAATCAAAAGGCACAAAACGGTACGCTTCTAAAGTGGTGTCTATCCTGCAAGTTGGCCAGCCGGAGGCTACAGCAAAACAAGCAGTCGCCTGGAATGCCAAAATTTTAGGTGCGGCTTTTTAAAGTGCCTCTAATGGCAGATTTTACAATTTCGTTTCTACAAGTCGAGGTTAAAGCATTGTTAGGAACCTTCGCCACCTTTCGACCCCAGTCGAAAATTTAACAGAATTTTTTCCTTTATCTATCTCTCTTTCTCGACCTGTTGCTCTTATTGTGTCGGCAAAGACGGCGAGAGACATCACGAAAATGGAATTGTAGAGTTCATTGTCGAATAAAGTGTGAAATATTTCTTAGACAGGGACCTAAAGTCTAAAGCCTACAGTGAAGTCGGCGCAGACAAAGTGATTCCAACGACCTGAAGCATTACTTCGAGGTTTATTTACAAACTTTGTCGGGTCGACCCATCGTGAGCTAGATAATATAGACAGGATCGGAGCGAAATAGGGAAGTCTTACTGTCAAAATTTATACTATTAGGCTTAATTTCTGTAGTATTGGTTTTATCTATGGCATTGGTAAGATGGGGGGGTCTAAGGGGTCTACCTATATTTGACAGAATAACCTAACTGAAATATATTCTATCAATTGCAGAATCCGCCCTTACAAGCTTTTTTTATAATATTTTGTTTGAGGTGCCAAAAAAGCTTGAGCTGGCGCCGTTTGTAGGAAACATCAATTTTTCTAGATCATGAAGTTACTTTTTTCTATACAAATCTTGAGCTAGCTTCCTTCAAATTTCAATTCTTTTGAAAATGCCTCAAACTCTTTCCGCTTGATATTTTTTAAAATTTTATTGTTCTTTTACTTATTCTATGACTAACTTTAAAATTGTTAAGCACACTTACAAATTGATGCAGCATCTCTCCTTATTTTGGCGGTGCAACAGATTTGTCCATTGTTTTACCTTCTTTTCGCTTAATGTAGAATTTAAGACAATTTGGATTAAAACTCTGTCAACAAGACTTAAGCTACGTTGGTCGGAAAAGAAGTAGCATGTCTTATGAGTATTCAAAAGGGCTTTGATGGGGGAAACATTAGGCTAAGCACATAGTGGACCGGAGAGCAGAGCAGCGAGCAACGCGGAGAGCAAGGCACCGAAAGCAAACACATTAGTTTAAATTGTTTAAATCATAGTGGCGAGCAGTGTTCTTAATATCGAGCAAAGCTACTTTGTTCGTTTGTCTTTGTGTTGTAGAAAATGGACGTTAAAAATTATAAGGTAGTAATTTAAAATCAACTACATCCACAACATTATAGCCGCTTCTTAATAGATAGTTGTGGGATGATGTAGCAGGAGAAATGAAGTCAAGATTATTAGAGATATCCGCCTAAACGAAGTCTGCTTCTATTTTCTTCTTTTCGATCATTCTCAGTCTTCCCATTTTTAAAGACGAAACTTCAGTTAAAACCAAATTATTCATTATTTCTTTCAGTCGAGTGTCACCTCGCCACTAAGTGCATGCACTTCTTTTATATACTCTCTGGTCACTTGATGCTTTGCTCTCTGAGCTGCTCGCTGCTTTACTCTCCGCTTCACTATGGGCTTAGCCTTAGAAAGGTGGCATCTCATCTGTGGCGGCTCCTCGTAATTTACTCTAGTTGCTTTTTAATACAGAGTACAAATGGTGGATGCGCCTATTGCAGAATTAGCTTTTACGCCTTCTAACATTTTTATCGAATATTTTCGGCTTTTTTGTTAAAGAACTTTTGCGACTTCTCAAAAGATATTTACAAGTGCCAAATTTTCTTTTTTCAAACTCATCAATTGTGTAAAACCTCCGAGTTTATTGGGATCAATAAATAACAATTGTAATTTTTCTAATAGTTTAATTGCAAATTTAATAATTGCTTTTAAATCGATTAAAATTCCCAATACGAATGAGCAATTTAATTGGTTTAATTGATAGTGAATTCATCTAAACTCAATAAAAATCATATATAAATGCATTTTCAGAATTGTCTCGTATGAAATTCTATTGAAATATGCCACTATTGACTAGGTTTTTGTTAAAAATAGTTTTATTATTGATTTAGTAACCATAGAGAGCCACCCTTTTTATTGCATATTCTTTGCTTAAAGATATAAAATCATTTCAACATTGAATTGAAAGGCAACATAAAACAGTATGTTGTATATTTTGTACGGTAGAAAATAGAAGAGATTATTGTATATAATAGTTTCCGTTTACCTTACCTTAGAAACTTGTACTAATTGCAGTCGATGATGGAACTCTCTAATTAACCACAATACTATACGAGTTTTCGTTAACGTCTGATAAAAGACGTACAGATAAGAGGTACTAATTCCCCGAATACTACACTTGCGTTAATTATTTTATTTTAATGACTCCAATTAACGTTCCTGTAGGTACGTACATGTTGATTACACGAGGTGGAAACTCTCTAGTTGCATACAAAAAATGCTTATAATTTAACCCAACTCTATTCACATCAAATGATAGTCCTTAAAACAGTCATCATTCAGTTTTCCAATCGTGAAAACATGTGGAGTGATTTTTTGTCTTAAACTTTTAGAATAGGGTCATCATCAAGAGAATCGAGCATTTATTTTTGAGGAACGTTTTGTGATCGCAGACAAGATACGGTAATGGGATTCGTATTATTTTCTAATCGATTACAACTTTTTTAATGCTATTAATCTTGAATATTTATGAAGAATTAGTAAAGAGCTACGTTTACGAGTATCTTGCATCCTCCCCATCAATATTCGAGTTTTATAAATTTTTACGAAACAGCTGGTAAATAAATCATTGTGATTTTGAAGAATTCCTGAACATATTTAGATTAACTCACATCATACATAATTCAAATAACACTTATAAATCTTATTGTTAGTGTAGGTGGTTTAGGGTACGTTCATGTAGGAGATATCTCGCTGTAGTCGGTGCCACTCCGTACTATAAAGTGGAATGTTATAAAGATGTCAAATTTTTAAGCTAACTGTGGAGTTTTAATTCTCATAACAATCTAACGTTAACCTAAAACTTTAAGTTAATCTTTTAAATATATAAACAAAGACAAAAATGTAGGGACTTTCTAAGCATAAGTTGTAGAAGTTTTGACATTAGTCTGTCGAAATTTTATATTACAATAAGTTTACCTCGCTACCTCGCGGTTTACCAAGCGTTTGCGCCAATCATTTCTCAATGTTGACGATATGACGTAGATTCAGCCAATCACATGCGATCCCACATCGATATATGGATATTGACAGCGGTGAAAAACATTTTTTTGTTCTTCGCTAGACATCTAGCTGAACATCCTGAATAGAAGAGGTATGAACACTAGGATGCTTCATTTCAGAGCAAAAACTTATTTTATCTTCAAACGTCACAAAAGTGACAGTTTTTGTGCCTCAAATGACAAGGTAAAAATAGCATTTTGTGTGCCTAGGCGCTTTTTTCTTTTTTTATATGCTTAGGCAGACAAAATGAACAACAATAATTTTCGACAATGTACACATAATTTATTACAAACTAATATTACAAATTATTACTTGTTAACGTTAATGTGAAACACACAGTTAGTAATACTAGCATTTTGGAGCAATCCCCTAGCGCCAACAATATCTATCGTACAAAAACCTGTCAAATTCTTCTTTTGATATGATTTTGGCTTTTTTTGGCTTGTATTTTTTTTTGTTTTTTCAAAAACAAGCGCAGCTTGCAGTATTTTGAGATATCGACGTTTTTCTTTAAATTTGAATGTTGCGACCAGAGAGAAGAACTTTTCAAGGTTCGAGATAATTCCAAAAAGTAAGCTAATAAGACGTTTTCCGAATACACTTCCACATTTTTCGCGGAACACCACTTTAAGAATTTTTCGTAGGCCGCTTCATAGACACTTGCCGATTTAGTCGACAGTAATTTTTTGAAAGACTCTCTCGCAGCTTCAACGACTTGAGAAGGAGTAGAAGGTCGGTCGAAACTCGACATCGTACAGTTTTATTTATTTTTTTTCGTTGATTGAACTTTGTTTTTTGCATCGCCATGGAAGCAGTACTGCCAAGGTATTGTGATCAGTTAAAATTTTAATTTTTAAAAACTTTTCAAGATAAAAAATGTTAAATTAAGATGTTTGAAGATAAACTAGTATATGTCATTCGGCGCAAAACTGTCTTTGTGTGCTTCAGCTGACATGTCTGCCTCACTAGCGTTCGACAGACAACAGTCAGCTTCAGCACACAAAGTTCCACTTTTGCGCCTAATAACATAATCTACTATTTTTCAAGTCCCACCTGAAAATCTTGTAGTCGGTGGAAAAACAAAAATTTTGACCCGCATAGTAGCTCTTAATTCCGATTTTAACCCGATGCAAATCCATTTTTTATTTTTCCTATTTAAATAACATTGAGAAGTAATTTTTTAACTTTTTCCTCCCGCTCACCGTATTAATTTTTTTTTCCGTATTTTGACTTATTGGCTGTTGTAGAGGAATAAATTTGCTACAAAAAACGTCCTTTGATTCGAGTCCGTAACTCGATTAGATTTCTTCACAAATCGCTTCTTATATTAAAATTTTATATTTCAAGAGGCTGTAGTTACTAAACTATGAGAGCTACGACAAATTGTTTAATTACAAAAATTGTAGGGCATAAAATTTCCTACAAAATTGTTTTTGATATTTTTTATCCATTTTCAATAGTTTTGGCGCTAGATGAGATTTCACGTTATTTTTACGAAATTTAAATATTTAAGATTTGCGAAGAAATCTAATCGTGTTACCGACTCGACTCAAAAGACCTTTTTTTGTACAAAATTTAGTCCTCTACAAGAGCCAATAAGTCAAAATACGAAAAAAAAGACTTAATACGGTGAGCAGAAGGAGAAAGAGCTACTATGCGGCTCAAAATTTTTGTTTTTCCACCGACTACAAGATTTTCAGGTGGGACTTAAAAAAAAAAAATTTCGCTCTGAAATGAAGCACCCTAAATTGAACACTCTCGCTCTAGACTGTAAGTTGGGTAATTAAGTAACGAGTGAACAGCGAGGTATCGCAGTGGGATATCTTCAACATAAACGTACCCTAAGGAAACCTTCATTCTGTTATTACTGAAGATTTGTAGAATTTTTTTGCGAAAAATTTGCTCCATTTAGTTTCTCAAGATGCAGCTTTTTCTCCGATCGGTTAAATAATTTATTATATTTCCAGTAACGTAATTCTGTAATTTACACCCTGTACTTGTTGTATAATTGAGATATTCGTGTTTTTGTCCAATCTTCCATCGCGCGTGTGTAAGTATATGTAGCAATTGTGAGGCCATCGAGCCTCTATTAATTTCCAGTTCTTTTACTGATGCTAATTATCTCTTCGTTTCTCGATATTTCTGCTCGCATAATGTCCTATTTGCATGAATATCCGATCAAAAGATCTAGATTTTAACTTTATAATGAGAAAATCTAATCAATACTTTTTAATCCATAATCCGCTTTATACACAATTTTTTATTCCCTATAATTAAAAGAGAACTGGTAATGAACACATCTAATATTTCACTACAACTTCATCGATGACGTGGTTCATTAAAACTTTTCTGAAAAGACTTAATTTTTCTCGCTATTCAAGACTGCCAGGTTAGTTTTATCACTTCACAAGCAGCAAAAAAATACAGAAATACGGTATTTAAGTAGTCGGGGGAAAACAAAACAAAACAGAAAATCATTATTAAAGATTTTATCTGCGATGAATTGAAAACTTGGTGATTGAATGGACGGATATTAAAAATTAATTAAAACCGTTCGTTTATTGGATTCAAATGTGATAAGTATCAATCACTAATCCATGAAGCAACAGCGATGGGAATAAATGAAGGAAATTGGAATGATTTAATTGGGATTTTGTCAACGTTTTTCTTTTGGATGATAGAATTTGTAGCTGCTTAAAATATTAATCGAACTATATTACAGAAAAATTGATTTTCAGTAGCGCAGCATTGAAGGGGGAGGTGAGCGTTCTACCATGGACCGGGCGCCAGTCGTAGAGGGGTGCTAAATAGTCTTTTTTAGATTAGTAAACATTGTAACATTTTCATTGGAGACGCCAATAAAGTATCGTGCCCCGGGCGTCAGTTACGTTCGCTACGCCACTGCGGATTTCCAGTTATCTATGATGACTCATCGTCTAGTGGGCTGAAACTCACGTCTCAAAGCTGCAAAAAGGTCGCATGTCGCGACCAATAGTGAGTCAAAACGTGCTAGAACGAGACGAATATACCAACTATCGTCTAAACTAATAGACGTATCTAGCAAAAATACTCAACTGTTTTATTTGGTGATAGAGGTCAAGAACATTGCGATAGCTTGGCACTATTTCAGGATTATTACCGAGACCCAGTTGCGTTTATAGCCTTTATTGAGGTCAGTTGATTATTGTATTCAATAAAAAAAGTTAGGGACCTCTCACACCCGGAGCGAGAATCCGGCTCCTAGACCATTGAGCCTCTTTAATTGTTTTATATTTATATGAATAATTGTGTTTTATTTCCGTCTCATTCAAAGCGAAATGGATTCTCTAATAAAAAAAGTGGGCTCAACCGGGATTTGAACCCGGGACCTCTCGCACCCGAAGCGAAAATCATACCCCTAGACCATTGAGCCTGCTCAATTGTTGTCTATTTATATGAAAAATTGTTTTTTAATTACGTCTTATTCCAAGCGAAATGGATTCTTCAATAAAAAAAAGTGGGCTCAACCGGGATTTGAACCCGGGACCTCTCGCACCCGAAGCGAAAATCATACCCCTAGACCATTGAGCCTGCTTATTTTTTTTAAGATTGATGTTGTAATTAAGGTATATCTTTTTTTATTTCAAGGGAGATGTGGAGGATGCAATGCAATATATCAACATTTTCTTTTTGTATTTCATTTATTTTCTTATAAAAATTGTCTTGAGTGTCTTCTCGTAAAAACTTTGGTGTCCGAAAATATCACTAGCACCCGAGTCCTTTTGTAAAAGAGAGGCCTCAACCGGGTTTGAACTCAGCACCTCTTCTACCTGAAGCGAAAATTGTACTCCTAGATGATGAACCCTTTTGACAAGTGGCCCAATGTCTTTTTATTATACGTTATAGTGAAGAACTAGGTCTATACTATAAAAAACAAATATAATAATCAACTTGTGGCTCATTTAAAAAGTCTGTGTGGGCCAGTATCTGATCCGCGAGCTGCAGGTTCGCCATCACTGCCCCAGACCAAGCCTGAGTAGATTTGAACTCGAGACCTATCCCACCTGAAGCAAATATCATATACCTAGATTACAAACCCTTTTAAGAAGTGAACCAAATTTTGTCTATTATTCTTTTTAATAATAGCTTGTAGGTCACATGAAGGAGGCGGTTGGTAGATAGAAAAAAAAAATAATAATCAAGTCGTTGGTCATCTCAAAAGTCTGCGAGGAGCAGTGTCTGACGCGCGAGTCATATGTTCGCCTTCACTGCCCTTGACTATCGAGCCTTTTTAATTGGTTTTAGTAAAAGAAAGGGCTCAACCGGGATTTGAACCCGGGACCTCTCGCACCCAAAGCGAGAATCATACCCCTAGACCATTGAGCCTCCCTGTTTATTTTATATGACAATAGGAAACTGGGCTCAATTTGCCTTTCACTCGTGATAAAATTTAGAAATTTCGGCCAAAAGAAAGGGCTCAACCGGGATTTGAACCCGGGACCTCTCGCACCCAAAGCGAGAATCATACCCCTAGACCATTGAGCCGCGATATTAATTAATTAATTATTCAAACAGACAACTTTTTCTTGACCTCCATATCGCGCGATCTCTAGGTCAACAACTGGCCACTCCGGTTATCGTGAATTCTATTCGAATATATCTTGTTGCCTAAATACAGGCCGCTTAGATTTGTGTTTGATGGACTTTATTACGTACCTTGTTATTAATGAGATAGCGCCTATAATGAGCAAAGAAAAAGAACGAAGGATATCCGGAGGTGGGATAATCATCTAGCCAAATGATTATAAATGATGGTAATACTAACATTAAGTTAATAGATAGGGGAACATGTTGAATGAATACTGATAGATGAATGCGGAATAAAATTTTGTTGACTTTAGTCATTTGTATCTCATTAGGGGTTCTCAAATAGTCCATGTTCGTTCGTTTCTCTGCAATTTAGTTGCTACTAACACTGACAGATTTCCCATTGTGATAGAAAAACGATTCTATTTTTGTTTGGAACATCAACGATTAGTAGAGATTTATGTCAACTACTGACACGTTTGCAATTGTTACAGGACCATTGTCCATATCCATGTGATTGTCTTGCGACAGGACAAGATTTATGTCAAGACTGCGAGGAGTGTCCACGACAGATTGGTGAACCATGCAGTGCACAACACCAATGCGACGTACAACGCGGTTTAATTTGTCAGTATAAACATGGTGACTCTGAAGGCATCTGTCGAGGTAAACATCCCCCGTAACTACCATAATTGATCAATACAAGCAAGTATAAAAGTGTGTACACTATATTACACTAGAAACTGGTTGATAATAAAGAAAACTTATAATTACCCGGAAGCGGATGTAGTGACTGAATTACAAATAACACTTCTGAGGTACTTCTAATTTAACAATACGGAGAACTAGGTGGAAACGAGTTAATAACGAATCTTAATATTGTCGAGGACTTATGACATCCGTTGCTGTTGTCGACAAATAGACGCATTTTTGTTTCCAGCTAGAAATTCATCAGGAATCTTATAGGAAAAAATCGGCGCGATAATTAAATCTTGCTATATGAAATACAATTAATTTGAACATTTTTTGTTGATAATTAAATAGAGAGCTTTCCTGCGTCTACTATTACTGTTAGTAACGTGTTAATAACATCATTTTAAACGTTCACGATTATCAGAAAGGTAAATACTGCAATCCAGAATTCTTCAGCTATATAAAATTTTACTTTACTGCCCTTTTACACTAATCATGGAAATTCATTATTCAAAAACACGAGCGCAAATGGTCCTACGCGATAAATATATCACTGAATTCACTGTGAAATTGAAACAAACCTGTTTAGCTTAAAGTTTCACTTTACAGCTCATTAATCTTAGCAGTGTTATATTTTAGCTGTTCCTCCTTTTTTTTTGTCTGAATAGAGGTGTTGAGTTGTGAAGTAATTTCTTACCGATATCATTAGGCTGAATAATGAAGATTTAAGGGTGTAGCGTCTGTCACACAGTAAGCTCTTTTAAATGGGATTTAATGCAGGAATTCAAGAAAAATGCCAACAATTCGTCGGTTTTCAAATTATCACGCCACGGAATTCTCCTTTACATTTATATTTTAAATGGTTGCTTTGTGTAAGACAATTTGGCACGTAAATTTTCCATAGATATAACGCTGTTATTGTGAATGTGCTGTGTTTGTAATGTGAAAATCTCCAAAAGCACTTGTAAATTGGAAGAAATTGTAAAGGCAGATTACGTCCTTTGTTTTACCTTAAATTTGATTTAATGAAAAAATCTACCGCTCTTGTTACGTATCTGGTGGCGAGACTAGGGGTCGTGTAAAATATTTATGTTGAGATTGTGTCAACAAAATCGCTGAATAACGGGATACTTTGGAGATTCCTACATGACTACTTTACCCTTTTTTTGTCAATCTTTTTCTGCATGAACTCGTGAAAGTATATCAGAAAATATGAGAAACAAGGTGGACTCCTTTTTTAGAATTTTTTTGTTTCTTGGGAGTCTTTTTTAATAGAATGAAGAATCCGGACCACTCTCCAATTACTAGTCCATTCCTGATGAGATATGCAATATGCACTGTCGTGGCAAATTTGGAATAATTACCTATCTGTAAAAAGCTACTTCAGCAGTGTTTGCTTTGGAATTTCATTTTAAAGGAAGTTGAAGACAATAATTTCGCTGACACGACAGACTTGACGCAAATCAATAACAAAAATGACTAAAATAGATCGTTAGAAGACAAAACGGTGAGCAATAGTAAAAAAAAAATGCACAGAACATAGGAATCAACCGAAACTTCTGTTATCGCTACAAGGATTAAACAATTCGCTGTAAAGGTTTAATGTGTCATATTTGTTGTGTCTTTATTTAAATGCCGTGAAAACGATTTAAATCTGTTTTACACGGTCTAAATCGTAAACGTTTCGACTTGTTGTCTGTTGTATACGTGGAATAGTTTAATAGGATTTACATATATTGTATGTGGGAATAAAATGGAAACCTCAATAGAACATGAATAATCTATGATTTGCTGGATAAATCAGGATTAAAAGACAACTTAATCCAGGCTTTCAGTTTTTCCACCCTTAACTCTTTTTGTCATATCACCGTTGACATTTTATTGTAGGATTGAAGCAAACGAACCAAAAAATTCAAACAATTTCAAATTTTGCATTTAAATTCCGTTCATATTTTCACTTATATTACAATTCAAATCTGTAATGAACGATATTATTAAATATTAATTATATATGTTACAAATTGTTGACTGATTAATGAGAATGTTAAAACTGCCTTAAACAATTTGATTAATTGTTGCAGAGTCTACAGGTGTTCCGTGTATTGTCTATAATCGAACTTATGAGCACGGCGAGACATTCATGTTGGATTGTCGTACACAATGCACTTGTCAGGTAATATTTTTGAATTTATACAAAAAGTAAGTAAGAAGCAGGGAAGCGAATTGTCTTGCTCATGTTTGCATGAAAAACGACAGAATGAATGGCATCCGGACAACGATAAAGCTGTAGTTTGCTGTTTAGAGGATTCCACACGAGATTCGATAAATCCTGGTTCTGTATTTTAAATTTGTTGGTAAAAATAGCGCTCAACATTTTGCAGCTAAAGCGAGCATCTACGTGGGATGTGTTGAGAAAAACAAGAAACATCTTTGCTTATCCGGAATACTTTCTCAATCTATCGTTTTTTTCGACCGTTATGGTTATTGGCTTTCTGGACAAAAGAGAGGAGCCAAGTTGTACTCTCAAGACTTCATTCACAAATTACATGCCTAAACCAAAACTTACTTTTCTTCGACCCGTTGAAAATGTCTAAACCGCATATCGACGTATGCATTAAAGAAATTCACCAAGCAAACTCCCTCAAAATGTCTTAAGGTTATATCAGCCTATGATGGGTTTCACAGTTTCATTGCAGATGAAATTTAGGGCTCACGAACAAAATAAAGGGCTCAACCGGGATTTGAACCCGGGACCTCTCGCACCCAAAGCGAGAATCATACCCCTAGACCATTGAGCCTCTTTGTTTTTATTAATTGGCGATTGAAAGTTAATTATTTTGCCTTTCACTTGACCTGCATTTGCTATGGAGATATGAAAAGAATTTATAGAATTCTTCACAATATTTGGTGCAATCTCAAGTAATATTGGTATGTGGGACTTGGCAAGACCTATATCAAAGGCCCATTATCAAGATGACCTTTATGTTAGATTTGGAAAACTCCATTGCTCTCTGATAAATTGAGGTGGAGCTAGGACCGGCACAGGCTTTTGCGGCGCTCCAGGCAATCTTATTTTCAGTGCCCCCCAAACAAAATGTTACACATGAAATCTTCTTCTTTGCCAATTTTTAGAAAGCCGTATGGTGTCCTATCGAAAACAATTCAAAATAATTAAGAAATTAACATTTTCATATGGGGACCGTTGAACAAAGAAAAAAAAGAAACACACTTACGGTTTGGTTACAGTTCAAAACTGCATAACTGTAGGAAAAATAGAAAGAAAGGCACAGACACTTATGCTAATACTAACACTAGAAAGAATTAATTATTAATTAACAAAAAGGGAATGATTTTTCGAGACGATGTTAATATTTCAACGAACCAAAAACAATAAGAACGAACAAATCTGAAAAAGGGTGTTAAGTAAGTGTTCTTTAGACACTTTAAAAAAACTTCCGAGGGTAGATTTGGTAAATTTCAGGTCCTAGGCAGAATTCAATGGTAGGGTTGTCAATAATTGTACTTTCAAAATAAGGGCACTTTTCCTTATCCGAAAAATTTAGCTGTGAGAGAATTTTCCAAAAACTAGAATTGATCAATTGTTTATTTCTGAATTTGAACCCTTTCCACCTTCAACCAGTAAATAATTCCTCTAGAAATAAAATTTTTCAAACTAAATCAAGTCTTCTGTCTTTAGCAGCAGTTCTAAGATAGTACCCGAATTCTAAATTGAGTAAATTTATCAGGGTTGAGACGGTTCTATCGTTTTTTTAATATAATGCTGCACATAAAGTACAATAAGGGCAGCACTAAAAATGCTGCCTCTAAAATTATGCCGCTCCGGGCAAGTGCCTGTTTTGCCGTGGGCTCGGGCCGGCCCTGGTTAGGCCATTAATTATCTTAAACTGTAAGCTTTTTTCTTGGCATTTACTCTTATATCAGTAACTTCACCTCCTAGATTTTTCTTGACTTTCTATTGATACTAGCTTTTCCTCTGAAGTCACACTCTTTTTCTGAATAAAAAACAAGTGTTGTCTCTCGTTAGAAGTAAAAACACTTCAACAAATGCACACTTATAACTATACACAAGAGAAGGTATCTTTCCGACACACCGAAGCCCAAAATAACTTTTGGTCCCTTCTTAATTGAAGTCCTGATAAGTAGTGAAATTGTAAGGAATATAGGACCGTACCAATTGTCAAAGCTCCTTAAGATTCTGGTCCTGAAATCAGTTTCAGATTTTGTAAACTTCAATAATTATTAACTCAATAAAAAATTAGCCATTCGCAAAGAGAAATATAGCATTAGATCTCACTCCATTCATTTTTTTTATTGTTTTAGGTAACTATTAAAATCTGTAGTCCTTATAGATTTAATTTCATATAAAATTGTTGATATTTCTGTAAAAGAAAGGGCTCAACCGGGATTTGAACCCGGGACCTCTCGCACCCAAAGCGAGAATCATACCCCTAGACCATTGAGCCGCGATATTAATTAATTAATTAATTAGCAACGCAATTTTTTTTTTACCTTCATACGATCAAATCGATTTCGCAATTTCTAGGTCAACGACTTGACCTTTTGGTAATTTCTCTACCGCCTTTCTTTATGGTATCATGGAATAATTCGTTTTCAAATCATGACACGTAGCTGTGTCTAGCTATTCTCCACTTTTTTTCTGTGAAAATCAAGTGTTATCTATAGCAAAGCGAATAGCAGACTACAAATGCTAACGGTTGGTAAAACCTGTCATAGTTCTTTAAAGTACTATACTATGACAAAAGCAGTAAATTTTGTCGATGCAGTGCCAACGTGTGGAATTAACATTCCCTGTCATATTGCTCTGCATGTGTATTTTCTATGTTGATGATTAAAACATTTTCACACTGTGTTAAATACAAGTTAACGCAGTCTCATTTATCTTTGTGAATTACACATAAAAACGAATGAAAAGAAAGTCAATAAAGAAACGACAAACATAATTTGTCGACAAGATCCCTTTTAAATAATATCAACGGCGACACAATTTAAAATTGCGTCATTATTAAATTGTGAAACACAAAATGAATTACCTTTTTTCTATTAAATCTGTTGAATTATTCGCAAAACTATTACAAATAGAAATTGCTGCAGTCTTTATCACAATGTACATTAATTCACATCAAATTTCTTGGATCTACAAAGTTTAAAAACTTCGAAATAGGCTCTTTACGAAAACACTAAATAAACTTTTAAGTAGACAAGTTTCTCATTTAGTCTTCAGTTGGTGGTATTTTATCTGGAATATTTTATGATTTTTCACGAGTTTTCTGAAGGGCCAAATGTTTTTCTTTCAAAGAGAATATTACAGATCGCAGAATTATTTTTACAGTACTTCTACAAGATAAGAGAAACGTAAATACATTTTAAGTATAAAAAACAGTTTTTATATCAAAAAATATTGTAATAACTCAGAATTTCAAAGCGATATCAAAGCTGCTAGTAAATAAAAGTTTTTATATTTGTAAAAATATAAAGTTTCTATAGTGAATCATATTCTCAATGATGAGTAATTAGAGATGATCATTATCTAGGTGAAGGTTGTTTACAGAGTTGCTTTCGTTGGAACTCATGTTACAGTCGTGGAGGAAAATTGGTTCGTGTTAAAAGTTTTAAATGAAAACAGTTCGTATCCTTGGGGATATAAAAAGCACCCTACTTACCGAATGAAAGAATCAGGACAAAAAAATACCGACGCTAATATTACTTTAGACTGCCTTTATGTTATAAATAATTCAGTTCGCTTTTCGTTTTTTTTTATGGGCCACTACTACAAATTTGCACATATTCACAGTCGATGCTTTTACTGGAAATTAGTTTCGGAAATGCCAACTGTTCAAATGTGTATATAATAAGACTAAAATTATGCCTCATTCGAAATTAAGTAGAAATTTTGCAGGGGGAAGAGTTGTCTAACATGAAACATAATTAAAGAGATTCGGCACACGAAATGAAAGTGACATTACAAGTTTCCCTTTAGATGAATTGTTAATTGAAATAATCGATTGGCGGTTCAGTCGTATATCTTTACAAGGAATTGTATTTTCAGAACGGAACTTATGGATGTTCGTCGCTATGCCCCCAAGAGCACATATCCCCCACAGGATCGTGCCAACATCCCCGACTAGTTGACGTGCCCGATCAGTGCTGTCGGGAATGGATGTGCGACAGTCAAACTGGTACGTTCGCTATTCAAATCGCAAATTTTACATTCAAATAGCATATTTTGTTTTTTTTTTCGTACTTTCCAGCAGAGCAACCACCATCCTGCCAGCCGGTGTTCTCGCGATGGACATCGTGCAGTAGCGAATGCGGTGCTGGCTTATCATCGCGCAGATCGAATTTAAACGACCGTTGTCAACCGGAGACAGAAACGCGAATTTGTCAAACCAGAAGATGTCAGGATTCAACAACTGTAATACACCATCGCCAACAACAACATCATTTACGGGTAAAACAGCAAACTTTCCCCATTGTTGGGATTTCAAATGAGAGCTTGTTTGATTAACAAAAAACCGCCTCAGGAGAGATTCGATTAAAATGCAAAATTCAACAAGAATGCATTTCTTATAATTTTGCCGCAATGAAAATGGTCTCAACCAACTTTTTAATAAGCTTACATACAGAATAAACGACTGAATTTAATTGGGTTTCAAATACAAGACGTAAAATAGGATTTGTTGGGAGCAAAAATGTAAATTTCCAATTCCATCCAAATTTAAATTTAACCCCCGTTATTTGGTATTTAAAAAACGATCGTTAGTGCTTTTTTTCTCCCAAAGGTTTCTTGTACAAAACAAAAATAGCAAAGCAATTCCGTCGACAAAATAAGGGGGTGAAAACACAACAAACAAAAGCTGATTGGTGCTTTTTATGTTACAGTTGAATAGAAATTTGACATATTCCAACACGGCGATTGACAGGAAATTACCTGTGAAATTTGAAAGAAAAATTCAATATTATACGATAGGAAAAAAAACGGCTTTTTTGTGGTGTGGCGTGATTGTGAAGTAATTGTTCCACGTAATTTGTCATTCCATTACACATAGAACCGTTTTAGAATGCACGATAGCTTTTTTTGTCGCGTTTTTATTTAAACGTTGGTTGCTCTCTAGGTGCCAGCTACAATTATTCAATTCAACATCGGATTGTTTGTGATTTTCTTTTTGAATAGGCGTTTTGTAATGATTTTAACAGCTTTTATTTCAACTATTCGTTACATTCGGATTTTGACATTGTTTATGATTTTAATATCATACTTGAAAATTCAGGTTTTAATTTACAAGCGAAATTGCACCAACAAAGTCGACGTTAAACCGTTTTCTAAAAATTATCGAAAAAGATTGTCCCAGTGGAAAGTTCGAGTTGAATCGTACTGGTCAAGTCCGCTACAAATTCAATAATAATCGAAAATAGATTTGTATGTATAGTTGCGCAGATCTTTCGGCAGCTTTACTGCTTAATGACTTTTTGATTCTTAGAATTATTGCTATCATTTTAATAAAAAAAGACGAACTAGTAAGAGATAAATAAATAATAATAACACATATAATTGGTTGTTCAATAAGTTTTCTCGTTCTATTTGAAAAACACATTTGTTGGTTTCCAATATGCTTTCTCTGTAGGTCAATGTATTTGTCCCAGTGCTTTTATAAATTATGGATTCCATCCCGGAAGTCTGACGAAATAGACCCCAAAAGGCTGCCACTACTTCTTTCTTCGATGAAAATCATTTGCCACCCATGAATTTCTTGAAATGAGAGAACAAGAAGTCAGAGGGAGCTAAATCTGGCGAATAAGGTGGATGTTGCGACAATTTTGAGCTGTGCGAGAGAGTGGTTTAGCTTGAAGAAAAATAAGTTTTCTCTTCTGTAAACCAATTTTTTTCTCACAAATCTTTACAACCAACTCGTCGGATTCCTTGTCGATAACTCGCTCCCGAGTCGTTTTGATTCACCACCACCACCCAACTCTCACCCACAATGATGAAACGACGCATAAAACCAGTTTATTCGTTCTAAAATGCTCCAAAAGTTGTTGCCAAAATAGCATCTCACTACTAGCGAATGCAGCGCCCGTTGTGCATGCAGTATTCTGAAACCCAAAACTTCAACTAAAAATTTGCTCATAGTGCCTAATAAGATCATTAGAGCTTCTAATGAATCTCTCTCGGTTAAGCGACGATCTTCCAAATGATATTCTGTTTTTTACAATGACTTCTGATGTTGATGGAGTTTTTAAACATCTTCCATCTGGGTCAAGTCTTCAAGACTTGTACGTTTAAGTTCAGCATCCCATCTTTCAACTGTTTTCATTGCAAGCAAAGAGTCCTTATTCATTTTAACAATCTTCTATAAATTTATTTTGGTGCTACATCTTCCAAAAATAAATTTTTTATCGCTGCGCGAAATTCAATTTTCCATTGTAAAAAAGTACTATGACTCTTTAACTTTGAACAGCTATAAATGTACGAATGAGTTGTACCATCCGAACAGTACTACCATCTTTAGAAAAATAAAATGACGAACCTAGTAGCTCCATAGTAACTGCAAAAATCTGGAGCAAGGAAACGCTACGTTCACGGTCAGCATGGCATCAACTTTGAGAGGAGCTGGGGTTTCAGATTTACGGGTACGTTCTAAATCTCCTCGAAATATGATGAACACACATCCACTCTACGATATCCAATAATTTTCGGTCTTTGGCCAGATTCCGGGCTGTTCTGAATATGATTTACAGCTAGTCGCACATTTTCTGCTAAATTAGCACTCTTCGTTAAAATAAAAACATTAAATCTAGGAATCGTCAAGTCATTACGCCACTGAATCTCTATAGGACTAGTCCGACTATACAAACGATTTAAAAAAACTGCCATCTAAACTCCCCTAATGTCGTGGATCGCTTAATATTTACCATGTTTCCCATGATAAGTTGAGTAGATTTCATAGGACGACTGTGATTTACGACTTAATTATTCATAACGTAATTCCACGTTACGTTTTGAACTAGATTTCAGGTAGAGTTGTTAAACTGAAACACAAAAACGTAACCGACAAACTGACTAACAAATTTCAAAGACGAATCGCTAATTCTATAAATAAATCTTTGAATAAATCACAATTAACTTTTAATTGTCTTAATTGCAATTATAGTTGGATTTAATTAGAGTTTTTTTCTTTGTTCTTTTTCTGTATGTCTACCCCACAGCGAGGTCATGAATGCAAAGCCACCCACCGTCTCAGTTCAGCCGTATATCTCCGTTTTGGTCCGTGTCGTAGCCGGAAACGTTACCGGCCGAAATATTGTGGACAATGTCCATTACCGGGCATTAAATGTGAACCGATTCTAAGTACAACTGTTAAGGCTGAATTTATATGTGATCATCCCGAACAACAACAACAACAAGAATACGAACAAACATTTGAATTATTACCGGAATATTTAGAACCAGGAGATGATCTTTGGGCTGATTTATATCCATGGAAGGAAAATAAGGACATTGAAATAGATGAAGAGAATAATAGATTGATGACCGTTTCTATGCAGTGGATATTAAAGTGTCATTGTGAACGGGAGAATGCAGTGCCTACATCTAGCACTGGTGAAGTTATTTTACATAGAGTTCATCGGACTGCAGCACCGTGAAATTTATTCTGAAATCTTTGTTTTTTTAACAGAAAAAAAAAACAACATCATATCATGTGGATAGATTGAGATCTTTTTTTTCTTTGGTTTGTTTGTTATTATTCGAATATGATGACGATGATGATAATCATGATAACGGTGCAGTTTTGTATATGGATTTAAAAGAAATATTAGCTGTGCACTCTTTATTGAAAACGTCTTTCAGAACGATTGTATTGTTCGTCTGCATCAAGGATTTTTCGGATATCAATCAGAGTTATCTCTTCTATTTATTTCAAGTAGTATGTTGAGATGATAAAGATTTTATATTTTGTTATTGTGGTAGAGATGCAGATGAGAGACAATACAATATTGTTCATAAGGACCAATTTTAAATACCAGTAATTTATTATAATGTATTAATCTGCAAATATACATAAGTATTTAGTGATAATCATTAGTATTCTCCAACGGTACCCGCATCTAGCATTGTCTACGAATATATACCGGTTCCATTCATAAAATTAATCTCTCGATTCTTGTAGTTATTCAACTATTTATGATGAAGCCGATGAAGGTTTGTATTATACTCTTTTCAGAACAAATCAATAATTATAATCTTTATCATGAGTACAAATTAAAATTGGGAAACTAGTTGGAGCTGTTTCAGTTGCGGCGTCGTTTCCTCGCTTAATAAAGTGTTTCATCATGTAAAATAAACGAGCAAGTTTTCAAAGCCTGTAACGTCCGAAGCTGCCTATACGCTGCTCTTCTAGATTAGGAGCCTTCACTGGAAACTTTGAAAGTCTTAAAGACTCCCCACGATTTTGCATGACAAAAAAAGCCAGTTGCAGTTAGATGCGAGCTTTTCAATAAAATTGAACACTGAAAAATTACCAATCTTGTAATTCAGTTCGACGCCCAGCAGTTGCATATCGCCGTTTTGGAAAATTCTGGTCTAGAAAGACGCTAGAAAGATTACACTGCAAGACGCTAAAAGTTGCGCTTTAGAACCTGCAATGTTTGAAATCGCACAGCTTTTTGGCAAAAAGCCAGCTCCTTCTAAATGCCTATAAATTATGTTTGCATTCTCATTATAAGATTGTATCGATCGCCTCACCAACCTCGCTCAAAGCCTACTTTGGCAAGTCTTGGTCTAGGAAAACGTTAAAAATGTTGCAGTACAAGACAAAAATGGGATAACTAGAAACAATTTTTTCAGCTTTGAGGTAAAAATTGTCTGCCTTGTTTTCGTAAATAATTTTTACATGATGCAAAATGTAGAATTTACAGAAGCACTCTTTGAAGCAGGCACTGTTGCAAAAATGTTTTTTGTTCGTCGACTGCCTGGAAGTGTTCCAGAAGTTTTTGCGGTGCTAGTTAAATTGTAAAAGCTGCAAAATTTATCTGTAGCCTCCTTTTGATCGAGCTTGTCTTTCAGAAAATCGCCAATGGGAATAAAAATTTCCATCAAATTTTGGAGTAAAAAATATTGACACCGATATCAATCTTCTTCAATGGATCTGATAACGTAGTTTGAATTCAGTAGCAAATCTTACGTTTCAAAGGGCGATATAAATTTGTACTATACTTGAATTATAAGGGCACTTTTATTGTTTCATTCATTTTAGTAAACAAAACATTTCAGATTCTACTATCTTATTCAGCCGACACAGTTTTTCATGGTATGGATTTAAATGGAATTTTACCGGAAATATTCAAATTCCGCTGGATTCCAAATATGACCAATTGAAAAGTAGCTTCGCAATGTTCGTGACCAAAAAATTCGTTTAGTATTGTATAAAAAACCTGTCCTTATTTGATTAATTAATAATGAATAAGTATAAATGTTTTTGGAAACGAGCTGAATCTGTAGAAATAGCAAACCGTTTGAGAATACTAATGAGAAACGTTTATAGACAAACAATGGCAAATATATCGATGTTTTAGATTTCTCCAACAACCCAGAAACTCTATCTATAATCCGATAATCAAATGCTGTTTATGATAATTTCACTATTAATTTTATATTAAAAATTCAAATTCCTGCTTTTGTTAAAATAAATTTAAATCAACAACAAGATCATTAGAAGTCTTAATTGCAATTTGGAACAATTCCAAATTACGTGATGCTTTTATTTACATGTTTCGTGAATGTTTCCCAAATGCACCTTTCTGTGATGTTGATTTAAATTTATACAAAAAAAAAACCAAAAACAAGATAAACTAATTTTGTGACACGAGCTTGTTAGTGTGTATTTTTAGAACTTTACAATAAGGATTGAAAACATTTGGTTTTTATAACAATTCATGGACATAGAGAAATGGTTAATCGATAGTTTAATAAAAAATTAAACACCCTAAGTGCACCTTCAAAAGTATGGACTGATGGTTTGAAGTCTTCAATAAATTAACACTTAAGTGAAGTTAATCCGACAAGAAAGCCATGGGAATAACAACAGGGGGTTATCTGTTTTATAGACGACAAATAATAATAACGTCATCGTTTATATTGTGGATGATCCTTTATATCTATTGTAGATACATTTTAAGTACTTTTAGTGCAATTATTTTAATAAATCATTAATTTTAGATTACTGTAGGTATATGTCGTCGGCGTATTGTAAAATCCGTCATTTGATAAATGACTATGCAGGTCGTAAAACGGTGAATATTTTGAAGTCTTTTATCGCCCGAAATGTTCAGATATTTTATAATCAAGGCCCTCACCTGAACTGAACAGTCGGGAGCTGCAAAAACAGCCCCTATTAAAACGACTAGACTTATGCGTTTTATCAAATGACGAATTTTACAACACGCCGTCGACATATATATTATAGTCTCTAGGAAATCTGTATTGAGTTAAATAAAGAAAACATTCTGTTGCAGTATTTCATATTGAAGTTCTTAATTCGGCATATGACTCTTTCTGAACTGATTAAATTTCTAAGTTTGAAATTCGGGATACTTCATTTAAAAATAACTAGCGGACTTGACAGACTTCGTACCGCCCGTTCGTTGGATTATATTCACAAAATTAACAATATTAATTCTATTAATTAAATCATAATCCGGAAAAATATCGAAATGTTTGAACAAATTAGAATCTCTCTTTACATTTTAAAATGAAACTGCTAAATTATCAAAACTTATTCCCAAAAGCGGCTAGAGATGCGGACGGGTACCCGCTTGTCAAAACTTCATTTCACAACCGCCTATATTCCAACATACTAAAACTTTAATGCTCGTTGTAACCCCCTTAGGGGTTTAATTTTCAAAAATCCTTCCTTAGTAAGCGTCTACATCACAAAAGAAATATATGTGCCAAATTTAAAATCGATCGGGCGGATAGTTTCGGAGATATCGTGATGAGTCAGTGAATCAGTAAATTATATACAGAGCGTTCCACCGAACTCTTTGATATAAAATATCTCGCGTGTTTGTAAATTGAAGTGAAACACGATCTAAAGAATTTAAACTACTACAATGTCTGTACTTCAATTGACCGACATAATTTTCTTTCTAGCGATTTTGGCATTACTGAAAACCCATAGAAGATCTCAAAAATTGCTCAATATTAGGAAGGCAACTGCTCAGAATCAATATTGAAAATGAATTTGGTATGGAAATAATTCTCATGGTTTCTACTACAGATAAAGTTTTCGAATTTTTGAATTAAATGTGTTAACTTTCAATTTTAATTGGCCTGTAATTTGTTTTTTTGAATGAAATAAACATCGTATAAGAATTGAAAGTATAGCGAAGCTTTGTAACAAACGAAAACTTTACATAGTAAAAAGGTTATTGCTCCTAGAGGTGTTCTTTTATTTTTGAGAACCGAATGAAAAATTTGGCAAAGAAAAAGAAGTATTTTGTAACCAAATGCACGCTCAGTGAGTAATTGGTTTTCTTATATTGAGAAAAAAAATCGTGTCGGTCAATTGAAGGATAGATATTGCTGTTTAATTTCTTTAGACATTTTCATTTCAATTCACAAACAAGCGAGTTATCTGACGTCAAAGAGCTAGATGGGTCACTCTGTATATCTAGTATTAACAGTATTAATTTTTAAACAAAATAATAAATTTGTAACGCTTCTAAATTATTTTAAAGAAGTATGTTTCTCTTAGAATATCTTTTTGTTCTTTTGATCTTCTTACGGAAGTCTGTGCAATTTTCATCAAAATTACGTTCGCATTAAATAAAGATTCTATATGTTTAAACTTTTACGTTCTCAACATTGCGGCGCAACTCAGGACAAAATCTATAAATTCAGAACGAAAAAATGAGATGTAAAGAGTCGGAACAGGAACTTTCCTGGAAATTTTGAACCCAATCATTTATAAATCTAGTTGAATAAGCATCACATATTAAATTTGCATCAGCACGATAATCTAAATCATTTAGTAATTCGAGGCCTTAATTACATTAATTTCAGTTATAATTCTACTAGAGTTTAATCAAATTTAACATTTTATTGCAATTCGATAATGTGTTACCGAAGCTTAACAGAATTTACTCATCTAACAGTTTTGCCGCAATGAGAACTATTTAAAAACGGAAAAATGTTTATAGTGGCTCCCAAAAATGTGAAATTACAGCAATTATTTGACTCCACATGGAGGGCGAAACAGTTTGGATAAAGGTACTAGAGAAAGATAATGAATACTGGTACTTTGAGGATTGATTTTGTCAGTCCCTTTAGTTCTGATCGTTTTTCGCGGCTCCATTTATCCTCATTGTCATCTTTGCTTATCCAGAATAATTCCTGAATTTATTTCCTTTTCCGAAGAGATTCACACCCAAGACCTCCCACATGCAAAGCATTATTTACACTCCTCCTAGGCTTTTTTTTGAGTTTTAACGCTCCTAAAATGTCTAAACCTTACATCGACCTCCCATTTTTGTATGGGCAGAAAAAGTCTACAAAACAAACCTTTTTAAAATGTCCAAAGAATTTCATAAACTTCTATAAGATTTACGTTTTGTTTGTAAGCAAAATATAGAGCTCTCGAACAAAATAAAGGGCTCAACCGGGATTTGAACCCGGGACCTCTCGCACCCAAAGCGAGAATCATACCCCTAGACCATTGAGCCTCTTTATATGCATTATATGACAATAAAAAATTGGATTATGTGCACCTTTCACTACAGCTAAAATGTAGGATTTGTGTACAAAAGAATGGGCTCAACCGGGATTTGAACCCGGGACCTCTCGCACCCAAAGCGAGAATCATACCCCAAGACCATTGAGCCTCTCTGTATATTTTACAAGTCATTAGGAAACTGGGCTCCGTTCGCCTTTCACTACAGACACAATTTAGAATTTGCGTACAAAATAAAGGGCTCAACCGGGATTTGAACCCGGGACCTCTCGCACCCAAAGCGAGAATCATACCCCTAGACCATTGAGCCTCTTTAAATGCCTTATATGACAATAAAAAATTGGATTATGTCCACCTTTCACTACAGCTAAAATATAGGATTTGTGTACAAAAGAATGGGCTCAACCGGGATTTGAACCCGGGACCTCTCGCACCCAAAGCGAGAATCATACTCCTAGACCATTGAGCCTCTCTATATTCATTATATGACAATAAAAAATTGGATTATGTACACCTTTCACTACGGCTAAAATATAGGATTTGTGTACAAAAGAATGGGCTCAACCGGAATTTGAACCCGGGACCTCTCGCACACAAAGCGAGAATCATACCCCAAGACCATTGAGCCTCTCTGTATATTTTACAAGTCATTAGGAAACTGGGCTCCATTCGCCTTTCACTACAGACACAATTTAGAATTTGCGTACAAAATAAAGGGCTCAACCGGGATTTGAACCCGGGACCTCTCGCACCCAAAGCGAGAATCATACCCCTAGACCATTGAGCCTCTTTATTTACTTTAAATGGCAAGCAAAAGTTATAATTGACCACCTTTCACTTGACACAGTTTCACATAAGATTGTTGTATAAAAACTTTGTAAGATGCTGTCGACTTTGGAAGGACAGACGGTCAACAAATGATTCAGATCTTTCGTTATTCATGACTGGATCAATTTAAGCCGGACACCCTGTATATTATCGTAGCGTTATATCATTATTATCAAAAAGCCGCTCAATATTTGTAAACTGAATTCGCATTACATGAATAATGAATGTTTAATCAGCAATTATTATTGATGCTGGTTTTATTGAATAATGATTTAATTCAAAATTGTTTTATGATGAATTATTTACAAATCCTCATTTGCGTCTGTTGTCAGTAGATAAGCTGCAATTTGGCAGTAAAAATGTTAATTTTCAACAATTATGTTTTATATATCTGTTGAAATTCTATGAGATCAACGTAAAAAATGTACTCCTACCTAACTCGCTTCTGTTCGTCTTCTTTTTTTCTTCTATAAATAAGCGCTTTTATCCTACAATCATATATCTTTCATTTAGATAGTTAATAGAACAAACAATAGAAAATTCCTTTTAAATTAAACTGCCACACATTTTATTCCACATGCGTCCGTTTTTTTCGTCAGCGATATTTATGATCGACTTGGCCAAGTCCAAGAATAGCTTTCTAGACAGTTTGTTAAAACTCCAATTCCAATAATGTTTGAAGTTTAATAGGTGAGAGTATAAGTATTTGGAATGCTGTCAGTGGCTTTTAGGGAAAATGATTGATGATGTATTAAACAGATTTTCCTCCCATAAACTACTATCAGTTGCTACTAATCAAAAACGATAAATACCTCTAATAGCGCAACACGAAAATCGTTTCTTACACAAGCTAAATTTACGATCTGCTAAAAATAGACAATGAAAATTAAAAAAACGTGCTGTTCCAATAATTAAACAAAATTCGTTTTCTAATTAATAATCGTACAACTAATTGTAGCACTCACGTCAATGTTAAGACGCTTTTAGAATTGATTTTCTCCGAAGCAGTTTGGAACTTACACTTTTTATGAAGAAATTCTATGTCCAACTAAAAAAAAATTGATGAATAGCTGTAGATTAGGTATAGTCAAAAAAATCTTGAACAGATAAGGCGAAATATATTTTTTTTGAGACCCCGACTTAGTAACAGCATATATTGGGAAAAACTATAATTGACCTTTGCCTATTCAATATTTTTTGCCTCAAGTCAAAGTTTATTAATCAATACTTATCAACAGGTGTACACAAATGTTTATCACGATAAAAATTCTCATCGATAAACATTCATCAAAATTTTGACGTCACTCTATACGAATTGTTTATTTGTAATAAATGCGAATCGATTATTCTGACTCGTAAAAGTATTCAGGGGCGGATCTACTATGCAGTAACTGGCGATCAGGAGTTCACAAAGTTTTTCTATAATTTGGTATTTGCCAAATTCATTGCTAGTCGATATTCGTAATATTTTATTATTTATTGTTCTCTTTACTAATAAATTACACAAGCTCTAGGCCCTAGTTGTAAAGGGGTTCCGGAGTTAAGTAATCTTCAACTATAGCAATAATGTTTTATGTATTTATTTTTTTAATTGAGACTCTGTAGGGTAGTAAATTTGTTCGAAGCGTGACGAAAATGCGTGATAGCTGAGAGGGAAGAGTGGGAACTTTGCCATAGCGTCGCTTATACTCTCTCTGTCAGTTCTGCCAACTGTGTTAAATAAACACTAGGGTGTAAAGTTGGTATCATTGATCGATGTACAGCGCCATCTGGAACGAAACTAAAATTTCCTGGTCTACCGCCATTTATGATTTTGAGATGAGTGAAATGCAGAAAAAGCCAACTGTAGAAAAAATCGAGCCTTCAGGCAACTACAGAAAGAAAATAATTCATTAATTGAATCCCACATGAACATATCCTAATCCTAAAAATGAACTTCATCTCTAAAAGTTTCACTTCTAACGCGCGATGTTCCACGCTTTTTCAATTTTTCTTTTCTTCAAGCAAGAGGAATTTTGAAATTGTTACCTTCAGTGGCCTCACAATAGATCCGAATAGCTTACGATTGATATTATTAGACTTTTGGGATTGTTCTCAACTCTCAAATTCAACATGGCGCATCCTAAAATGGTCGAATACTTTTGAAACAATGGATAAAATGCTTTAAAATTTGATAATGTTCTGGGCAAAGCTTCGAATCGCTATTTTCTTCGCTCTGGTTTTCGGGTTCGGTTCGATTAGTTTTTTCGGTTTGCGATTCAGTTGCGTTTTGCAGCCCCGGAGAATATGCTAATTTATAACGGGACTTCGAATTATTATTCTTTTCGATCCGGAAGAGTTAGCGTTTTTTCCGGTTATAGGTTTCCGGTTCAGTTCCGGTTCGAAGCTCTCGTTCTTAAAGATATGATTATCTTATTACAAACGTGATATCAAAATAATTGAAAAAACCTTTGCTATCAATTTATACAATATAGCTGTACGTAGCTACGATTTCGAAAACCAGCTTGTAATTTTATCAATTTTATTACCTCAAATCAATGCAGAGGACCTTTTTAGGTTCTATTTTTCTTAAGCCGAAAATCTACGTATTACATATCAGGAAGAGCCTGAAAACATGCCTCCTTGTCTTTAGCGTGAATGTTTATGAGGGAAGAGCTCCGATATTTTCAGGGGGGGGGGGCTAGACGTCTCCTAATGATTGCCCAGTTGGCAAACCACCAAAGTCCATTATTTGAATTCCATGCACAAGCTAATAAAACATACGTTTTCTTTATAACAAAAATTGAAGTTCTATTCAATCATGTTAACGTTTCCAACACAAGTGCACTCGATATCGTTCAAATTTACACAAAATATTTCTTAAAAATCAAGAGAAGAAGCACTCGTGAATGTACCTCTGTAGATCCCACTGGATATACTACTTTTTCTCAAAATTAAGGGGAGAGAAGAAATTACTACTGCAGTATGGTTATCTTTGCTACTTCTGATTGTAAATAGAAAAAATAATGGAAAAATACGTGTTATTATAGTTTTTACCCTCAGAAATACTCTCACGAAAGTTGAGTAAAAAAATTACTTCATTTTAAAAATGTAACAATTTTTGTAAAACGTGCTACTTAGGAAAAAAGAAACGCTAAGCTAGGACCAGAACAACTTCCACTTTGAAAGGACCTGGCACTTCACATATATGACTGAGTTTTAAATCCATTTGAGATTTGATGCATGCTCACCTGTACTACAGAATCCCACAGTTTTTATTAAAAATGATTTGTCGGATTTTGGCCAGACTGTTGTGAACTATTGTACACCCTCGATTCTCCCCTGCAATGGTTTTCTATTCAAGAGACATTAGGTGAAATGGAACCGAAGAAAATGTGCAGTCAATTGTTAGGGAAAAAATGCGTATAAATTTGTTTTTTAATTTATTTGAAATCATTAAATTCACTACAGTCTCAACGCTCTGCTTACGACTTTACGCCAAAATCCATTAAAACGTTATCTAAAAATTGTTCCCATCTCTGTTGCCAAATATATAAAGCATTGATTTTCTCGTGATATTCCATCGCACTATATATTATCGAATTTATAGCTAATTGTTTCAAGAATTTCAAATCAGCTTCACGACTGGCTAAACCCATTAAGGCCATATACCAATCATAACTCAACGCTTTAGCACCCCAAAAACTGGGATCATCATTACAAATAACAACAGGATAACCGGACGCTATCAATGCTACAGCTGGATGATTACGTAAATCATCAACTAATTTTAAGACTTGATTCGATATTGGACAGATTTCTAAAGCGATACCCTTCTGTTTAATTATCTCCAACACTTTCGGATGTTTACTGACAGCATAACCGTGTCCGATTCTTGTTGTGTTCAATAAAATTGCATCAACTAAATTGAAATCAGTCGATGCACCATTCCAGTTGGTCTCACCGACGTGGAAGAAGAATTTCATCTCGCTACTGATTTCCAATAATTGCGATATAAACGCATCCAACGGTTTGCCTTTATCTTCTTGACCAACCAAATCGAAACCAGCCACGAAATTTGGATATAACGCTTTCAGGTTTTTAGCTATTTTAATATAATTGTTAGCCGTCCGATTATCAACATCTCTGGGCCGTGCATAAATGATACGTGCACCATAAAAGTCAGGATAATCTTGTTTGAATTGTTCTAATGTTTCGATATAAAATTGAACTGTTTCAGCCGAACTGTATTTGGTGCCATTCAAATCGTACACATCTTTCAATGTTCCACGAAATTCCAAATACATCACATTGTCTTCATATAATTCTTTAAGTGCTTGATAGAAATATTCCTGAAATACTGGTTTATAAGTCAGAAATGTTGAGACAGTGGCAAATATAGCATCCAGTCGGTTCCATACGGCGTTACTATCCGGATATTCTTCAGATGGATTATCAGCAAACATTGTTAATTGTGTTTTAACAAAATTATCAAATGTTGAATTTTCTTTACGTAATTCTTCCAGCAATCTCCAATTACACTGATTATCGGTGTGATTTAGAGCAAAAAAGTGTAATTTCAAACGACCATTAACAACACAACCATATAAATTATCACGAAAGGTTAAATTGTAGAGAAACTCTTCCGAAACAAGTGCGGTACTGTGTGAATGCAATGACGCACCTTTAGGTAGTTTTTGAAGAAATTTATATACGCTTGATTGTTGAACTTTTTGTTTGGAATGGAAGAAATGTTGGGCAGGTGGGAAGTGTTTTGGTGACCGAAAACCATCATCACACTCTTGCAATTTATATTTCATTAAAATTTCATTCACTTCGCTCTCTTTTGATGTTAATTTGATTGCACCACCTATTGCTTGTTTGTTTTCATTTTCTATAAAATTGGCTCTATCGCTCCAATAATCACATCGACAATAATTTAAAATATGAACGATAATAATAAAGTTGATAAAAACTGTTGTACTTAAATGGTTATTTTCAATGCATTTCATTATGAATGTGAATTGTAGCGCACTTAACTAACAACTGAATTAAAAATCGTAACTTAAGTTGAAACTAAAGCAACATATTATTTTATATTCAATCAAGGTTGTAGTGGATTAGTCATTAATATTAAAATACTATAAAAACTTCATAAATAAAGTTTTCAAATATTTACAGTGTAGTAGTGATGCCGCGAGAGGGATCTTGATATTCGAGAGAATTGCTACATTATCTCGGCTTTTCTCGTCAAGGTAATTTTATGATAGATACAGCACTACAGACTCATAATCAAACTTTACTAAATAATTTGCATTTTCTAATTTCATAGTGACATCGAAAAACAAAACTTTAATCAAGCGTTTTATCGAGTTTACTGCTAAATAACCCATAATAAATCATCACTAGTAATATTATTTATACCAACGGGTCGTCGGGAAATGATTACGCCTGGAACGACTTAGAGCGACTGCCAACTTCTATCAGAACGAAGAGTTCCAAAAAAATGTTAAGCTCAGGACCGGCCCGAGGCTATAGCTAAGCAGGCAGCTATCTGGAATGACATAATTCCAGGGGCGGCAAAAACATTATAACAATCTTAATTCATAGTTATTAAGTTTTTTATCTTATTTTTTCGGAATAATAAGTTTTCTGATATAATTTTCTGATAAGTACACAAAAACAAGAAATATTTCTATTTATATTTTTTATGAAATATGAATTTATGATTTATACGTTTAAAAACGTCACATATTATTCCTTATCGCATTTTGACGACATAAGCTGACTGACTCATTATGCTATAGTATTATAAGAGTGATCCGAAATTGTAAAGTAATTAGGACTTTAAACCGTTATTGAACCGAAAACCGAAAATCGAAAAAAAACGATATTTTTTCCGGAATGAAAATCGAGACCGAACCGATATACCTTTTTCTAATCAAATCAAAATCGAAAACCGAAAAAAATTGCAGTTTGAAGTCCTGATAGTTCATTTAATCGGATGAAACGTTTATTTGGATTCGTTCTTTTACCTACGTGGAGGAAAAGAAGGAACAAATTTATAAAAGGAGGATTTTGCTCAACTCTATCGAAACTGTAGCAAATTGTTTAAAATTGATGTTTGATACATTTGTATTGGTTAGGGGCGGACTATGGCCTAGGCACACTAGGCACGTGCCTATAGGGCCCGAAATGTTTGGGCTCCGTAAATTAGTTTGCTATTGTATTACATATTCATTTTACTGGAAACCAAAGTAAAAATGTTTACACTTGATGCTCCAAGAAAGGCCCGGGATCAAAATTTTACGTAGGGCCCGACTTTACCTTAACCCGCCTCTGGTATTGGTGCTTTACAATGTAATAGTTAAAAGTATCGTTAGTATAACATTATGTTTTTTTGAAGTGAAACTTCTTGAGGCGCGATTTGTTCGGAAGCGTAAAGAAAATGCGAGACCCCGTGGGGGAAACCCTTCCCCTCTAACAGACAGCTGAGAGGGAAGAGTGGGGACGTTGCCATGGCATCGCTTCTATTCTCTCTGTCTGTTCTGCCAACTGTTTAAAATAAACAGTAGGGTCTAAAATTGGTACCATTGATCGAAAATAAAATTTCCTGGTCTACCATGATTATACAGGAAATAACTGCAGAAAAAAATCGAGCCTTCAGGCAACGAGAAAAAATAAATAAACCAATAAAAAATGAATTTCATCTCTAACCTAAGAAGCTTCACTTCTAATGCGCAGCGTTCCACGCACTTTCAATTTTTTTCAGTGATCTCCAGATATATTTAAGAGGAAATTGAAATATGAATTGGAAAATAATTCTGTTATGCACACATTGTAGCTTATGTGTTTTTTAATATATCTACACTTTAGGTGCATCAAATTCTTGCAAATAACAGTTTTCAGACGACGTCTCTAGCCCTCCAATAATAAGAAATTTTCAGCAACATTTTCCATTCAAATCATCTGTTTTGACCAATTTATAAATGCAAAAAGGGGACAACTCCATTTTTTACAATCTTTGATTTTTTAGCGGTACCTATAGGTATATGAAATCAAAAAATTCTGCATCGTCTGGTGCAAAAACGCTCTACGATTACACATGTTATATCGAAAACTCTATTGTATCCAAGTTCAATTCGGTGCAAAAAGGAAGGAGGACAAAAAGGAAGTGCCTTTGGATCACGTTGATGCTCGCATTTTTGCTGTTTTGATGCAAGTCTTAATACGCGTACCTATGTTAGCAATATTTTGTATTTAAGAAAGATTGAACATACACATGAAAGTCCGAAAGTATTTTAATCATAAATGTTAATGTGCACGCTGCAAAAACGACATTTTTAATTACTCGGCTTTAGCTAAATGACTTTAAGTTAAAAAATATCAATATCGAAAAAGTTGTATTTTAATAAATGCAAAATAGTTAAACAAATCTTCAATAATAAAAATGTATAAAAATGGAACTGTCCCCTTTTGCACCGATGTCTTCAATTAAGGAAAATATAAGCTTATTTCAAATTTATCGATTAGCTGCGTATTATTTTTACCAGAATTCAATCTAAAGTTCAACTGCGGGGATTTTGTGTCCAGTGAACTAATAAAAAAACATGATAATAAAATTCATTGTTCGTTGTGATTAAAACAGTGCATTATCATATCGATATAAACTAGTAAACTACCGCTAAACAGTTGTATTGCAAAATATTTTGCAATTTGATGTAAACTGTCTTTTATAAAATAACCACCCACTAGTTCTTTTATGAATCCAACAGATCTTTCTTTATTCACCTTTTTATTGACCTCTTTTGCATTACTCAATCCAATAAATGCCTCATTTTCTAATCAATTGCCGCCAAACACTACAATCGCCTGCGTTTTTGTTTTTTGTTTGCATTCATTGCCCTGAATTTTATTTTATTGGGGAATCCCAGCAGCACACCCACATCCATTACAATTGTTTTAAGTCTTTGCAAATGTCTTGCCTACATTCGAACTCATGAAAAATTGCCAAAAGGAATGCTTCTACCGGTCGCTCACTTGGCCATCTTGACTCATTGTTCATGAATAAATTCTAACGCTGAAACGTTGAAATGTTTGGTGCGATTTAAATAGACACACAGAAAATTTTCTATAACGATTCATCTAAATTTAGAATTTTCCATGAATTTCTAAACCATCATAACTATGAGTAAGCAGATTTTAAATAGTTTTTATTAGTTTCATTATATTTAATGAAAAATCTAGTCACTTTTGTTTTTAAGCATGTGGTAAATTGTGCATTTTATCTCAGCAAATAAAACGGGTAATCCCCTGACTATGTCAAACTGGTTATATACCCCACCATTGCACGTTTTTATTCTGTTATTAGCAATAGCAAGTTTAACAAATGTTAATACAAATCTCTGTGCAAATAATCATAATAACAGAAATAGTTATATTAACAATAATGGCACTTAATAATAATACAAATAGTGTAAGTGTTGAAGGTGGTTATTTAGAAAATAGACAAAAATTGATTGATTACGAGCAATCGTTATCAATCGGCAATGATCTACAATTATCACAAAAAGAATTAGAAGTCAATCGTATTTTATTATCAAAAAAACAGGAAGAATTACAAGCATCATATGGCAACATCAGCAACTTCCTACCAGCTGACTATTTCCCGGAGGTGAAGTCATCAATTCAACAATCAAAAGTGTTCGAAATCATCAAGGATTTACCAAAAGGCGCCTCATTACATACCCATCTACTAGCAGCAACAAGTGTTGACTATTTATTAAATTTAACATACCACGATAATATTTATGGTGGTTATATTAATAATATATTTAAATTGCGTTATTTATCAAATCGTAATGATGATAAACGTTGCGAATGGACGTCATTGAATGAACTGCGTCAACAAAATGGTAGTGAACAATTCGATATGTGGTTAAAGAAACTGATAACCTTACAGCGTGAAGATCGTACAATTGCGGACAGTGCTTGGAGGAAATTCAAACAAATCTTTACAACAATCTACGAAATGTTGTGCTATCGACCGGTATTTGAAGATTATATTTGGCGACTCCTTCAGGAGTTATACGAAGACAACGTTATTTATACAGAGTTAAAAGGCACATTTATGCCATTGTATGAGCTGAACGGTACAATTTATAATGTGCGGGAATTTTTTGAGATTTTCCAAAGTGTTGTGGCACGATTCAAACAACAACATCCGCAATTTATCGGTGTCCGTTATATTCATTCGGTTTATCGCGGTGTTAATTTGGAGAGATTACAGGAAAGTCTCGACGAGTTAATATCGGTAAAGGAGGCATTTCCTGATTTTATTATCGGTTTTGATTTTGTTGGCTATGAAGAAGAGGGCAATGATCTGAAAGATTTCGCGCAATTATTATTAAAAAGTAACTTGAAATTTTTCTTTCATGCCGGCGAAACGAATTGGTATGGACATACTGATGGTAATCTAATCGATGCGATTTTATTGAATTCAACACGTATCGGACACGGTTTTGCATTATTAAAACATCCATATTTTCTCGAATTAGCCAAGAAACGTAATATACCAATTGAATTATGTCCCATATCGAATCAAGCATTAATGCTAATTAATGATTTGAGACATCATCCACTTGTGTATTTAGTTGCAATTAATTATCCGATTATTATTGGTAATGATGACCCATTAATATGGGATGCATCCGGTTTAAGTTATGATTGGTATATGTTCTTTATGGCGATGACATCAAAGGAACATGGGTTGAGTGTGCTGAAGCGAATTGCTTTGAATTCAATTGAATTTAGTGTTATGGGAAGTTTAGAAAAGTTGGAAGCTAAACGTACTTGGGAAAAACAATGGGATGAATCTTTAGATAAAATTTTAACGAAAACTAATCAATAAATAAGTAATTGAATTTTTATTTTGTTTTATACCTTCCAATGTACTTATTTCGTTTGCCACCACTGTACTATTAATCAATATTCAAGTTTTACATGCTGCCGCAATTTTTATACTTCTAATACAGGCTTACAAGAGAACGATCAGTATACCGTGCAGGCACTCAATCTAGGCACTAACAAAGATCCAAAAACATAAAGAAGTAAATATTTACGCGTACCATAAATGGATCTTTGTAGTAAAACATTAAACAGTCGAGACGCTGCAGTCACTTAAAGAACATAAAAATTGCGTAAAAAAGACGTATTTTCAGCACCGTGTCGTTAATCGTAGGCATTTGTGAGCCAATTTTTATCTGTCACATAAGAACTATTGCCCTTCGCCTTCAAAATGTCGCCTCAAACGTATCTTTAATAAAAAAAATTGTCATTTTTTGAAAGTCTTAATTCCAATAGGCGGAAACGGGCGTTTATATAAATTAAGAATGCGTAAATTTTGTTCTTCGGGATACTAAAGAACACTACCAGACGATTTCATACGGAATAACTCGTATGTGCAGTATTAACAATTCCCGCCACCTAGTAGCTACTATAGACTACTTAAAATTTTGATAAGGGAGCGAAACAGGGACCAACTAAATTTTTAGTGGCACCTGCCCAATTTAGCCGCCTTGTAGTGCCGCCAATGGAACTAGAGTTGGCTGGCGGTGGGATGAAATACGTGCTGCGGAGGTGGGAAAGTAAAGTGAGACAAATTATCAAATATGTTCTCCATAAGCGTCTCGCTACTCAGACCGTCACATAAATAATATTTGGCGATTAACTGCATAAATTTATTAATTTCTATTATAATACACAGAAAATTCAATAGATTCATGTAAAATAAAACTTACTTAACCATGAGCACAACATAATTTCTAAAAATAATATAGGTATATCTGATCTACGCCTCAGAAAACGGCTGTTTATTTATTTCTTCCACTAACTGATCTCTGATGATTGGTAAATATTTATCTGTATCCAGTAAAATAAAAAGACACGCCATAAGAGAACGGAATCTATTAGGGATAATACTCTTTATGTTGCTGGCATTGCAACAATTTTTTAACTTGTCAATACTTCAGCGACTTAAAATCCTTTAAATGATGATGATTTAAGTAATGATAATTGCTTTGTTATCATGTATAAATATACATTATCTGAAGATAACATCTCAACAATTATTCAGATAATAATTTTATCAATTTTTCATTCGAATTGTTTATATTTTTGTGAATTAAGATTTTTTCAATATAATATTTGATTAATGCATTATCAACTTATTTTAATTAAATGTTCATTTAATTATTTACTGTTTGGTCATTATGTTTAATTTTTATTATTTACAAATTGGATTAATTAACATTTAACGACGATCATAAATTAGTGAATACTCTTAATTCATTATTGATGACTTTTAATGGATTGTAAACACAATTTTTCATCGATTGAATGATTAATCTAGAAATAACCTTGATGAATAAAGTGGCCGATAATAGACCACACGCTGTTTCAATTCAAGTTAAATAGTCTTAACGATTTTCGTTCAGTTGTTAGTTAAGTGTATTAAGTGTAACAACGACCAGCATAAAATGATGCACCGTCTCAACAATAATCATTTAAATAAATCAGTTTTAATTATCATTATTCTAAATATTTTAAATTATTGTCGATGTGATTATTGGAGCGATAGAGCTAATTTTATAGAAAAGGAAAACAATGAGTCTGTAGGTAATTTAATTAAATTGACACAAAAGGAGATTCAAGTGAATGAGATTTTAATGAAGTACAAATTGAAAGAGTATCATGATGGTTTTTTGTCGCCAAAAGACTTCCCACCTGCTCAACATTTCTTCCATTCCAAACAAAAAATCGAACAATCAAATGTATACAATTTTCTTCAAAAACTACCTAAAGGTGCGTCATTGCATTCACACGATACAGCATTAGTTTCACAAGAATTTGTATACAATTTAACGTTTCGCGACAATCTATATGCTTGTGTGGTTAATGATCGTCTAAAGCTGAGATTTTTCGCACCGAATCACACCGATAATCAGTGTAATTGGAGATTGTTGAAAGAACTACGTAAAGAAAATGCGACATTTGATGATTTCGTTAGAAGTGAATTAACGATAATTGTTGATAATCCAGCTGAAGTATATCCTGATATTAACGCAGTATGGGACCGATTCGGGGCGACATTCTCAACAGTATTCGCATTCCTGACTTATAAACCAGTATTTCAAGACTATTTCTATCAAGCACTTAAAGAATTATACGAAGATAATGTGATGTATTTGGAGTTTCGTGGAGTGTTAACAGATGTGTACGATTTGAATGGCACCGATTATGGTCCAAAAGATGTGGTTGAACTTTATATTGAAACATTACAACAATTTATGCACGATTATCCCGACTTTTATGGTGCACGCCTCATCTATGCACCATCGAGATCTTGTAATAATCAATCGGCTGATAATTACATTAAAACCGCCAGAAAACTGAAACAATTATATCCCGACTTTATAGCCGGTTTTGATTTGGTTGGTGAAGAAGACAAGGGCAAACCATTGGATGCGTTTATATCGCAATTGTTGGAAATCAGTGGCGAAATAAAATTCTTCTTCCACGCCGGTGAAACGAATTGGAATGGTGGGCCGACTGATTTCAATTTAATCGATGCAATTTTATTGAATACAACAAGAATCGGACACGGTTATGCTGTTGGTAAACATCCGAAAGTTTTAGAGATAATTAAACAGAAGGGTATCGCTTTGGAAATCAGTCCAATATCGAATCAAGTCTTGAAATTAGTTGACGATTTGCGTAATCATCCAGCTACAGCATTGATAGCGTCCGGTTATCCTGTTGTTATTTGTTGTGATGATCCTAGTTTTTGGGGTGCTAAAGCTTTGAGTTATGATTGGTATATGGCCTTAATGGGTTTAGCCAGTCGTGAAGCTGATTTGAAATTTTTGAAACAATTAGCTATAAATTCGATAATATATAGTGCGATGGAATATCACGAGAAAATCAATGCTTTAAATATTTGGCAACAGAGATGGGAGAAATTTTTAGATAACGTTTTATTGGATTACCATTATAATTACTACAGTGTAAATCAATTGTAATAAATAATATCGTGTATTTCTAATGTAATTCCTATTATTTTAAGAACCTTACAAAATGGTAGGCTGGATAAAGTTAGTTTCTTAGCAGATCGACTTCAACTGATGACCTGAATATCGTCCAACTAATCGACATCTTGATTAATCTTTCTTTGCTTTCGTTAGTTACACAACTACTGCAACTTTGGTGTCGACTTGAATAATAGATCAAATAACACTGGATTTTTTTTAAATAGAGCGAGTGAACATGTGTGTGAATGTTACTTTTATAGAATTCTTTTTATGTTGATTTATTATCGTTAGTAGCTAGTGAAACGAATACCAATAGGTGAAAACCATCTATTTTAAGATTAATAGTTGAAAAATTCCAGATTTACAACTATTCTGGGAAATTTAAAGTACAATCGTTACAACTGTATCAAGCAACAGGAAATTTTTTTTGGTTCAATCATAGACTCGAAACGGTTGATCGAACCAATTTCTGGTCATTGACAATCGAGATTTCTCAGTATTCTGTAAATTCAATTAATTCCAGTCTGGCGATTCAATGAAGACACGGTCAAGTTGCAAGATTATTGCGTTTCTCTAAATGAACGTTTTATTTAAATAGCAATTTTAAGCGGGCACTCAGTTTTGTTACAAATGCGAAAGTCAAGAGAAAGTCAATTTTTATAGAGGTATTTAATTAATAACGCGGCTTAATGGTCTAGCAGTATGATTCTCGCGAGAGGTCCCAGGTTGAGCCCTTTCTTTTGTTCTTCAGTGAAAAGTGAATTCAGTTCTGGAAGCCACAAAAATGGAATTGTTCTAGTGTCGAATTTCTTAGGTCCGACTCATTTTCTATGCCAGAAACCGATGTCTCGTTTTGTTAAATATTTTTCTGTCTGCAGTGGAAATGAACAGATAGAAACTGTAGATTTATTTTCGCCTATCTTTTATTGACGTAAATAAAGGACAGGAAATTCCTATTAATTTATATCCAATCAAACGTGATTGGTAAAAGGAGGAATACATTTAAGGGTATAGTACTCGCAGTGACTTAAAAGATTGACTTGACAACCCTAAAATTAGAAAATTATAGCGAAATAAAGTCGACAAAGAAAGAAATGGACTCTAATGAAACCTTGTAACCAGTTATACACATTTTATTCTGTTTCATTTGTGAAAGTCAAGAGAAATTCAGTTTTTTATAGAAGTTTTTAATTAATAACGCGGCTCAATGGTCTAGGGGTATGATTCTCGCTTTGGGTGCGAGAGGTCCCGGGTTCAAATCCCGGTTGAGCCCTATATTTTCCTGGAAATTTCTTGATTTTGTCTACTGTCAAAGATCAATAAAGCAATTGCAAAGCTTTGCTAAAGCTGTGTACTCACCGAGTGCGCATCGCAAACAACATTTGCAAACGTTTTCAAATGTAGTGAGTACGCGATGTCCACACCAAAAATGCATTAGTAAACATTCTAAAAGACTCAAATTTTGAAAATAAGGTGTCGCCACTCTAGCGATCTCTATGACAGACAATGAAATCAGTGTAACGATATTAAAGAAAAAAGTCATAAAACCAGGTGTCTACATAATGAATATTCATGTAGCTAATATAAAATAAAAGTACCGCATAAATGCGGTACCTACAGGTCATAAATTTCAAATGGAACCGACAAATGCAACCTCTGTTGTGGATTATAATGCATCAGGTAGATTTTTAGAAGATGAATAATTAGTAAAGGGCGGATTGAAGGTCTTTTGATTTGAATTACAATGCTGGAAATGCACCAGTGGTGTAGTTTAATTTTAATGCATGTATTTACATAAAGTTATAAGAAAATACACGTAGAACAAATAAAAAAAAATGTGTTCGTAATTTTAAAGTTTTTTTTTATTTATTTTTGTCAAAAATTGTTGTTTTTTTTTAAATTTTCTATGGCAGAAACATCAGCTTGTTGCCGCTGACCCCACTGACGAACCATCTTTTAAAGAATGAGAGAGAGTAACCAGAAATTCATAGAAATACGGTACAACTAGACACCTGTTTTTTCGGCGTAACGTAGCAACATCACGGTAGCAGTTCGACTGGTCCACTGCTTCTCTATGTGCGGGGTAGTTGGAACTTTATTTGTATAGAGAAACGTTTCACGAGAAAAGATAGAATATACAAGTACAACAGCTTTTGCCGATACGCTCTATACGAATTTGTCAGGAGACTAGAATTTGCCTTGCTCCAACTTGGAGCAGATATCCGCCCTTTAATAATTAGACATAAATCAGACGAAATTACAGAAATAACCTCAAACACTTTTTATTCAATTTTCCTCAAGTGGACAACATATCAAAAATTAAGACACAGACAGGCAGTGTGTTTATTTGGACCTTTAATAATTATAAATTTGTAGTTACGAGGCGCATGATACTTGTTTTTCGGAAAGGTTAATTCCTGAGTACTAATTACAATTGAAATTGTTTTCAGTGGAACTATCCTCAGCGCTTATATTCGGTTTCCTTTGGATTTTGTGGTGCCCTATATATTTTTTTTGTTTATAAATATTTTTGTTTTCGTTGAAAATTTTATTTAAAATTAATTTCAATTGACCGTTGCTTTTCCCTTGAACACAACTACGTGGTTTGGTAAACATTTTTCTGCACATCTGCATCGGTTCCTTTGTTGGAACTATCATAAAATTTTATGTTTATTGCTCTATTTCTTTTGCGCACTACATAGAAACCTACAAAAATGTTTGCAAACATGTGATTGCATTATCCGCATTTGGTGTGGATGCCAGCCACGAATGTTTGCAAACATTTGGAAACCATTTGTAAGCCATGCGCTTTGTGAATACTTTGAAAAAATTCGTCACAAACATTCGCAAATATTTGCAAAAGTTTGCAAATGCTTGCAAATACGATGCGCATTTCGTGAGCACGTCATCACAAACGTTCGCAAACGTTTGCAAATGTTTGGTTACACGATGCGCGCTTGGTGAGTACACGGCTTAATAAGACCAGTTGATAGAAGCGGCAATTTCCACTTGTTCAACTTGCACATACAATTGAGTCAGGGCTCAAAATATCCACATATGTTTGGAAAAGTTTGAAAAACCCAAGTATGTTGTTACGTCGTAAATTTTATTGTCCAAGTTTTTTGGGCGCCAGTGATGACAACAGTTTTGTTGTCACATTTTTCTAATAAATGTACATTATCAGATGATAACATCTCAACAAATATTCCGATACTTAATAATTTTATCAATTTTTCATTCGATTTTGAGTATAATTTTTCTTTAGTGGATTATCAGATTTTTTTAATACAATGTTCATTTAATTAAAGTGGTAAGTTTGGTCATCTACAAACAATTTTTGATATTTAAAATTTATTATTTACGAATTTAATTAATTAACATTTGACAATGATCACGATTTAGTGAATACTCTTAATTTATTAATGATGACTTTTAATGGATTGTAAACATAATTTTTCGTAGATCGAACGATTAATCTAGAAATACCCTTGATTGAATAAACTGATCGACAATAGACCACACAGTGTTTCAATTCAAGCTAAATAGTCTTAACGATTTTCGTTCAGTTGTTAGTTAAGTGTATTAAGTGTAAAAACGACCAACATAAAATGATGCACCGTCTCAACAATAATCATTTAAATAAATCACATTTCATTATCATTATTCTAAGCATTTTAAATTATTCTCAATGTGATTATTGGAGCGATAGAGCTAATTTTATAGAAAAAGAAAACAATCAAGCTGTAGGTAGTTCAATTAAACTGACACAAAAAGAGATTCAAGTGAATGAGATTTTAATGAAGTACAAATTGAAAGAGTATCATGATGGTTTTTTGTCACCAAAAGACTTCCCACCTGCTCAGCATTTCTTTCATTCTAAACAAAAAATCGAACAATCAAGTGTATTTAATTTTCTTCAAAAACTACCTAAAGGTGCGTCATTACATTCACACAATACCGCACTTGTTTCGGAAGAGTTTCTCTACAATTTAACGTATAGCGACAATTTGTATGCTTGTGTGGTTAATGATCGTTTAAAGCTGAGATTTTTCGCACCGAATCACACCGATAATCAGTGTAATTGGAGATTGTTGAAAGAACTACGTAAAGAAAATGCGACATTTGATGATTTCGTTAGAAGTGAATTAACGATAATTGTTCATAATCCAGCTGAAGTATATCCTGATATTAACGCAGTATGGGACCGATTCGGGGCGACATTCTCGACAATATTCGCATTCCTTACTTATAAACCAGTATTTCAAGACTATTTCTATCAAGCACTTAAAGAATTATACGAAGATAATGTGATGTATTTGGAGTTTCGTGGAGGGTTAACAGATGTGTACGATTTGAATGGTACCGATTATGGGCCAGAAGATGTAGTTGAACTTTATATTGAAACATTACAGCAATTTATGCACGATTATCCCGACTTTTACGGTGCACGCCTCATCTATGCACCATCGAGATCTTGTAATAATCAATCGGCTGATAATTACATTAAAACCGCCAGAAAGCTGAAACAATTGTATCCAGACTTTATAGCCGGTTTTGATTTGGTTGGTGAAGAAGATAAAGGCAAACCATTGACTGCATTTATATCGCAATTGTTGGAAATCAGTGGCGAGATGAAATTTTTCTTCCACGCCGGTGAAACTAATTGGAATGGTGGGCCGACTGATTTCAATTTAATCGATGCAATTTTATTGAATACAACAAGAATCGGACACGGTTATGCTGTTGGTAAACATCCGAAAGTTTTAGAGATAATTAAACAGAAGGGTATCGCTTTGGAAATCAGTCCAATATCGAATCAAGTCTTGAAATTAGTTGACGATTTACGTAATCATCCAGCCACAGCATTGATAGCGTCCGGTTATCCTGTTGTTATTTGTTGTGATGATCCTAGTTTTTGGGGTGCTAAAGCTTTGAGTTATGATTGGTATATGGCCTTAATGGGTTTAGCCAGTCGTGAAGCTGATTTGAAATTTTTGAAACAATTAGCTATAAATTCGATAATGTATAGTGCAATGGAATATCACGAGAAAATCAATGCTTTAAATATTTGGCAACAGAGATGGGAGAAATTTTTGGATAACGTTTTATTGGATTACCATTATAATTACTACAGTGTAAATCAATTGTAATAAATAATATCGTGTATTTCTAATGTAATTCCTATTATTTTAAAAACCTTACAAAGAGGTAGGTTGGATAACGTAAGTTTCTTATCAAAAAAACACCGACTTCAACTGATTACCTGAATATAGTCCAACTAATCGACATCTTGACATTCTTGATTAATCTTTCTTTGCTTGCTTAGAGTGTGTGTCTACATGTGTGTGAATGTTACTTTTATAGAATCGTTTTTATGTTGATTTATTATCGTTAGTAGCTAGTGAAACGAATACCAATAGGTGAAACCAATCTATTTTAAGATTAATAGTTGTAGTAAGAAGAAAAATTCTATTCCACAGATTTACAACTATTCGTTTACAGGAACATTTTTGTTTTGTTTTATAATAGACTCGAAACGGTTTATCGAACCAATTTCAGATCATTGACAATCGAGGTTTTTCATTAACAGAGTACTCTGTAAATTGAATTAATTTCAGTCTGGCGATTCAATGAAGGCACGGTCAAGTTGCAAGATTATTGTATTTCTCTAACTGAACATTTTCTTTTAATGGAAATTTTAGGCGGCACTCAGCTTTGTTACAAATGTGAAGGACAAGAGAAATTAAATTTTTATATAGGTGTTTAATTAATAACATGGCTCAATAGTCTAGCAGTCCCGGGTTCATAGCCCGGTTGAACCCTTGTCTTGGTCGAAAATTCTGTATTTTATCTGCAGTGAAAGGTGAATACAATCCAATTTTTTCTTGTCATATGAAATATACAGAGAGGCTCAATGGTCTAGGGGTATGATTCTCGCTTTGGGTGCGAGAGGTCCCGGGTTCAAATCCCGGTTGAGCCCTTTCTTTTGTTCTTCGGTCAAAGGTGAATGCAGTTCTGGAAATTATTCGCATTCGTGTACATCAAGAGCAAATTTTTTTTGTTATTTTACATTTTTTGTTCAAAATTCCTCCAAAGATACAAAATGGCGCACAAATTCTTCCAGAAAGTCCTACTTCTTAGGCTTGACTATTTTTCTTAGCCAAAAAGCTTCTTTTTGTTAAATATTTTTTTGTATAAAGTGAAAATCAACAAATAAAAAATATAGATTTATTTTCGCATATCTTTTATTGACGTAAATAAAGGACTGTAAATTCCTATTAATTTATATCTAATCAAACATGATTGGTAAAAAGAGGAATACATATAAGGGTATATATAGTACCCGCAGTGACTTAAAAGATTGACTTGAAAACCCTAAAATTAGAAAATGATAGCGGAATAAAATCGACAAGGAAAGAAATGGACTCTAATGAAACCTTGTAACCAGTTATACATATTTGATTCTTTTTCAAATGTGAAAGTCAAGAGAAATTCAGTTTTTTATAGAAGTTTTTAATTAATAACGCGGCTCAATGGTCTAGGGGTATGATTCTCGCTTTGGGTGCGAGAGGTCCCGGGTTCAAATCCCGGTTGAGCCCTATATTTTCCTGGAAATTTCTTGATTTTGTCTACTGTCAAAGATCAATTGCAAAGCTCTGCAAATAAGAACAACTAATAGAAACAGTAATTTGCACTTGTTCAACTTGCACATACAATTGAGCCAAAGATCGAAATATTCACATATGCTTGGTAAAATTTGAAAAACCCAAATATATTTTTATGTTTTAATTTTATTGTAATTAAATCAAAAATTACCTTTCAGTATAATATTTTGTCAGATGTCTCATATAAATCCGAAACAATCGCTAACTGTTACGCAGTGTACTATTGTAACACTTCACTACACTGATAAAATTAAATATCACCACCAAATGACAAAAAAGGCACGTATGTACATGGTGTACTAAAAGGTAATTTTGAAAATGTTTAGGTGAAGTATAATTTTTTTTTATTTTTCCAAATTACATGTGTTTATATCTACAATGTCTAATAATTTTCGGAATTATTTATTACTTAACTGAATTAATAGTCAGTGTCTTAAGTCAGAAGCCAATTACAGATGATAGTTGAGTGTTATAAAAGCATATTTTATTTTATTTTATTATTATTATGTTATTATTGTAGCATTCATCAATTTTTTTATATTCTAAACTGATGTTGCTTGTTAATCATTAGCCAAGAATTTATTCAGTATTTACAGGTTTGGCGTCAGTTCTTTATTAATCTTTGAGTAGAGAAAATTTGGAGATTTCCAATAAAATAAACGGCTCAACCGGGATCTTAACCCGGGACCTTTATCACCACAGCGAGATTCATACCCCTAGACTATTGAGTCTCTCTGTACATTTTATATGGCAATAAAAATTGGACTGTATTCGCCTTTCACTGAAGATACATTATTGAATTTGAGAACAAAAGAAAGGATTCAATCGTGATTTGAACCTGGGACGTCTCGCATCCGAAGTGAGAATCATACCCCTAAAAAATTGAGCCGGATTATTAATTAAACACCTCTTTAAAAAAAAACGAATTTTTCTTGACTTTCATATTTGTAATTAAACTGAAAGTTCAATCAGCGCCCACTTAAAGTTGCTATTAAAAGAAAACATTCAATTAGAGAAACGCAATAATCTTGCAACTTGACCGTACATCTCAATTAGCCTTCATTGAATGGCTAGACTGGAATTAATTCAATTTACAAAATATTCTGTCGATGAAAAATCTTGATTATCAATCATCTGAAAAGAGTTTGATAAACCGTTTCGAGTCTATTACTGGACCAGGAAAAGTGTTCCTGTTGCTTGATCTGATTGCACCGATTGTACTTTAAATTTCCCAGAATAGTTGTAAATCTGTGGAATAGAATTCTCAACGATTTTTACTACAACTATTAATCTTAAAATAGGTGGTTTTCACCTATTGCTATTCAATTCACGAGCTACTACAATACTAAATCAACATAAAAACGATTCTATAAAAGTAACATTCACACACATGTACAGTAGGGTGAGCCAAAATGACTAACCTGTCGAATTTATGGTCTCAAAAGGGTCTATATGTTGAAAAAAAATTTTTTTATTGGGAAAAATTTTTACCTCACTTTTAAAAGGTGTCGGTGGCCATTTGAAATTTCCCATTTAAATAACACGCAAAAAAATGTTGTCCATTAAAAATGCTATAACTTTTAAATTGTTTAAGATAAAAATTGTATCCAGGCATATTCTTGTAGGGCATTAAATTCTCAAAAAATGCTTCAGAGTTCATTTTTTTAGCTCAAAAATTCATATTCTTATGGGCTAAAAAAGTTGATGAAAAATCAGATATGTTATGGAAATTTTCATTAAAAATGCTATAACTTTTGCACCCTTTGAGGTATAGATTTTATCCAGGCATATTCTTATATGGTATTAAATTCTATAAGAAATACTTTGAAGTTGATTTTAACTCAAAAATTCATATACTTACGGGCTATGAAAGTTGATGAAAAATAGATGTTTTTTTCAAGCCCCTAAGTATATGAATTTTTGGGTTAAGAAAATCAACATTAAAACATCCTTTTAGAAAATTTAATACTCTACAAGAATATGCCTGGATAAAATTTTTATCTCAAACGGTTCAAAAGTTATAGCATTTTTAATGGACAACATTTTTTTGCGTGTTATTTAAATGGGAAATTTCAAATGGCCACCGACACCTTTTAAAATTGAGCTAAAAATTGTTCCTAATGGGAAAATTTTTTTTCAATATATAGGCCCTTTTGAGACCATAAATTCGATAGGTTAATCATTTTGGCTCACCTTAATGTAGAGTCGTTAGAAAAAAAAATCAAGTGTTATTTTACTTTTCTAATTTTTGAGTCTTGTTTGAGTTTCTTCTTTTTGCCACTCGTGTTTGATTACCTACAAATTATTGGGATTTTTCAGTCAATAGAATGTTCAAAAACATCGGTTTTTGACACAGAAATCGATTTTTGGAATCTAAAGGAGCGTACTCACCAAGCGCGCACCGTGTAACCGAACGTTTGCAAACGTTCGCGATCATGTACTCACCAAACGCGCATGGTATTTGCAAGCATTTGCAAACGGTTGAAACTGTTCCCGAAAGTTTGTGATAAATATTTTCAATGTATTTATGGCTTGCAGATGGGGTCTAAATGTTTGCGAACATTCGTGGCTAGTGTCCTCACCAAATGCGCACCGTGCAACCACACGTTTGCAAACATTTTTGAAGGTTCCGATATAGATGGGAATCTCACAAATGCACAAAGTGCGCAAAAGTAATAAAGCAATAAACATAAAATTTTACGATAGTTCCAACAAAGGAACCGAGGCAGATGTGCAGAAAAATGTTTGTTAAAGCACGTACTTGTGTTGAAGGGACCAGCAACGGTCAATTTAAATTAATTCTAAATAATTTTTTTCAACGAAAACAAAATATTTATAAACAAAAAAAAATTATAGATAGGTACACCACAAAATCCAAAGGAAACTGAATATAAGCGCTGAGGATAGTCCAACTAAAAACAATTTCATTTGTATTAACATTTGCATTAACATTTCCTCATAACTACAAATTATAATAATTATAAAATGTTCAAATAAACACAATGTCTGTCTGTTTCTTAATTTTTGATTTATTATCTAGTTGTGTAGTGGTTCAATATCGTGAAAAACGGATGATTATTAAAAATATACGTATCGGTAATGACAATGACAAGAAAGAAGTTTCCTATACAATTGAATAAAAAGTGTTTGGGCCTGTTTCTGTAATTTCGTCTCATTTATGTCTAATTTTTTTATTCTATGTTAATTCATTAAAGACAATCCAATGTTGCTTTTGACAATTTCGAGTGCGACCACTTGAATCGTAAGGTACTTTTCTGGCTATTGTTACCTACTAGTAGGTAGAATTTTCGGTCTCTCTCTCTCTCTCTGACAATTCTATAAGAAATTAATTAATTTAAAATATTAATAATAAATGATATAACATTTAAAATAAATCTTCATCAGTTGAGAGTATGGCGCTATCATCATTATTATTAACAACTTTGACACTGTTTTGCAATAATGGTTATGAAGAATAATGGATTAGAAGAATCAATGTAGCCTTTAAATTTCGATACGGAATATCTTACTTTATATTTGGTAGCAAAATATACCTATTAATGAAAAACAATAGTAACAATTTAATCCACCATTTAAACTTACAAATAGAAATGTTTTCTTTGTTTTAAATTATTTATTTCTAAAAATTATAAAGCAAAATATCAGGACACATAATTGAATAAAAAGTGTTTCAGCTTGTTTCTATAATTTAGTCTCATTTTTCTCTAATTATTCATCTTTGAAAAATCTACCTGTTTCATTATAATCTACACCAGAAGTTGCATTTGTCGATTCTATTTGAAATTTATGACCTGTAGGTACCGCATACATGCGGTTCTTTTATTTTCTATCAGCTGCTAGTACCTGAAGATTCATTGTGTATATAGACACCTAGTTTTATTACTTTTTTGTATAATATCGTCACACTGATTTTAGTGTAAACATACTTTTTATTACTTCTAGATTAAACTGTAAAGTAATATAGAATCGACACCTTTCAATCTTGATTACCAAAAGAATGCAATTGTCCAAAGTAACGAAAATTTTTTAGTTCGAAATTTCTAAATTCCTTGAATGTCATTACCATACGAAGATAGCATAAGCAAAAGCGGCCTGTTAATTAACTCTTCCTTAATCAATTTTTCTAATGGTTTGACTTCGATAAATATATATGAAACACATATTCCTACTAGTGACGTGTCGGATCATTGAAAAATTAGATTCGCAAATACAGGTACGGATACGGATTATTTGTCTCCAGATCCGCGGATACGGATACGGATATGGAACTAGTAGTTTATTCGATAATTCGGCTAAGATTATAAAATATGCAGCACAGACACCGGACTTTACTCAGCGACGGAGCCATTGTAAATAAACGAATTTCTACAAAAACCATTGTCTGTGGTAGAGATCGATATGGTGGCGACATCTTATTTTCCAAATTTGAGTCGTTCAGAATGTTCGCGAATGCATTTTTGGTGTGGACACGGCGTACTCACTGCATTTGCAAACGTTTGCAATGTTCGCAAACACTGTTTGCGAATGCGCACTTGGTGAGTACGCGGCTTAAGGGCCATCATCGTCGCCATGGTAGCTAAACTTTTCAGAGATACTTCCTCATCGGAGGAATTTTGAGTAAAAAGTGTAAGATAAAACAATAATGTTCTCTTAGTTCGTCCCATTTTGTACGCGGAGTACGTCTTTAAATTATTGATAAAAACCAATTATTTCTAGGACGTCATTATTTAGACTCGTATTCGGTATAAAGCCTATTGCAATACTATTAAGGGTGAACCATGAGTTTTCTACAACGTACCTGTTTTTGAGCTGTGCAACGTTAACTTTTTTTGTATAGAAGCCTGAAAATTTGAAAAAACAATCTTTCGCAATTGTTTTCAAGTTTTTGCCTTTTTTCTTAGTTTATTTATCGAATTAAATTAAGTTAATATCAGTTATAGATGACAGTGTGTTTGATGTTTACATGAGTTTATTTTTCCAAAATTATCGACGATTTTTCAGGAAATTTAATAAACAAAAAAGCGTTGAAATGGGACTAATCGTTACCATTTTTTCTTAAAATAGTCATTTTTTGAACAAAAAAAAATAGTACGAGGCGACTCAGGGTTCACTCTTAATAGTGTTTCTTAAAAAAAAATAAGCAGAAAAAGTAGTAATTCCGCTTCTGCAGCCCAACAACCTCACTTATCCTCATAATTTATTTAACCATTAGAAAACAGCTTAATCTATAAAGTGACTAAATATGAATCAAACAAGGAAATTATAAGAATTTAGCTATATTTAGTACATATTTTTGTATTTTCCCATAATCAAAATAACAATTAATCAAGTTTCTTATTGATCCAGACAGGGATGTACACCCGAATCGTCGGTGTCAATACACTTTCCATTTGGGAAACAAATAATATGTTTTGAAAGCTTCATCAAAAGTTCATTGTTAATTGCATGCGTTCTTACAAAATAATCGTAAATTCTTATTGAAAAGTCATCATCGAAACCGTTTTGCTGCAAAAATTATATTAAATTTTATCTCAACTAATCCATCAAAAAAAAAACTTACAAATTCCGGATACGTATTCTGTAAATTATAGCCACGATAGATGTGGTACAATACGAATTGTAATCGTTCTATAACAACAAAAAAAAACGAAATTCAAAGAAGATGAGTAGTATTCAATTAAGTGTACATTTTACCTTTTTCTGGAAGTTTTGTGAAAACTTTCTCGAGACACAATCCATTTATTATCGTCAAATATGAAAGAGTTAAAAACAATAAAAAGACGATTTTCTTGAAATCGTGAGCCATCACGTATAAGCAAAGTTTGATTTTTTTTGTCCTGAATTCGATCGATTTACTCAGTTATATTACAAACAAAAAATATATAAAACAACTATTGAGGCTTTATAATCGAATTTATTTTTATCGGTTAATCCGATTTTGAAGTGATTGTGAACAAATTCCTTGATCTAACATTTTTTCTCTCTGTCTAGCATGTGAAGCTTGTGTGACATTCTCAGATAAACATATTTAGTTGTTTTTCAAATCTTTATCCTTCCCAAAATTCTCCTTGTGTAGAAAATGATTTATTGGCGGATTAGACTTCAGATTGATTTATAATCTCTGATAAACCGGATTGTGTCAAAATTATCTAGGGTACTGAGAAAATTGGAATATATTGCAATCAAGTGTCTTGATCAGGAGTTTTAACTCGGCAGCAGAAAATTCTGAGTCCGGTTTTATTTACAGGGCTAATTAAAGCATTATTTTAGTAGTTATTGGGTGTCTCGGAGAAGATTTGCTCCTTTCTAATACTGCATCCAGAAATGCAAATTTATCGTGCCCTTGTTATTGAGATATAAGGTGAAAAATTCAGCATAAAATGGCTAAAATCGACTTAAACTCAGCATATTTGAATGCAGTACTAAGCTGGCACTTGATATGAAATTGTTTCGACTGGGTTGCAAAATTAAAGTTGATGTGATGATTTCCGTAAAATCTAAATTATTTATTCGAGAAACGTTAATATTAAAATTCATATAAAGCTTTAATATTCCAGCGTATTTTCACAATCTATAGTTTTTTTTCTACAAACAACATCTTGCAAAGTTATTAATATTTACTAAAATGTTCAGAGATATTGGAGATAAAAACGAAACAGTTAGATGTTGCAATAATTTATTTGCTTAACAGTAATAATACACATTTTGTGTTAAGGATGATTACCGGAATCATCAATATCTATACAACCAGTGGGAAAACAAACAGTTTTTTTCAGCACTGGATTCTTGTCCACGTCTTTAACTTCATAATTTTCAGAATAATAATTGAAGAGTTTCACTGATTCCTCTGGTGATAAGATTTTCTAAAGTTTCAACAAATTTTAAAATGAAAAAAATTTGGTTTTAGAAAATATTTACCGATAGGTTTTTCACCATTTGGTCGTGTACTTTCACTAAATATCCATAATTTAAATGATATCTCAGGAAGTTGACAATTTCTGTAATTTAAACATTATCTTTTACTACAACGTACTTTACAAATATACAAAATTTCACCTGATTGTGGTAAATCATTGATGATATCTGGAATGTCATCGGATTTTTGTAGATTTCCCGGTTTTCCATCAATATAATTAATGGAAATCAGCACAAGAATAATGATTGCGGAAAAACGTAGTGCACTCATCTTTAATAACTATATGAGTTATCAAAAACTGATTCTTGATATTTATAGTTTCGCTAATTAGTGTTGGTATTTTTTATAAAAAATAACAATGAAAAATAGTACAACGTATTGAACTTGAAAATCGAACCAATCATATCAAATATTGATAAGTTCCATAAATCTTTCTGTCTGTTAATTGATTTATGGCATGATCTTATTGTTGTTGAATCAGGTATTAACTCACTGTTTTGTAATATTTGAAAATCTAATCAATATCGGATTAGAACCACTTTTTTCACACACACAAAAAAAATTGTTTACCGTAAACGACTAATCAATAACAATTTTCTAGATTGTTGTTGGTGAAATTTGAGATTTTTTAATGGAACGTGTTATAATGAAATAAATTAAAACGGTAATTGTTGCAAAAGTTGGATATGTTTTTGCTTTAAATAAATACACAGCAACTATGGGTTCGGGTCAAATAAATAAGAGAGCTTTTTCTGAAATTAGTTATCCTCCACTTTAGTATGTTAATAAAAATAGTTTATGAAAGATTGAAATTTTTGAAATTTGCGAACATTAAAAATGAATTGTAAATAAAATTCCCAAGAGTTATCGGTTTTCGGTACGACAGTTTTAGTCATAACAGGAGTAGTCGTCTTTCAGTCCCCATAGAAGACGCAGGATTTTAATAAGGACCTGTTTTTCAAAGAATCGGCAATTTTCAGCACTACCGTGAATAGACATTTCATATCACATTCTACAAATTAATTTTGCGTACGTTCTAGATATTATTTTTGACAAAGAAAAACGTCTTTTTTACTATTTCATTGCTAAGCTAGCTAATTGTAAGACCGTCAGAAAGCCTTGGAGTATCCCTCAAATTGATTAATGATTACCGACGATCTTGCAACAAAATCATTTAATAATAACGAATCAATTTTTGATTGCAATATGTGACGTTTCATATCAACCTTCTGATCAAAACAAATTCTTGCGTACAAAGAAAACGTCCTCTTTTGACTATTTCATTGCTAAGCTAGCTAATTGTAAGACCGTCAGAAAGCCTTGAGTATCCCTCAAATTGATTATGATACGACGAGGTTGCAGACAAAATCATTTACTACTATCGATCTACTCTTTGATTGCATCTGTTACCGTGCAGTTGAAATCGTGCAATGCACAATGATCACACAGAATCGCTCAAAATCTGGCCTAAAACTCGAACAGTGACACAATTATTTTTAAATGTGGTATTATTAGATTTTTGAAACCGGTGATTACGAATTTGCTAGAATAATAAAAAAGACGACTATTTTAAAAATAATGAGCGTAATGCTTTAAATATTGGTATTTTTAAGTTCTGGAGGTCGCTTATTATATGACATAAAAATTACATATCGGGTTTACTTGAAATGGCGTAAATATACGCAAAATATCTTTTCAAACTTCAATAGAACAGCTTTCAGGCTAAACATTCATGTACAAAACCCTGTGGCTTACGCTAAATAGACTGTTTTTTTCAAAAGCAGTTAGAAAGAAATATTAAACAAGTTACAGCAGAATGGCTATCTTTGTGTTTTTAGGTGTAAAAAATCATGAAAAATTTAATGTAATTATCGTACTATATTCAAAAATACCGTCACGGAAACCGAACCGAAAAACTTTCCTGTCAAAAAAATAATACCAACTTTTGTAAAATGTGATTTTTTGGAACCAGGTCTTCGTCGACTTTGGGAGGCGCTGGTACTTTAGAAATACACGTAAATTCTAAAATCTTTTGGGAGATATGAGACATAACACCTGCTCTACAGTATTCGATAGTTTTGAATAAAAATAATAAAGTTTATTTGCTGAAGCACAGTGCGTTACAGTAACTCAAATTGTACATTTTATTTCGTAGCGCAATTCATAATCCGAAAATTTTGAAAATTATTATTGTCTGAGTGTTAATCCGTATTAACGAGTTTCTGATCGGAAATACTAGTAATGGGGTAGAAACAGAGCGAATAATGTAATCTATGTACAGAAGACTCTGAAAATAAGCAATAGAAATGTACAAAAAGCTTCGGAATATTAAAAACTAAAATAAAAACGAAGAGAAATGCTGCAAAACCCTTAACTTGGACATTTAGTTACGATGATTTTAGACTCTAAATTAAAGACTCTATATTAAAAATTTCAATACAAAAAAAAATACAAAATATAATCGTGATTTTTGTTGTTTTTCAATTATTAAGCGATGCTAAAGCAAGCTTCATATCATCCGGACGTACGGTGATACATTTAGCATGCTCTGCATATAAATTTGACGCTTTCATTACATCAACTATATAACTTTCACTATCTTCTTGTAATGCCAGTACGGCATCATCAGATATATGCATATCTGAATGTTGACAACAACTTTGGAGAATTTCTTTTACTAATCGTTCAAATGGTGCTTTGGTTATACAAAACTTTGTCGATTTTTGTAAACGTTTAATCTCTTTAACGGTTCCATAATTTACTTAAAACTTTTTTCTACTAATTCCGATGAACACTGAACTCCGTTTACGTTTAGTTCGTGTGGTTCTTGTTTTTTCCATCGTCGTGGTCGCGTTTTTTGATGTTGATTCTTTGGTTGATGTTTCATTGCCAGTCTTTTTCTTTGATGGTGACAATTTGGCTCTCGCCATTTTCTACAAACACAATAAAATTAAGTCGAAATTTTGTTGATAAAATCCGTTAACGGTGGAACACTTTCAAACATAAAATGCCACTATAGCCGTCTGTAAGAAAAATAAACAAATTATAAATTTCCAATTATAATACCATTATCTACAGTCCATTTTTGTGTACCATTATGTCGAGAATATCGGGTAAATGATCATGACGGTATGGAAAATATGTGTAATCTTCTGGAGCTGATATGTTAAAGGCATACGATGCTGCTAGTTCTTCGAATAGACGACCTGCTGGATTGGTTGTACGACAACCCCACAAGGCATTTTTACTATTTAAGTCGCCAATGATCAAAGTGGGTTCATTATTGTTGAATATTAATCTAATGTCTGATTCAAGTAATCGCTTGTTCGGTTGTTTGTAGCCACTTATTATGTTGATTCTTCTATTATCACTTATTTGGATTTGTGCTCCAATCAGTTCAAGGTTAATTGTATCGACTAGAGCTGTTTCATGATGCATAATTTGTCTTTTAATAATGATAGCTACTCCTCCCCAGGATGCGGTGACGTGTCGGTCTTTGCGTATTATTTGATAGCCAGGAATTTTAATCCTGTCATTGATGTTAAGGTGGGTTTCTGTGATGCAAGCTATATCGATATTATGTCTACATAGGAAGGCTATTAATGTTGATCTTTGTGTTTTGAGGCCGTTTGCATTCCAGTTGAGCACTGTTAGGTTCTGTAGGGTCCTTAAGCTAACGGACATTTAGGATATTGGGTAGAAGATTTGTTAAAAGGTAATTTTTAATTTTTTCGATGTAAGGTTCAATTGCTTTAAGTAAGGATGTGAATAGGGTATTGAGTACAGAGGATAAGGTTGGTATTGTATCGCTTGTGTTTAGGAAAGGTATGTCGCTTGTCGCGCTAGCGTATGTTTTTGAATTGGTAGGAGAAGAAGTAATTCGTTGGGTACGATTTTGTTGATGATGTGTCTTCGTTTGGGAATTGACGTGTGAGCGTACACTCTTTTGATAATATTCGCAGCCTTTGTAATTAGCCGGATGTTCACCATTACAGTTGACACATATAGGTTTTGTGTTTCTACTTTTGTCGCAATCTTTATACAGGTGGTTGCTGTTGCAGCGAACGCATCTAGGTTGTAATGTACAATAGTTTTTGGTATGCCCATAGCGTTGGCATCTGTGACATTGAGGAGTGCTATTTGACTTTTTCCGGGGTTCTATTGTTACGATCGAGTGATTAATTAGATTTATTTTATATATTTCTGATGCTTTTTCACTTGCTTCAAGGTCTATAACGACAACAGGCATCGGCGTTTTATCTTTATAGAATAATCTTGTGATTTTGATAATTGGTAGTTTATATTTATCTAATTCTGTCTTTATTTCACCTTCAGTTAAAGAAGGTGGTACGTTTTTAATGACCACCGACATGGGTTTTAAGCTATGGTTTTGGTATGTATGAAATTGAATGTTGTGTGTTGTATAATATTTTGTTAGGGTTCTATAATCATCTTCTTTAGTTAGATTAATTTTGAGTGAGTTTTTGTTGAAACTTGTTGTGAACTCACCAGTCGCAAGTCGCCGGATGTCATCAATTACTTCCTGGTGTTTTGGGTTACCATGTAAGTATATTGGGGGTATTTTTTTACTTGAATTGTTTTGTGTATCAGTAGTATCCTGAGACTTGCTAGTTGGTTCTAGGTTATCCGGGAGATAATATCTATTTTGCTGTAATAGCAGTTTAGGGTCCCATTGGTATTTTTTCTGAACTTCGTTAATTGGTGGTGATAGCACATCAGAGCTTCGTTTTTCAGGCATTTTAATGAACTAGCTCCCACAGAAGTGGGAAACTAGTGGTAAGAGTTTGTAGAACTTTACTATTTTTATTATTTTTTTAATTGTTCAACGGAATATTTAATTTGTTTATAAGTTAGCACGATTTGACTATTTGATTAAATACAGGTTTTTACTACTCGAGGACACTTGATAAGCAATATCGCAGCGGTCAGATATACGTCCGAACCACACGAAGACCACGAGAAGACTCTAATGAAATCATAATTTCATTACGTTCAGACGAATCCCACTCATCATCGTCCTGAACTGGAACACTTGAACCACCCTGTTGACAAATTATAATACAATTCTAGCACTTCACGTTTTCACAAAAAGTTACCTGTGCTTGTCGTAATTTATTTAAAAGTTCTGTAGGTATCGCAGCCATAAATGCATCGTCCACAATGAAACCCACATAACTATCACTATTTGAAGAAATTATCATTTCACCAGTCACCTCATCACTTTCAGGCTCTTTGAATTGGATAAAAAGGGAATTACGAATATATTTAATAAATTTGCAAATGGTATTTAATTAATTTTGGATAACCTTCAAGCAGTTGAGAAGGCTCAATTTTGTGGCGTAATGTGTAGAACAGTTGTTGTTCCGGGCCGCTTAATAAAGAAAACTATTCACGAACCAGACGAACCTTTAAAATTAATAATTGTTAGATACGTTTATATCATAGGATCTTCCCTCCACGCACTCGTTTAAAAATCGTTATAAATCCACGGACCCTTTGACAATTTTTCACTCAAGAGTTAATCGAAAAATGATGCACTTTTTATAAAGTTTCTTGAGCGTCTTATCGAAAAAAACCTTCGGTATTCCAAAATATCACATACACTCGAACCGCTTTATAAAGAAGGACGGTCCCGGAGTTAGTTATTTATACAAGTACACTATTTGGCTTTGGATTTGAATAACAGATCAAATAACATTGGATAATAAAACGTTTATTATAACTTACTACCAATTACAATATATTACAGTACGACTATAATTACTACAAATACAAGAAATATGATTTAACAGATCACATTACGTCCGATGCGGACATATTCTACGAAATTATCTACAATACAAAATAATATTAATAATAATCATGATATAATTGTAATAGACAAAAAAAAAAAAGAATAATGAGAATAGGTAAAGAGACAATATTTGAGTTAACATTAAATGTTAATTTTTGATTTATATAATTAGTCGCCGTTTAATATGATCACTTTATAAATCAGACACAACAATATTATTTAAAAAACAATAACAAAACAGTGGGGCAAACAAAAACCAAGCTGTTGTACAGCTGATGAATTTTACTCGTTGTGATCACATTAATTGGTAAGAGTTATCGACATTTACAATTCATTTAAACAAACAAAAAATAACCAATACTGAATCTAATTGCGAACAAAAAATGTAAAAACTACGACACCAAATTTCTAATCAAAATTGGACGCCAAGTTTTTGATTTGTACATCGTAAGCTCCTTTCAAAAACAAAACTGAACAAAAAGAAAATGATAACAACACTATAAAAAAATCGTTTTTTTAATTATCTAACATTAAATATAATCAAAATTAGAACCATTTAAACAAAATCAACTGTACAAAAATAATTTTAATAAACAAGAAAATATATCACAAAATGATTTAAACTACGAACAATATTGTAAAAATCAAAATATAAAGACCAATCGTCTCCATTCCAATTTTAAAAACAGTTAACGCCTCGTTTACTAAATTTTAAGGCAATATGTACCTGAATTGTAATTAATTTTTTTGATTCTCAATTCTTCGCTTCAATCGTATTCAATTTCCGTTCCAATGTACTCGATTCAATGCCACTATCTTCATCGGCACTATCAAGCAAACTAGCTTCACCACGCACAATTTCAATCTTCCCTTTACTACTCTTCTCCACAATTAAATCATTATCGTTGTTATCGTTATCATTAAATTTGATCTGTTGGAACGGTTTATACGGTATTGCTTCAAATGAAACATTTTTCTGTTTCGCTATCTCATCAGGTGGTGTATCAACATGTTGTACCAAAAATCGACTTTTACCAAATGTTGTAAATGTCGGTGTTTCACGATTTATAACAGGATCTAGAATTGGTTCGATTGTGAACATTTTTGTTGATGTAAAAGCACTGGGACTCGGCGGAAGATCTAATTTCAATTTATTTCGTGTATGCCGTAAACCACCCAATACATCATTAGTACGTGTCTCGTCAATTTTCTTTGTACGATTCACCGCTTCTGATGCTAAATATTTCAAACTTGGCACATTTCTCGATTTAGACGGCAATTTTTTATTTGTAAAATTATTATCATTGATAGCACCCGGTGTTGTTATATCTTCCACACCACTATCCGGTGTGATATTATCGTTTTGTTTCGTTGTTAAATTTGTCCAATTACCAGGAAAGAATTGCGATGTGGAACTATTTATCTTATCAAATGGTTTTGATGAGCTTGTTATAAAAAATTCATCATCCGTATGATCTACAAAAAAAAAATAACGAAATAAATTTGCGTTGTTTGTAAAAATACAAGCTTACTTGACATAAAATCAGGTACACTACTTAGTTGATATAAATTTTGATTTCTACTAGTTTTTTGTTGATAAATCGATTGATCTAAATCTGTATCATCCTTGGTTTGAATATTAGTATCACTCAAATCTAAATCCCAATCTAAATTGTAAGTTTCTATTGAAATAAATTACAACTTTTATAATCGAACACACACAAAACTTACCTGCAAAAGTGCTATAATCCTGCGGTTTCCACAGATCGTAACTGTGCAAAATCGGACTGTCCGGTTCACGTGGATACTCATAAACGCAATGATATTTCTGCTTTTTAAACCAAACACCACGCGATTTCTTCTTTTCGGTTTTCTCTAATGTCTTCTCCGGTGAACGCAAAGCCGATTTCGTTGGTGTTGCATATTTATCCCAAGCTGACGGTACAAATTCAGGACTCTCACCATCATCCTCTTCACTACCACTCGTACTAGTTTCGCTTGTGTCCTCGTGGATATCACCCATCGGTTTGATATCGTCCAACTACAACAAAAATGAATCGATTAAAATTTCCGATTTATCAATTAGAAAACTTACCATATCATGTGGGGCAGCGCGTAAAGCCTTGAGAGACTCCTCGTGCTCGCCCTCCTACATCACAACACGCAACAGAAATATTTACAATCGAGACAATACGATAATAATTGTAGAGACACATACCTTCCAAATGAATTCTCCACTAGAACTGGATCGAGTATCAGAGCCACTATCCCAATCGGGTTCATCATTTAAATCATTACTCTCACTAAATGATGTCGACATCATTTGACTATCACTGGGGCCAGTAAATCGAATATCCGTCAATATTCTGAATGTATCATCATCGTTATCACTATTAATAATCAAAGAATTCTTCCCATTAAAACTATTTACATATTCGGGACTATCGGGAATTTCATCATCATCATCATCTTCATTATTATTATTATCATCATCATCATCTTCTATAATATTATGTTGTGTTGGGTTTTTATTGGAGAATTCGGCTGTATTTTTCGTATTTTCTAAATTCACAATATTTACATAATCGGCTTCATTATAAATATCACTCGGTTCAACCATATTCTCATATAATTGTACATCATTTCTATTGATATTCTCATATAGCGCACCAACTTGTTCATTATTAGAATGAGAATTTGGTAATTTATTATTAGTCAATAAAGATTGTGCTAATTGTTTCCACGGTTTGTCTTCAGGTGATGGTAATGGCGCTACTTGATTCTTCGGGAACGACAACAAATCAGTTGTTGATTCTTCTGAAATTGATTCATCTAATGGTTCATTAACTTTAATACAAAATTCTCGTTCTTTCATTATAAATTCCGTAATACAACTCTTATCACTAATTAACGGTATCTCGAATTGTTTCTCTGATGTTTCCATCAATTCTAAGGGTTCAACAACAATATTCTGATCTGTTTCTACCGTTTCTATTAAATTTGAGTCAATGTTTACATTTGGATGATTCATGGAATCTTCCATTTTAACAATTGCAATTTCGTTATTTTGTGATTCATTTTTATGTAAATTATCATTTGTTGCACATGTTAATTCTTCTAAATTGAAAAGTGTATCATTTGAACAACACGAGTCTTGACTTGGTGTGTGACGATGAAGGTGGCCCCTAATTGGACTTTCTTGGGTTTGTGGTGAATGGCTTTCTGTATCGTGCGGTAGAATTTCCTGTTCGTGCTCTGACCAATCACTATTCTCATCATCATCATCCTCATTATCACTCGGTTGTTTCCTAATCATCAAATTTTTCAATATTATTTGTTTGTTCTGAGGGAAGTGGTCGCGGCTACGGTTACGATAAAATAGGGTGTGAAGGACCGGGAAAAAAACTCAAGGCTTGAGGTTTTTCATATTTTTAAGGATTTTTTTTTTCTTATAGGTCTGCGGATACATTTTTCAATAACTTAAACAATCACAAAACTGAAAATACAGGTTCCGATCACAGTTCTCATAAAAAAAAATACTAAAATCATGTTTAAGAGTTTGTACTATAAAATTAAAATGTTTCGATACATGCTTAACTGAAATAAGCCGAGAAATAAAAGCTTGCGGGGTCTCCCTTGAGTTTTTTTTTCTGAAAGCCTTTATATTTGATTTTAAGAAATAAAAATTGTTCTTTTTTCTAACATTTAACTGAAGAAAAAATGGAAACTATTATCAACACTAAATATGTCGATTTTTAGAGTTTTAACCCCTCCGATACGAGCATATTTCGCAATATCGCACCCGGGGGATGCAAAAATTGTTCGCTTATCAAACTAAGATTTATAGTGTCGGGTGCTGCTTCAAAATAAACTTTTAAAATAATTAACAATCTAAATTACCATAAATTTAATATTTTTTCCTCAAATGATAATTCATGTAGAGTCCCTCTAAACAAAGAGCACCTTGTACTCTGGACACTAAGTGCATTTTTGTTCACGAAATTGCGTATGTGTAGAGTGGACGGGCTGCAGTCGATTTTGATGAAAATCAGTTTCAAAAGAAGGAATTTATATTGACAGAAGCACGTCTACAGTAAAGATGTAGAACAAAAAATTTATAAGTTCTCTTACATTATGTGGAACAATAAACAAACGTCTAAAGAATAAAACACAAAAAGATACAAGGAAAAAATTATATAAGACCGTAGCGCTGCCAACTTTTATATACGGCAGTGGAAGTTGAATAATAAGAAAACAGGAAGAGAACAGAGTCCAGTCAGAAGAAATTAAATTCTTGAGACAAATTAAGGGCTGTAGTCGGAGAGATATGATAAGAAATCAAGACGTCAGGGACGAATTAGAAATCTATAATTTAAATGAAAAAATGAAACAAAAAATAATAAAATTGAGGCAACATTTAGAAACAATAAATGAAGACAGAATACCAAAGAAAGCAAGAAATTACAAAGCTACAGGAAAAAGAAGTTTGGGTAGACCAAGAAAGCGGTGGGCACCGTAACAGGCATATAAAGCCTAATACATGAAGTGAAGAAGGAGAAGAAGAAGAAGAAGAAGTTGCGTATTGGCACATACACGTCAAATCCTTTGCCCTTCCTGCCGTTTGTCAGTTGGTGGTGACCCATACTTATTGATGCCACCCTGAAGTTACGGTAAAACTCTAAAAATGTGACTCGTGCTTTGATTTCTCCGGAATAACTTAAAAACGAAAAATTTCTCATAGACAAAAAGTGGTAAAAAGGAATTAGGCACGGACCTTTGACGATTTCTGTGTTTCAGGTGGAGAATTTTTTAGAGAAAATATCAATAATTCTAACAGAGATAGTTATTGGGGTTGATCACAATAGTAAAGGTGGAGTACACCAACAGACAACCAGACGTCGTAATTGTACAAATTATCAAAGATAATATGCTAAGGACAGTATTTTGTTTGCTCGCGTAGAAATTGATTAACAAGTGAAAATATTTAATTCAGACAGCATACTGCATTCCATTTTTCATAGTTTTCGTCCACTAGTCTTTCGACATATAATTAATCACCTGGTCACTACTGTAAGCGATCCTAATAGAAATTTTTGTTGATAAGAACGATTAAACTGATATTTTGGCAATTTTCGCAGGATGTGAAAATAATTATTTGAAGCAGAAAGTACCTTGGTGTATTTTCTAGAGATTCGTTGAATTCACAATAGGAAATCTCTTCAATTTGACTCTCCTCCGGTATCGGTGATAGTGGTGTATTGTAAACATTGTAATGTAATATGATTTCATTACGTTCAGACGAATCCCACTCTTCATCGTCCTGAACTGGAACACTTGAACCACCCTGTTGACAAATTATAATACAATTCGAACGTCTCAGATTTTCACAAAAAGTTACCTGTGCTTGTGGTAATTTATTTAAAAGTTCTGTACGTATCGCAGCCATAATTTCATCGTCCACATTGAAACCCACATAACTATCACTATTTGAAGAAATTACCATTTCACCAGACACCTCATCACCTTGTGATTGTGAATGCAGGAACCATCCACTGTTGTTTTCCCAACTTTCAGGCTCTTTAAATTGGACAAAAAATGAATTACAAAATATATTTAATAAATACAACTGTTTACAAATCGTATTTATTCAATTTTTGATAACCTTCAAGAAGTCGAGAATGCTCAAATTTGGCCAACAGTTTTTTGTTCCGGGCCGGATAATAAAGAAAACTCTTCACGGACCAGACGAAATATTAAAATAAAAAATTATTAAATACCTTTTTCCTTCAAACCACCCCTTTACAAATCGTAATTTTTGGCCCAAAAGAGTCAATCGAAAAATGACGCCTTTGTTATACCCCAAAAATCGTCCGATTGACTCCACGCTAAAAACCCTGTTTAAAATAAACAAAATTTGATTATGAAATATATTTGCTGGAACTCGGTAAATAGCTAATAATGAAAAATTAATCGCGGACCGCAAAAATTCATTACGCGAGCCATATGTTGACGTTGTCTGGTCCCGCGAAAGTTATTGAAATCCACGAGAAATCGAATAGAGTAAATTTGATTTGCAAAAATACAAAAAAAAAGAGATAATTTACCTTCTCCACTCGTTTCAATATCGAGATGAATATCATTTATATCTACATTCGAATCATTTATAGTAAATGTTGAATTTCCATTATCTTGATCACAAATAAACGTTTTATTAATTTCATCACTCCCATCATTTTCTTCTCGATCATTATTACTATCAATGAACAATAAACTTTGTGGTTCCGATGAAAAACTATCAAAAAATCCATTCTCATCATCATTATTATAACTATTCTCATCACTATTTTGATTATTTAATGTTGTCTGTAAGAAATTATCCCACGTTTCTAATGAATATAGACCGAGATTATTCTCATTTGAATTCGTCGTTTCTTCTATATTAGCATTTTCAATGCGTTTTTCAGTTTCACAAAATAGATTTAAACTTAAGAAATCATCTTGACTAGAAAATTTCGTTGATATATCTTGAAGACTTGAATGTTGTTGATTGAAAAGATTCGAATGTGTTAGACTATTTGGAATTGTTTGTTCTTGATCTTGACTTAAATCGAAATTAATCTCAATCTCTACATTACTATTATTATTACTAATCAAATTTGGAGAATCGTAATTGTCAATTTCTGTCAATAAGAAATCACTACATTGACTTATTAATTCTTTACTAATTCCATCAGTTTCACAATTTTCAGGTACAGTATTATTTACAGTTTCATCTTCGTATTTAGCTATTATATAATCCATTAATTCGTCATTGTCTTGTATTAGATCAACTAATTTCGGCACATTATAGACTTTTGTTGGTTCTACAGTAATATTTGGCAAGTTTTCCGACATAGTTTCACTATTCTTCATCACTGAATGGTTCAATAGCGAATTTTGTGCAATCTCTAATAATGTTGGTACTTGATATTTGTGAGTCATTTGACAATCATCATTGAAATGTATAATCTCGTCTAATTTAATTGTTTTTGTCAAATGTACTGGACTAAATTGATCTATAGTAACGTTAAATACATTAAATACTTGATTGGCTGGCTTAATTTCACTTGTATCATTCAATTCTTGCATCAATAAACGTCTACTAGGTGAATCATCCACGTAATCACCCATTCGTGTTTCTATAATATTATCGTTAATATCTTCAATTATATTACTATTATTATTATTATTATTATTTTGACTATTAGTTTCAGGTACAAAAAGTAGACTATCTCTCCGCTCCTCTTGTAGCTTCTTTAATTCCTCCTCAAAAGTATCTTTAACGCTTAATAAATTACCCTCACTACCGAACATTAGACTGATATTTTCCAGATTCTTCGGTGCATATCGAACGTTTTTATAGTTCATACGATAATCTAAGCTCGGTAATGGTGTTTCTGATTCCGATTCGGAAGGTTCAATATGTGTTAATATCATAAGATCGGCAACCGATTGTGATTTCTGGCGTACTTTCTCTGTGTACGCGCCACGTTCAATTTTCGTCTTCCAATTCTCTTCTTCAGTTTCACTTCCACTACTTGTACGTTGCACATAAACCATACTATCGGTTAAACTATCATTTTGATTAATTAAATCATTTTGATTATCATTATTATTATTATTATTGTTAGAATTAATTGGTCCTAATTTGAATTCAATTGTCGGTTTGATTTTTAGATAATCAGGTCCGGGACTTTGTTGATGGCTAGAATCCGAACTTGATACATTCTCAAAGGCTAATGTATTATCTAAATCTTTGATAGCCTCCGATAATCCTTGAACATATGTTAAATCACCGGTTTTTGTCGCAACATTCTCTAACCAAGATTCCATTTGTGTTGAACAATCACCATTATTATTATCAGTTAATAAATTATCTAAAGAACCATGTAAATTATTTAAACTCGGTGATAGTGGTTTTGATGAAACAATCTCATTATCTATATCTACATCGGTTGGATTTGTTTCAACGATATGATGATGATTATCAGTCTTAACTATACTATTAGGTTTTAATGAATCCCAACGTTTATCGAAATCCTCCACTGATACAGATCCAGGTGATTGTGTGGTTTTTGTATTTTTATGGACTTGTAATAAATCGTTTAGCATGAGATCAATTTGTACTACACCCGGACGAGATTCACTGTTTGTCCAACACAATTGCATCAGACGAAATCTATAACAATTACAATTTAATTAATTCTCATTAATAGACGAATAATCTTAAATCTATTCGTGTAATTCGCGGAATTAGCAAGAAAAACAGGAATTTTAACCGATGCGATCATGGAATAATCAAATAAACAATAATACAATAGAAAGTAAATTACGTGGAAAATTCAAAGCAAAATCGAGAATGAGAGAAGTCTACTATAAATAGTATAGTTGTATCAGAAAATTGGGATAGAAATTATTATGAGATTGCGATATCTACAAAAAACCTGTAAATAAACGTGAGGACAACAGTATACAATAAATATTGAAACAGGCTGGTATAGTTAGACAGGGAGAGATATTTTGAAGAATAAAGTGACAAAAAGAAGAGTGCTGATTGTAATCACTACGAAAGTGACAAGTTTACTCAATATCGACGCAACTTAGTGCAATTTGAAATAGGAGTTCCAGAATCAATTCTAAATCGCTTAGAAAAAGCGCTTGATAGTGTCCATAAAGATTGACGCCGATTCTGAAATAAAAAGGAATCCATCCTAAACACTATTAATAATTAAAGAACTGAATCCTTACGTTCTGAGAGATTTCGTACACTAAATCTATAAATAGACAGTTGCGCTTAAAACATTTGCAAATGGAATTGAAGACTTACAAATTGCTGTATTATTAAAATTAATCTGTTTATGAAATTGTATGAATTTGTTTAATAAATGAATAATACTAATGAATAACGGATATTTCGTCAGCAATATTTGTAATTGAAAATAATTATCATTACAGGTAAATAAAATGTTAAAATTTTGTAACTTCAAAAAGCACATCTTTCCCGTCCTATTTTGGAGGCAATTACAGTAAAACCTCTTCAATACGGGCACCCACGGAACTTGGAAAAAGTGTCCGGAATAGGAGGTGCCCGTATTAGGACGGTTATGGGAATTGCAAATTCCATTTATACGACATTTGTATTGTATCTTTATTAAATTAATAAAGTTAATCAACTCCTTGCTTTAGTGTTAATCCGTTACGATGTGGAGTCATATTAAGGGGGGACTGATACTACAATTTAAACAAAATATTCTCGGAAAATTTGAAGTCATTAAAAGCCAAAATTTTTGAGTTATAGATGATTGAGTTTCATTAATAAAAGTGTCACAAAATCTTGTACTGCACACGGTGGTAAAGTCCATTTATTCGCTCGCGAATTTGGCGGATTTGGACAACTTCCGCTAGTGGATAAAGTATGACTTTACCACCTTGTACAGGATCTTTTTTCAGTTACAACTTATTTTTTAATTAATCAAAAAGAGCAATTTTTGGCAAAAATTAGAGTTTTTCGATTGCACCTTCATCAAAAATTCAAAGAACAATATTCTGCTTCGTTCAAATTCAAGATAAACTTATGTACTAAAGGAATCCCTTTGGTTTTTTAATATCAGATGAAGCAATCATGAGTTATCCTGTCTACCAACATGGAAAATATTTTTGAGGTGGTTCGGCTGTCAGGACTACCAGTGGCTGAATTTTCAATTTTTTAATTTTAATAAAAAGGAAGCAAAATATTCTTAGAATAATGCTTAATAATGTGCATAAATTTTCGAAATATTAATTCATAAGGTATCTCACACCCTTGTCCCCCTTAACTAGACTCAATAACTGATTATTCACAAAGAACCACGTCTATTTAAGTAAAAACTTTTTAACATTTTGTTGGGCGCGACTCAACAAAAGTTTTTGTAATTTTTTTTTCTCAAACGTCCATCTGTACCTATTTATAAAAGAGATGCCGCAAATGCAATTATTAATTAAAAGATGCTACCACAATAGTGAGTTTGTGGATCAATAAATGTAAAATTGTTTTTTTAATTAGTATTCATTTGAAGTATCCGAATGTCTTACATGCAATGATAAGTGTCTGTAATATAGAGGTTTAAATTGTTCTCGGTAATAAAGTACGCTGTCCGTGTCCGCACTATGAAGGTTTTAAATAAATGTAAACATATAGAAGAATACTGGGACTGTGGTACCCAGAGAGGGACCTTTTTTTGTAAGAACTTATTTCGTATTTTTAATAGTATTCCAAAGATTGTTTAACGACTTGACCAGGCCTTAAGAATACGATTATAATTTAAACAAATTTTGACTATTTGTGTAGAATACTAGGACACTTGCTATTTAAAAATTGAACTCCTTTTTTGGAAAAGTATACTTTAGACTTTAATATTGTCTTACGAATCTTTGCTATGCAGGTTTCGTAAAGTAAATTGACATTCATCAGATAAAGGACCATATTTTCGAATTCTAGACTCGCTTTAACATTCTTCTGTGAAAGGTGTGGTTTTTTTGCTAATTTATCGATCTTGTATTTATACTCCTTAGTTAGCCTCGTTACTATCGTTAAACTTATAGCGACAATGAATGGCATAACAATTTATATTGCGGTTTTTTTGGGATTTACTTTGATTCTACTCATTTTCTCTTTCTGGCACATTTGTGATTATTCTTGATTATATTTGATTATTCCTGAAATAGAGGACTTTATCTTTTTTAGCACAAATACTTTGATAAATTTTTAGTTAAAGTTGAAATTGGAAAAAGAACAGGAAAGCCTAAAAAGGGTTTCGTTATTCTTAGTTTCATTAATATGTAAGAAGTTTCGATTTCTTCCTTAAAAACTCAACTGAAGATATTTTGGGTAAAATAAGCCCCAGCATGAAAATTTATTCGTAATTTTCATATCAAACAATCTTTGAAGAGTAAATCTAATGCTGTCTACAATTGTGATATTTTTTCCCTTTTGCATTATAATCCAAAAAAATTGGACACTCCTGAACTTTTCTATTTTCTAGGAAATAAAACACTAGTTTGTAAAACTCGCACTTCCAGTAGCAAATGTTTTGAGCGCAAAGATTCGAACCTGTGCCCTGTACACAACTAGAATAAGGAACAACAATAAATGACCATCGATATTCGACTACAGTTACTAATAATTATTAAAAACAATATAATTAATACCACTTACATATAATCGGTATATAGCACCTGGAATTTAGGCCTGGGCAATCGAACCTTTCTCGCGTCTAAAACTTGTGAAATAACCTCATCATCTGTTAAATCACTATACGGTTGTTCACCACATTCACAAATCTCCCATAATGTGACACCCAACGACCATATATTCGATGCTAATGTTAATTTATTTGGTTGTATTGTTGTTGATGTGTATGTTAATGATTCTGGTGCACACCATCGAACCGATACACCAGGTACACCTTGATAGTAATCGTCAGGATATTGGAATACTGCTAAACCGTAATCGCCCAATTTCAATGTTAAATCTGCAGTTAACTGACAATTTCTAGTAGCTAGATCACTGTGTGAAACATTAGAAAAATAAAACATTAAAAATATTTATATGATTTCAACAAAATATCAACAAATAACTTACGGATGAATCAGTTTATTATCGTGCAGATGTTTTAAGGCTGAAGTCAATTGACAACACCATATTAACGGATATTCAGTTGATAAAAATTTGTCAACATTAGATTTATTTTGTTTTAAATAATTTTTGAGATCTCCCTAGAAGAATTATTGAATTACTAATGTTTTATTTGTTGTCTTTAAATTATATACTTTTGGGCAATATTCTTGTAATAACAGTAAAGGTATCGTATCAAGACATCTACCAATCAATCCGAGTATATTGGGATGTGTGCCACAACGGTAGATCGATGCATCATGCAGAAATACGGCCCTTTCTTTACTTGAAGCGGTAGCTTCCAAGATTCGAACAACAACAGGTGTCCATTGCTGATTTGTATCAGTGTCTTGTGCCGCACCTTCCACAACCTAATCAATAACATGATATCATTATTGTAATTTGATGAAAATAGACAAAAAGAGTATATATATACAAAAAAACTCTTTTTGTGTATTTTAATAATAAAATAAGGTGGGGAATTACCCGCCCAAACCATCCTTTTCCGATTTCTCGAATATATTTCAATCGACTTCGTGGAAAATCGTTATCCTGTCCATCTATTAACAATTACGAATCAACATTTATAATTAATTCAATTGATGTTTACTTACTGAACCAGGAACTAACATCTACATCACCATACCCATAATCTTCTTCAGTACGTATCTAAATAAATAATAATATTAGCGATTTTCTATAAAGTATTCTAATAGTCTTACAACAACTTGTTGACTGGCAAGAAAAACGTTATTATTTTGATGTAACGGTGATAATGGGGTGAATATGGTAAATTCACCATTGGCAACAGGATTTACGTGTCCATGATCCAAATTCGACGATGATGTCGATACGACAACAGGACTATCTCGGAATTCCTATAAAACAAACGAATTAATTAGACGGAAAATATTCATCTCCTCCAATTAAATTTCTTAGATTTTCACTAAAAGAATTTTGCCTTGAAATTTTAATAAACAGACTGTAACTAATTCCACAATCAGCGTAATTCCAATCATTACACACACACAAAAAAACGGTCGCTAAACGAAAATAGATCAAAATTGAACTTTGATATATAATAGCACAAGTTTTAGATTGATGAAAAATTTTCGCTACATTTATTCCAACTTCTAAACGACCTAATTTACAAATCGAATCGAAGCGAGAACGATTGGAAATATTTTCATATTTTTAAAATGTGACGCAAATTGTGTCGATCCAATACAATAACAACATAAATTATTTAGAATTCTCACCTTTTTCTCATCCTGGATTAGCGCATGCATTAACAAACAAAAAAAAAATGAAAGTTTAGTTAATGTTCAGAAAGCATAAACATTTCTGTTAATAATCACTTTTTATTAATAAATGTGTAACGATCTAAAAGATTCATTGATTTCAATATTTTAAAAACACTGAGACTATTTCAACTATTTTGCGATATTACAAAACTGTTACCATTTTCTTGTAATAATAATTAACATTTATATCCAGAATATAAATACGAAAGTTCAAGGACCTTTCAACATGTTTATAAGTAACAATAATTGTACATATGTATGCTTCTATTTATCCAGGAAGCCTTACGTAACAACTACTGACTCAATTCGTATCCAACCTTTCATTTTTTGTTCTTCAATAATATTTCAATTTCAATTAATTTCATTGTCAGTATTCATTAAATAGAAATCAGCTTCGTTAAAAGTGAAACAAAGAATAATTCAATACGACATGGTGAAGTTTTAATCAATTTCCTTCCTACATACAATATTTACACGCACAAAACATCTTTGTCATGAAATAGGGAAGCAACTCAGATAAGTATAATCGTTATTTTCAGAAGGGTAAATATTGTACAATATGGTAGTGAATTTTTTTATAATAGAAACGAGAGAATATCTCAAGGGGAAGAATCTCTTATTATAAGAGAGCATTGTATTGTAAATGTATACAGGGATGGAAAACTAAATAAGTACAAACAAAGTAAACGGGATTTACCTAATCAAGTAGAGGAAAGTAAATTTTAGGTTGTTCGGAAAGTTATTTCTTCTTTTCTTATGAAAATTAAACTATGTATTGCCCTTTCTAGTCCTATATCTTTTACCGTCTTTCTGGCAGATTCCACGCTCAAAGTTTTTGTTCCTTGCTAGCCAAAAATGATCGATATGACATTCGAGCTCATTATTTGACGTAAAAAAAGATATTCTTTAGAGACCGGAACAAACAATAGTTAGAAGGTGACAGGTCCGGAAAATATGGTGGGTTGGCAGTAAGACCCATCCAAGCTGTAAAAGCTTTTGGCCAGTTGCCAAACTTATATGTAATCTCGCGTTATATTGGTGAAACACTGCACCTTTTCTATTGATCAATTTTGGACTTTACTGTTTAAGTAAATCATTTAATTTTGTCCAGCTGATAACAGTACACTTCTGGATTGATCGATTGTTCGGTAGACGAAAAAAAAGACAATTTCCTTGGAACCCCACCAAAGAGAGAACATCACTTTTTTGGTAAATATCGGCTTCCGAAGTACTTCTTTTTTTTACTACTTCTTCTAATTCTACTACTTCTTTTTTAAAAATAGATATCAATTTGGCGGCACAAATTTGTTTCCGTAAGACTATGAGCAACCCATACGTCGAGTTTTGAGATCAAACCTAGGCGTTGTTTCAAATGATTATGAATGGTCGAATTCGATAAATTTAATGTCTCAGCAATCTCACAACTATTAATTTGACAGTTTGCGTCAACTAATGCCTTTATTGTGCCTTCACCAGCTTGATCAGCTTTAACTAGCCTTGCAGAATATCGAAATTGTTGGATCGAAATTCTGCAAAGTAGTTTTGGCACTGGCGTTCAGTCAATAGACCTTCTTAAAGCACACCAGACAATTTTTTCCTCGGCTGAACAGTATTTATAACTTTTCGATTGTAAAAAAAAGTAAAATATGCCGAAAATACCGCTTTCACTATTCCTAAAAATATTTTTCCACCGATAAAAAAATACGTGTCTCTTCCTTGTGAGTAGAATCAATCGATGACCATGCGGCTTAAGCGTGACATTGGATTGAAAAAATAATTAAACCCTCTGTATCGGAAAAACGAAATTACTTCCCCAAAAATCCAATAAAAGTCTGTAAACTAACAAGCAGACCTTTAATCTATCCCTCTTAGAATATACCTGCTTAGCTTGCCTTCGCTGTACATGATTGTCGTATTATAAAAGAAAAATGATGATTATAATATTAACAGTTTGAAATATTGAAAAATCGTGTAAATTTCCAGACTAATAAATTTTGTTAACATTAGAACGGCTATCGTGATTTCTCAAATTATCTAAATATTTTGGCACGATTACAATTGTATGTATGTGTTCTATTATTCTCCTATTATTCTCGGTTATAATAAATGATTCACCCATGAAATGGCAAAACGATTAAATATTTCACATAAATGGAAAATTATTCAGATTAATAACAATTAACATCGTTGAGGTAAAATACTGGAGGAGTTCATAGATTAAAAGAAACGGCAGTGATTCAAATTGTAATTAAATTCTATAAATAATACCTTGCTTTTGGTTAGATTGACATTTACTCGTTTATATTGTGACCTTTTAAATGACTAATGAATCAGTAATAACTTTTATATGTAAAAAAAGAATTCTCCTAAATTTGTAAACAACACAAAAAAAAACATAACAAAGTCTAGTTTAAAAGTTTGTTGAAATTTCTTCAGGTATTCGATAACAAGATTTGAACTAACAATAAGATTTCTTCTGTATTCAAGAGAATATACGCATTTGGAAATAGGGGTTTACAACAGGGGTTTACAAATTCGTGATTTATTTTATTACAAAACTTTTTACATTGATAATTGCATGAAAATGTCTTAAAAACGACAAGGAGTTTCAATCGACAAAGTTCTTTTGACTTTTTTTGACCATACAAAATTGCAATTTAAGGGGGCGGAGTGACGAGCAAAAAAGTAGGCAACATCTGGGATTAAACTATTCAAAAATGATACTCTGAAAAGGAGATTTTTTGTATTTAATTTTAATTTCAAAAGGGTCCATAGAATAATAAAGATCAACCTCAGCACCTAAAGTAACTGCAAAGCCTATCAACCAGTTAAAAATTCACACGTTTCAAGGAAGCGTGTCTATATTTCACAAAAACAGATAAATTGAAAAACTAAAAACAACTCTTATTGGTGTATTACGGACGACATATTATGTACTGAAAATTTCGTAAAGATATGAAAGGAGCGGTTTAAACTCTTTTAAGCTACACCTTGGAAAGTAGAAGAGTTCCACTGACTTACAAGACAAATGAAAATCGCTGGAGTAAACCTCACAAACAGGCGTATTAGTTTGAAAAGACCGCGTGTCGCCTAAAAAAGGATATAACGAAAGAAGTTCTAAAACTATCCTTCAAAACTAGAGATCGTTTCATATAATTCTGCCGTTTGAAGGGATGAATCGTGAGGATTGTGATCTAGATCTATGAGAGATAAGGGGGGAGATGATTAGGAAAATGGGATAGACGTCTCTAAACCCAAGGCTATGGCCCGAAATTTATTGTGAAATACACTCTAGTCAAAAATTGATTGAAAATCGAGAAATTATAAAACGAAAAAATTAGAAAACAAGTTTGCATAACAAGGGAAAATTATACAAAATACATCAAAAATAAAAGGTGAAATATTTCACATACCAAGATTACTCAAATTAATTGAATCAATGCCAAGAAAGCGTGCCGAAATTATTAAAAATTAAAAGATATTGTCGAGAAGAATAGAACTGGACAAAAAGTCGTTTAGACTAAATTACAATTACTTTTAGATGCAAATTGCAAATCTTTTCAATTACTGAAAAAACACTTTTGAATAATAAGTTTTTATTTCTAGATATTAGAATAATTTTCTTGGGTTTATCTTTTGATATTATTTAGAATAAATTGGTACACTATTAAAAAATAAATTTAAACATTTAAATAATGTGGGACTTTTTAATCATAAATATGCAAATATTTTAACACAAGTATGCGAATCCGGAGATAAAGTTATGAGATGAAAGAACTAAACTTTTTATCTGTTTATTTTTTAAGAGGCGTTTTTTTTTTAGTTTATCGATGTAAAAATTTATAGCTATAGTGTGGTATCTTTCAACGTTATTTTGTTATTTTTATTTGTAAAAATAATGATTTTTGATGCTTTTGCCATCAATTTCTGTGCGTGCGTATGTCACCGAACTCCTCCTAAATGACCGGACCGATTTTGATGAAATTTTGTATGTCTGTTTGAGTGGTTCCCCGGGCGGTTTAGATTCACAATTCGCACTCCTTCCACCCCTCAATATTATTTTAAAGAAAACAGAAAGCTATGTTTTTTTTTTTAATTAAAAATAATAAGTTGTTTATAAAATAGAAATAATTTACTGGGGAGAAAAGATTCATCTTAATCTCTAAAAAAATTATATATTAAGCTTGTGTATAAATTTGAGGCTGATTGGCTCAGACGTTTTTGAGAAAAATGTTGTAAAAACACATTCGAGGCGTTTTTACAAAAATCCGTCTAACTTCAAGATTGTTTGTCGGAAGTTTTTGAAGTATTTTGTATAGAAAATCGATTTCTGCATAAAATCCCTTAAGAGTTTGTAGGGCATCAAGCGACAATTTATTTGGGAAATCTATGCATTTTTGCCGAGTTACGCAAGTTCTTACATATTTGTAAATAGATCAGTAATAATGTATTATAGAAGATTTCTACAATCAATTACATAGTTAGATAGATAGCTTCCAATTAGTTAATAGAAGTGTACCAATATTATTCTTTCTGCGTACTTGTGTTTTTTATTATTATTACAAAGTTTACTTGTTCAACAAGACAGTCAAGTTTTATAATAACGGTAAGTCATGGTAAGTTAGTTTAGTTCTTGTATTATCATTATTAGAGCATATAAAAAAAATAAAGACTACAGTATGAAACAACAACACAGACAAACAAAAACACAACATTGCAATGTTATCTTGTCAACTTGGTAAAGAGAACCGTTTAACCGGATGAAAACTTCCCGTTTCAATCACCATCCTAGACACGATTTTTTTCCAGTTAAATGACTTTTATTGCCACTAAATATTACAACGTTATTTAATCTAAAATTTCTTAGAAGTTTACAATTATCTCTCAACTTGTTTAGAAATTCAATTTAACAAGAATATAGTTTTTTTTATTGGTTTATAGAATGAAAGACATCTTTAAAGACAAATCAAATAACGAAAAAGTAAATTTACTGGACGATTTTCGTATATGCGCTTATCATGTTTTATGCTTGGAAGTTTCTTGCATTTGTACCAACTTTCATCAGAACGAACAGTTCATGTAATTGGTGCTACGTAACCGCAATTATCGGTGTGGCACACTAACAGTGACGAATAGCATATTTCCTGTCTTTTCACATTTGAGACACTATGACGAACAAAACCATAAAAAATCTTGGAAAGGTCTTTTTTTCTGCTATTCGAAAGAAGTACAGTGGAACGACAAAAATCAAATAGAAAGTTTAGCAGAGGTTTCAAGGTAAAAAACATAAAAGAGATGCATTAAAAGAAAAATTAAGCAACTACTCAGGAGTCGTCTTCATTAAAGAAAGATTCTGGATAATAATCTACTGATAGCAATGCAGATATCAAGCAGTGAGTGCTAGACGGATACACGAAAGCTCTACGAGAATACAATAAAAAGTGCTCTGCGGGAGATTATCTTTTAATCGCTTCATAATTTCATGCTTTTATAATCTTTCAATTCTAATAATGACTGATTTTTTCACAAGAAAAGAACGGTAGCTTGAGAGTCGTGTACGAATTCCTTCTGTTTTAAAATATATAAATCTATTGTTTCGAATCGTTTTCCTAAGTCAGAATTTAGTAGAATTAATCGCAACAATCCAGGCACATCTTTAATGCAATACGAAGACTGCGCGTGACATTAATTTATGGGGCATATAAAACCGACCTCCTCTATGTATAAAGTTTTCGTACCCTCCTAAATCTTAAATTGCTGTCGCTAAAATCGTGAATCAGTCCTCATGCATTAAATTCAATCGGAAGAGCCTTCCAAGAACGTTAGCTCAAGGCTTCCATAGTCAACGAAGCGTCTCTGTCTATTACTGTTTAATTTACAAATAATTTTTGTACGGCATATAGTATGTGTGGGTGTGTGTTTGTGTGAAAATTTTCCGCATATTACCTGAAATCCATTTTTACGACGACAACACAGGCAACCTGCCAAAAACACTACGCTGCAGACAGTCAATAAAACAGCCACCAAGCCCGTTAGTAATTGTGTATGAGAATCTGTAACAGACAATATTATTAAAGTATGAGTAATAAATCTGTAAGATTTACAGTATAAAGTGTCTTAAGTATTCTTACATTGCCAGAATTATCAAATCAAGAGATTGTGCGACCCAATTTCTAGTTTCAATAGATTAACGCGATGCTATTCGAAACGAGTTTGTTTATTTTGAATGGGTCTAAAATCAGTCTATAGTAAAAAGTAGTCCACAATAAATAGAAACGAGACAGGATAAAGGTAGAAATGTAAAAGAAGGAATCGTGTAATATACAGGAACTGTACAGTCGGACTATATCTGCTTCGATTTTATGCCCTAATGACACAATAATCCTTAGAAGTATTCCTATAATTTCAACAAAGAAAGTTAGATTTACAATTTATAAAGGATGATCTCTTCAAATTTTCTTTTATGATGGACTTATAATGATTGTACGTATTTTAGTTATTCGGCCATAAAATCGAATTTAGCCAACTATCCCTACATATGATAAAGATTTTGAACAGTAGAGTTACTCAATAAACACGCACAATGAGAAAAGAAATTGTTCAGTAACCATGAAAAAAAAACAATAAAACAGTACAAATATCCATTTGTTTATGGAATATGTTGAGAATTTTGCGTGATTGCCTAATATGTAAGAACAAATACTTTGCAGATTTTCAATTGTTACCATATAAATTGCGTAATATAGAAGAAGTTAAGAGATTAGAGTCAAATCAATTAAATTAGGACGCAACTGATACAGTAACAAGGAACTTAACGGAGATAATGATTGATCGTTCTGTTACACGTCTTCTGAATTTGGCAGTTAGAAATAAGATTACAGTTGTAAAATCACTTGGTATAAGAGGAACGTGCTTTTTGTAATATTCCACAACGGGCATCTGCCTATATACAGGCTGTTTCATGCAACTCTGTAACATCGAATGTCTCGTTTATTCGGGAATGGATGTTCGAAGAGAATCACTTGAAGTATAAAGTATTCAAAAATGACCAAATTTCATTTGCATGTAATACTAGCGCTTAAAAGTTTCAAAGAAACGAGTTTACTGAAATCTTTGCTGCCAGTGTTTCTATTTTGAGTATTTTTGAGCCTGAAACTGTAGATTTTAAAAGCAAAAAACTGTTTGGTATAAAAAACAATTCCCATATTCAATATCAATGAATTGAAAAAATTGCTAAACTATCTTTTGTATACAGTCAAACCTGTTTTTTTGTGCGATCCGTTTAATGCGATTTTTTATGCGCTATATGTATTCTAATTGTATTGGCACCACTGTAAAGTTTTCTTTAGTGTACACTGCAAGACCATTGTCGCATTTATGTGTTCATTTGTTACGAACAGTCTTGCGAAAATGCACATTCTGTCGTTTTCTATCGACACGGTAACACAATATGCTTCGTATCCTAAGTTTTATCCGCAACTCGCGTGATTAAGGATTTATTTTATAGTGACATTAAAGGTACATAAATTACTTTTTCCAATACTTGCTGTTAAAGTCCTACTTTATCGACTAAACGCTACTTTACCATCGAGTAACGGCAAAGTGTTTACTGGTATTTACTTTACCATCGAGCAGTCACAGCAACCAACAGCAAACAAACAAAAACAATTGCTTTTTTTATAAGCTTCTTCTTCACCGCATAAAATTTTTTTTTCTAATATGTTGTAAAAAAAAATTTTTTTATTAGTATTTATAAAATTTTATGCGGTTTCTTTTATGCGGTCCCTATCTACCGCACAAAAACAAGTTTGACTGTATTTTCAACTTCTCTAATCGGCTTGTGGTCAAAGGAAGTTTAGATACTGTGCTTTAAATTCTTCAATTTGTTCAAGATTCGTTCACAAAAACGCTACGAGATTAATGAGCTATATGGAACAACCTGTATAATCAAACCAATCAATCCTTATCTCCATTGTGTCTTTTGTTACCGCATCTATTGTAGTTAATTCTAGTAGCTTGGCTTTAAAGTATATAGGCGGAAACCAGGTTTAGACAAATCAAAATATTGAAGTTTGCAAAAACAGATTCTCTAATAGCTGGAATGTCTATAACGAACTCGAAAAAAGGGTTGCTAACTTAAAATGAAGGATATAAAGAAGAAGAAGAGGAAGAAGGATTGCTATATGATGGTGAAATTGTTGAGTAATCAGCAAGTAGTTTACATAAATTTAGCAAACAAGCTTTTTTCGAAACAACATTTTTCGAACTTATGGTATATGTATACTCTTTGGTTCCAAAAGCTCTACACCAATTAGTTTGAAAAGCGTAGTCTCTTTAAACATTTAAATGTATGATCAAATTTTAGAGCAATATTATTATTTAAAGTATTATTTCATAAAAAGTTAGAAACTGGCATAAATTTATGTACTACTTTTCTTTAATTGCTCCTAAACTATGCAATTTTCAATATTTTAGGAGGAGTTATAGGTTCATAAGATGAAACACATGCTCTTAAAGTAAGTTTAAAACCCCTTTGATTTAAAGTGAAAACTACGAGTTTTGAAGTACATACACATAAACTGATGCTGACTTCCAATATTTTTAAAGAAATTCTTCAAATATCTTTATAACCTATATTGAAAACTTCAATAAATTATCTTATCAAAAAAATCATAACAAATAGAGTTTTAAAGCTATTCCCCCTTGAGGTTCAACCTCGGTTTTCTACAACATACTATTGTTCAGTTACGCAACGTAGAATTTTTATTATTATTTTTACAAAGGATTGAATATTTTAAGAAGGCAATTCTTTTGCAATCGCCTCCCATGCTAAAGGACTATAATTTCAAATGAAAATTTATTGGAAAATCATTTAGTTTGTTGGAAAAACGTGAAAATTCAATATTCGACCTATTTTTCCTTTGCTTATTAACAGAATTGAATGAAATTTATATCATTTATAGATGATTGTGTGCTTGATGTTCTGCAAGCTTTCAGTTTTCCCAGATTTACATCCATTTTTGAGGAAAAACATTAATCCTTTTGAGCTATCAAATAGTCTGCAAAATGGATAGAAAAACTCACCAAGCACACTATCGTGTATAACTGCTATGGATTTCATACAACTCTGATAATAGGCAAAGGAGTACGTCGAAAAACTGGAATTCAAATAAGTCAGACATTGAACTTTTACATCTTCTCGAAACTAAATAAGTTTTCCAATAAATTTTCATTTGAGTCGGTAGCTCATTATCATTAGAAACGAATTCAAAAGGATTTTGCTCTCAAATTATTCAATTCTCTGTACAAATAAATAAAACGTCGCCGGTGCAAAAATGTTCAGACAAAAGGCACAATAAAAGGAAAAAATCAAGGAAATATTCTGGATAACAGACTTCTGATACAATGCAGATTCCTAGCAGTGAGTGCTAAGCGATTGCACGAAAATTCTATGTGAATACAGTAAAAAGTGCTCCGCGCAATTTTATGCTTTTAGAATCTTTCAATTCTAATAACGATTTTTTTTACAGAATAAGAACAATTACTTGAGAGTAGTGTATATGTCTTCGGCGTACTGTAAAATCAGTTATTTAGTAGAATGCCTAGTCTTATTCTAAGTGATTTGGCAAATTGTAAAACGATGAACATTTTGAAATGCTTTCTTATTTGCCTGACATTTTAATTAATGTGTTTTTTATTACCGTATTTATGACCTAATCTTATAACTTTGACTTTAATCTGTGAAGTCATTGCGACCACTATATTTAACTGTGCCTCCCCCCAAACTACATTGCAAAAGAGATTCCAAATTCGGAAAAATAGCCTTTAGAAATTTACCAAATTATGTTGTTTGAGATGATTTATAATCTACAATTTATGAAAGACTCGTCTGTATATTAACACCTATGTTATGTTAATTGGGACTAAAACGAATTGAGGGCAAATCTAACAAATGTTTTTGGTGTTAAATCCGCATTATGTTCTGCGGTTTCCGTTTCTTCTAAACGATTAATTAACACGGAAACTCGTTTGATTATTATCAAGGATTTGTTAAAAAAAAACACACACATATTGGTGAAAATTCCAACCATTGACATTGAAAATGATTAAATTATTTTTTAAATGAATACAAATTAATATAATCGTTAAATTTTATGAAGAGCTTTACTAATCACACAGATTTCTGTACAGTCATACTTTCTTATTTGTTTTTTTCTGCACCATTATGTCATTATTTTCCTTTGTTAATTGGTCATAAACTAGCCAGATTCTAATCAGTATTCAGTTAAATAGATAAACAAAAATAGACGAGAAAAAATTCTTAGGAATTGTTGCTACGTACAAACGATTCAAGATAAGATGGGAAAACATTTTAAAAATTTCTTTAATGGAAATCGTTTGCAATCATACTATTTTTGTACAAATCTGATAGTGGCAGGCGAATAATTGAAAGTGATAGTAGGCGACCGTTGGTGACTCACCTGCTGCCGTATTCTCCAAATTGATCGGTAATCCATTGCATAATTGGCAAAATAATGGCCCAAAATACAAACACAATAAATTCCATGATTTTGCCATAATTTAATTCAACAAACAAAAACAATCTCTTATCATTGAAAAATCATATTATGGCAGGGCACAAAAACTACACCACTGATAAATATTAATTTAAATACTGTTTGATTTCCTATTTCGTTTAACCTTATTGATTTCGTTAGAATTACAATTACCACAAATTTCAATAATACACTTCACATTTTTCGTATTCTCCCACGATTATTTATATAAAAAATTGAAACAATAGACACACTACAATTATTAAACAATCACTCGATTTATTTCTGTTTAATGTGGCGTAAATTTGATCAATTAATATCGTGAATACACCTCTCTCTTAACGTCAATTGTCCGTTGTGTTTTTTTTTTGCATACGAATACGAATGACATCAAAGAACCAAGAACCGTATATCTTTTACCACTGACATTTCCTAAAGTCGCTTACAGACTGAATACAGAATACTGTAATCGATTGGATCAATTTTACCAAAGCAAATATGGCAACGACCAATCAACGATCGTTTAAAAAGAGATATAAAAATTGTTTATCTTTGTTAGGCGTGGTTGTGATTGGTCGACAGGTGATTAGAGTACCGTCCATGTGGTAAATTTTAATTTTACCGCTTCTTTCTGGAGTAAATATGGTCGATTTTACACAGCTGACATCTTTGTGGACTAATAAAGCCAAACTAAAGCTGCCTTCACAAGATAATATTTGCAGGATAACAATGGGTCTAGTTAGTTATTTTTTAAATTACTTAATTATTTATTTATAGTCAGTTGAATAAATCACAAGTAATTTCTTTAAGAAAAACCTTTTATTCATTTCAAGTAAGTAGGCTTCTACTTACACAGCACTTGCATAAATAATTTCAACACTTATAAGGCAGCTTTCAAACAACTTTTACGTGAAGTACTGTTAGTTTGTATGAATATTTCTAAATGCTCACCATATCAAGCGTTACCGAGAAACGAAGAGCTTGAGTTCTAGTCGATCAAAAGTTATGAAGATGTTCGTGATACTACGATATGGAAAACAAGTTTCGTAAACACAATTATGGCACAATTTAGAGGATATGGACTCAGTCAATAGTAACTCAAAGCTCTTCAAAAACAAATTAAGAAATATTCAGCAACGTTCACTCCAAACAGACGATTATAGTCCAAAGAGTGAGTATCTCTGCAACTGAAATATGAGGCTTCCTATTTTAACTCACCAAGTGAGAATATCGTTACCCTCAGTTAAAAGCATATAGTGCTAATGAGTCTACAGAGTGTTTTCTCTAATTACGAAAGGATCATCAGCGATTTGTATTTTTCTCTTCTCTACAAATAGGACTGAAGAACTTAATACTTATATTCGCATGATATACCACTAAATTAAGTTTTACAATGGGCGTTAACTTTCATTTGCAAGTGCCAAAAAAATAAAGCTACCGATTCGCCATCAATAATGAGAAAAGAACTAGTGATGAGCAAAGGAAGGCAAAGACCAAGACTACAATAGTCTTGGTATAGGTCTTGGTCTTGCCTAGTCAGTCTTGGTATTGGTCATGCATAAATGTTTCTAGTGTTGGTCTTGCATATTCAGTCTTGGTCGATTACATATACCTAATAAGTACATGGCCAAAACAATTATCTATAAATATTCGAGATTTCTTGGTACAAAATTCCCCTTCACTGGTAAATAAATTTTTCCCTAAGGACGATTCAGGGCGGAAGTTCTCCGAAACTTATTGTATTCGAAAGCTCCCAAATAGAGAAACAGTGCGAAGAAAATATTTAGTCTACTCGGTATCAAAAACTTCAGTTTTTTTGTTATTATTGTTAATTGTTTGATAGGGGGCGGCATGGGGAGCGGTTTCAAGAGAGCTTGCACATCAGCCGCTCGTACAGACATAGGGACCAAGTACACTTACTCCGAGCAAATTCTTGTATAGATGCGTTTTTTTAAAACAGCGGTCAAGTTTCTTTATTTTTTATTTAGTGTTAAAATCTAGAAAAGCAAACTAAAAATTTCAAGTACAAAAAATGTTTCATGCCACAAAAAGAATCTATTAAAAGTGTTTCGAATAGCTTAACTAATAAATTCACCGGAAGTAATAATTTTCCTTTAGTCTTGCGTATTTGGTCTTGGTCTTGGTCTTGCATATTCGGTCTTGGCTTTGGTCTTGGTATTGTGTGGTCGGTCTTGGTCTTGGTCTTGGTCTTGTTGTATAAAGACAGACTACAAGATCAAGACCAATTTTGCTCAACACTAAAAAAACTCTCAGTATGTAACTTCTGTATAATAATTTTGGTATATTCTCTTTCGCATCATCACCATTGGTGGATTTAGGTTTAGACCTTTGAAGCCTAGCCCTAGGGTGGCACAATTTGGAGGGACAAAAAACTACGGAGCTTCTTCAGCATAAAGATGTTACAAATAAAACATAGTGGCTCTGCCGAATTCTTTTGGTCAAAAGTGATTTATATTCTCCCCTCTTCCTAAATCGTTACAAAATCTGCGTATTTGGTCTTGGTCTTGCATATTCGGTTTTGGCTTTGGTCTTGGTCTTATGTGCTGGGTCTTGATCTTGGTTTTGTTGTATAAAGACAGACTACAAGATTAAGACCAATTTTGCTCCAACACTAAAAAAACTCTCACAATCAGTATGTAACTTCTGTATAATAATTTTGGTGTATATTGGAGGGACAAAAAACTACGGAGCTTCTTCAGCATAAAGATGTGTTACAAATAAAACATAGTGGCTCTGCAGAATGCTTTTGGTCAAAATTGGTTTATATTCTCCTCATATCCTAAATCGTTACAAAATCTCTAGTGTATTCGTCCCTCGTTGTATCTGAATACAACTTTTATTTTTCAAAAATAATTTGTCTTCCTTCCTTCCCAACTTGGTTTTGGTAAAATTTGTTTTTAAGCACAAACTTGTGATCCCTAAACACGGAGTATGGTTTCTTTTTTACAATACTCTGACAGTGGTCGCAAAGCTAAATCCGCCTTTTTTAGAGAAACGTATTCTGCAAGCCTCCGACATAACTTGGTAAATGAGCCCGCTTTGTTCTGTACTCGACTTTCATAAGGAACTCTACTTTCACGATTTCTTATTTTTATTGCTCGGTATCAAAGTGCTATTTTAGTTCTATAACAGATAACTAGACACTATTTTTCCGCATAACGGCTTATTATGGGAACTTCTAAGTAACTCTCTGAGAAGATCTTCCTGAATCATGTTACTGTTTTCACACTGAATTTTAAACCGTTAAACATTGTACGGCATGCTATTGAACAACATCGTTATTAATAGCACTGGAAATCCTTTAATGCATAATAATATAACCCGTCGCTTTAGTTTTTCAATTTTCTGTACAATATTCATGAGCGTACGTGAGTGTTTGTGTGAGCTTACCTTAAGGTTTCCATTAAACTTACCCAGGCGCCCTCTATTTTACAAGTTTAAACGATCATCTGGCATTGACTGGTATTGACAGTTGAGATTTGCCGCTAACTTCAGGTTATTCTGATTTTTTAAGGAATATTCTAGCATATTTCCAGTAAAATCCGTTAAAAATTATCGTTTTTTAAGGATAAAATAAACCAATAATAAAATGCCCGGTGGAAGAAAGAAACCCTTTAGCGCTAAAGCAAAAAAAGAACAATTAAAAACTAAGAAGCAAACGAAACAAGCCCGTGATCCAAGTAAGTCCACACCATAACGTATGTCGGTTGATAATGTACAAAAAATATGTTATTTTGTATCAGATGAATACGGATTTCGGAATAAAAGAGCAGGTGCTTTACTGAAACATACAGAGAAAAACGCGGATGGTACTGAAATCCAAAAAATCAATTTCATGCCATTAAAAGATCCTCTTGATCGACGTAATCGTTATGCATTACAATTCTATCGTGAATCAAATGCTGAGATCAAAGCACGTAAAGAACAAGCATGTCAAACATTAGTCCCTGTACCGGAAGAAGATTTAGAGATTGTTTGTAATGATTATTTCCCGGATGGTTTGGATTTCCCAAAACGGCCATCATGGTCGTATAATTTAACACGTGAACAATTAGAAGCGAAAGAAATCAAATATTTCACTGTAATATTCAAACAAATTATCCCATATTAAACAACTAATTGTAAATTTTTAGGAGTACGTTAATAGTATTATGGAGAGATTCGAATGGAGAGAATTGGGTTTTTTCGAATTGAATTTAGAGACATGGCGACAATTGTGGCGTGTTCTTGAAATGTCCGATATTGTCTTATATATTGTTGATATTAGATATCCGGTAATTGATAACATTCAGGACCGGTCGAGGCCTGCCTCGAACATCAGGCGGCATTTTTAGTTAGTTTCTTATTTGATTTTGCGTTTAGCACTTTGTTGAGAATATTCCGATAATTATTATTTGGAAAAAAAAATTTTAATGGATAATTATGCAACAAGTTTGCCTATAGCACTAGAAAAGCTTCGGCCGGCCTTGATACTGTCCATTTTGACGTATTTTATAGCGTTTTTTTTTAATTGTAGGCGCACATGTTTCCACCATCACTTTATCATTACGTTACGGACACTCTAAAGAAGGACTTCATTCTTGTATTGAATAAAATTGATTTATGTCCGGCTCCATTGGTAGTAGCATGGAAGAATTATTTCACCGAAAATTATCCCAATCTACATTTAACCATGTTTACAACACTACCCGGTTATAATTTAATAGGAACACAAACTAATAGAGCTGGTAATTGTTATTAAATTAGGAATGAACTGAGTATTTTACAACGTACTGTTGTTGGGTTGTGGGCCGTGTTTCCAATAATAACGACCTATAACTTAAAATGAAAATTTATTGGAAAGATTATTTCAATTTTCCGAGAGGCCGTAAAAATTTAAATTCAATTTTTCGTCTTCCTTCTTAGTTTATTATGAGTTGCATGAGTTTAGCGGTTACAGATAATAATGATTTACTTACAATTAGTGCCTGTATAAATTAGGGGTGTGCGAATTATTCGAAGATCTTCGAATTATTCGATAAGTTGACGAATTATTCGAAATTTCGAATTATTCGTGAGTTTTCAAATTATAAATTCACGAATTATTCGAAAAAATCACGAACTATTTGAACATTTCGAATTATACAAAAAATTCACGAATTATTCGAAAAATTCACGAATATTTCGAAGATCTTCGAATAATTCTCGAATTATTCGAAATATTCACGAATTATTCGAAATATTCACGAATTATTCGAATATTTCGAACTATTCGAATTTTCGAATTATTCGATTCGAACTTCGAATCGAATAGTACTATTCGATTCGATTCGATTCGAACGCTATTCGCACACCCCTAGTATAAATCCTTTTTTTTTTTAATTTTTAAAAAACAAAGTACGAACAACGTTAACGCATTTACTGGAAAATGCTTGAAAGTGTAGAAAAAAGAAATCTTTACAGACATTGAACATAACGTTCTTTAAAATTCCTAAAAATTTGTTTCAATTTGTTGATTAGGAAAAGAAAAAATCGATTAAAATTGGCTGTTTTCTGTAAGTGAAATCAAAGAAAGATTTTTCTCAAAACATTGAACATTTAAAGGCTGTCTTGAAGCCTAAGAGTGCAAATATTAGTGGCTGTACAATTTGATGCGTTTTGGAGCCTTTTTTGCAATTTTTGAGCAGACTGTGGACTCTTCCAGAATATTTTGTTTTCTTTGAAATAATTCGTTTAACTTTCTTCATGTTCTACTTAGCAGGGCTTCGAATTGTTATTTTAGTAAAACTTACATCCGTTCAGTTCCGTTTTTCATTTCGGAAAAATAGGTTTTTTTCGGTTTTTAGTTCAATTCCGGTTTGAAGCCCTGATGGATGGAGTAAGTGCAGATTTGTTACAAGACTTCGAACCGTTGTTTGTTTTCATTCCGATGTTCTATTTCAGACCTATTAGTAAAACATACATGGGTTTGGTTCCGGTTTTCGATTCGGAAAAGATATCGGTTTTTTTCGGTTTTCGATTTTCGTTTCTGTTCCGAATCGAAACCATGTTTCAACTGGTAGTTCAAAAGACGACTATTTTGTTGGAAAATTCTACTTACCGACAAACGAAAAATTATATTTGCACTCTATATTTCAATGTACATTATCAAATATTTAAAAACTGATAGTATTTGCAAATACAAACTAGCATTCACACTTGAGGATTACTGGACTGATTAATAACAATTTTAACCTTTCTTTTAAAAGGGTCATTCCGTATGAAATCGTCTAAATGGCGAAGCCATATTGGTGTAACTTTGAGGGACTGTTCTTTAGGATCCCAAAGAACAAAATTTATGCACATTTAATTTTTATAAGCGGCCGTTTCGGCGTATTCGAATTAAGACTTTCAAGAAATAACATTTTTAAGCTTTATCAATTTTACTGTTTAAGATATCTGTATGTTTGGGGCAGCATTTTGGAGGTGAAAGATAGTAGTTTTCATGTGATAGGTAAAAATTTGTTCAGTTAATGCCTGTCATTAACGTGATGGTACTGAAAATATGTCTGTTACTGTGAATGTCCGAAATTTGGTGAATGTCGACATTCACATGGGCGCTTGGTGTATGTCCGAAATATTTGCTAAATACCCTTATTTCTGAGTTAGGACGGTTACTATGATGCGCAGAATATATTTCAGTTGGGTTATTTTTAATATAGATTTAATCTGCCTAATATTCCCCACTTTATCTACATTGGTTTCTAGAATCCCACTTTCTAGTTACACCATCAGGTATGCAATTTAGGAATTTTGAAGTCTTAATTTTGTATTGAAATAATGACCTGTGCCACGTGGCCATGTAGAATTTGAAATTGTTCATTGAAAGTCTGAATGTACAACAATGTAATGAAATATTTCAGACATACACCAAACAACTATGATGTGAATGTCGACATTCACCAATTTCGGACTTTCACAGTAACATGTCTATTTTTGGCAGTTTTTGTATTTTTTAACAGCGTCTCGACGGTTTAATGTTACTCAGAAATTAAGTTTGCATATCATAGAAAAAATAAAGTCAAGAATCAACCCGAATAGTCTACTCTTTATATACAGAATCTTTGCTCGAAATTTTAAAGTTTCTGAAAATCGCTTTGTTTAAGCTATGAAATGAATGTGTTGACTGCGAAATTTATAGGATTTTCAGCTCTTGCCTCCAACTTTAAATGTCTGCAAAGCTCGTTTTGATATTTTCATTCGTACTAATGTGCAAGTGATTTTTTAATACTACAGGTCCTATTGTGTTATCAAAAAATAGTAGGCTACTTGTTATTTTTGTTTTGAGAATGCCATTGCCTTTATTATAAAAATCATTTATTACAGGGTATTATTATTATTATAATCATTATCCTTATTATAAAAATGAGGATAATCGCAAAATAAAGAGCCGATAGTAGGTAATTTTTATAATAAATGCAACAGCATTGTCAAAACAGAGACAATCAGAAGCCTATTTTTTGATAAAACAACGGTACTTATAGTAATTATTGCTTCAAAAAAAACCACTTGCACACATACTAAGAATGAAAATAACAAAACGAGTTTTGCAGACATTTGAAGTTGAAGATTAGCACTGAAGATTCTGTAAATTTCATATCTTTATGTCGCAGTCAACACGTTCATTTTATATACTAAACAAAAGGATTTCTAGAAATTTCAAAGAATTTGTTTATGAAGAGTGGGCTATAAAGGCGAATACGCTGAAACGGCCGATTATAAAAATTAAACGTGTATAAATTTTGTTGTTTGGGATCCTAAAGAACAGACCCTCAAAGTTAGAGCAAAATCTAAGATTAGTCGGCTTCGTCAATCAGACGATTTCATATGAAATGACCTAAAAGTGACTGGTTTTATTTTTTCTGAAAAAAAATTACATGCACTTATTATACGCTTCAAAGGAACCCCTAAGGGAATAATAATAATCTCATCAGTACGCCAGTCGACAACAGTACTTTGTAAAAGGCAACCGGATGGGTCCTTAAAACATTACGATTAGTCACTTAAAATTCTATTCTTAAAGGTCTACAAGTACGTCGCCGTAGGGGTAAATTTCGCTTAGCAGCCGAGGGCAGCCAACAACTCTTAGAAGTGTGCAAAACTATCGTCAAAGATAGTATCGATATAAGTTCATGGGAAACGAAAATCAAAGAAGAAATGAATATTGAATACGACAACGATGAAGATGATGAAAAAGTTGAAATTGGTGAAAACGTTCAATTGAAAACCGTCGATACAAGTTTCTTTGAACACGAGAAATATAAAAACGGTATACTAACAATCGGTTGTATCGGTCAACCGAATGTTGGTAAATCATCATTAATCAATGCAATTATGGGTAAAAAAGTTGTGAGTGTATCACGTACACCAGGCCATACGAAACATTTCCAAACAATATTCTTAACGAAAAACGTACGTTTATGTGATTGTCCCGGTTTGGTGTTTCCATCAAAGGCGCCGAAAGTTCTACAAGTACTAATGGGAAGTTATCCGATTGCACAATTACGCGAACCATTTACAACAATCCAATTCATAGCGGAACGTTTAGATCTACCGAATTTGTTACGTATTGAACATCCTGAGAATGATGATACATGGTGTGCTATGGATATCTGTGATGGTTGGGCGAAGAAACGCGGTTATTATACAGCGAAAGCGGCGCGTTTGGATAGTTATCGCGCCGCCAACGATCTTCTACGAATGGCATTAGATGGTAAAATTTGTCTGTGTTTATATCCGCCGCAATATACGACGAAAAAAGATTATTGGGCCAATCATCCCGATAATGATAAAGTTAAATGGATTCAAGCTAAATCTGATACAAATTATGATCCTAACGATAATAAAAATGATGAGGAATTTTCTGACGATGAAGCAATAACCGCATCCTCTGGTGATTATCATAGAAATAGCGATGAAGACGATGATAACGAAGAAGATGAGGATGATGAAGAAGACGATGATAGCGAAGATGAAGCACCAACTGGTCACAATTTCAATAAATTTGCAGCTCTCGGAGTTGATTAAGTGACTGTATTTGTGGAATTTTGTTGTTGAATTACTACATAATTTATTTAAAATTTACGAAATTTCTTTTTAGTTTTCTTTTTGATATCTATCTCCGGAACAATATCATCACTTTTTGTATTCTCAGCAACAATTTCATCGCTTTGCCGTTTAATATCATCGCGTGTCAATATATTGGTTGTTTCTTCATAGAAATCTTCTAAAAGTGCTGAAATTTATACAAATGTATTATTGATAATTTTAGTAATTCAATTAATTTTACAATCTTTCGTTTCATCGATTTCAGATATCGGTGGAATTGTACGTTGTTTAATTAATGAATCATAAAATTTGTAGATTTCTTCGAGTTTTGCTTTGTCAAATTGTTGATCCAAATGCTGGGTTAATAAATCGAGTTTTACCGTTATAACTTGTAATATTTTAGAAGCATCCGTTTCACCAAACTGCATTGGTTCCTCTTGTTTTATTGAAGGTCTCGGTTTTCTCGTTTCCACTTGCTTATTAATTGGTTCTAATATTTGTTGTAATTGTAATAAATGATATGCAATCTGTGCTATAAGATTCTTTCGAACGCCTAATAAATTGTAGAGTTCTTTCTGTTTGGCTCGTTCATCCTTTATATTTTGTAATAATTCAGCTTTATTTTTACCATAACTGAAAAATTGTATTATTTATCAGTGAAATAATGAAGGCAAAAATAATGGTGGAAATACTCAAATGTTGCTTCTATTACTGTATCTTCCATTATACTCTCCAATAATCTGGCTTCGTCAAATTTATTCGTTATATTTTCTTTAATATTTTCGTATTTTTCAATTAGGTTACGTAATCGCTCTTTCTGTCTCGCCTGTTCTTGTAGACTTAATCATAATAATAATTAATTTTTGTTACGAATCGATTAATTACGGATTTACCAAAGATAGATGTTTTCAAATGATGATACGAGTGTTACTTCTTTTAGGTATTTTAAAGTTTTCTCAGACTCGAGAATTTCCTCTTGCAGGGCGATCTCGCTGTCGGTTTTTACAATTTTTTTCACGCAACTGTTAATGTCGCTCTTAATTTATCGATTAGAATATATTATGGATTATTTTAAGAAAGGAGTAATTATTGTAAAGTACGAAGTAAGCATAGCAATTTGTTTCAAAAGATTCATACCCGCCCCAAGTTGAAAATACGAAAATAAGTAAAAAAAAATGAAGGTTAACGCAGTTATGAAAGTCAAATTAAAAATCGTTACAGTAACTTTTTACACGCTTGTAGTCAAAAAAAATTTAATATATGCAATGCTAACAGCCTTATTATTGTTTTGTGTCTAGAGAGACGGAAAAGCAGGGCTTCGAACCGGAACTTAACCGAAAACCGAAAAAACCTATATCTTTTCCGGAAGGAAAACTGAAACCGAACCGGTATACATTTTTCTAATCGAGCCGAAAGTCGAAACGAAAAAAATAATGGTTCGACGCCTTGCGGTAAAATTTGGATCCGCCCTGGTAGAGTAACTTTCAACGCATTTATTATAGAATAGGAGATGGAGGGGGAAGAGGTAGAGGAAGAAAACAAAATGATTGAAAGAGAACGATTTGTTGAAGAGTTTATTTCTTAATTTAGATTTAAAACTGACTAAAATCAAGCTAAATAAAGGGAAAAAAGGTAAAGGAGAGGGACAGTAATAGAAGAGAAGAAGATACACAAGAAGAAAGGAGAGATGAAGAGTAGAGGGGAAAAAGGAGGTAAAGAAGAGAGAAGGGAAGTGAAGAGATAAGCGGCGGAAATAAACAGAATAAAAGGGAAAAGAGAAGAGGGGAAGCGGCAAGAGAAAAGAAGAGATAAAAAGAGAATACATAAGAAAAATGAAGACGATAGAAAAGAAGAAAAATGAACAAAATTAAAGAGAAGAGAAAATATAAGAAGAGAGATGAAGAGTAGAGGACAAAGTAGAAAATAGAAGAGGGGAAACGGCAAAAGAAAAGAAGAGATAAAAAGAGAATACATAATAAAAATGAAGACGATAGAAAAGAAGAAAAATGAACAAAATTAAAGAGAAAAGAAAATATAAGAAGAGAGATGAAGAGTAGAAAATAAAAGAGAGAATTGAACAAAGAAAAGAAATGAAAAGAGAAGAGAAGAGGGGAGAGATGAAGAGTAGAGAAAAGCAGAGAAGAAAATAGTGACGGTAAGAGAGGAGAAAACCAAAAAGAGGCGATAGAAGAGGGTGAAAAGAGAAAAGAGAAGAAAAGGCAAAGGAAGATAGAAAAGAGGAAAATAAAATAGAAGGGAAAATATATGAAGAGAGACGAAGAATAGAAGGAAGGGAAGTGAAGAGAAAACCGATAAGAACCAAGGGAAGAGAGAAAAGAGAAGAAAAAGGAAAGCAAGAGAGTTGAGAAAAGATAGGAAGATAGTCGAAGAAAAGAGGAAAAAGAAGTGAAAGGAGAAGAGAAGGGAAAAGGAAAACCAGAGAAGAGAGAAGAGAAAATAATAGAAATAGCAAAGGAGAAAAGGAATGAGAAGAGAAAACAGAAAAAAAACGATAGAAGAGAATAGCAAAGACACAATAGAAGAGGAAAGTGAAGAGAGAAAAAAAAATAGCACTTCTTGTCTATAAATTGTTTCATCATGGAAGTTTTATCTAATAATTCTTTCGATCATTAAGGTTTTAGTTTCGAGGCGCGGGGGTGATCAGGCAGTCTCTCCTTTTTTTGTTTGTGAAAAAACAAGAAACTGTTGATTTCATTTTCTTGTTGGAAGCTACGAAATTTTCTAAGATAAGGAAGACAACATGCTAGAGAATGGAAAACTTTTCTACTTGAACATGTTTCTTTATTTTTTAGGAACTCTGTTTAACTTTTCTGGAAATGAGATCAAATTATCCAAGACAGAAATGCTTTCCTTTCTTCAGCATATCGTCTTTTATCATTTGCATTCATTTTCTTTTTCAGAAACACTAGTAAATGTTTTATGTCCATATTAGGGTGAGCCAAAATGACTAATCTATCGAATTTATGTTCTCAAAAGGACCTACATGTTGAAAAAAAATTTTCCCATTGTGAAAAATTTTTAGCTCAATTTTAATTTAAATTTCCCATTTAAATAACACGCAAAGAAATTTTTGTCCATTAAAAATGCTATAACTTTTGAACCGTTTGAAATAGAAACTTTATCCAGGCATATTATTATATTATATACAAGAATATGCCTGAATAAAATTTTTATCTCAAACAGTGCAAACGTTATAGCAGTTTTAATGAAAATTTCCAATCATAGAACTTCAAACTGAATGTACCCGGTTTTCATCAACTCTCTTAGCCTGTAAGTATATGGATTTTTGAGGTAAAAAAAAAATCAACTCCGGAGTATTTTTTAGAGAATTTCATGCCCTACAATAATATGCCTGGATAAATTTTCTATCTCTAACGGTTCAAAAGTTATAGCATTTTTAATTGTCAAAAAATTTTTGCGTCTTATTAAAATGGGAAATTTCAAATGGCCACCGATACCTTTAAAATTGAGCTAAAAAGTTTTCCCAATGGAAGTTAGTCATTTTGGCTCACCCTAGTCCACATTTTATTTCAGATATCGATGTTATCAGTGTTGAACTGTGACTAGTTTCTTGGATCTTAATTTTTACGTTGGTCTTAGAACCGGTTGTTAAACATTAACGAAAAATAAGATTCTATAACTGAATAAGTAGCAGCTGAGTCCAAACAGTTAAATATTTCTAACCTGTAGTTCGATCTAAATGACATAATAAGAAAACATCCCATCTCCTTGTCTAACTTAGGCTCGACTCATCTTAAGTTTCTTAACACCAGCTCAAGATTAGTCTTAGAGACTTTTGAACATATTTTTATCTCTTTAGATAAGGTTTATTTTAACAAGTCAATTCCAAAGCAAAATGAGTCAAGTTAGTACAAAGCAAATTATAAGTTGAGGCTTTGTAACTGAAGACAAATTAGACCTTAGCAACTTGCCGAATATACACGAAGACAGCAACTAAAGCAAGTAACTTAAGTTAGTGGCAACGTTTGATTTGGTACTAAAGACAGTGAAAAAATTAGTACAATTTTCAGTCAAGTTAATAAAGTACAATCCTATTTACAAAATTTTGCGACTTGCTTAATTTGTTTGCTTTAGCTACTGTCCCTGTGTAAATTAGGCAATAGTAGCCAAAGATGCCGGATGCTTTCCATATTCTGTCACTTTAAAATAATCGAGTTGTAGTAGATAGTTCTTTTAACATTCAGCCACCATGTCAGTCAAGAAAATTTATGCTTTTTTTTAACAATCGGTTCGCCACTGAGGAAAAGAGTTAAAAGGTGAGACTATATGATGAAACAATTTGAACTTATCAATAAGTGTGACTTCTATTTAAACCCCAATAGACTTACGTCTCGTCTCAATAATAGTTTTAGATTATCAGAAACGGCGGCATCTTGCTCTTGCACAATATCCAAATCTTTCTTCCTGGCTTTCAGATCTTTAAGAACGACACGTTCTAATGTATTATATTCTTCTTTACGATCATCAAGATATTCTGTGGATAACTGGCCTAATTCGGTTGCATTTATCATACATTTACTTTGTTCTAAACCATCATTTTTGATTTTCATTAAAATTGCATCAAAATATAAAGCATCCTGAAGAGTCCATTTTTTTTTAATTTACACAATATTAATAATTTTGAAAATAATTACTTTTTTCATTATATCAACGATTTGTGCGTACATCTGATGTATAGCTAAAGCTGCCTCTTTCCGTAATATAACATCTTGGATTTTACCACTGATGATTTCAGCTTGTTTTGCCTCTTTCGATTGTCGCCAAACAAAGTATTTAATGCGATCTTCTACAACAGATTTTTTCAACTAAAACATTCACGAAGTAGATTAATCGACATCCCAGTTTTATTAAACAACAGAAAAAATACCTTCAAGTCGATTAATTGCTGTGACTTCAATTTCATCTCGTACTGTAATCTATCGTACTCTTTACGTTTTGTAAAAGTAATGTGATTAAGACTTTCAACAACATTCTACGAATATATTTTTTTACAGATTTAATTAAATCTCAAAACAAATAGAACCTTTGGTGGATCATTTTCATAAGCTAATTGAAAACAATGATGTTCTGCTAGAGTGTTATGTAAAGCCTGTTGGTCGCCTTTAATAGCATTCATTAAATCATTGCGATTGTTTGTAATAGTCTTTTGTAATGTTTCTAATTCTTTACGCTGTTTCTTTTGAGCTGTATTTATATCAACAACCATAATTTGTTTATCTCTTTCTGTAATTATCATAAACTTAATAAGTCTTCATAATGAAGGTAATCAGGTGTAATTTACTGTATAAATTTATTAAGCCTTTATATTGTGTAATCTTATCTTTTGTTGTCCATTTTGATGTGGACATTCCGGGCAGTTTCATTTTTTTCATTGCCGACATCTTGAGGGTTTGTTTTAAAAACGTACAACTTTAACAGTGGGTACACTAAAATATTTTCTATTGACACAATTAGACAGCTACTAGATCGGATTGCGAAACCTATCATTTTTTGATTGAGTTTTTCGAATTTGTCGGTTTGATTCTGGGAGTTTGGAAGGGCGCAAATTCCATCTTCTCTGCCTAATTCTCTGATAACAAACAGCATAATTTTATTTTCAGCGGTACGATTTAAAACAAGAACAAATAGAGCAATTCTCGCCAGTTAATTAGACACAAAAAACCGAATTCTTACTGAAAGAATGTAACAGTTCTCCTTCTGATTAACATTAACATTGTAAAAGTTGAACGTTTCTGATTGCTCAATATCTGATTAAACGTTGTAATGCAGGCAAATCAGTATGGTTTCTCTTCGCCAATGATGGTTGCGTTGGTGGGAGCGTTTTCTAAACCTTTAGACACAGGTAATATTCGACTTTGCTGATGAAAAAATCCAAAAGATACTCCTGTCTATTGTCACCCTTCATATCAGTTGGCACAGCACACTAAATGAATTTTTCCATTTTTTCCTCTTTCTTAATTTTTCCAGTCTTTCAAAGGTCTCGAAATCGTTGGCCGATCAGCAGTCAATTACTCCAAATTCTGTTGCGTTGAATCCGGCTCTCGAGTGAGTAATGTTTCCACATCCTCATTGCAAAATTTTTCCACATCAAAATCATTTTTTTCTTTTGACGAAACCTTATTTAAGATAAAGTTATACCTATGAGCAATCACAAATCCACAGCTTAAGCAACCTCTAAACCAGTGATTCTGAACTTTTCTTGTTCCACGGACGCCTTTTGAAGTATGTATGCCGTATGTCAAAAATTTTGCGTGGTTTTGAAAATGTATCTTTATGGGCCCCTAAGGATTCATAGACCCTAAGTTAACAACCTCTATTCTAAACAAATTGCATAATTTATTATTTTTTTATGTTTTAAGGAAAACTGATTGATTCTCATAGTCATTCTTTATCTTCAGGCAATCGATTGTTACAATCATCTTCTCTAATTTTCTTTGAAATAATCTGGTGCAACATTAACTAGTGACCAATAATTATTAATTGGATCTATTAGTTTCTACTAGTCGCTAATTCTGTTAGCAGAATTTCGTCTGTTTGATATTCCTATAGAGTCGGCACGGCACGTAAGCGACGAAACAATAATAAAAATCAAAACTATGCGTATAAAATGGTCATATAAATTTCGATGAGATCGTTCTTTTTTTCACTTATGACCTAAATTAGTTAAATTGTCACACTTTCTGTTATCAAAATTCAAAAAATGTATAAAGCCTATAAATAGGAACGTTTGAACTTTATTTCTAGTTATTTTAGTTCTTGATTGCAATTGATTAATATACGTTGTGGAAGGTTATTTTTTATTTTTATTTTTCTAATTAGTTAAATGTGTATGTAGTAGCAAACAATGATGAACAGACAATTGCAGATAATTTTCAGTGTTTTGTTGATAGTTTTAATTAAACATAGCTATGAAAGTAAATTATTAGCAAAGTAAGTACATATTATTAACATTATATAAATATCAATATCAAATTGTTTATTTTAATTAGAAGTATCGATGAACCTAGTAGTACTGGTGGCTTTTGGCAAGCAAAAACACAATGGAAGGCTCATTGGGTGAAACACTGGGAGATTCGAAAAGTATATTCAGCTTCCTTTATAACCAAATAAGTATATTTTCTATTATGTCTAAATAGGTATGGGTACCTATTTGGAAAAAAGTTTGGGGGCCTGTAGAAGTCAAAGAATGGGTACCACTTCCAAAACAACATCCAACTTGGACTCCTCATCACTAATACTCGTCCTTATAAACTGTCTAGTCATGATCAAGGACACAGCATTCGATTATGTAATTATGCAATTATTTATTTTAATAAATAAGTTGAAATAAAATACTCTAAAATGAATTTGTTAAAAATAAAAATAGTAGCTTTTAAGATCTTTTCTAGTAGTTCATTTTTTATAATCTTCATTATACTTAAGGGAGTTGTTTTCCTTTTATTTTTTCCGTTGGTTTACATATAAGAATATTAAGTCAAGATTTTAGCAAAAAAATCATACGTCGGAAAGAAACGAAAAATCCCCAGGTCTAACTGGAATAAGGAATCAAGGAAATTAAAACCCAAAAATTTACCTTATCCAAAATATCCAGCTATTAATGAATTATCCCTGAGTAGATAAGATCAAAACACTGCATATTTTTCCTCATTCAATCGGCTTTTGCAATTCAAAGACGAAATAGAAAATTTCACCCCTAATAGAAACCCAAATAGATCCAGTTAAAACTAAGATAAATATTATAAAACGTCGCAAAAATTACGTGAAATAATTGAGACTTTGAAACGGCTCAACTTGGACACCTACGACAAAGAAATAGGGGAAGGATTCAATTCTCTTTTGAGATGTAGTAACGGCAGTGTCAGTCCGAGGGGAAGACACAGGGGGCGTCGAACCATTTAGGTATAAAGAGTATAGACAGCGGAAAGGGCGCATAGAACTCTTTTTTGTCGTGGGCTCAATTCAGCCTCGGTCTGCCTCTGGTAACGGATATGAACAAACCGTTTAGATTCTGCAAGTCTGTGCCTGATGGTGATGTCATCTGGTACCCTTGGCCCATTTCGCCTGTGAGGCAGTGATTAGTTTTTCTACCTGAAGGACAAACTCCATCAAACAAGGTCGTGCATTGACCTATAGCTCATACAAGGTCGAAATTATATTTTTTGTCATACTGTATTTTTCAAGAGAGTGGGGGCTGTAATTTTGTGTCATGTTCCAATGGCATCTGAGACATGAAGCGAATAATTGAAGCAATTATCTCTCAACATAATTTACAATTTAGTTTAGAGAAATTCATTTATTGTTGTTCTTTCGATAACGTGCTTACGAGCAATTTTTGGAAAGTAAAAGTTGTTAACTGTTTAAGATAACTCTTGATTTTATGGAAAATGGCCACATAAAGAATAAGAGAAAGTTGTTTATAACGGATGTGTGGTAATGAAATATCTCCAAATCATGTGGAATACATAATTTTTGCCTACTCAAAATTAATTGTTGATTTTCTCTTGGTTTTGCACTCATTAAAAAATCTAAAAACGTAATAAAGATTTATTTTGAACAACATTTGACGTATAAATATTAAAAATACAACAATAATTAAACTACTAATTAGCAAAAGCTAATTATATTAAATTAACAAGTCAGTCATTAGTGTGAGTATGAAACAAATTAAAATCATTAATTTAATGTACGTATGTACATAATGAACTTATCATCTATTTCTAAGACAACAATTATTGACTCTTTTGTCTCTCATTTATCTTTGAATTTTGTGTATTCTTCTGTAAATTGTTCTGATTAATTATACCTGTTTTACTATAATTGCTATTCACTTGAACATCACTTCTGTCCCATCCGTGCGGATGATGGTCGTGATGATCAGGCGTTGGGAACCATTCTTGTATAATAACAGGTCGCCAAATCATTTTCCATCCAGGCACCCATATCTGTTTGTAATCAGGCACCCAGATTTGTTTCCATGCTTCTTTCCATTCCAATTTCTTATCTTCAACCCATATCTGTTTCTTTTCGGTACGCCATATTTGTTTCCATGCCTCTTTCCAAACTAATTTCTTATCCTCAACCCAAATTTGTTTCTTTTCTGTACGCCAGATTTGTTTCCATGCTTCCTTCCATACTAATTTCTTATCTTCAACCCAGATTTGTTTCTTTTCGGTACGCCATACCTGTTTCCATGCTTCTTTCCATTCTAATTTCTTATCAGGTACCCAAATTTGCTTCTTAGCCGGTTTCCAATATTTCTTCCAAATCGGCTTCCAAATTAATTTCTTCTTCCAAATATCGTGTGCTGTGTATTCATTACCATGGTGATCTTTACCTAAGTAATGTTCACCAGGTACGCCTTCTTTTACCCATACTGGTTCCCACAGTTTTTTCCATGCAGGTACTTGAATTTCTTTCCATGCTGGCACTTGGATTTCCTTCCATACTGGCTTCCAAATTTTCTTCCAATCTGGTACTTGTACCTCCTTCCATGCTGGTACCTGTATAGGCTTCCAGACTGGCTTCCAAATTTTCTTCCAATCGGGCACTTGAATCTCTTTCCATGCTGGCACTTTGATCGGTTTCCATACCGGTTTCCAGATCTTTTTCCAATCAGGTACTTGAATCTCCTTCCATGCTGGTTTCTTAACGGGCACCCAAATCGGTTTCCAAATCTTCTTCCATGATGGTTTCCAGATCTTTTTCTGTGCTGGTTTCCAGATTTTCTTCCAGCCTTTCTTCCAGATCAATTTCTTTTTCCAATATCCAGGATCGTGATGTTCGTGGTGTTCATGATGGTCATGGTGGTCGTCATGATGGTCATCATGATACACATGGATGTCACCATGATGGTCATGATGGATATCAGGCAGAGGCTGATCGGGTACGTAGTTATTATTTTCTATTGGTTGAGGCAGATCATATCCTACTCGTTTTTGTGCAGCTCTAAATAAAATAAACGAATTAATTCCTATAAATAATTGATAATTAATAGGATCTTACAATTTGTTCTCAACAGCTTGTTGGTCTGTTGGCTTATCAATTGGTTCAATAGCTTTATTAAAGACTAACGATATCTGTAATGCTATGTAGAAGCAAATCTGTAATAATAATGCAAAACACAATTAAAATCAAATTAATTACAGAATGAAAATTTGTATTTAATTGATTAAACACATGCATGAGGACACTCGGTATTCATTAAACACGATAGGAGGTGTTAAGAACTTTCTCTGAATATCAAATTGGGACATTATTGTGTTTTAGAAAACATTATATTTATAAGAAAATACGAGACGTAAACATAAACAAAGCCTCATTTCGTCAAAAAAATTGATAATTGATCACTTTTATATCACTAAAATAGAAAACAACACATAAACACTAACCACAAGGCTCTGGTGGACCCTCATGGTCTGGGAGCCACAGAGAATCAGACTATTTCGTTTCAATTCTTCACCGAAGAAAACCTATCAACTTATAAATGATTTGTCTGCGAGACTTCCATTATATAGATTCACCTTCTTCGAGTAGGGCGTTTCACTTTCCCTGCTTCTACGTCGATTAGTATAGTGGTAAATGGTAAACACTTCACGATGATACCATTGCACAAGGTGGAGGTTATAAGGAAAACCCGAATGACACAAACATCCTCATAATTAGAAAAAAAAATCGCGAAAGTGAAAATTTTTATATCATACAAGGAATCAATTTTATCAACAAATATTTGAACAGAATTTTTTTTTAATATTTATATTTGTTGAAGTCATTTAGAGAAATTGGTTGTACCTTTAACCGTTTCTATTGTTTATTTTTTAAAAATTTTGTGCAAGGAAATGCATAGAAATGACAGAAAACAATAGTTACAGTGATGCATTTTAGGTATGCACATATTGTTTTAAATAATTTCATTAGAATTGTGCAATCGGAAAGACAATAACAAGACTTCCATATTCAGATGTCAAACACTTTCACACACGTTCTTCTTTAAATCCTAATGATAGCGGATGTTGGTTAATATTCGATTTCGAAGGTCAATGTCTCTTTTCGGCAACGTTGGAGTCGTGATGAAACGCAAGCTACAGTTGAACTTGTCTACGGTAGAGTCACTTTCGAATACAGATAAACCCGATAGATTATAAACCAATCAACAACCAAACTAAAGATTAAATTCAGACGCCTAAAGGTGCTTTCTGTACAACACAAATTCTTTTTTAATTAACAAAATTATCAACTATAGAAGTTTTAAATTGTAGTGCAACGTTTCTCAGTCTCTCTCAGATTTTATCTGTTGTATCAGGAGCCAATCAATCAATCATATCTTGGGATTTAACGTGCAGCACCTGTCTTTCAGCTTTATCCACACGGCCCATGAAGTTCAAGGCCGACTACCGATTCTCTTTGTAGCTGCAAACTCCTCCAGCACTTCGATCGAGCGGAGGCTTATCAAGTACTAAGGCTACAGGATACCTACCTGTAGGACAGTGTTCCCGAATATCCTATTAAATGCGTTATGTTTTTGTGGGAGGGGCCCTATGTAAGAGCCGCACACTGAGGCCTTCTGGCCCATTGTCTGCACCTCCAATTACCGGAGCCTTACCACAGCTGTTCCAATCGTCTAATGAAGCTCAGTAGTCTGCCGTGTTCGGCTTTCCGAATGTCTTCTGGTTCCAAAAATCGTCGTCCTAAGTGCTGTTCTCTGAGGCCAGCCAATGCTTGACACTTGCAGAGTATGTATGTGGTGAGGAGTTTCCTCCTCTTCTAAGCATCTCGTCATCAATGATGTCAAGCGTGTGTAGGTGTTGATCCATTGGACAGTGTACAGTGAGCAGTCCCACAATTGTTCTGAGATCTTTTCTACCCAGTCTCAGCAAATCTTTACTGTGCCTAGTGTCAGGCCCTTCGATGAAGATCCTAGATTGACGCAGTCCTTTTTGTTCTCTCCATTCCTTCAAGTGGAATGAAGAGGTTCATTTCTCCAGAGCCAGTTTCTGACGTTTTTTTGGGGATGGGGAGTGCCGGCTCCGGCTCACAGAAGCCCATGTCTGAACCCCTCTGGGCCAAAGCGTTACTATTAGCTACGTACCTGAAGACCAGGTTAAAACCTGACCCGTTCACATGGGTTGGGCTCCTGGGAGAAATATTTGAAACTCGGTTAACGTCAAGGACGACGCTACTCTTCAGGCAAAACTCCTGATCCCAAGCCGATGGCAGCTGTATGGATTAAGAAGAAAGAGAGGTGCTGCACATTAAAACTTTAGCAATTCATTATGTTTCAATTGTTGATAGATTGCTTCTTTAGAAGCGCTGTTGTAGTAAAATTTACGATTGCCTTTCTCAATAATTCAAAATTTTGTTCGGAGATTTAAAATAAACAAATACCAATAGTAATAGCTCCCAATTAAACCGGATGAAATTGCGACTATTGTTGACTTTCAATTATCTTTGATTTCTTTCATAGATAAGATACAATCATAAAAATGATAGAACAAAAGTTATTCTACTAATTAGTCTTTTTCACAAGGTGCTTTTTTTCAATTCGTAGAATTATAGAAAAATTACAGTTCCAATTAAGAACAATCAGGGATTTGCGTGCAATCCAACAAATAACCGATAACTTATTATGGGGCCGATTGTTAAATAAATTTATCGATTATTAGTAGTCGATTGGCAAAGTCGATTACATTATCGTTCAATCTATAGAGGCGTTTGAAAGTGCTGATACGTGTTTGTGAAATTAATTGATGATTATCAATCAATTAGCAAATATATGTTTAATTATAATTAGCATTATGCTGTTTATGTATCAGAAATAGACATGTAAACTTATTCTACTTTAATTAGATATAGTTTTACAATAATACGAACGGTCTCGATTTTTGATCATTAAACCACCACATCGTGCCCAGTTCGAAAGTTTTTTCTTTATTTCTTATGCGTTTATTGTTCGACTCACAATCAGATGAGAACGTTCACATATCCAGCCCAACGAAATTATGGCTTTAGATTACAAAATTGAGATCTGTTTTTCACCAAAAAAAAGACTTTCTGTGATAAAGAGTAGACTAAAATTTCGTTAAATATGTATTTCTAATCTTCTACTAAGGGAAATAATTAGGATTTGCTCCAGCTTTAACCGTTTACGAAGTACTTGAAATTCTAATTTTGCCGAAAATTTCGGATCTCAAGAAATCTGCAGACCTTGTGAATATTTTACAGAATTTGGTAATTGAAAAAAAGAATGGGAATTCTTGACAACAAACAAACATTTGTTTATCAATTTGTAGATAAATCTCGGAACATTTTGTTCAAGAATATCGGTTGTAATTTTGGTGGATGCGCCGCTCGGCCGGTATTAGAAAGCCTCCCCAAAAACTTTTATTTGATACAATTCTTTTTATCTTTGTATAATTCATAACAAATCCGAGTTCGTGATGAAATTTTGGAATTAATCTGTCTGGAAATTAAATATAAAAGTCACATACAAGATTTCTTAAATAAACCAATCAGATAAAAGTTGTGGCTATTGAGATTTTCCGGATAATAAAAGTAACACGTTTTCATCTATTTCCAATAATCACCAATATGGTTGCATCAAGTTTTTCCCTTTCATTTTTTCTTTTACATTTATTTCAGTAAGTCTTCGTCACGAATATGTTTTTATAAGTAGATGTATGAACATACTACACACAAATAACTTTCCCTAACACACCAACTCTCATTGTAATGTGATAACTTTCTTTATAGTCACTTGCTAATATTTTGAATAATTATTCAACGAAAGTTTTGGTAAATTATGAACAGAAATTAAATTATGCTTCTATCTCTTTCTACTATTACAAAATTTTGGGAGGATTATTATAAAAATTGTTAATTTGGCGCCACTTTCTACTAGAAATTAAAAATTTATTATAAAATTAAAAAATTTTTACCACTGTGTTAACAAATAAGCAACTATTTAATTAATGAAACAACAACAATAAGCTACAGATCGTAGCATTAACATTGACCTTATACGACTATTAAATCATTTAAAGACTTTTACATAATTTATTTTAATATTGTTTGCGTATATTCATATTAGATTATATTAAATATTTAAAGAATCATTGAACTATACGATAATGTACATGAAGCGTTAAATATTTATGGATATTTTGGTTTCATGACAGCTGACTGCATGTTTACAAATTCAACACTAATAAATAGTTGAGCAAAATAACAACTATCACTGAATGACTTTCACCAATGACAATGATCTTGATTTCGAAGAATTTATATCGCTAAAATTATTGATACATATTTTATGTGTTAATAGGTGTTTAATAGAGAAATTTTGGGTTTCGATAGTAATTAATAGAGTCCACTTAAAAAACTAGTTTATTTGCTTAGTGGTATGCAGTATTCTAGGATTTTGATATAGAAGCTTTCTATTTCTAATCAAACTGTCTTAATTTCTATTTTAGAATTTTCTAGTATGAAATATTGTTTATTTACTGTCTATACAATTAAGTCATAAGAGTGCTAGACGTTGATTAAATACTGATTTCTTTTCCTATTAAGGCAGGTGTTTTGAATTCTTCAACGGGACGTTGTTTTGTTATTATGAAAATATTGTTTTTGTAATTTTAAAAGGGTCCACTTTCAGGTCAATCATCTTCAAACAAAGTATTGTTTATTTTCGTTCATTGTTAGTACAATTAAGTAAAATAATATAAAGAATGACTTTCTCAAGTAGAATTGAGAAGATTTGCGATAAAAATGTCTTTTTTCATCGACTTAAAAGCGTATTAATGAACAATTTATCTACTATTAATGATGTAAAGAAATCTTCTGTGTCGGTTGGTCTTGCTCTGTATGCAGTATGCACTCTCGAACGCGACCTTTAAGCCTCAACTCAAGTGGTCGACGATCTACTGTTGAGCTGTGCATTGATGATTTTCAATTTTTTTTCACAGAGGATTTACCCTTTTAAGAGGAATAAATGTTAATTCTGGAAAAAGAGGTCTACGAAGAATTCATAAAATCGTAAAATTTTCTCAACAATGATCCTATCGAGCAAATTTGAAGAGGTTGTATCTGTACTTTCTTATTTAAGAAATTTTATTTTGGATGATGTAGATATTCCCTTTATAAAAAGAACTGCGGTCAATTATTAATTTTTCATTGAGTGATTCTTTTACACATTTATATCTATAAATCTACAAAGGAAAGATTTAGGATTTCTTATTTGTATACTAAAACAGAATTTCCAAGTACGAATCTGAGCGTCTAGAACAACCGATAACAATAGGTACTAGACAAACAAAGGTCGTGATTAACAAAGTTGTGAATAGAAGAAAACCTCTCAAACTACGTCGTTAGGCCTTTTCCCGTATTGAGGATGCTAATACCGAGCTCGAGCGCATACGAACCCTCTTGCCCTTAGCCTTTTCGTCTCTTTGTTTAACCAACTTTTTCCTGATCAAATTAAAGACTGTAGCTTCTTGCATAAATTACTAGTATTAATTCGAATTTGGTGTTGGATGTTTTGTTCAAAATCGGCATAATACGTGTATTTTGTAGAACGGTTCCCTCTATCTTCACAGTCTATTTAGTTTTCTTTCGAAACGTCTACGAAGTGTTTGCAGACCGTAGAATCGTTATAGTAAAAAAAACTACGAATAGCAGAAGAGTCACTGGGTAGTGTTGTTTACTAAACTTTCAGTAGCTTAATTTGGGTAACGAGATTCTTATCAAATGAGATAGACGGGTAATTAAATGTCAGTTAGGAACTTTAGTGTATTGAGTTGCATAAAATATCTTTGAAATACGACATTTTATATTACAATATCTTCAATGAATTCTGCAGTTTTAGGATAGCTAACCAACAATACTTTTGTTGAAGAAACATAGTGCCTCCACCAATTTTCTATAAACATATATTCAATCGTCAGCTGAGTTGAAACCGTGAAAGTCGAACAATGTTTTTATTGTTTTAGTTTAAAATTAGCTTGAAAAGTGTATTAGCATAAAAATTCAACAAAGAGTAGCCTAAATATCCGTTAAAAAATCTTAATCTGTATAAAAAGTAGCATATAGGTACTCACTACTGTAAGAAAACATATGAAATACTACGAATATAAGATTTTACACTGTTTGAGCACCTCTCTTATAAGAGCGACTAGCTACAGCTCCGCTCCCTCTAATCATAACACGAGAAATGAATAGTCAGTAGTGTTATAATAAACAATAACACCCTATTTGGCCCTGTTTAGGTCATTTTAATTGATACTACAATAATTAAATATATCTTGAAAAAATGTGAAGGAATGTAAATTTTAGGAGCAAAGTAAAGTTGATACACAATAATCAAATATATTATAAACATCTTTATTTAGAACTTTTACCAAAGAATAGATTTTTTTTTTAACAGTCACAACAATATAAATGCAATAAATATTTTTTGATAATAATAGACTTATAGATAAGCATTTCTTTTTATTTCAGTCGTGGAGGGTTCCTATAGCGCAAAAATATAGAACAAAAATTCTAATGATTAGTTAGTCAAATATCTCACATGTTTGTGAATTGAGATGCAAAAGTATTTTGGAAATTCCAAAACGCCATATAAGATCTCGAAAATTACTCCATAGTTATAAGGAAAACAGTTGCTTGTAATAAATATTTGAAATGAATTTGATATGAAAATGTTTTCGTTTCTTAAAAATTTTTTCATTTGCTACTCAAAAAGAAAGTAGGAAAGTAGGCAAAGTGCGATTCGCCCGGCGCCTCCACCATTTTACATAATGTGGACTTGTGGAGGGGCGTGATAAATTGTAACGTCTTTTATCTGAAATACAGTCTTTAAGACTAATTTTTCTGGAGTGTATATATAGATATAATGGCAATGTAAAAAATACTTTTGAATATCTTTGTGGTTACAAAAGTTGGAGATACGATCGATATGGCATTTGGTTATATGAGTAATAATAAAAATTCTGATGTATGATTATCCGGAAAAAACGATTAGTTTTCGAGAAAATAGGAAAAGATCGTCTTCTGGGGTGTTCGAATAGCTTTGAATATCTTTGGTGTTATCCAATGGAATTCGATGAAATTAACAAGAAACATACAGGGCAATATTTTAAGAATCTCCATGTATCCGTTTTTGAAAATCTTCACCCGTTTTCGAGAAAAAGGATCTAGGGATTTTCGTTCCACGGGTTACAAATTGTCCTAAGTTTTGGAAAACGGTAACAGTTGGAGAGACGCTCGCTACTCAAATCTACTTCAAAATCATTGGTGCTCTTCTACGTTTTCAAAAGTTTTGAAATAAGGCCTTTTTGACAGAGTAGCTCACATTTCTCACTTACTATTTTATCGCATTTTCATGAATTTTATACAAGAACATGGGATAGTGCTGTACATCTCATAGCGATTCCGTTTTCGAAATTCTTTTGTCGGGTTTTTTAGAAAATTAATTTTCAAAAATGGCATCATTTCAAAACATTTCCCCTATTGGTTAGGCAATCAACAATGACATATATTCCCACGGCTTAGGATCTGTTTAGTCGGTCAACGGGCAAGGTCGGCGTAAATGATGTTTATAAAAAAGTCACGTTCAAAGAATCAAATTAAATAAACAATTCTTTACTCTCTTTCAACATTGCATTGAATATTTTTAGTCAAGTTTATCCATTTTCTATTTTTATTTTATTTTATTTTTTACATATTATTCATCCTGCAGTATCAAAAATTACCCTTCCGTATTATTTTTATTTAGTTTTTCGAAACTTCTACAAAAAGTGAATACGAATGAATCTACATATTTCGTTTCCAAAATATATTTAAAAAAATATATACCCTCACTTACCCTACCCCTCAAAGCTATTGGCTATTCACTATAAAGAATTTGCTGAGCTTTCAAATAATATGTTTATTTGCGATATGCTTCAATCGTGTCTTGAAATATGAACCCTACATTGCATTTTCTGAAAAAAAGTCGGTAATTTCAGTCACGTGTCTTGCTGATTGCCCTGGTGAACGTATACTTGTATTCTTTGAGCGTGTGATAGTATTTTGAGTTTTCGTTTGATTTTTGTAGGGTCATTGAGTTAATTATGTCAAAGCGTTCTCTTCATTTAGAACAAAATGAACAAAAGATATATGTTAGTGAAACGACTGACTATGGGGCTTGTTTAGGATTGGAATTTAAAAATTCAATTTCATTAATTTTTTGGTAAATCCGCCCCTCTATACTCTCCATGTATTTACAGTTTTTCTGTTATTTCTTGCCATAGTTATTTTGTTCTAAAAGGAACGTGTTTTCTTTCATAATTAATTATACTATAGGAACATGTGATTTGATAAGACCGCCTGTAAAATTTATTGTTTTCTTCTCAAAAATTTTATCTACTAAAAGTTCTGTAACATTTATATTTTCATCGTACTTCATTCGAAATACTTATAAGTAAACATATTCCGGTGATATTTCCAATTCTTTTCATTATTTTTCTCAACGTTTTCGCGAAAATGATAGCACAATTAGCAGGAACACTGAAAATGGTATGCTTGGAATTTTGCACCATACAAACTCTTTCGAGGTTTTTTCATTCACCTGCAATTTTTTTGCTTGCTTAGGGAACGTTCAAATATTACGTAACGTTTTTTTTACACACATAAATATTATTTTCTTATTCGTGTTTTGCAATTTGTTTTATATGGGCATTAGCGACACCTGATCAATTAGTAAAATTCTGGAAATAGCTTTTACACATAGCAACATTCCATTGGCGATCGACACATCTCATTTTTTGTGGAATATTTTCTTGTTCGCTAAGTCTTTGATTTTGACGAAACTTTGAGTTTCTTTCTTCACATATATTTGTAAAACGAAACTATAAACATATTCTGCAACTTCAGGCGGCTGAAAACGTGGTTTGTGAAGGGTCGTATTGAAGTTGAAAGAGACTAAAGAAAAGATATGTGAAATGGACATTTATAAAACTAAAGAGCTCATTTCTTCTGTGATTTTATTTACCATGTAATAAACTATAGTGCTATTTAGATCTATATCATATATATATATATATATATTTGAAGACAAGCAATAATACAAACGAGATCAAAAAAATTACAATCAAAAAGTGCAATGATGGTAGTAATAAGAAAAGATGACTGAGGCAATTACTGTATCTAAAGTTAAATTTGTAGAGTATATTGACAATAAAGGAATCGTAGTACATTCAATATAAAATTATTGGAATAAAAATACGTCAACGTTACATTATACATATAGAAAATATCCTTCCGTTTTATTTTTTTAGTTATTCGAAACTTCTACAGAAGTTGAATAAGAATGAATTTCAAAATCTATGTAAAAAAAATATAAACATCTACAACTCAATGTTGTAATAAGAATTTACAGTATAAGATCTCTCTGCCTCCCAACCCGCTCGTCATCTCCTCATTGGCTACCACCGATCTCTATATTATAGAGATCAGTGCTGGCTACAGTTTGGTGTTTCGTTGGTTGCAAATATAATTTCTTAGTGCCGCTCGTGCGGCCATTGATTCATAGACAACTTGACTGATGTTTTACGAGCGGCTGGAGGAAGTTCCCCCTTAACCCGAAATTTTGAAAACAAAACAATTATTTTTATGGTATATTAAGTTTATTCACAGTATTCATTGCAGGTGATTGGTTTCCTAATATTGAGTAAATTTCGATAACATATATGACGTTTTGGTATTTCCAAAAGGGCTAGAAAGTTCATCGTATCAGTCAATTGAAGTATAGACATTGTAGTCTAATTTCTTTAGATACTTTTCCACTTCAATTCACAAACAAACGAGATATTTGCGATCAAAAAGTATCATTTCTATGACCAAAGTAAATACAAAAGTGTAAGTCTATTACATATATTGATTTTTCAGCTATGAAAAAAATGTTTACTGCATTTATATGTATTACTGTGATTGTTAAGAAAAAATCTATTTTTTTTTGGGTAAGTTCTAAATAAAAATGCTTAAAAAATATAATTAATCTTTGTTATTATAAACATTGGGATGATGATTTAGCATTCTGTCTAGATATTCTAAAAGGGGTCTTAGTGTTTGAAATGTTTATTATATCACCCACGGAGTATAGATATAGGAGTCCGAACGGTATAGGCTTTTTCACGATATTTATGTACATAAAAATGAACCCAGAGAATAGTACATTTTTCTGTCACTCGCGGCGCTAAGATCAGTAGCGTACTGATAGTGGTCGCGATAGTGGTGGTTATAGCGGTCGCCTGGACTTAGTAAATTTCGACTTATAAGCCAAATTACTTTATGGTTGGGGTGCACAAAGAAAATTTTCTACCGTAATTTCTATGAATAGCAATTTTGTCCGCATCTGGTATGAGTTGTAAATTATCCGTTGCTATTCATGTAAATTACGGTAGAAAATTTTCTTTGTGCACCCCAACCATATGGCTTAAAAGTCGAAATTTACTAAGTCCAGGCGATCACTATATCGTCCTTAACGAGAATAACGAGTACTCTGCCGATCGTAGCGCGCTCTGCCGGCAAAAGTTTTGTCCCTAAATTCGTGCCATAATTTTAACATTACGTTCGGACTCCTATATCTATACTCCGTGATACGACTACTCGTTATTGACTTATCGTGTTACAATTGTAGCGAGCAGATTTGCAGGTAGCCGCTCGTTTCTCTTGTTATTCTAGTTGAGACCTTAAAAGTAAGAGGGCGAAGATCGCGATTTGAGTTTTCTGTTTATTGTTATACAACTAATTATACTACATTGAATCAGGTGGATAATTTAATCCCCTGACTCCTTTTAATATTGAAAATACTACTGTAAAGCCACTAAATTGTTATTTTAATTACATTAAATTATGGTTTTCACTATACTTTGGGCCCACAAGGCTAGATGGCGGCTCTTTGTTTATTACAATTATTCTTTAAGCAGCAAAGATTATGTTAATGACAACTCATTATTCTTCATAATTAACGTCCAAGTTACTAGAAAATCTGCAATAGGTGCAAGATATCTATCTACCCGAAAGCCACCAGCACCACAGTGGCTTCTAGGGTAAAGTTTCATCCTTGTGCTGGATACGTAGGGCAGTTCGGAGTAGGGAGACACTACAGCAGGATATATTCTGGTTCTGACACTGACTGACTGATTAGAGGTGGAGATAAACTTCCCCTCGACCGAATTGCCAGAGGAAACGGCAGCTCCAAGGGAAATCGGTCTATGAATGTTAAATCTTTGACTTCATATGATGTCTGAAGTCTTTAGTTATGCCAAAAGACACAATCGCTTCATTATTTCATTCTACCAAAAAGGGCCAAACCATATCTCTTATACACTTAGCTTATGTATTTAAATATTTCAAATTTAGTTATCGGCACCAAACATGTACAAATATTTCTGACATGTTTATTTATGAATAGTTTGATAATTTCTTTTTTAAATAAATGTTAAATGAATTTAAAAACTAATTTGTTTGTCGTGGAAATTTTGTTGAAATTTTCTAAACATGATGCAATAAAAATGGATTTTCAACTTATAATTCTATACGTATTGTATCATCATGATAGAAAGTCATTGTTGGAGAAAGATGTGCCATTTGAAAGATATACACCTTGATCTTGACAATATAATGGAATACATAAAAGAGAAAGTAAACAATCAAATTTGTGGAAATATGTAATAATAAAAATGACGCTTTATGAACTACGAGTTTATATTGATGAGTAAATGTTATGTAATTTGGTGAAAGTGAATTCTTTCTTATAAAGAACCATCCTCAATTACTCTTTAATTATCAATTACTTGTCAATGAATAATAGAATTACTAGTTACGAGTAAGGAAAGACAGGATTGTATAAAATTCTTTTTATTATACAAGAAGTCAATAATACAAATATAAACAAACAACAATAATATCAAATAAGCTGGAAGGCAACACAAGAGACACACTGGCAAACCTGTTATTTACAGCATTTGTACTGAGAGGGGAAGAAAAGTAATTATTTACAGAAAAGACTAAAAAAAATACCTAACTATATGGAAATTTTTACAGTTTTCAGTCCCATCCGTGATGGTGATGAACCTTTACCCAAACTTTTTCCCAAACAGGCTTTGATACTTTCTTCCATGCGGGCACCTCAATCGACTTCCACACCGGCACCCAAATCTTTTTCCATTCATCTTTCCATATTTGCTGTTTCTCTGTCACCCATTTTTGTACCTTTTCCGTTCTCCAAATTTGAACTTTCTCCTGTTTCCAAATCAATTCTTTTTTCGGTATCCAAATTTGTTGTTTCTCTGTTCGCCAAATTTGTATTTTCTTTGGAATCCAAATTTGTTTCTTTTCTGTTCGCCAAATTTGTTTCTTTTCTGTTCTCCATATTTGTTTCTTCTCAGTACGCCAAATTTGTTTCCATTCCGGTTTCCATTCTAATTTCTTTTGAGGTATCCAATATTGTTTCTTTTCTGTACGCCAAATTTTCTTCCAAACTGGTTTCCAGATGAGTTTCTTCTTCCATATATCGTGTGCTGTGTACTCATTACCATGGTGGTCTTTACCTAAATAATGGTCACCGTGTATGCCTTCCTTCACCCATTCTGGTACCCAGATTTTCTTCCAATCGGGTACTTGGATTTCTTTCCATGCTGGTACCTGTATCTCTTTCCATACAGGTACCCAGATCTTTTTCCAATCAGGCACTTGGATCTCCTTCCAGTCCGGTACTTGAATTTCCTTCCAATCTGGAACTTGTATCTCTTTCCAGGCTGGAACTTGAATTTCTTTCCAATCGGGCACCTGGATTTCCTTCCAAGCGGGCACTTTGGTTTCCTTCCATATTGGCTTAGAGACCACCTTCCAATCGGGCACTTGAATCTCTTTCCATATTGGTACTTGGATCTCTTTCCAAATTGGTATTTGGATCTTCTTCCAGTCTGGCTTCCAAATTAATTTCTTTTCAGTTTTCCAAACTTTCACCCATTCGGTTTTCCATGTTAATTTGGTACTCCAGTATCCTTCTGGTTCATGATGAGAACGTTTGGATCGGGACAGTTGTGTAGGACTACTGTTGGACGGTGTCACAATTATGCACCCAAGGATAACCTTAAATCAAAAGACATAAAGATTTAGACTCTTTTAAACCAAATTTAATTAAAATTATTGGGTGCAAATCACAACACTTTGATCAAAATCACTGTTAAATTGTGATCGTATTAAAGATTAACCAAAATAATAATAAGGATAAACACTAACCAGAAGTGCCAAACACTTCATTGCGTAAGTTTCGTTTTGTTTTCCCCGAAGTGTCGGGTGAAATAATAGCGGTAAACGCTGCTGATTTACTGAATTCGATATGAAGATTTTCAGTTTTATATAGCAAGCAATCTTTTACATTACTTTCCCCCAGAAAATTTGATTGTGTGTGTGTCTATGTGTATGATACTGACTATGGGAAAGAGTGTCTGTGTAAGGGGGGCGACTTTCATCAACGACCTGTCGACTAAATTGCTGGCTTGGTGTTTGGTGGGATCCGTTATCTTACATGGACACAACTTCCTGTTATTGAAGCTTTTATTTTGTTTTACACAATTATTAATAAGCTATCGAACAAGATTTACTTCCGATTTCCAACAATTTATTGGGTTAACTATTATATAATTCTATTAGATGCAACTATCGTTATTGTTATGACTGGTGATTAGTAGAGCGTTACATTACATCGATGACTAATTGATTAAATTTAACGATTTTGCTGAATCATTAGAACAATGAGGAAATTTTAGAAAACTCTATTGGTCTCTAGACAAGATTACAAGAAATCAACAAACTTATACAATCAGCTATTGTTACTTACGGATTCTCACACGTAATATTTTCATCCTAATTCAAATTTCTAGTAGCTTTTGACCGCATTTTTGAATTTTGCAGATCTTACGTGTCAATCAAATGAAGATTTGAGTCGATTCGAATTACTGTGAATTAAAATGAATTAATTTCTCCGAAACTAATAACTAATCATTATTATGTAAGCAGTTACAAACAAACAACTGAATGCTTTCTTTTCCATTATTGCAATAATCACATTTGGAAATTAGCTTCAAGATGCATATTCAGTTATATAGAGAAATAAGGTGAAGTTCAATTCTCTTCCGCTAATAACTCGTTTAAGTCTGTTATAATTATTGATTACATAAACCTAGTAAACACTCTCTTTTTTTGATACGATAATTACTAGAAAAAGTGATTGGCTAGACTTTTAAATTGGAGATTAATCGCCTATAATCCAAGCGCTATTCAATCATAGGCGACATCGGCGGCCGAAATTGATATAATTCGGTAGCTCAACACAAAAAGTTAATTCACAAGCGCTTCATAATGGATTTTACTTGTACAAAACGACCATCTGAACGTTCCATTTTTATATAATTTAATTATCGCCAATTCAATCGCATTATCACTAGTTTGTGATAGTTTTTATTGCATCATTAAGGTGGCATTAATTTTTGAGAAAATCCAGCACGAATGAAAGTCAGCCGTATTGTAACTATAATCAACATGGTACCTGCATGATTAAAATCATATCATTTTTATTTTATAACGTTTCTATTAAAAATACATAAATTTTGTATTTTTTTGATAGGTTTCCTGCTTGATTTTCCGCTCTATAACTTCAACAGTTTTTGGGTAGTTTAGGTAATGATCTGGATTATGAGTTTTTAATTTATTTAATTACATTCTACAAATTAGTACTAGGTTTTATTTAGTTTTTTTAACAGTATTTACGAATGCTTTGTATCGGTAAATATTTTAGTTTCTCTATTACGAAATTGGGTAATCACGGCTTCATAAATCGTATCATTCCAATAAGTACCTTTGAAAAAAATTGGTATATGTACGTAAGTAATTAAGGCTGCACAAAATTTTGATATCCGAGGAGGAAATTATGCTGTGCTGTCATTAAGTTTAATCAAGGGAAAGTTGAAGATATAATATAAATACGCAATGATTGGAAGAGGCCGGAAGAAGATCTATTAAAAATTATTGTGCCATTGTATCATTTCTATGCAGTGTTATGATGATATTTAAGACCAAATCGTGATGTTTTGATTATTGCTTTTATTGATTATGCAAAACATATGTATATTCAACATGTTAATCGGTATTCTTTGAGCTAGTGTTTATTCATTGATTATTAATAGATTTCAATTTTAATTCTGAGTTTTATTTATATGCAAGATGTTCAGTTGTCGACCCGGTTTTTGGTAATATCGAAATGAAAAGGCACGTGGAAGGATGCAGTCATTCGTCATTTGCTGGACTCATTGACTTGACTTCGAAATCCATCAATTTAACGGCAATGTCTCAGTATATTCTTTATGTGGGTCTTGGGTTCCCACGGGCCAAATGCGAGTCGCGACGTCGATTTTTCTTCAATATTAACTAAGTAAACAGTAAAATAAATAATGAAATATTACGAAAACTGCGAATATTAGATTGGTCCTACCAAGAAAAACTTTGTGAATCCTTGATGTATACGGACTGTTTCAGCCCAAACGTCCACCTTTCATAGCTTCTAGAATTTATCAAAATATTAGGTCACCAAAGGTCCTTAGGTCCCTGGATGCTTAGGTGACCTAGCCGGAGCTACGAGGAATATTAAATTCGACTCCAATGTTGTAGCGAAAATTTTTTAACATGATTATTCAGAGAAAATCGGGAAAACCTTTGTATTTTTTTCAAGAGAGTTCGAATATATCGGTTACTATCCAACCGATTTGAATAAAATTAATATGAACAATAGAAGAAATTCATTTTAGAAAACGCTTTTCCAGAAAATCGGAAAAGATCACCATTGGGGGCAGTTAAATAATTTTTTAGAGAAATTCTATGTAGCAGACGTTTCACTACTAATATTTTAATCAAATATCAAATCGGGGCTTCAACTATCCTTTTTTTTCATAATTTTACGAAATTGTAGCCGTCATGGGTGCAAGTGTGTTCAGTTTTCTAGGAAGCGAATGAAGACTTTCAAAAACGGATAAGCCCAATTATTTAAAATATTGTCTTCTATTGCTAGAATCAATTTCATACAAGTCTATTGGATAGCACCAGAGATATTCAAATCTTCACCTCAAAAATTCAGTTTTCAATTTTTCCGAATAATTATATATCAGGATTTTCGAAAAATATTACAATCGAGTCCTATATCGATTGTAGTATCAACTTATGTTGAAGTCTAAGCGGTATTGATAGTTGAGACTAGATTAATGGGATTCTGGATATCCCTTAGATTAGACATTGTATATTTTCTTGACATTTCTATTTTGTGATTCCATACCTAATGGAACATCTTGACTGTCTATAAGCTTTAGAAAAAGCGACCTGTAGGGAAAAGTGTTGCACCCCGAATCGGAACATTTTTTTCACTTGTGGGTCAAAGTTTCTATCAAAGTCCACATGTTAGTAAAACTCTATATAAGATGATAGTTGGCAGTTTTCTTAAATTCTGTCAGAATCCATAATTACCGAGTACTGACAGATTTTGTATTTTATATCAAAGTAATTATAATCTGCTACTATCCAGTGAAATACAGCCCTTTGACTTATGAATCCTTTCTTTACTTTTGTTTCATCATACAACCAAACTTAACAAGAGTAAGAAAACTGTACTGGAGCACAAGCTTGAACATCAGGTCATAATTTTATCTTGTACTTTGCATCGGTTCAAGGTAAGATTGAGTTCCTCTTACTATTTTTACAATTATTTGAATTCTCTAGCTGATACATGTTTTAAGCTATGAAGGGAGTCGGGCATCAAAAGACCTTGTGTTATTGTAGTTCGTCTATGCACCAAGAAAATGGAAAAGTTGTGAGATTTCGATTAGAGAAGCTGCAACACTTGTATGTCCAGACTACACTAATTCGGCTTCTAAAATCATACAAAGAAGCACAACATAGCCTGTTCCTGGTATAGGACTAGCTTGAGACTTGGGTCACTGTGCATAGGTTTAAATTTTTACTTCTAGATGCTTACAATAAAGCATACTTCGAATTCTAATGCACTCAAAATCGAAAGGCACGCGTTATGCGATCATATCCTCAATTTCTCAGAATTTTCCAGCAAAAGAAAGTTTCCGCAAAAAATGGAAAATCTGACCCAATGTACAACATCTTCCCCTATAAGTTGCGGCTTTGTGTGCTTTGAACTGAAGCATGTGCCCCACATTTAGGTCTGCTAATTGTTCCTGATAATAGCCGCCAGATGAGAAACAATAGTGAGTACCAATACAGTACCTACAAGCATCTTCAAATGTCGATGCTACAATTTGTTGAACAAAAAAAGAAAATAATTAACAAAACGGGCTTTTTCAGAATGTTATAAGATCCCTGCTATTTTCCACAGCGCTTTTTTAATTTATGCGCAGATCCCCGATCGACTGCCCAATTGACACAAAAGGCGGCCTCTCAAGAAGATTCTAAGAAAACCAATAGTTTCTGTATCAAGAAAAGCACAACAAAACATTATTCGAAATTCTAAGGTTCTCCCGATGATGATTTATTGATAACCATCGACTCTCTGTAATTAAATCGACCGTGTTTCTTACATATATTTAGATTATTTGCTATTAGAAGAAATTAATGAAAAATGAAAAAAACGCACCACTGTTCAAAACCAATAGCTAATAAATTCAATGTAAACATAACACTTGAATTACTGCACATTATCAACCTTCAATTACACTATGTCAGGTATAAATTTTAATTGATAAATTAAGATAATTCTAACAAATGGAAAATTGACGGAACAAGATTGAGCAATACATATTAATGTTAGTACCGTATTCTATGCCATATTCAGTGAAAGTCCATAAAATATGTTTTTTCAATTAAACAACATACATAATACATAGAAATGTAATGTAATTTGATTTATGTCTCCTGTAAATTTACATTCTAATCACAGAAAAAAGAATAATTGTTTTCACAGTTGACTTGTCCAGATTCGTTTTCAGATCATCCTCCGACTTTTCTCTTGCCCAATTTACATATTATTCATTCACAATATAAAATCTTGACAATTTATATACATTGTCTTATTGTTGAATATTACCACGCTTCCATTTCATATTAATGAAAACTTTCGCTTTGTATGTTTTTAATCTGTTGAGAAGAGATCCGCAATCAATTAAGACTTTTATTGTTACAATTTTGTGGTTTTAGAAATTTGTTATTAATAAATTTATATCGTATTGTGGAATAGGTACTTAGTTTTAACAAAAGTCGGCGTCATAAATAACTTTTATAGGCGACAGTGAAATGGTTATCGTTGCAAGTAGAATGATAAGAATCTAACATTCGAATTTCCTATACAATTTGAATTTCTTCTTTATTCATTAGGCAGTTGTAGTGATGCAGGTGAGACGAGAATCTCTCGTATTGTGTTTCGTATCATCTCGTCCAGATGAGACGAGAGATTAAAAATTGAGTTCATTAAAAACTGGTATATTTAAAGTCAAACAAATTTGCACTATAGTCGTAACACAAATATTACTGGTATTTGAAGAATAAAACGAGATTAGAGGCAAGACGAAAGAGGCATGTTTCTCGTTTTGTCTAGACGAATAGTCTGTCGCCACGGCTGTACTCGAATTATAATGAATAATCATCAGTGGCAGGGCCGGCGTGACTTTTTGCGGGGCCCGCTTCAAACATTTTGCGAGGCCTGAATACACATTCAAATCTTGCACCTAAATTATTTAACGAGCAACTATTTATTTGCAAGTATTGTTACATATTATATATTTTTGGTTTTTGGGTAATTTTGGTAGAGCGCAGGATCTCCATAAACGCGTGGCCAGGTTCCGACGAACGCGCTGAACCTGCCTCTCTCAATAGTTACTACACTCTCGTGAGCAATTCACAACTTCCCGTACTAGTTGCACAATGTACTACTGTTTACTTAACAAATTGCGCCGCCCCAGGCCCGCCCCTCAGAGGCCTAAGCCTAAATCTACCACTGATAACCATTGATCTGTACCACAACTCTGCTGTAACAATATTGATGAAGCAAAAAATCTGTGATAAGTCCTAAAAATGATTCTTCCTCTCAATGTTATGCATTTTCCAAATTTACTATCGTCAAACCGTCTTCAATATGATTGAAAAAATGACATGACTAAAAGTAAACGCTATAGTTTCATGCCTACAGCGATTTCTCTCCGGTTGTCTTCTAATTGTTTGTTAATGTTGTTGTTGTAGTTGATTTTTTGTTTTTACGGATAATTATACGTACAATTACGCTACTGTCAAAATTTCACTAAATTTCCAATTAAAATCAATACAGCATGATTGTTGGAACAATAACAATACTTACATGATGACAATAAAGAAAATTAAAGGGAAATTGTAGTAAATGAGCGATCACGTTTTCAAGTGAAAGGATAAAGATCGTTAGAAAAATCAAACACAAGTTAGAAAACTGCTTCTATATATCTTCGTAAATATAAGACACACATGTATACGTACTTGAATTTCCTGATTTGTTGTCCGATTGGTGTGTTACGATACAAGAAAAAAACTAACATTTCCTTCCGCTACAGATTATCGATACGATCGAGACACCACACCTTAATTTGATGGTTGTTAAAAAATTGATCAATTATTTCGGCTGCCTGGCCATATTTATTTCCGTATACGTTCAACGTATGCGTAATTGTAACAGTTAAGTTTTTGGGATGGAAAAAGTTGCGCCTCTGGGTCCGGAACAGTTGCTTGCCGAACATAGAAAGTCGATACAATAAGTGATCGTTATTAAATTGATGTATAGATTAACTTGTTGAATATTAATTAGAATTTCTGGTTTTTTGGCTACAATATTTGAGGCGTTTGTCGATTGAAATGCGTTGAATAAAGTACATACTTGTTGAAAAAACACTTTCACACTTTCGTAGGTTTATTATTAACAAAAATTTCGACAATATAATCCTTTATTTTGCAGCAAATAGGCGTATAATGGGAAACAATTTAATGGCGTTTACGACGCAAGATGCGAATATTACTTGTATACATATAGGAAATACGAAGCGAACAAAAGGACTATCATATGGCATATAGTTAATAAGTAAGTGAAAAAATTGTACTCTCTCCAAGGATGATGAGTCTAAACAATGGAAATGTCGATGGAATTAACTCTTACATTGATAGTGAAAATATGACATTCAAATATGACCGTGATATTGAAAGGTGCGTTACAAAATCTACTCAGATTAATTAATAATTTAAGAGACCGTCGAAAGAACACTGATCTTTGATATTTCGATCAGATTCGGGTCTTGGAATTGATAGACATTAGTTTTATTAAAGTTTCAACTGAAATGCCAGCTAATTTTCTTGTGGAAATAGCCTTTGTTATGGAAATGAATTTGTAGTGACAGACAATAAGCGGAAACTACAAGCACGAAGCTGTCTAGGAATAAAGTTGGAACAACAACATGAGATTCTTTTTGTAGATCTGCTCTAACATCCATTATGTTGCTGGTTAAAATGCGATACCACGTGAGTAACGTTTCTAATATTGTTTAGCGCCGGTTTTCTCTATTTGATCATGATTCTCATCATATTCAAGTTAGTTAACACGTGCTCCAGTTTATTATGTCAGTTCTATGACTGGCATATTTAATTAAAACGTCATTGCTATTTCTATGCGTCTATTTTTCATCTATCGTTGTCGAATACATCCAGTGGCGTAGCGAACATAACTAGCGCTCGGAGTAGGACACTTCATTGGCGCCCCCTTCCACTCAATCAAAAACATATATACGTCGTCCAAAAAATTAAGTATAAAATTTCAAAGACAAGAAAAGCAGTTAAACATACGCAAACGATAAATAGACCCTCTTTAAGACCCCAAAAATTGAATTCTTTATCCTATTAACCAGAAAATTGATTTGAAAAGGATTTTACAATCTACCAAAGAAATATAAAATAATCGAACTTCAGGGTTAAGTTGAAAAGTACCAGCAAAATATGTAAACAAATGCGTAGGGGGATTTTATTCAAACAGGAATGCACTATATAATGTTCGTTCATTCAGGTAACATGTAAAGTTAGGGACTTTTCACACATAGTTGCCTATACCTATCCTCTGCAATTGAAATTGTATACTATTTGGACAGAGTATAGTATAGCATTATAAAATGTAGTAATTACCTTAAAATATGTAGAATATGTAACGAATAGCCCACACCTAGTTCCGTTTGTACAAAAAACTATATTTTCCGCAGCAATCAGGAGCACAATCTGAAGTTAGACTTTTTCAAAATGATTTTTTCAGAGCTTGTTCAAAATTTGGTGCACTCTGAGAGTGGCGCCCGGGGCATGATAGACCCCTTGCCCACCTTCGCCGCACCACTCAATACATCGAAGGATTCTGGTAATGATTAAAGTAAATATAGAGATAATGAGTTAAACAATCCATAAATGAATCTGCTAATGGTTAGTCAATGTTCTAGTTTACAGCTATTTGCTATTTACCTTGATCGTGTATCCTTGAGTGAAAGTCATACTATATACCTATTTTGTTTTTATATTTTATCGTTATTCATGTATTATTATATTAAATAATATCTTTTTTGCATCGTTAATTTGAAATTTTTGTAGGTGGATCATTTCTCCTCCATAATAATTTATGCATCTAGTTTTTTAGCACATAAGCAAAAACTACCGAGTAGTTATCCAATTAGTGGATTCTATTAATGAAAGTGATATGTAAAGTGCCTGCACGTGTTTGACCAGTAGATCTAATTATTTAATTAAAAGGAAAAGAAAGTAGGAGACGCCTATTTCAACAATACACTCGATTTTAATTATTTTGATTATATTATAGCTAATCGTAAAGACCGTAAAATTTGTCCTAATTTTAAATGTTGATTTAAGCTGAGACGATTGTAGATTAAATATTGATAAATTCAAAAGTATTCAATAACGGTTTCAAAACTAATTACAGTAAAGCTTCGTTTTAACGTTATTCTAGGGTGCTAGGAAAAAGAGCGGTAGAACCGGCTAAAAATAGTTTATTTTGAAGCACCTTTACATATACTTGTATTTAAACTGCAAATATTTTACTTCTTTTAAATAAAGTAAAAGTTAGTAAAATATAAAATTTTTACTTTGCAAAAAACAAACTTTTAAAAAAAGAACATCAATTTATGTTTGTTTATAGTAACAGATGGTATGCATATGCACATTAAAACCTCTGCCAATTGGGCGTTATTGCATTATTGCGAATAAAAGTACTATAGAAAGTTAGTCGCTGGGTCCTCGGCCAAGGAATAACAACATCATAGATGCGAAATCGCAATAAATGGGAGCGCTATAATGAAGTTTCATTGTAGTAATGATCTTCAGAAAAATGAAAATTTGGTAATTTCTTTAAATCGAAAGTAAAGCAGACTAGTAAAAGTGATTTTAATAAAAATACGTTCAGATGTAAACAAGACTTTCCAAAAAAGGAACAAGTTCACCCATTAGATGGGTATGGCAAAAATCCAGTATTTTCAGATAATTAGTTCAGTTTCTATTAAAGCTCGTAATTAATACAACAACATTTCATATTGTATAAATTATCAGTAATAGATTTTCGAGTTTGTAGAAATGTTTTTACTGCTACCAGTATTGCTAACGGGTAATGAGTTATTGCAACATAAAAAAAGTGCAATAAAAACAACTAATAGAGCAAATTAATGTTTTTATAATTGATTGATTAAATTCATTTTACAATTTTTGAAATTAACACAATTGCTGTTAATTGAATAATGAATCAAATTTCTTACTACAACACTATGTATCAAGAGTTAAATTATTATTTTTAACAACATTATTGGGATAAATTGTTATAATGAATTCGAGCATCTTATTAATTAATCTTCTTTCGCTTTTATTTTGCTCTTAATTCCAGCCAGTATCATAGAGGCAAGAGCCTTACAAAATTTATCTGTAAAAGAATCCCAGTATCTATCGATTATGTTTTTATTGCTTTGGCAAAATAACACGGCACTCGAAAGATATCTTCATCATGATAGGAGTTTTAACCAGTGAGTCGACTCACGATATTAGTAATGTCAAAAAATATTAAGATCTTAACACGTTGACGGACAATTGCGGCTATAGCCGTCAAAGCGAAGTTCACAATGTGGCATGACTGCTATTTATTTAAGCAGAAAGAGTAAAACTATACTTCTAACATTCTAAAAATCACAAAAACATATAGTGTCAATTTTCGAACTTCGCTTGTTCCTACTGTCCGTCAACGTGTTAATATTCTTTGACATTACTAATATCCTTTCAAAACGTCAACCTTCTGGCCGAGATTTGATTCTGGACGAGATTTGATTATCTTCTTTCGCTTCATTGTTACCTAGAAGTTTATACAACTCCGATCGTTATAGACATTTTTGGAGACTCTCTAAAAGTTGCTTCTCTAGAATAAGGGCCGGTTTCATAATAGACGGCTAAAGGTTCCTTTAGTTAAAGTCTCCTTTAGCTTAATACTTCCTTTAAATCTAACTTTAAACTAAACCTGTCCCATAAAGACTTCTCAAGCAGTTCATACGTAAAGGATCCTTTAACGGAGCGGCGAGATGTTGGTACGACTGAAATACTGTTTCGCGGGTTGCGTTACACCAAACCGCATACCGGGTGATCCGCCTAAGACTATATAATTCAAAGATAAATTATATTAGTTGGCGGGTAATTCGAAAAATATTTCTAGGATTTATTAGGTACCTCCCAGAGAACATTTTAGCAACATTAGAATCTTGTAGCTCATTTGAAAACTGCTTTAAAGAACCGTTTCTGACGATGTCAAAATTTTCAAAGATGCACAAAAGCACGTAAAATTTAAAATTATTATACGGGCTCTAGAAAAAATGCGAAACCTTTTCCATATTGAGATGGAAAAATGCGGGAAAAGTCTATATTGAAAGGATCTTCGAGTGATTCTAGATTATTTTGCGTGTGTTTTCGAAAATTGCGACATTCGAACTTATCTTTGAATTATGTTTAACGTAGACCACTCGCTGTAATTCTAAATTTTATTTTTGTAGTTGTGATAAAAGTTCTTCAACATTTCTTGTAAATTTATTGTAAATAGCAATGTATTTTTATAAAAGACGGGGTATTGTGCATGACGTACACGCAATAAGGCCAGTAACCTAAGTGTCAGTAATAATTGTAAGACAGGTTGGATACAACCACCCCTGAAAATCAACGATTACTTAAAACATTATTCGCAAAGTGTCTTTTACACTTACCGATTTGTTGGTAACCGTATTTCATTTTCTATCTCATTCAATAGAAAAGTAAATGTTGCCTTCGTTAAACGAAATCAATAAAAGAAATCTAATTCGTCGTATATTTCCAAATAATTTATTCTTTTATGGTATATTTTCGGTCTTTTCACAATTTCGTCGTCATCAGACGAACTTGAAGTAGATGTACTCATATTATGAGTAAAAAATAATATTGTAGTCGCAAGATATAGGTTAATATCGTTTTGAAGTGGTTAAAGGAGCCTTTAAACGCTTTAAAGTCCCGTCATCGGAACTTTAAGTTAAAGTCGGATTTAAAGAAGCATTTAACCTAAAGGAGGTTTATGAAACACACAATGTTATTTAAAGGAGCCTTTAAATTTAAAGTTTCCTTTAAATTGATTATGAAACCGGCCTTAAATACAATAATTGGAGTTGTTCAGATTTATGAATGCCCTCGTGAATGATGAAAAGCTGACTTAATATCGGCTCTTTTATGCAAACTTCCCTTCTTAAGTTTTCACGCAATTTAAAGTACTCTGAGAGATTTGGGCGAACTGTTTGGCCACATTTAAACTATTTGGGTGCTAAATGACTCTTCTGATGCAAATTTCATATCTATCAGATGCAGTTTTTTTCTGTCGACTATTAGTTTCAGAATTATTTGTTACATTCCTGGGTAGTTTTCCGTTTCCCCTATTTGTTTTATATTTGAGTATTATTGCTTGAGTGCGGCGATTTTGCGCTTGTTTTGTTTTGCTCTGTTAGCTAAGAAGCTAGTAAGTTCACTACACTCGGTTTTTGTATGTGCAATAAAATATTTAAATGATGTATACTTATGCTCAAAAAACGCTGAGTTAGCACTTTTGGCAGAGAGACAAAGATCTGAGGCACTCAAACGGTTAATATTTTACTCTATTTAAAGCTACCAATAAATGTTCAAGACGGACATCTCTATGATAATACTGGAAGGACTTCCATCTCAAACATTTTTCTATTACAGCCCTCTCAGGACGGCTACTTTTCCGCATATTTACCTTTCAAGTAGGTTTCTGAAACTTATTTTTAACTTAGATTTCATCGTTTGACTGCAATCCAATTTAGTATTCACTTCACCAACCGCAGTAAACCGAGCTAAGTGACAGGGATAAGCTTTATCCTGAGGACCAGTCCGATCACTTTCGTGGGACGTTAGGGAACATTGCCTTCCACATAAATGTCCTGCAGGCGCGGCAATTGAATATCAACTCTTTGAGAGCTGAGTCCCGACCACAAGAATATTTTACGCCTGACAGTTTTTCTAAATGGAATTTCACACTTTCTGCCCGTACTGAAATTGTTTGTAATCGCCTTGTTTATCATTACTTGCGAACAAAAGTGACCTCAGTGTTACACCATTTTTTTCAGCTAAATTATTTAGAAGAAATTATCACCTTGACGTAAACAAACAGACAAGTGGGCCATCGCCTATTAACCCATGCAAAATTACCCAATACGAACAAATTTCGTTTGCAATTCCTAATATTGTTATTCAATTGTTATTGTTATTGTTATTCAATAAATACTATTACTAAATTCAATGATTAACAGATTACAAATGAAGATGAAAGTAAGATTTCGATCCTCTTTAGAGTGTCTGCATCCAAAAAGATGAAATCATAATGAATAACAACTTGAGGAATTTTTATGTAATTATCTGACTATTGAGCGCAAGTGAAATCTAACCGAAATTTTTCTCTGCTGGTGGGAAAGCTAATAAAATAAATAAATAAAATAATCGTTTAATAAAATTCCCCATGTGAAGGACGTCTAGGTCGAATTATTCGTTTCACAGTAATCAACCTACACAACTTTTGATTGATTTAAATAGTAACGCCAATTATTGATAGTCTCATACTTTCTAGTAATGATTATGTAATGTAATAGATTTAACACACAAAAAATACGTATTTAATTTAATTTCTCTTACTTTCTTTGATTTTGAAGATTACTCTGTTGGTAAATAATGGATTATATAAACAAGAAAAAATAAGTTATTGTTTAGGAATCCTTGAAATTGAAGGAATAAATCGTTGATTGGCTGTATGGTGAAAGCAATGCATTCTTAATGAAAAGCCACCCACTCCTATTAATCATTGGTTTATAGATGTTCTGTAGAAACACAAAAAAAATTTATTATAGAAACAGGTTTGTTTACAAATGTACGTATTTGGAAAACTTCCGTTAAATAGAAATTCCGCTATAAAAACAACAATAGCTTAATGACGAATTTAAATATTTTTTACACAATTAAAATAACAACGACACTATTGCAAATTTGTTCAATTACAATATTCTAATATAATTGGGAAATATATCGAAAGAATTTAGGTTATTGATGACTTGAATGTAGAACTGATTAATTATGAGCGAACAAAAAAAAAAACATAACTGGAAAGAGAATCAAGTGTTTCCTTATAAATTATTTTGCAAGACTTGATTTGTCAATTATTGTAAATAATGTAACTTGTAGCCGTGCCTTGACCATCAATGTCCTGTAATTAAGCAACGCTTTCATCTTTCCAAAACGTGAACTTTTTTCGCCGCACAATTAAATTGATGCTGTGAAAAGTAGTAATTTTCTTTTATATAATAAAAATAACCGCAAGCAATCTGTCGAACTATCTTTATTTGTACTACCAAAATTATGTGAGCAAGAAGAATTTCCTCATTAATTGTAGAAATTTTTTATTGCAGTTGAATCGTATTACCTTTGTGCTAATTATTTTCCTTGTTCTTATCTAATATTATCTAAAAAAAAAGATAAGGCTTCGAAAGAGAAAACCTAAAATTACATCTGACAATTATTTAGAAAGATAGCTAATGATAATTATTTGAACTAGCTACTGCTTTTTTTATATGTTTTCAGGGTATTGTTAAGTAATTGAAGACACCGGACAAGAGAGAACTCTATTTTTTTGATTTTTAATTTTTTATACGGTAAAGTACCCAGTAGTTGAACAGGTTTCAAGGTAAAACTTATTTAAAGGGTGTTTCTTCTAAAAATTTGGTCAATTTTGAATCAGATAATAAAAAAATATAAATAAACTATACATAATGGGACTCTCATATTTTAACAAGCTTTTTAAAATATGTTAAAGAAGCAGTAATAGTTGAACGGTATGTTCAGAGACGCCGCAGTTCATGAACGTCTCGGGAGCAATACTTGAACAAGCATGAGATACAGCTGAAAAATTAGTGTACTTTTGATATCGGAGGATATTTATAAACAATTGATAAATAATGTCAATGAGAAATTAAAAACGTAGAATTTAATGGATTTTATATGGAACAACGCTGCACCGGCTTGTGCAAAAATGACTGTTACGTGTACTCACCAAGTGCGCATTCGCAAACAGCATTTGCAAACTTTGCAAACGTTTGCAAATGCAGTGAGTACGCGATGTCTACACCAAAAATGCATTCGCAAACATTCTGAATTACTCAAATTTGGAAAATAAAATAGCGATCGAAATGAAAAAGTCCTAAAACTAGGTGTCTACACAATAAATCTTCAGGTACTAGTAGCTGATAGAGATTAAAAGTCCCGCATGTAGGTCATAAATTTCAAATGGAACCGACAAATGCGACTTCTGTTGTGAATTATAATAAAACAGGTAGGTTTTTAAAAGATGAATAATTAGACATGAATGAGACGAAATTGTAGAAATAACCTCAAACACTTTTTATCCAATTGTCCTGATACTTTTCTTTGGTGTAGGAAATTTCTTTCTTGTCATTGTCATTGTCGATAGGTATATTATTAATAATCATCTGTTTTCCACGATTTTGAACCACTACAGGAATAGGAAATGAATAGATTTATCATCCAAATGTTTTCCTCAAGTGGACAACATATCAAAAATTAAGACACCGACAGACAATGTGTTTATTTGGACCTTTAATAATTATACAGTTGGAGTTATGAGGCGCATGATACTTTATTTTTCGAAAACGTTAATGCCTGAGTACTAATTACAAATGAAATTGTTTTCAATCGGACTATCCTTAGCGCTTATATTCGGTTTCCTTTGGAGTTTGTGGTTTAGATACCTATAATTTTGTTTTTGTTTATAAATATTTTGTTTTGTTGATTACGTTGAAAAAATTTATTTAGAATTAATTTAAATTGACCGTTGCTTTTCCCTTGAACACAACTACGTGCTTTAGTAAACATTTTTCTGCACATCTGCATCGTTTCCTTTGTTAGGAAGTATCATAACATTTTATGTTTATTGCTTTGTTACTTTTAGTGCACTTTGCGCATTTGTGAGATTCCCATCTACATCGGAACTTTCAAAAATATTTGCAAACATTGGGAAACCATTTGCAGGCCATTCGCGATTGGTTAGTACTTTGAAAACATTCGTCACAAACGTTTGCAAATGCTTGCAAATACCATACGCATTTGGTGAGTACGTCGTCACAAATGTTCGCAAGCATTTGCAAATGTTTGATTACAAGATGCGCGTTTGGTGGGTACGCGGCTTTACGCACGTTATATCGAATTCGGCACAAAAAAGGCGACAGCTCCGGAGCTGCCTGGGCTGAAGCTCACATTTTTGCTGCTTCGTTACAGCGCCTGTATGTTTTAACACTTGTACACCAGCAAAATTTTATATTTGATAACGGGTGAAAATACACATCTTCCGAACCGTCATACGAATCTATTATATATATAAAAATGGTGTAAAAAATGTATAGTAATTCATAAAATGAGAACGGCTGGGCCGATTTCTGTAAAATTTTTTGTCAGTTGTTCGTATTTTCGAGGAGAAGGTTTTTACGGAAGAAAATTTTGGAAAATCCTTCCGGAAAAGTCGGAAAATTGGAAAAATCAAAAGTTTTCATTCAAAATCCGAGTTGACTTAGACTTTGCGCAATCTGACAGGTGTCATTTTGGCATTGTAATTTTTTACAGTAAATGTGCTATTTTTCTTGCTGCGAGTTTTGTGTATTGTTAAACTGATTCCGGATAGTCGTAAATTGGGTATTCACGTAAAATTGGGGCGAGGCAAAGTTCGCCGGGTCCGCTAGTTGTAAATAAAATTCAAGACAATCAAATTTCAAAGTGCTTCAATCATAAGTGTTGATGTTATTTCTTTTTTTAAATAATTTTTTTTTTTATGTAAAGGCTACTTATTACTAATTATAGCTTAATTTGGAACCTGATGCATACAATTCACTTCCCAGTGCAAAAGTAAAGCAACTACTCAAGGCTTTCTTAATTACTAATCTTTACCTAAACGTCGTTAAATAAAAAAATGTATAAAAATGTTGTATAACATATAATTAAATGAAAAAAAAGTTGAACAGATTTCTAGCAATAAATGAATTTTTCCCCCTCCTGAAAAATTTGTAAAAATGGAACTGTCTCCTTTTTGCACCAGTCCTAAATAATAAAGCAAAAATTACTCACTAAATATACTTACCTATTTGTAAATGGTGGTAAATACCATTATCAAATCCAAGTATTTTAAAATATGGGTACCTAATCTTATTATTTATAGCTTGTTTTCAAACCTGAGGCATCCGATTCCCTTCCCGGTGCAAAACGAGGCAGCTTTTTAAGACATTTTTAAGTACTCGTCTTAAACGACTTAAAATAACAAATATATGGAAGAAGTTGTATTTTGCACTCAAAAATAATATGTATAAATGAAAAATAGTTATCCTTTCTAGTAAAAAAACAGTAAAAATGAAGCTATCCCCTTTTCTAGAGCCAACTCCCTGTTAGTTCTGGCTTATTTCAGTATTGATAGGTACTTGTACGTATTGTTCTCAGATCTTGGTTAGTAGCAGAAGCGTAGAAGGCGTAATTTGGGTAACTTCACCTCCCCCGTCTTGTCTATTTTCTTATGATACAGTAAGAAAACATACTCACTCATTTAACCCGGATATCAGTGACTTTTTTTCAAGGAGACAATTTGCAAAGTAATTGGTGTCACTCAGAGCTACAAGGGCTACATTACTGAGATACTGGGAATAAATTAACTACCCGAGCAGAAATTTTAGTTAGGTTTTGATTTGGCCCGAACAAGGCATGCCGAATTCCATACGTCGGCCAAGTGAGGCACCCACTTTAGGCTCGAATAGCAAACGTATCGCAGTTGCAAGTTCGTACCTAATTAGGCTTCCTAGTTAGGTGGAAGTTTGGAAGCCTAATTTGGATCGAATTTGGCTCGAATTTGGCTTCCTATTTAGGCAACGGTTTGGAAGTTGTGTGTTGATTGTTTGGGGGACAAATTTACTAATAATAGGTACGTTTTTTGTTATAATTTTAGTTTATTTATCTAACTTTTTTTTATAACAACTATAAATTCCTTCTTACTGTTTTTGCAGACATTCCTGCTTTCGATAGCTTCGCCCACGATCCCAATCTTCCCAATACTATCTTCTGAGTATTGCCTGATTTCTTCTATTCCACTTGAATTGTCTTTTAGATTATGTATTATGTATGTCATGATAAAGTTTAAAGAATACTCTGACACAAACTTTTTTGTCGTCATCATACTGAAAATTGCTCAAGCTTCGGCAGTTTCTTGTAAAACGACCTTTCATCACCTCTAACCAACCTCCAAGAAGCTACTATGTTTAGAATTTTCCGTAAGTAGCCTCTGCATCTGACCGGCGAGATAATAGGAATCGCATAAGAAAAATCATACAGCGTTGTAGGCAAACCACGTAAAATTCGCGCGGCAGTTAACGTGTTAATAAACGAAACGGTCCCGACTCAAATATAATAATCCTTGACATAGATTCCCTTGGACTAGCCGTAAATAATAAATAGTATTGTGTAACGTTAATCACCAATACGTTCTTTTGTAAGTTATTCTGTGAGTTAAGTATATACGACACGACACATGTCAGTCATATTGCATCCGCACACAAGTCTTTCACTTTGGGATACAAAGACAGCGAATTTTGTCCTGACCGACATTTGTCGTGTCGTGTCGGGAGGTGTCATTCAAGTGTGCGCTCTTCTTTATGCTTTTATAGAATACAAACTCTCCTATAAGTGTTTTTCCATTGTTCTACATGAAAGTTTAAAGATCAAAGGTAGATCAAAAGTAGAAATGCAATCAATAAATGTGGGAAGATGTTACATTCTTTTTGTTTTTTGTTATTTACATTTATAGAGGTCGAAGAGCAAAAGAATTCCACGATAGAAACGTTGAACATTTCCTCAACGTAATACTGACTAAATGTGGTTTTCTTTATGGCGGAAATCTTTCCTTAAATGACTAATCACTTTATTTGTTTGTAACGTATTGTAATAGTTACATAGTTTTAATTAATATTTCGATTGGTAAGATTCTGCCTGATGTAGGTACATGAAAACCACATAAATTTTTTCTTAATATGCAATTTCAGTCCAATAAATACGTGTTATTAATCAATAAAAAAATAATAAAAATTTTCAACATACTGGCGCTTTCTATACAATGCAAGTTAATTGAGAAAGCTGCAACCATACGAAAGTAATTACACCTCAAAGCAATTTGACCAAATATCAGCTCTATCTCGTTTTGTGTACTGATGAAAGTTGACAACACGTTGTTATAATTATCGATAATTGATCCAAGTAAGAAGAAAAAAAACGGTTAGATTTTAATAAAAATCAATTCAAAAACAAATCAATAAATAATATGGAACCTTTCTCATGATCTTGATTATGGTTATTATATTGTCACGTAACGTTTTGTCCGTGATCTTTACATTGATGCATATTAAGGCCATGGTTTTCTCTTGTAATAATCTTTATAAAATCTGACAAGAAATTGTAAACTTGAACTGTAATTAGTTCAGTAATTCTACATAGTTTTATTGGAAATAAAAATATTTGTTTGCACGTAATACGGAAGTTTGAATCGTTCACAATTTAACACTGCAAACTTGTTTTAACAATTAATTTTTATTACCTACATGCAAAAAATAAACATTGGTAGTTATTGACTTTAAATACATTATAGATACTGAAATTATTGTTTTTTTTTGGACACCTTGCCTTTGTAAGTTTAAATTGAATATGATCCATCAACAACTGAAGTGAAAGGAATTTCTCTTTACGGTACTCATAACTTGATTGTACTTCATTTCATAAGAGGTGAAAGGTAATCTTGAAGATGAGATGACCGATATACTAAGAAGATGGCAGATGATTTGCAATGATGACAGACTTAGTGGATCACTTCCTATTTTATTTATTGTAATTTGTAATTATTTATAAAGACTTCATCGTTATTATCTTAATATTATCTTAATCATGTTTGTTCTTAAAGAAATCTAAGCGTAAGTTGAAGCGATAGCCTATTGTAAAACAAGATATAGTTAGTTCACTACCGATAGGGGGCTTAATTATCCGGGCGAGGATTTGTGATAAAGATTAACTTTACATCTTTCAAATTGGGCATGTTGGAATCGTTACCACAAAACATCAAGTTACTTCGAAAATCTTTGAATGTCTAAAAAGCTGCATATTGTAATGTCTAACACTGCCCTATCTTGCAATGGTATTGCTAGAATCAAATAATGCATCGCGGCTTATGACCTTACAGTAATCCAAAAGGATCTAACCCTTTGCGTGCCAGGCAGAGATTTTGCGCTTCCTCTATAACTCTCGAAAAGTGCCAGCGTTTAACAATAAAATTTTTAAGCAATATGTTATTAGTAAAGGGCGGATTGAAGGTCACTTTGCTAGATTTACAACGCTCGATATGCACCATTGGCGTAGTTATTTCTCGTTTCTGTGCCACTCCATTAGAAATGAACGTTATTCACATCTACACTTCTACAGTAGAACCTCGATTACCGTCTATTATTCATTTATATTTTTTTTGCATTTTACATAACAGAAAACGGTTAATTGGTATATCAATGTATTTTCCATTTCTTTTCTATTTTATTTTTCTACATATTTTCCGTTTATTTTTGATATCTATTACCCCCGACACCAATCACTAACGAATATATGTCCGCCTCTTCGTGGTCTCACTAGTCATTTCCATACAAAACCGCGTATAGAAATTACTAAACGGACATCTCCCTGTTCGTATTAAACTTTAGTTAATTTTAAAATATAATTGAAATTCCTATTTTTATCTCAAAAATCAGTCTAACAAATAATTCATATTAGATATAACAGTCTCACTCAGTTTAGATTAATTCTCTCGTTTTGTAATTAATTTTAATTTTAATTTATTAGAAAAGAGGCGTAGAACAAATCAACAAAAATATGTTCATATTAGTTTTTTTTTTAAATTTATTTTTGTCAAAAATTGTTTTTTTAAATTTTCTATGTTAGAATCAGTTTGTTGTCCCAGACGAGCCGTTTTTAAAGAATGAGAGAGAGACCGACCAGAATTTCATAGAAATACGGTACAACTAGGCACCTGTTTTTTCGCCGTAACGTCACGACGTCACGGTAGCAGTTCAACTGGTCCACTACTTCTCTACGTTCGGAGTAGTTCGGACACTATTTGTAAATAAAAACGTTTTACAAGAAAAGATAGACTATACAAGTACAACAGCTGTGGCCAATACTACGCTCTGTACGAATTTGTCAGGAGACTAGAATTTGCCTTGCTCCATCTTGGAGCAGATATCCGCCCTTTAGTTACAGTTTTAACTACAGTTAAGGTCAATTTACACGGGGACAGTAACTTAAGCAAGTAACTAAAATTAGCCACTTGCATTGTGTAAACGTTTGATTTAGTAGTAAAGTACTACAGTTTTTACTGTCTTTAACACTAAATCACACAATGTAAGTGGCTAAATTTAGTGACTTGCTTAAGTTACTTGCTTTAATTACTGTCCCCGTGTAAATTCACCTTTACATTACAATCTTGCAATGACAAAGTGGAGTGCAATATTGGCCACCTTGTAAATCAAATATAATCAATATTGATTGAATAAATGAAAATGGGTCAACAATAAAGTTTCAAGTGCTCGAAGGCATCTGGAAAAATCAAGAATATTATTTAGTCAAAAGTGCGCATGGAACTATTGTTTGCACGGGGCGCAATTTTTACCACAGTCCGGCTCTGGTATGTCGTACTTTGTAATTATTCGACAACCTCATATCCGACTAGCCCGGATAATTTAGGTTCTACTGTAATGCATATTTCTCTTGCAAAAAAATCAATATAAGGATGAAAGCTTGTGTACATTACAAAACATTTGTCTTGAGAAGAATTTCTATAAATAATTGAAAAATCTCTAGAAATGACAATAACTTTTCCTATTGCCTACAATTTTCCATATTTTATTATATTTTAAAATATGCATTAAGTTAAAATTTTCGCTGATGATGGTTAAATATTTATATGTAGTGGTGAAGATTTTAATATATAGTTTCTAAATTGGTTTTTGTTCACGAAATTGTTGTTTATTGTAAACTATAGGAAATTTACTTCCTACAAACAATTAATCTTTGGAAACTTTTCAACTTCGATCCTTAGATAAAAAAAATATATGAAAAGAGAAATCACTTTCATTATTTACCTCGATATGTCATTTCTAATATAATTATTGGTTTATTAATAATATTCTCATTAGTCAAATTAACAATAAACTGATATATCGATCTATTTTCTATTCCTCAAAGCGGGTTGAGTATCGATTTAATGCAATATATGCAACTTCTATTCACGACGGTATAAGGCGTTGTCTATATAAAGTAAGCTATCAACCGAGCCGAGATCACAGCAAAGCAGGCAGCTGCCTGGAGCAATATAATTTTAAGAGCGGCAGTTCGTTAAGACTATTCTTATTATTATTAATTACCAAAAATAAATTTGCCTGGTGCATCAGAAAAGCTTGGGCCGGCCCTAAGTACTGTAATAATTCAATAGTAATATGTTGGAGTATTCCAAAGGAAATCATAAAGATATAAAGCCGCATATATCTATGGCGGCATATCTATTGTACTTGATCATTCGCCCAAAACGGCATTATGAAAACATGCATCGACTCATATCCGATCCAAAGATATGGACCTGAGTTATAGACACCATGTTCCAATCAGTTAAGAGAAGTACCGATTTGTCGTAAGCCTTTCATGCACTATTGTTGTGAAGATTTAGTTGGGAGTTCAGTTTTTAAAATCACTCTTTTTTCAAGATATCTCCAGAGTTTCTCAGTTTGTCTTACTAATTTGAAAACCGAATAATAGAGACTTTTGAAGTTAAAGTTATAAACAGCAAGTTGTATTTATTTTGGCTGTACTTGCTGTAGTTATTTAATTCAGGTGTCTCAAGACGTGACCCTAGAAATTGTTAGAAGGGCTTATAAGGATTATCGACGAAAAACCGAGAGAAAAAGACAGAGCGACAGATAGACAGAGGAGGAGACAAAAATGAAGATGATGCTCCCTTGTTACTGAAATACCTTGTAATTCTGTTAAGACGCTATATTACTGTCCCTTAAGTTGTTATTTCATATTTAATAACAAATAGTGGCTTCTGAATTATAGAAAAGGAGATTCGATATTTACTAAATTTGATGTAATTAAATCGTCCTCTTTTTTATTTAATTGTAATAAAATCCTAACACTGGAATAAAATAGTACAATTTTATATTAATATTTTACTTCTTTAGTTGCTCTTTTGTTTATTTAACTATAGTCAAGACATTTATTAACAATCACTTTTCTGTACAAAAAAAAACAGTAAAAGAAACAAACCAATAAACACCAAATGATAAAAACAAGTTGACTTATGTACTTATCAAGAAATTCGCATCTTTCAATTTTTACTAAACGGTAGATAACCCAGTAGTTATCAAAACCGCATATAACAAGAAAAATAAACAAATCAACTGTAGAAAACAACAATACTACACGAACAAAACCGAATTTGTTGTTAGTAAATAATTAGAGGTAATTTATTAAAGATGCAATGAATTATTGAATTGTTATATGAATTAGTTAATTAATTATTTAGCAAAATTAATAAGTATTTAACCGGTGATTTGAACGCGTTATCTATTATACATACGGTGACCATACGTACTCTATTATACAGTACAGTACTGTATTTCAAAGTGTTGTACTGTATAATTTTTATAACAGAAAATGTACTCTTTTTTATTTTTTTGTACTGTATTGTACTCTATTTTTAATAAATGTAAATTTCAGCTAATTTTCCGATTTTCTCAAGTCGTTTTATGGCCTCTTTACACTCTCGAGAAGTACCTTCGTCGAGGATCCTCGCCGAAGTTGTACGGGGCAAGGACTGGCATTCACACTCTCGTGTTACTTCACGAGTACCGAGAATGAGTGACTGGTACCTCGTTTTCCGTTGATTCGGAACAAAAAACCGCTCCCAAAAAGAAGTTAGCCTAATCGAGAAAAACTAGCACGAATCGGAACGAGGAAAACCTTTACACTCTCGTTCCTCGGTCAACTTTGTGATACGTCGCGAGAGTATAAAGGGGCCATTAGGTTTATTTATGTATAATGTATAAAGTAAAAATATTTTTCTAATACCAAATGTTAAACCCTCCTTTACCGACTAATATCTCCATGGTACTTTTTGTACACATAAAGTGTTTAATATTATTTTTCCCTTATTCTTTAAAATTTTGTGTTTTGAATTTATGTTTCCCTAATTTACTACTCTTAACCGATTACGTTCCTTTTTCTACCTTCAATGATGTTATGTATAAAATATATCTGTAATAACTTTTTGTTTGACCTTAAAACTTTTAAGGTCAGTCTAGTTCGGCTTGTCCTGTATTTCGTTAAAGGTAATATGGTCACCGTAATTACAGTATTTTCATAGATATTTGGTCTGGCTTGACAATACCTTGTTCACGCTTCATTAGTTTTACAACTTAACCCCCAATAAAGTGGTTAGGGAACGACCGCACGGAGAAAGTTGGTCAGGGGTGTATTCAAAAAAGTTAAAATGGGAATGAAATATGTAGATCTCTCTGGAAGTATGAATTCTTTGTGAAATCTTTTAGTGGCTCCAGAAACAGTAAGAATTAAAAAAAAAAGATATATATTATTTAATAACAGAACATATGATTTCAAAATAGGTATAAAATAAAAACTTTTTATTCAGGAACAATCAACGATAATTCACTTTCGTCATCAGTATCACTATCACTATCACTATCTGTAATTCTAATTATTAATTCATTTTGCAAAAATATATTTACAGTTACCAATCTTTCTACTAAGAGATTTCAAATATTTGAGTACGGTCCCTTATTCTACTTGCAACTACCTGCCTATCATAAATATCAATATCTGTCCCTTTGCGGTCAACGGTAGTAAGTACTTGCCTGAGGCGAGCCAAATATCTATGAAAATACTATATAACATCGTTTCGTAACCTCTCTATCGATCCAAACATGAACAACATCATAGTGACTGGTTTTTCTCAGTTTATGTAAAGTGGTAAATTATTTTAATTAAAATTTATCCTTTTAAAGACAAAATTAAATTTATTATGAAATTTTGGTGAATGAGAACAATGTTAATCAGTGCGTTAATTGTTAGTGTCTTAAAAAAAAGTGATGGAAATGGTGATTAAATTTGATTGTGGTATTTACCATCATTTGCAAACAGGTGAGTACATTTGATGATTTATTTTTGCTTTATTATTTAGATCTTCCATTTTTACAAATTTTTGAAAAAAATTTTTGAAACAGTTGAACTTTCATTATTTTCAATTTTATTTACAATTCGTATGACGTTTCGGATGATGGGTATCTTCAACAAAATACAAAATTTTGCTAGCATACGCGTGTTGAAACTTGCAAGTGTTGCATCGAAGCAAAAATAGACTTGCTCCTTTTTTCACCGGTGTCTTCAATTACGCTACAACATTCCAGTTATTAGTCTTTTTAAAATAAGCGTGCTTTTATTCCGTTATGTTTTGTTTGGGTCTTTGCTTGAATGAAAATGATTCTTATGTTGACAGGAGTACAAGATTGAAATCTAACGATCAGCTCACGGACCAGTCGATGCAAATGCTGTTGGCACAGCGCTATCCACCTGAAATGTATTGTTTGCAAACAAAGATGATTTTCTTCTAAAAACCTTAACAAAATTAAAGTTATACATAATAGCAGGAATGTAAGACACTATAATAGATGCGAACTTTCTTGTGTTCGCATGCAAGTCTATAATCGAGAATGGGGTTCAAGCCTCCCCTGAATCCTACTTTTAAAATAATTGGTATCAGGTGCAAAAATACTGAAATTTTCACTTCTTGGACTTTTAGTAACTAAATGTAAGAGTTACCAAGCGACTTTTCTACAATATTTTCACTTAAAAGAAGCTCTACGAATTTTTCTGAAAAATGAAATTAAGATATGTTAATCATTAACAAAATAAATCACACGAGGAGGAGAGCAATTTCATCAGATAATGAAATGTTTTAAGCATTCGTTTATAATGTTTAAATGTAATTATATACTCGTCATCTCTTTTGAATGTTTGTTTTATGACAAAAAAACCGTTAAAATAATTTTTCAGTAAAATACGACATGCTTCATTGTTTTTAGTTATGTTCAAATTTACAAAAACAAAAACACTTTTTGATCACTGTTGTCACTAGCGATGCATCTCTTTTATGACACCGACGGCTTTGTTTGAAATGCATTCAGAATAGATTGCATTATTTATAGCAGGGGTGGTCAACAAATCGACCGCAATGCTATTTTCATTGCGATCGATTTGTTACATTGCATTTTCTATCAATCACTCGTAATGTCTTTATAGGCATGTTCGGACGTGCTACAATTGTAACGAAAGGCAATATGTGAACTAGAAGTGTAAAAGTAACGAAGAAAAGCATACCTGTATGTATTCGTTACTACAACAATTAGTACTCGTTACTATCGTACCGTTACTGTGCTCGTTACTTTTGATACCTCGGTATATAAAAACATACGTTACATATTTATTAAACATCGAACGATAGTGCAGCAGATGTGAAGGATTTTTTTAAGACGCATGCTGTGCACTTCTGCACTCCGTAATTCATACACCTGTTTACAACACATAAAGAGACAAAAATTTAAGTTTTTTCTATCGAATTTGACGTTTTCGTTTCTTTTCATTAAAAATTTCATTTATGTTAATAAGTTCTTGTACAAATTTTTAAATAAAATATTGAAAAATTGGGGGAGCGCATTATGCACGAATGTTATTTTTTTCCTGAAAATTTAGTGCGAAATGAAGCCGTATTATATATGGATGCGTATGCTTAAAACGTTTCTACACATGCATCAATGTTACTTGCTCAAACTGAAACAGTTGTACCAAACCTACGAATATACGAAAAATACGAGTAACGAAATGTATTCGTGAATAACGTTTCGTTACTCGGTACTCGATTGCGCACCTATTACCCAGTAACGAATACATACGGTTCGTTGCAGCTTTAAAGTGAACATAGTGAGAAAACTTAATTTATTTTTTCTTGATCTTTTCGGAGTATTTTTGACATGAAGGTTTTTTTTTGCTGATATTTCAAATATTTTCACAGTAGCATCAAGAGATCTTCGTTGAAAAAAGAATCGATTTCGTTGCACGCATTTAAAAGTTTTCAGTTTCAATTTTCTTTTAGATCCGTTAATAAACAAGAGAGGTATTTGAGATTCAACAATTACTCGAAACTCGCTGTACATTTTGCTTACCTACTTGCATTATTTTGTAGTAAAAGACAGTGTATAAACATACCTAGTATGTTTATTACATATTGCTTAGAATACGGGTATGGCAACAAGTCGATCATAAGTATCATAACACACTTTAGTGGTCCTGTGTATACGAAAGTTGACTTCCCGGCATATAGCATTACTTTAGCGCTCACCTGGGCACGGTGGTGAGGTACCACATCCTACTTAAAAATTCTAATTGTAAGATTTATTGAATAATATATGGATGTTGAATATCGATATTCAACCCCTTGTTTCAACGGCAGGTGTTAATACTGTCAATAATTTTTTGATATATCTGGGAATATAATTCTAAAGATATAGGTATCTTGGGATATGCTAATCTAATTTCTAATCTATATATATATAAATGGTGTAAAAAATGTATAATAATTCATAAAATGAAAACGGCTGGGGCGATTTCTGTAAAATTTTTTGTCAGTTGTTCGTATTTTCAAGGAGAACGTTTTTACGGAAGAAAATTTTGGAAAATCCCTCCGGAAAAGTCGGAAAATTGGAAAAATCGAAAATCGAGTTTTTGTATGAAATTTTGTGTGAAATTATTCCTTAATTTTCAAATCAAAAAATAGAAAGTTCTAATTAAGGCGAAGTTCGCCGGGTCCGCTAGTTTATTATAAATTGAGAATGTAACTCCAAAGATATATCTTGTAATATAATTTATTATAAATTTGGTTATAATTCGTGGATATAACCTTGTGGATATATTCCGAAAATATATCTCAAATTATAATAGTTATAATCGATTATATTTTAGCATATAAATTTTTCCGTATGGGTCAGCAACTCAGATTAACTTTGAACATTGATTTCTCTTCTAATAAAGATTAACGAACTCTTTTCTGGAAGTAGTCTTTCCAAGCAACTATGATAATTAAGCAGAATGAACTTTTAATGTCGCAATATTTAATATCATTACAATTTCTCTTCTTTCTTTACTCTCATTCATTGAAATTGTGCATTAGAAGAAAATCAAGCTGTCTGCAATCGGTAAAATAAATGAATTGTTGGAAATAAGCATTGACATAAAAATTTTCAATTGTAACTGGACCGCTTGCTTAGAATTTAATTTGATGGAAAACGGATATGTCACATTTTACCATCGTTGTGTCCATGCTTTGAAGCAGAATAAACTTTAACTTACCTTACTTAATTGTCGGACTCAAAAAATCAAATGGAGTTAATGTTTTGTTCAGATCATATCAGAAAAAAATTGTGTCTTGACCACTTATGTCTTATCTAGAGCTACTTTTTGGCGTGATCGCTTTCGGCAATACAAATCCTTGATATTTATAGGCTATTTCAAGTGAGTTAAATAAAACAATATTATTAACTAGTAGAAAAGAAATTTATTTACATTAAACTATACAAAATCGACGTCTCAATAAACGTTTATTATACATAAACTTTTGAGTATCGGATTAACAAAAATATCTGAAACAATAAACAACATTATAACAACAATATAGAAGAAAAGCAAAAATCTTACCGAATAATTAACATGATTTACAAAACAGAAAAATCACCACCATCCACCATGATAGACGGGCTCATGAATGAAAACCTTCTTAACAATTGGTACTGGATAAGGTACATGTACCTTCTTGACATGGTGATGATGAACCGTATGTACATGATAAGGTACGTGCACAACCACATGTTTATGGTATCCTCCTGGAGCAGCACTGACTGTTGCCAAAATAATTGATAACAAAACAATCTACAACAGATTATCAAATTAATATAAAACACAATTTTGTTTTAAATGAGATTATTACGATGAACTTAAAGACGAACATTTTTCTTTGAATTGAGTCTACGTTACGATTTTCTTTAACTGTTTTCAGGCACAACACGTTTGTCACACTGATATGAAACATTTTTTCGCGCGTTATTTATATACAACAGAAAAATAACAACATTTGACCAATAACCCCTCTACTGATTGTAGATTATTTTGTAAAACCTTTCCGTATTATCAATTGGTGATTACATAAAAAAGAAAATATTCAGGTATCTCGTATGGTTTTTTTACAGTGCCATGAGAGAGGGAGTTTACAATGTAGCAATATGATTTATATGTATAAATGCGTGTCATCTTTTATACGTAATAGAATATAGTATTTTGCGTAATAAAAGTTTTCGCCTAGATGATTTTATTGATAGGATTTAATTAATTTTGTAAAACTTATGTAGATTTGGCGATGAAATTCAAATTGAATTTGATAATAATTGCACAACAATTCTGTGTCTATTCAATTTTAATGGCTTTGGTATTTTAATTTAAGACGAAAGTTAGATACTGATAGGCCATTTAGTAGAGGTATGATTTTAAAACAGGCTCAGTAAAAGTTCATCTTGCATAAATTACCTACATTTCAGCTGAATATGGTTACATAAATAAAATTTTGTAAACAATGTTCTAATAGCGTTATGTTTGACGGAAATTTGGACGAATGACATCTTTTTTGTTCCGTATTGTGTTGTGTCGACTTTCAATCATGAACGTATTGTAATTCTACTGTTGGCACGACCAGAAATGTTTTGACAGTATGTGAATATTTGATTAAGGAAATAAATTAACAATGCAGAAATGCGTGTCTTTAACATACGAGTTAGTTTTTTTTTCAACAAATTCGGTTCAATTTTATTAACTAAAAGGTGTGCTTGTATACCTGACAAAAATAACATTTTATATTATAAACAAATTAGTTGCATTTCACTTGATGAAATCATGCAAAGTTGACAAATAGTACAGCTAATTTAATGGGAAATTACGTATAGAAAAACAATTATTGGATTTCTTTGGACTATTAAGGATCCATTTTATTAAATTTTCTAGAACAAAAAGATTATGTAATATTTTCCATTAATTTACTGAGTTACGTAATTATATTGCCAAAGAAAAAAGTAGGTGACATATTTTTTACTGCAATACTTTTTGAGACTGGCCATGGAAAGAGCAATTCGCGCTCCTTATCAATATACATACAAAACGCAAAACTTTTATAGAGTCTAAAATATTTACGACCTTGCCAAGTGAAGCAGTGATTCTTTGTATGCATTAATCTCTTCGATTTTCGCCTTCTTAACCAAAAAAATTGAAAGCTGCCCTAACTATAACAATTGCTTTTACAAAGTTCGCGCAACTTTTGGGAAGGTTAAGTTACCTCTTTTTCAGTACTACTCCCAGGAAAAAATAAATTCTGCACGTCCATGCTTGCATTTGGTAAACAAAACAGATGTTTTCCAAAAACCTGCAGTCTTAGGTTTGCCTAATGAAGAAATAAATAATGTGGTGTCGAATAGAAGATTCCAAGAATTCTCCAGTGTAACATTCTAGGAGCGGTAGTGCAAATCCAGAGATTTTCTATAGATAACTTTTGCCATATTGAATGAATCCATACCGGTCTACTAGAAGAAAGTTCATTTTTGTTTCCTAAATTCGTAGTAATCGTAATTAGAGTGAGAGTGGCATACTGTTATAGAAATTTACCATATTAAGAAAATTTTAGTAGTTTTCCTGTCGCAATTTGTTGCTTTTCTAGTTTAATCAATGTGAAATTATATTATTACGAAATCAAAATAACTACTGTAATATTCATATAAATTAGATTCAGTTTTATTAGACATAACGATTGCAAAAAAAATTACAAGAATTTTTTTTTATTTTATTAAAAATTATTATCAGAATAGTAATATTGCATAAGTGAAAGTAATACATAGATTATGTACAGTCGTATGTAGCCTGTTTTTTTCATTGTTGATGCATTTCCTGATTTATATCACTTTCTCTGTTAAACGCCCAAATTCGGATATGAACATAACTTTATGCATTTCGTGATTCTCTTCCGGATGAACACAATAACTTGAAGATCACGACAATATTTAAAACAGTCTATAGCCACACCTGTTTTATAAAAGAGTCTGTTATGAAACAATAGCATGACGATATTGACTAACAATAAGAGAGCCGTTTAGTAGCGACCATATAATAGGATATTTGTTGTCAATTATATAGAGTAAATAATTTCTCCATAGTCGAGAACTACAACAATAGCTTTAATAAAGATTGTAGAAGAACGGCAAAAATGCAGCTTCAATTTAGTTATTGAACAAGTATTATAATCTTAAATGTATTAGTATTCCTGTTGAGTTACATATAGGCTTTCTGTATCAAGTGTACAATTCTATGGAAAAAAAAAATCGTGTAGGTCACATTTTCGCAACTCCTTCCTTCCTGTCTAGACAACAAAATAAAGTCTCTGTTGACGAAAGTGAGAGTTGATATTTCGCCCCTCCGCCTCTATCACTGTGCAGGCGATTTTTACCAATTTCATTCATTTTCCTGATTTGGTATTTATATAAAGCCTGATCAGCGGTCAAGATCCTATTCCTATTTCCATCTTATAGATTGACGTTACGCATAAAGAACAAAATTCGCTGTGCTAATCGACTTCGGCGGACAATTATTTTGCATTGAAGTCGTAGAATTACACAGCAGTTTCTTCTTTAAAGATTTCCTCTTCAAATTTCATCGAAATTCGGCTTTCAGTAAATCAGTTCTATCGCTGTGAAAGTGAGTTTCATTCTCAAAAAAATTAATTTAATTTACAAAAAGCTAAAATTAATTTGCAGAAGAATTTAATCCGCGAAAACACAATAGATAATTGTATTTGTTTGCTATTAACATTGCTAGTACTTTTAAGCTTTATAGATGGTTAGTGCTAGGAGATACAGGGGGCCAAATTCATCTAGGTACATTAGAAGAAAAGTGTGATGAAGTCTCCTCCTATTCACGGCATGCGATAGAACAATTGTGTGGTCAGAGTAGGTCCAATAGAGGAGTTTTTTATGTTTATTAATTAGTTGGACGCCCACTGTTGTTAAGACAACAATATCAACAAACATGTGTTGTTTGTTTTCAGAATCGAATTTCAATCAATATTTAAAAAACAACAACTTATAGAATCACGAATTAAATCCGTACACAAGTAAATTATCTAAAAATTCATAAATACCAATTATGGATTTGTAAAAATTACAAAAGAAAACGATTCTTTACCAACCAGACAAAACTATCTAATAAATGAACATTGAACTGAAAAATCACATGCCTAGTTACTTTATTTTCGAATTATCAGATAATAGTTCTAAGAAATTATACATTTTGTGCAAAATTTCTTTTAATTCCATTGACGCCAACTGGCGTCTAACTAGATGTTATGTCTATCTAACAACGGACTATTAAATTGTTTTTAACTTTGAAAGAATAAGACATATCCTTGTCTAACGCATTTACAGCATGAAATGTACTTAGTTGACTGTGGACAATTTTCAACATCATAATGGGTACGACAAGGACAACAGATATTTGTTGATATATCTTGCAACACATATATATAGCAACTGTTAACCTTCACTAAGTATGCGTATCTTAACAGTGGGAGGTGTCTACATAATAAACATAAAAACCTCCGACCATTTGACGTACTCTGACCACATAATTGGAGGAGGAGCCTTTCTTCCACTCTTCTTCTAATGTCCTAGTTATATTAGTTTTGCTGTATGTGACACGGCATTTTATTACAAATTAAGCAATATAACTAATTATACTGGGAACCAAATTCTACTAGAAACTTAAGAAGAAAAGTGGGAGGAGGTCTCCTCCTATTCACGGATTACAATAGAACAATTGTGTTGCCAGAGTAAGTCGAATAGGAGGAGTTTTTTATGTTTATTAGTTAGTTAGACGCTCCCCACTGTTGTTAAGATACGCTTACTTAGTCAAGGTTAATAGTTGTTATAAATACGGGTGGAATTCAACTGATAGAGCAAACAATATCAACAAACATGCGTTGTCTTTGTCGTAGTCATAATGAGTTTTGAATAATTGCCCTCATACTCTTGAACACATCTCATTCTGTAATGAGTTAGATAAGAAGGGACTATATTGTGTCTTATTCTCTTCAAAGTTACAAACAATTTAATAGTCCGTCATAAAATGTCGTGTCTGTGTCGTAAGTTATTCATGGTCAAAGATGACAAGAATCGGTTCTTCGCGATTGTCTGGGTTTCTATAGCTCCGATGAAGTTAACATCTATTATAAGAATTGTAGAGCTTAACATTTGCGACAAATTTTGTTACAAACATTTTTTCATGTGCCCAACTGTTTTTAAGATAGAGGTCGGAGAGAGACAGCAGCGCTCAGCCATACAATTTTGAAAATTAGCAAAAGATCAGAAGAACGAAAGAATTCCTTTGAAGAATTAGTTAACGATCGTGTACTTCATGTGTATGACTTGACCGCAGCTGAAGTAAAGCATCATACTGTTTGTTATACTAATTTCTTGAATCGAGCACCATCTACTCAGAATAAGCCTTGCGAAGAAAATCAAGTTGCTAAAGCAATGAAGGAGATTTTTTGTTATATAGAAAAATGAATAGAAATGAAGATACGCAGTTTGCATTGAAAGAGCTTAAAGATGTCCTTACAGAGTATGTACCAGATGACAAAATTATTATAGCAACTTCAACAAAAATATTTACCTGATACCTATAGTAATTATCAAAGACTTGGTACCTTGCATTATAGTATGTACTTCTGAGCGCTGCGCTCTCTATCTCAAGAACGGTTGAGCCCATGAAAAAAATGTTCAAAAATTTGTCAAAAATTTTATGCGCTTTAATTATTATAATAGATGTTGACATCATTGGAGCTATAAAAATCTAAATAATCGCGAAGAACCGACTCTTGTCACCTTTGACCACGAATATATTAAGACGCAGACACGATATGAGACTTAGGAGACAATTTTTAGAACACTAAAATAAAGGTGCATACAAGATTCCAGCTTCTTATCTCCCAGTCCGAGGTTGAATCTTTTTTTTTTGCTTAAATGATTGGACTAAATGTCTATGCAACGCATTTCAAACACTACTGCCTCTGGCAAAGCAGCCTTGCGATATTAGCTGCGGGATTAAATTGACACCACGTTGTTACCTTCCTGATAAACAAAGAACAGCAATATTCATTGGAAATGAAAACTTGGGACAAACAATAACGAAGTCTTATAATTTATTTTTTTTATTTCAAAAATTTCTCCTAAATTTATTATTAAATATCTAACAAATACCTACTCTATTTTTTTTTTTGTATTTTAAGTCCCTTAGGATCAGTACGATTTGTCTCACTAGTATTTATATATATCTATTAGGTCTACCGCGTCTTTTCGATTGCCTAGACCTTAATTTGTGCATTGGTGTTGATGGTGAGGGTTGAGATTTTGGTAGTGGTGCTGGCTGTGGAGGTGGCGGCGGTGCTTGTTTCTCATAAACCTCATAACTTGGACTATACTCATGATCGTCATGATCGTAATCATCATGTTCTTCAGACTCCACATTATGACTATAGCTGTCATATAAATCACTCGTTTTATCCTTATCGTGATAGTAATGGTGATGTTCTGGTACTTTGACTACTTTATCTTTTTCTCTTTCGAAAACGTAATGATGATGTAAAGGTATTTTAACGATTTTATCTTTTTCTTTCTCATAATAGTAGTGATGATGTAAGGGTACTTTGATAATTTTTGTACGGTACACTGTTTTTACTTTTGTTGGTACATGGATACGATATCGGATACTAAAATAAAAATAATTAGAATTTAACTGTTTGAATGTCAATAGATTACTTACTTATCCTCGTGTGACTTAATCGAAACTATAAGGGATAAAAATAAAAGCGTAATCTAGAATCAAAATAAACGCAATTATAAACATTTAATAACACTAAACTATAAAAGTTCAGCAACTTAAACTGCCAATAATTGTTGTTAATAATAAGCTTTTTGTTGGTGATTAAATAATCAGTTTGATTAAATCATATTTATATTTACCTTGAGTAAATCCATGTGTACAAAAGTCAAAGCTAACAGTCGAGCCAACTGAAACTGTTTTATTTACAGCAAAACTAAACATTTGTAAAGATCTACTTTCAATATATAGTAAGGTCTTAAAATAATAGAGATGGTGGGGTTAATTATTGTCTGTTAAAACATCAAGACATTTCTAGACTACCTAACACCATGAATCAAAGATAATTATTAAAAGAAAGTCAATGTTAACGATACGAGCAGAGATCATTTTAATACTGAAGGTCATTAACAGATGTTAATGTTGTTGGTAAGGATCATTACCAAAAAATAGACCACCGAAAATAATTATGAAAAGTTTCACTATCATTAGATGATTAAATGTGAGAAAAATTATTTCGGAAAATGAGAATCTGTGAGTAGTTTTTCTTTGTTTTCAGTTAAAAATAATACAGTAATAATAGTGAGTGTTTTTTAGTCTGGGTTTTTTTCGGTAATTACCGTTAAATACCTACTTTCAATTTCAAAAATGCAGGCAACAGCTGGCAATCGGAACACCGTTAATCAATAATTTTTTATTATGGTACAAATTTCTGTTTCTTTTTTAATTTCATTTTCAGCGTGATGAAAAATTTGGATTTCTAGTAAAAGTTTGACATAGAAAATCAACTTTCTTCTTATCATCCACCCAAGTGAAGATAAATCAATGTAAAGTTGATTTTAAGATGAATTAAAGTGAAAGAATCGATCTATTGGCGACTTTCTGCAAATGCAAATCTTCACGTTATTTACTCACTTTCCTAAACGATTATCCGGCAATTACAGTTTTTGTAATTGGATTAAAATGCAATGTTTATTGTGCCAATTGTGGTAGATGTTTTATAACTCTTCAATTTTCTTGTTAGAGCTATAGACCGAGACTACTAATTGAATAAAACCGATAATAGGGCGTTTATAGGAAACGATGATACAATTATTTTTATCTTCAAACGGCACAAAAGTGACAGTTTTTATGACTCAAATGACAAGGTAAAAATAGCATTTTGTGTGCCTAGGCGATTTTTTCTTTTTTTATAAGCTTAGGCAGACAAAATGACAAAATCTGTCACTGGCGTTTAATTTTATTCGTTGTATGAATTTTGTTTTTTGCATCGCCATGGAAGCAGTACTGCCAAGATATTGTGATCAGTTAAAATTTTAATTTTTAAAAACTTTTCAATATTAAAAAATGTTAAATTAAGACGTTTGAAGATAAACTAGTATATGTCATTCGGCGCAAAACTGTCTTTGTGTGCTTCAGCTGACATGTCTGCCTCACTAGCGTTCGGCAGACAACAGTCAGCTTCAGCACACAAAGTTCCAGTTTTACGCCTAATAACATAATCTACTATTATTTCATACTGTGTCAAATTCCAATACTTTACGTCAACAGTTTCAATCCGGGAAAACACAAAAAACGGCCGGTCCAGTAAAGTGTTGCTAAACATTTGCCAAACAGCCGTTGCTAATCATGTTACGAAAATGTAACTAGATTTGGAGCATCTGTTAAATTATTTTTAAATTAATTTCAATGTTTCTTTAAAACGGAATTTGACACAGAATGAAATAAAATACATAACGACATTCGTCCGTGAACACTTTGTCGCCTCATCTTTAAATGTCTCACTCATACTGTAAAGTATGTGTTCCCGGACTTATAACGTTAATTACTATTAGAAACTATGCTCCAATTATCAATAAATAATGGGAAATAACTGATAACCCGGACACCAATAAATCGTATTTGAAAAGTTTTCTTGTACGGCTACTATTCTTCACAACCTTATTGATTAGCTTACGATGAACATTAGATTGATTATCGTCTACACTTTAAAATATTAAACGCTTATCATTATTCAAAGTCCTGATCTTTCCTCAGAAATAGTAGTAGCATTCTATAAGTGTTGTAGTTAAAGGGCGGATTGAAGGTCATTTGAAGAGATTTACAACGCTCGAAATGCACCATTGGCGTAGTTATTTTTCGTTTCTGCGCGACTCCATTAGAAATAAACGTTATTCACATCTAGAATTTGCCTTGCTCCATATTGGAGCTGATATCCGTCCATTAGTTATAGTCTTCAATTAAAAAACGATATGATTTCTTTAAATCAGGGGTTCTTAACCTGGAGGCTATTTCAGGGGGTCCGTGGAACTATTTTTAGATATTATTAATTCAAAAAGGCAGGAATATTTCGAAGACTTGGATTAACATTTTCACGCAAACCTATCTTATAGAGTTGCTTGCCGGCTTGCCAAACAGAAGAAACCTCACACTATTAGAGAAACGCTGATAACAGCATGCTTTCTGAAAATGAAGAGGTAAATTTATATTTAAACTGAGAGAGGTAAATTTATATTTTTTTTAGTATGCTTGTTTGTTGTTTTTGTACGTTACGTGCATGCTAATAATAAGATAAGAATAATTTTTATTTTGTGTAAACCTTTGCTTCTTCTATAAAAGTAGTTTTAACAGAAATGGCAAACCTTACTCTCTTTGAACTGGTAAAGGTCCTGTGATACTTGGTAGCAGAACTGGTTTTGTTACTCTAATCAAAAATAAAGTTCGTCAAGTTATGGCCATTCATTGCTTTTTATGCAGGCATACACTAGCAACAAAGACTCTTCCAACAACTCTAAAAGAAGTCCTCTCTATTACTATAATCGTTGGCAAGTTTATTAAAAGCAATGTTCTGAATCATAGCATTTTCAAAAGATTTTGTCAAGAATTAATTTTAGTATCCAATACCTATCGCATAGAAATCCGCTCGATTTCTAGCGGACAGAAGTTTCAATTTCTCTGTCAGAGAAAAAAGTTCATTCGCTGAGCGTTTTGAAAAAAGGAACTTTGGTCATGGATTGGCTTATTTGGCAAATATTTTTAATCGTATGAATAACATAAGTCTGGCACTTCACGGATGTGAAGTCGGCATTATGGATGCTACTAAGATATTGACAGACTTCATGGCTAAGTTAATCTTATTCAAGATACCGACAATGTTGCGAACTCTTCAATATTGGATGACTTCAAGAACCCTTTGTCAGGTCTACTGTTATTTGCAAGAAGCCAAGCGAGCACTGGAAGCTTTAATTTCATTCATACCTACTCATCCCCGCGAATCTGGATTTTTGACGCTGCCAACCTTTAAAATAAGAAGTTAAAATCGCACAAATGTCCAGAATGACCTGAGTATCATATTGGCATGCACCGGACCACAGTCCAGTTTTCTAGTTTAAGACAACAACAACAACAACCTTCATGCTAACAATTTACAAGTGTTTTGCATACAAATTGAAAATTTTAATAATGTAATTTGTGCTCATTTGAATAAACAATACTCCTTATAATTTTGTTTTTAGCATTCAGAAATACTACTCTGAGAAGAGGATCTGTAATCTTCACTTTTACAGGGGATCCGTGGAGCAAAAAAGGTTAAGAACCCCGCTCGTAGATAAAATACTTACACCTTTACAATATTGTCTAATAAATAACTATTAAAGTTTTCAAACTCGGTCAGTATATTTGAAATCTCTATTGATTAGTTCGCGATGAACATTACATCGATTATAGCCTGTAATTTAAAATATTAAACACTTATCATTATTCAAAGTTCTGATCGCTCCTCAGCGACATTAGTAGCGTTCTAGACGTATTCAGACGTGTTCAAACAATTTAAAAATCATGCACATAAAAAAATATTTTCGTAAATCAAACGAACCAATTAGTAATTGTTTAGTTTGTCTTCTACGTGTAGAGATATTCGACCTATTTATTTCGCCAATAATCGGTTATTGTAAGCACTCGAAAATTTGGTCATCGAAAAATCAATATTTCAAATTATCACATGTTGGAGTTATTTGTACATGTTTAATGATTTTATTATTTATAATATCGATCATTTTGTATATGCTAATATTACCAACGGTGTGTAATCAAAACGAATTATTATGCGTACTCATAGGTTGTGATGCCTTGTATATTTATTCTATTACTAGTATAATTATTTTACGTTTATTGGCTCTTAGAAAGGATATCACTGAACTGAATTTATGGGCACAAATTTTTATTAAACGTAGATTTTTTCGTTTGCATGACATTATTGATGCGAAAAGTACAAAATCGTATAATATTCACAAACACATATTTCTTATTACAGTAATAATTTTATGTATTGTTATCTTGTATAGAACTGTTTACTATCCTTATGATAATTTCGATTACCATATTTTTCGCAAATCTGTTACGGTATTTGTATTTTATGCACAAGTGTGGAATGAATTTCTGTATCTACAAAAATGTCGAGTTTCTGGTGTACTATTGGAGGCTTTGGATAGAGCTTTGAGACAACATCGTATAATTGATTTAGAAAATCGTCTCTACTGTTACAATAAAGTCTTTAGGATTGTGCATAAAAATTTGAATAGTTATGCCAAATCGCACTTTTCGGAATTTTTGATTTTTTTACTAACAATAATACTAGTGTTTATTATGTATATTTATATATTCATTAATTTAGAAGCTAATTCACATGAAAATGTCATTTCCAAATTTACAATGATTTTAAAAATTTATGGATTTATCTTTGTAGTTGTGTACATGGGTTGGGTACCAGAAACTGTTATTAATCAAAAGGTATGTTGTATTTAATCTCTATTAACATATCACTTTGGCACTAACTTTTCGGAAAAAAATAAAGTTCCAGTATAATACGCACCCATAACTTTTCAATATTTTATTTAAAAATTGCACAAGTATTTATCAACATAATTGAAATTTTCAATGAAAAGAAACGAAAACATCAAATTCAATAGAAAAAACTTAAATTTTTGCACAAAACAAACAATACTGTCAAATTAAGGGACTTAATCAATTTCACTACAACTCAGCTTATCTATTGTTGTTGGGTCCAAGTCATAATTATTAGGAGTATATGTTTAACAACTGTTTTTCTTTTTACACGAGTATAATACGCACTCATATTTTTACGAACCAAAATGTGGAAACAAAGTGCGTATTATAGTCAAGATTTTACGGTAATAAAATTTCATAAGCACCCCCTACTATATCAACCATTTCTGTAAATTAGTAGTAAATTAATTAGTAATTTGTTAATTATTTCAATCAACAATTTACATCTTGATTTTCCAGAGTAAAATTTTTATTAATTTTTAAAAGTTACTCTTAAATTATATCTAGCACTTTTTAATGTTCTCCAACGATTTTAGATGCAATTTATTTATATTGAGTATTTTCAGTGATTGTCCTTATAGTTGTTCCCAATTTAAGCGGCAGAGAGATAAAATTAGATTAAAATAAATAAAGTTAGTAAAAAAGCAATTACAGTACAACCACCTGTTTATTGAATTCATCTAACCATAGGTAATTATCGTAAGAAAGACGATATATATCTTAATCTATATAAATGGAGAGACAATTTATCCAAATATCGAACGTTTGAAGTTGACCCAGTTCGTCCACCAAAAGTCCAATTATACAAAGCTTACACTGTATTTATACAGGATGTCACCAAATTGTTGGGGCATAACTTAACTACAGACTCCTGGGATCAAAATAGGTCGATTTAGCTCATATTACATATATAGATCCAATATTGTAGAGTTAAGTCGGTAGAATGCGTGGAATTTCCTTAGAAAAAAATAATAATTTTGCTTATAAAAATAGTAGGTTTTGATCGATTTTTATAATTTTTGACATGACACATCTTGTGAATGAAACGTGTTTCGAAATTTTTATCTCCATCAATAAGTTGTAAATGTTTTAAATCAAATGTCATAAGAGAAAGTTGGTAATGATTTTTTCGCGTCGCGGGGAAAGACTATTGATTTTTGTCTCTCGAAAGATAGTCTCTTCAGATTTTTTTTGTATCTTTGTAATTTTTGATAGCCTTCCAAGTTTAGCTACAAAAAAATATATGAGCTGACAATCTAAGTAAACATTGGTAATTTTTCTTCTGAGCATCAATCTACATGTATAGAAGAAAAACAGATATTGAACATTTGGTGTAAATCGTCAGACGTTTGTGACTAAACATGGCTAGCTATCAAAAATTTCAAATATACAAATAATGATTCTGAAAGAAATATATTTTTGATGAGAAAACTCTAGAAGCCTCAGACTGGATACGAAAAAGTTATCACTAAATTTGTCTAGTGTCGTTGTTATTCAATACGTCTCCAACTCACTGATGGCGACCAAAAGCATTTCAAAATGGGTCACAAGATATGCCCTAGTCAAAAATCTATTTTTATTAGCAAAATTTAGTTTTTTTTTTGAGAAACTTTCACGCCTTATACCGACTTAACGACTCGATTTTGGTTATAGGTACGAATTAAGGACCAATTCTACAATCGTTTTATTCCACCAGATATTCTGAAAGATATTCTCTTTCAGTATATCGAAAAATCGGGCAAGAAATTTCTGACGGAATATCGGACGGAATAAAACGATAGTAGAATCGGCTCTTAATCATCCTATTTTGATCCCAGGATCAGTTCGCTCTTTTAAAAACCGATACTTTTTTCTAATATTTAGACTGTGAAATGTTTGTTTACTATGCATAGATTTATCCAGAGTTGCGAAAATTGCATTACTTTTAAATGCATTGGGGAGTCATTAAGAATTTATTTTTCATTACTCATTATTTTTTCATGTAATGAGGAATCAATTAATTGTCATTAAATTTTTAATGAGTAATGATTTCTTGTTACACTACACATTCTCAATTTTCCATGTTAATGAGTAATGTAAATTCAACATAACTCATTTTCTTATTTTTAATGGAGAATAAATGAATACGTCATTACTCATTATTGATAAATATTGTAGCTGTTCAGGATTCCGGTATACTCTTTTTCCAGTTTTTTTATTTATTTACTGATCAACTTTTTTTGGCAATTGTTTATAAAAATATCCCTAAAAACTATTTCTTACGGCTTTTAAATTTCAATAACTTATAAACGAATCAAAATAAGACAAAGACACTCAAGTCTTTTTTGTCTCCTTATAATAATAAACAAACTGAGCTTTTAACTGAAGCTCTAACTCTATTATTTACTCGTTATTAACTTATTAATAACATTTTTTACTATCTTTATAAATAATTCCAAATAAGTTAATTCTACTTACAATTAGAGTAAATTTTACTCCAGAGATATTAAGTTGTAGGGCGTTCTTTGTTTGGTTTTTTACGATTTATTAATTGTCAGAATTAAAAAGTTTAAAAGAGTCATTCACTTCAACTCGAAACCATGTTTATTCGTTTAATGTGTAATGTATCACATTTTTCTTTAATGAGTAATGTATAGTTCCTCAATTCTCATTTTTTTGTCTATTAATCATTAATGTATCATGTTTCATTACTCATTAATTGATTAATGAGTAATGTATTGTTCTGCATTTCTAATTAGCTGTTTAATGTATTTTTCACATTACTCATTAAAAAAAATGAATATTGCATTATTTTTTACATTAAGATTTTTGCAACTTTGCATGGTTTTACCTATTTCTTCATTGCTCCCCAGATGCTTATTAACATAACGTTGCTTGTCTAGTCTTCGTTTTTCAAATTTTCATCCGTCTGTACTTAAGGTTCTGGAGACACCCTGTATTTTTTTTGTAAATAGGTGACACACTTGTTTTTATTAGAAATTACGCTACAATATCCACGAATTAGGAAATAATGATAAATCATTGATAGACCCTACATTAATAAATGATAATAATAATTGAAGCTTTCAGGCATGATTACTGCATTTTATATCTCTATTGATTACCTGATGGTATATATTAATTCGATTATAGTCTGTACTTAATAAAATTAAACATTCATCATTATTCAGAGCTTTTATCTTTCTTATAGACATTAGTAGCGTTTTAGACCTCTTACAGTGTCCAAGTAATTAAGATATGATGCAGTTAAATAAATATTTTCGTAAATCAAACGAACCAATTAGTAATTGTTTAGTTTGTCTTTTACGTTTAGAGATGTTCGATATATGTTTCTCGCCAATAATCGGCTATTGTAAACATTCAAAAATTTGGTCATCGAAAAATCAATATTTCAAATTATCACATGTTGGAGTTATTTCTACATGTGTAATACTTTTATTATTTATAACTACAATCATTTTGTATATGTTAATATTACCGACGATCTGTAATCAAGATGAATTGTTATGTGTTCTGATATGTAATGATGTCTTGTATCTTTCTACGATTACTACCGTAATTCTTTTACGCTTATTGCATCTGAAAAGAGGTATTATTGAATTAAATTCATCGGCTCAAATGTTTATTAATCGTAGATTTTTCTATTTGGATGACATTATTGATGCGAAAAGTACAACATCGTATATTCTTCATAAAAACGTATCTCTCATTGTGGTAATAATTTTATGTATCATTGTCTTGTATAGATATATCTTTCTTCCTTATGATAATTTCGATTATCACATTTTTCGCAAATCTGTTATGATAATTGTGTTTTATGCACAAGTATGGAATGCATTTATCTATGTACAAAAATGTCGAATTACTGGTGTACTTCTGGAAGCTTTGGATAGAGCTTTAAGACAACAGAGTAACAACGATTTAGAAAATCGTTTATCTTGCTATAATAAACTGTTTAGACTTATGTATCAAAATTTGAATAGTTACAGCAAATCGCATTTTTTGGAATTTTTAATTTTTTTATTAACAGTAATTCTGTCGTTTATCATGTACATCTATATATTAGTTAATTTAGAGGCTAAGTCAAGTGAACATATCATTTCTAAATTAACGATTGCTTCAAAAATCTACGGGTTTACCTCTGTAATTGTGTACATGTCCTGGGTGCCGGAAGTTGCTATTAATAGAAAGGTATGTTATATTGAATCTTTATGAAAATATCACTTTTTGTGTTTGTGTGATTGCAGAAATCTCATTATGGCTCTATTGTTGAGTTGTGTATCGTTGACTTAACAGAATGAATGAAATCCATGTCAAATATATTGCCTGATATGAATTTATTCTTCTTTGAAACCAGTCTTGTTTATTAGGTTTTTTTTTTGAAAATTAATGCGAATTCAGGAAAAGCAAATTCATATCGACTTTAAGCACATAAGTAACTGACATATATTTCAATGTTGTTAATTAACAAAAGAGAAGGGCGACTCAAACTGTGATTGTAATTGATTTTTACGTACATACTACGAGAAAACTGAATAAGTTTTTCAAAAAATTTTCACTTGAAATTACACCTCATTACTATTGGAAGTGAATGTAAAAGATTTTTCATCCAAAAATGTTCAATCTTCTATAAAAAAAATAACGTTGCACAACTCAGCAACAGTGGATCGTCGCCGTTGGGATAGAGCCTTAATATGCTCTACAAGATCAATCCATTTTATTTTAATTTTCCAGTTATTTGAGTACTCTTAGCTCTTAGCAAAAACAAAATTGTAAAATGTCTTCATTATGCTGAATGATTTCAGTTGTTGTAAGTATCCAAATCGTATTGTTTGGTATTTTCTAAAATCTCTTCACCTTCAGTCAATGCAGTTTCAATTTCAGAATTTTCATCTTTATTCAAATACCAATATCATAGATGACACGCTAACTCTCATCTTTAGGGCTAAATACATCATCTTCGGCTTTCTCTTTCAGTTGGGTCGATTTCATTTTTAATGATTCCACTGTTCGCTAAGAATAATTTGTCTGGAAATTTCAACAAAATTTAATTATTTTCAAATTATCAATCTTCTAAACTCATCCTTTTCCATACAGATTCTTCGATCATTGTTCTAAGCCTTCCAATTCTCTGAGATACAATTCCAGGGTGATAAGTTTCGGATCAACTTCAAACGAAGGATGTTCAACTGCGACGAGTAACGTATCCGGAATTAGCAGACTGAAAATTAGAGACTTCGCCAGAAAACCCTTTCACATAATGTTCTAAAGAGTTTCATCGAATTCAAAGATGACCGGATCAATTAATGCACTCAATTTATCGGTAACATCGGTAACAACACCCGGTAAACATTCACATTGACCAGCTTGAAACCTTGCGAGTACTCCGTATTGCAACCCTAAGCTGAATAGAATCTCCTTAGATCATTGGTGATTTTTATATAAATTGATTCTCTTTCAAGTACACCCTTCTGATGTGTAATTCCAATAACCAGCAGCACATTTATCGCATGCTGTACGAACAACGCCCGATTTACATCGACATTGACTCGTATTGTACTCACAACGGTCACTCTCCGAGACCACAATACATTTGCACAGCACACAACCGGTGCCCGATTGGAAAGGGTCGCATTTCTCGCCGATCTCGTTCGCTTTACACACACATTCACCGTTGGAAAATCATCACAAAGGCAACCTAAAATTTATAGAATAATCCTAGAATCAATCGTTAAATTAGTAAATAATTGTAATCAATTAAAGTTTAACTGGCGCATCCACCATTTTTCCTCACTCTCCGAAGACTAGCTTTTACTTTTGTCAGGAACACAATTTATTTCGAATTGTTACTTTTCCGTTACGGTTTTCGGTGGCGGTTCGAATAAAAAATCGTTTTTTTAATTTTTGTTTTCGTTTTTCGATTTTGATTCGATTAATAAAATATGCATCAGTTCGATTTCAGTTTTCGTTCCAGAAAGATATCGGTTTTGTCAGTTTTCGGTTCAATGCGTTTCAAAGCCCTGGTTTGCACAACAAAGTGAAAATAAGTAGCAGTAGAATAATAAACATTGTACAGCAAAGAATTGACTTGCACATAAAAATGAGATCATTGCAAATGTTTCACATTAAAAAATGCATATGCACGATTAAGAAGAGTATGTTAAACAAAGAAAAAATTATACACAGTACTATGAAACACTACTTAACGTTTCGTATAATAAATAGTTACAGAAAAAGGAAACACCACTCTCTATAGAATGGAATGCCAATTTATGTTCGAATCGAATTGAAAATCTTGTATTGTATTCATAATTTATAGAAAACGTCTAATTTACGATTCGTTTAAATTTTTGACAACTTTTTTATATATTGAGCAGATTTTTTACTGTTTAGTTACCACAAAATGAAGCTTAAGATCTTACATGCGACATCTATATTGCGGTTTAATGCACATGATTCCTATAGAGTATCAGCAGAGTCGTCCTTACTATCGATTTTCTTTGGAGAACTGCCTATCTAATCCGTTACTGTCACTTCAGGTCAACTATTGGGCTCGCTCACCCCCTAGTGCACTGTCGAAATCATCTATTTTGTAGTACCAAAACATTTCCCACAGAAAATCTTTTGCATAGATGACGTCTATCATTAGAGTATGATTATTTTCAGTTTATTACATTAGCATTAGAAAAATGGAACTTTTTTTCTTATGCAATTTTTCTACAAATGCATTTATTATTGATTTATCATTATTCCAGATTGTTGATATTTTTATGTGATATCAAATTTTTTATTCTTTGTTTGTCTAATGTACAATAATTCAGTTTTAATGGATTTCATCTATTCTACCTCAATATGGAATTATAAATTCATTCGATCTTTCTATAAATCGTGTACTGCAGTGATTGTTATATTACCTATTCATAACAAAATAATTATTACGCAATGTTCAAATCACACCACAATTGTATCGTCTGCTTATTTAAATTTTATTCAAAATTATGCTTTATGTTTGGCATTATATTTGTAAATTTTCAATGTTGTCATTTAACTAAATTGAAAGTTCAAAGTAAATTTTTCTTTTCAAAAGCAAAATTTCAGTTGTGCTTATTTCATTATATAATCAATTTATCAATTTTATTATATCTGGTGTATTGCTCAGTGCAACATTATTTGTTTTTTAAATCAAATTTCGGTTATTTAGACTTTTGGATATATTGTTCAGTTTGTATAAATTTCCATTTAATATTATTAACAGGCTGGAAATGTTCAGTCATTAATTTTGAATTATTTCAAGAAATGTGCAACGGATGTCTGTTATTCCATTTAAACATTTTATTAGAAGCATCTGAAATCAAATATTTAAAGCAATTTGTATTTGTTGCTTCCGTATTGTCGTATATTATTGTAGTAAGTGTTACTGGATTTTTCACCCTATGCGAAATATCTTCTGATACATTCCATAAAATTTTAATTGCAATTGCGTTATTCCAATTGTCCTTTTATTTGTTGCATATTATAATTGTAATTTATATTGAATGGAAGATCATCAATTTCTTTATCATAAAATGTTTTGAAAATATCAAATTTATATTGAATCAAGCAAATAAAATAACCAATCAACGCTTGGGAAAATTGCGTAAATGTCATCGGTTCTATTTAAGCATTTTTTCATTGATTCATAGACAAAAAAAAAGACATGTCTCACTTATTCTGCCTTTATACGTAATACTATCAAGCATCTATAATACTTACTTCATTTTGACATCACCTGATGGCTTAAACTTTAAATCAGTCAGCAGTGCTGTATTTACATTTCTGCGATTTTACGTTGCAAAAGGTCTTGTTAATGAAGCAGATACGTTATTAGATAAGGTGAGTTCGATTGTTTTGTTCTTTTTATATTCTTTGAGACGTATCGCGCGCGATTTTATTACCTGCAGTAAGTAACACTCGGTAAGCGATGTGTTCAAAATTCAGCACAAAAATCGAAATTGACTAAGCAGTGGTCCTAATAGATATTACTTGGTATTTTTTAGTAAATACAGTTCCTTGACTGTAAACTGCCCGCGACAAACCGCGTAAGCAGATTAGGTTAGGGTTAATCTTCTTTAAAATACATAAAAAAACAAGCCGTGACTGACAAGGCTCGAAATGTCGCGTGCGGTATGCCTCTTTAATGGTTTATGAGGCTTAAGGTTGTTGAGAAGAGCGGTGGGGATAGGCAGGAGTGGGGTCTCCGTTCTATCCAGCCCCCTATCACTCCATGTTTCAAAAAATGGTTCGATGTCGGGACACCAGACAGGTAGCGCTAGTAGTCCTTTGCACCGATCACCTTTACGGGAGCGTTGAATGAAATTTTATCAAATTTTACTTATTAAGAAAAGTTTAATTATAACATTATAATTATTAATTTTTTATTAACAATAATAATAAAATAATAATCACCAATCAAAATCAATAATTTCCGTCCGATATCTATCCGATATAATAATAATAACTAGTAAACCGCGGTCATCACACACGGTGCAAAGGACCACCAGCGCCCTCTAGAAGAACTAAATACACGGGACATATTCGTTCACTTTTTGTGTTGTTTCGCCCATTGAAGTTATAGGGGGGTGGTTCTATCTAAATACATGGGCAGAAGTATCTGTTGCCAACTTTAAATAAACAAAATTTTTTTAATTAAAATTGATGAAAATATATTTTTTTGGCGAAAAAATTGTATTTTTCAATGATTTAATTCCATTCTTTAATATTCTAAAGAGTTTTTATTAATTTAAATATTTTTTAACAATTTTCAAAAAATTTACAATATGAGGTAGAAAGCACGGCAACGTTGCACAGTGTTTACATATTTCTTGTGTAGTGGTACTTACTGACAACCAAAAAAAAACGATTTATAAATTTTGAATAAATAAATAAGTAAATTAATAATATATTTATTTACTAAAAATGTTAATTATTAATAAATTTAATAATTTTATTTCAAAAACTGAATGTTGCAATTATTAATGTTATAAAGGTAAGTTTTGAATTGGAATAGCGCGCACCGCGCGCACTCATCCCACTTTTTCTCATGCAGCAACGTTGCCAAGTTTAATATCATTGACTAAATTTTGTCATGTTTTTCAGTATAAAAATTTAAATATCTCAAAAACTAAGAACAGGAATTTTTTGAAACTCGTCGTAGTTATTTTTAAGACTTCGATAAATATTTTGGTAGTTTTTAGTGAAATTGGTAATTCTGGTTATTTAGATATAAACGTTTAAATCAGTGTATTTATCGTTATGTGCATTTAACGCCATGTAATAACTCGTCTCAAAAGTGTAACTTTAACATTTTTTTTCTCGAAAACTAAGAACAGGAATGAATTCAAATTTTGACAAGACATTCCTTATTATCTAAATAATAAACTGTCAAATTTTGAAAAATTTCTTATTGTTTCGAATTTTCTTCTCAACAACCTTAAGGTACAACCTGAATTGTCTGCTACATACTGTTGTTGAGTTGTGCACCGTCGAATAGTTTAAGAAAGAAGTTTTGTTGTATTCGTTTTCAAACGACGATTTACTGTAAAATTTATTTGTTATTTCTGTAAACACATGAAAATTCAAGGTCCCAATCCAAATCGATTTTTTCGTCATTAACTTTTGTTTACTAACAGAACCGACTGAAATTTATGTCAATTATAGTTGATGGCGTATTTGATGTCTGTATGGATTACGTTTTCCCAGGTTTGCAACCTTTTTTCAGCAAACTTGATAAACAAGAAGAAAAAAAGTAGTTGTTGCATGCACTGTAAAACAGATGCAAATATTGGAAAAAGGAATCCATCCAGACTTCAAGCACTCTGTTGACTATAATTGGTAGAAATTTTATTTAATACTGTTGATGATTAAAGGAGGAAAACGAAAAAATCGAAAAAAATGAGCCACGTATGGAAGTTTTACGCCCATGCACGTAAAATAAAAATAAAAATACAATGGTGCACCTTAAGTCTTTGAGGTAGTCGCGAAACTACCCAAATGTTTCCAAAAAAATCGTTTTTATAACTGTAAATTATAACTTTCCACTAGTTTCAGTTTTATGTGAAGCACCTCGTCTAATATATTCAATGGTGGCTTTACACTCTACTATTTACTATGCTATTATTTTTATTGTAAAAATAATGGTCGTAGTTCTAGTTGTATTTGTATTTTATTCAGTTCTTGAGTGAATCCTGAAAAATGTTGAAATTTTTCGATATATTTCTAATGCTTAAGTGCTGCCATATTATTGAGTTAATTTATAAAATAAGACGAATATCGTCATTGTTTACATTGTTTTTAATTATTTTTGTCGTAAAGAAAAATGTCGTCTTTAGTAAACAATGTAGTAGTAATGATTTTATATTTATCTGTTTTGAGATGATTTTATTTGTTTCTGTGGCACTGATAATTATTGTTCAATATTTCAGGAAATCTCACAAAATATCTATCAATTATTCAACAGATTCGAATCGGAAATTTATTTTAATTTCTCTATTTATCATTGTCACTGTTATTGTGTTTCTACCAATTATAACTCTTTATCAAAATCTACATTTAAGAGTAATTGTTTATAATCTTTGTATTCTACAACATATTGGTTTAATTACTGAATTATTGTCGATTTTACATTTTCTTTATAATGATTTGAATTATGTATTTGGAAGATTTATTGATTCGTTCCTAAGACAATTGGAGTTGGGTGGTAATTTTCTAGAAGAATGCACAAATTTATATAATTTGTATAGAAAGTCGATCAGACACTTCCAATTGAATGATGCTGTTATCAACTTACCATTATTAATATGGTGGATAAGTTTAATTTTACTGTTAGTTAGCAGCTTTTATATTGCAATAATTCGCGTTCTATTCGATGACAACAAGTATTTAACTGTGTACGAAATAGTGTTTGTTGGTACGTGGTTCGTTGAATTTGGTGGTCTTGTAACGATTTGCAAACGTGCTACAGCCGTGCAAAGTCTGGTAAGATGATTAGATTGTTTAAGGGGCTAAACACAGTTAGGATATTTTCAAAAAGTCGATTTTTTCTACAAACCTTTCTGTCAAAAATGACTGTTTCTTTATTTCATTTTTATAAAGTACAGTGTGGCCTATTTTGAATGGTATTGCAGTATATCTACAATAAGGAGAGTTCGTACAAAATAACGGTTGGCGCATTCGCGTTTTACTTTTTAGAGTCTAGTTAGGTACGTACTTTAAAAATCACGAAAAAATAAAATAACTCGAAGATGATTTAATTGACCGAAAATCTATTTGCTTAGCCTCAAAAAGGTACCACAAGAAGGTCATCAGTTATTTTCTATTTTGTTCTCTGCAAACCATCGAAAATCTATCGAGTTGAACACGTTTTATTTCCTCAAAAATTGCTTCCAAGATCAATGAGCAAGGTTTCTCGAAAACGGCCCTTTTACTAAGAGAAGATAGTTTGATTTATTTAAGGCACATGTAACGATTATAAAAGAAAAATTGAAACCAAGGAAATGTCTAATGTATATTGACTTTTGCCTACCAAAAATATTAATGACTTAAGCTAGTTTTTGCTGTTTCATTTTCATTTCTATCTAATCTTTTAAAACTTCTGGTGATTTAGAGGATTTTTTTATCAGTTTTAATTTTTAAAATGATCTTTCGCATAAGATAATTCTCACAAGCAACGTGAGTGGCAGAAAAAATACTGTACAGGCATCAGGAAAGCTCCAGACAATGCATTCTTCAATAAAAGCCAATTAGTTGTAGTGAACGCCATGACTTCAGGGGGAATCACGATGTTCGACGACACAGTATTGTTGAGTTATGCAGCGTTGACTTTGATTTTTTTTTACAAAGAATTAAACATTCTAAGATGAAAAACCTTTTAGATTCGTTTCCGATGGAAATGAGCAATGACTACGAATGAAAATTTATTGGAAAATTTATTTAGTTTGATTCGATTTTTTTTTAATTATTAACAGAATAGTGCGATAGTGGATTGATCGAAGATTTTAGTCCACAATAAATAATTTCTAGTTTATAAACAATTTAAGGCCATGATTTTTATCGAAAATCTAAAATTTTTCTTTGAACATCCGTCATTTTATTGAAAATTAGTATTTTCTTGATTTCTTTGATTACATTGCGAATACCTTAAATTAACGAATTGTTTTTTTGCTTTTTCATCCCAAATGATCCAGCACAAAATTATCCTGTTCAGTGCAGTAGTTCCTGAACACTGACTACAGCAGCATCAAAAACCAATCTTTTTACAAATTGGATATATTGAAATAAAGCCAAAAATTACCATACGATACCCATAAATCTTTTCTAATGATAAACTAAAATATCTATTTAGGGAAAATTTTCAAAGAACCCTTTTTTTCGGTCCCCTGACTAGCATAATTGCTTAAACCCTTCAAAGAATTGTTGTAGTAATCAATCATTTTAAATCAAAGTTCTCATTAATCATATTGACATACATATTCCAGTCCATAATTACCATTATACTCATTGCTGCATATACCTATGTTTGATTAAACTATAATCAAATTACCATTAGTCTATTGATATTTATTCAATTATTCCCAGATGTTATCAAATCGTTTTATATTTGTTCTAGAATCAGGACATTCTATCATTTCTGTTCAAATATCCAATTAGTAAATTGACTCCATTGGAAGCAGCACAGGTACGTTCACATTAAATTGCGTCTTCATTTCTTTGCTCATGCAACATTATCAATTTCCCACTTATTTGCACCGTTTAATTTCGCATTTTTTTTATTTCTATAAAATATAATTTAACTCTAGAAAAGTGTACAAAATAAATAAACATTGCTTACAGGTGGAAAATTTAATAACAACATTAACAGTTCAAAAACCTGTCTTACGGGCATCTGATATTTTCACTGTCGGCACTCGACTATTAGCTTCAGTAAGAAGTGAAATTTTAGAAAACAGATCGAGAATCTTACATTGCAATAAAAATGATTTACTCTCACTATTACTATTGGTATTTCTTATCAAGTTTCCGTTAGGATTCTTTATCTGTAATTAACGCTAAAGTAATAATAATTTGTTAAATATAATTTACAGATATCGGGAACAGTTGTAACTTACGTTTTAGTTGCATTACAATTCCATGCATCTTGGATTGATTAGTGTAAAGTGTACATGATCAGATAAGTGTCTATTATGCCTTCTAAAACGAAGCCATTATTTGTTTCAACAATCGCACCGATTGATAACGAAAATAAGTGCACGATTTGTGTTTGTAAAATGTTGAGTACAATGCTAACACTATGTAGAATAGTTGGATTTCTCCCAATTACATGGGGACATCATGAAAACGGTAAATGTGTGTATCGGAAATCATCATTTTGGATTTGTTATTCAGTCAACGTAATTATTTTGTACGGTCTCCAAATTGGTTGTTCCATTGATTTTATCCATTTACTTCAAATCAAATCATTACCGATTCTTTTGAACAACATTACCGATGCTATCTATAGTAGTTATATAGTATTGTTGATAATATTGAATTTTTATCGTTTCCCACGATGGATCAAAACGTTAAATCAACTGGTGTCGGTTCTAAAAGAAGGCATCTTCTGTCAGTCTTCGATGCAAGCTGTAGCCATGATCCAATATGGTTTATTAGCGATTTTAATATTTGTTATTTGTATTCAAACTGGATTATTAATCTTCTTGCATGTCTCCGATAATTACACGAGCGATTTCAGTTATTCATTCTGTTTAAATAGATTACTACAAAATATTTCTTTTGTATTCTACGTTAGTTTTATGACAATGATGGCGACATTTATCGGTATTTTAGCATGTTTTGAAAAATTAACAATTAGTTGTTTAAAATATAAACCAGTCCATCCAATGAAGGGCATCAATGAGACGAATAATATTCAAAGTTTTATGGGTGTGGTTAATTATAGGGCTTGTAAAGAGAATCATTTAATTAGTGCACGTTTAGTGAGATTATCACCAGCAGAAATTGTAGAGTTTTTGCGTATACTTCACGAAGAGATCAGTTTAGTAACGTACGAAATTAATAATTGTATGAATCCACAATTTTTATGTCATACAGTCGTTGAATTGACTGTACTTATTATACAATGGTATGCGGTGATTGTTTATATGGCTTTTACATTTAAAGCTCCAACAGCTCGTACAATTCACGTGTTGAATTGTTTATTTGTAATTCTTCATACTATTGGAATTTTTCTATTTCTTAAAGCTGCACAACAACTCAAAAATATGGTGAATCTCTTTACTTATTTTTATTTGCAAATGGAACTTTAAAACACGTATGGTTTTATAGGTGCAAGGTTTGAACAGTTTTCTTTTAGAATATGCAACGAGAATTTCGACACCTGAGGAACATCAACAGGTGCGCATATTTATCGAAAAACTGAAACAGCATAGACCGTTGACGGCTAGTGGTGTTTTTACGATTGATTTGGGAATTGCTGGACCGGTAATTTATATTGTTATCAATTTGATTAGTTTTATGTGTTGTGAATTTTTACAGATTTCTGCAAATATACTAACATATGTACTAGTTGCTCTGCAGTTCGAAATTCCCAAAGAGGAGTAAATTATATTTTTATTTAACAATAAATAGATTTGTTGCATGAACTCTGATTATCAATAAATTAGTTGCACGTCTTTGGAATTTGTTGCAATTTTTCCTTTTATTAAAAAAATATATAACATTTTAATACTAAAATATGTACAAAATAAAAAAAAACAGACATGACACGATAAAAAATGATAAATAACAAACTTAAAACGAATGAGGTATATTTGATGGATCTTTCTTATCTCCATCCGCCGTGACCGCCATGACCGCCTCCATATCCACCACCGCCGCCGCCTCCATAGCCACCACCACCACCATGGCCTCCGCCGCCACCGCCTCCATAGCCACCACCACCACCGCCGTGTCCTCCGCCACCTCCACCATTTGTTTTCAAAACAATAGTGGTGTAGCCTCCACCACCTCCACCGCCGTGCCCTCCACCATATCCACCGCCGCCTCCTCCTCCGCCACCTCCACCACCGTGGCCTCCACCATGGTGATCATCATGTCCTCCTAAAATATTTAATGGTTACATTACACAACTATTTGTTTTTGTTTTATGTAATCTTTACCGAATCCACCGCCAAAACCTCCTCCAAATCCACCACCTCCGCCACCGCCAAATCCTCCGCCGCCGTGGTGATCGTCATGGCCTCCACCTGGAGTAATGTAATTTCAGTTAAATTTAAAGAGCTAAACCTTAAATCTTACCAAAGCCGCCTCCAAATCCTCCGCCGCCACCATAGCCTCCACCACCGCCATGGTGGTCGTCATGGCCTCCACCTAAGAAGAGTTGTTTTATTTATAAAAGCATTCTTAGTTGCATTAGGTAACTTACCGAAACCACCTCCTCCTCCTCCACCACCATATCCTCCGCCACCACCGTATCCTCCGCCACCACCATGGTGGTCATGATGGCCTCCACCTGACATTAAAATAATTTTAGTTAATTATAAACAACTGTATTGCGCATCTTACCGAATCCGCCTCCGAATCCCCCACCTCCTCCGCCACCGTATCCTCCGCCACCTCCGTGATGGTCATCATGTCCGCCTCCTAAATAGATAACAGTTAGATTCGTTTATAGTATTGGGATTTGTACCTACCATATCCACCACCGAAACCGCCTCCTCCGCCGCCGCCAAATCCTCCACCACCACCATGATGGTCGTCATGTCCGCCGCCTTAAATTAAATCCATGTTTTGATACATGTATTGATTTACCAAAATGGTACTCACCAAAGCCGCCTCCAAATCCGCCACCTCCACCACCGCCATGATGATGATCATCGCCACCAAAACCACCGCCGAAACCACCTCCAAATCCTCCACCGCCTCCTAAACCTCCACCACCATGGTGATGGTCATCATAACCACCTCCGCCACCTCCAAATCCTCCACCGCCTCCGAAACCTCCACCACCATGGTGATGGTCATCATAACCACCTCCGCCTCCTCCAAATCCTCCACCACCACCTCCTCCAAATCCGCCATCATCGTGGTGGTGGTGTTCCTCATAGCCACCTCCGCCGCCTCCGAATCCTCCACCACCACCGCCTCCAAATCCACCACCACCGTGATGGTGATCATCTCCACCGTATCCACCTCCAAATCCTCCACCAAATCCTCCGCCACCTCCACCGCCGATTTGTTTGATTATTATAATTTTCTTGCCACCATCGCCGCCTCCATGGCCGCCACCAAAGCCTCCTCCGAAACCTCCACCGAAACCTCCACCAAATCCACCGCCGATACCTCCTCCATGGCCATGATCATGACCGTGGTCGTGACCAGCAGGTACAGGTACGTGAACTCTTATATGTACACTAATTAACAAAAATTTGCATTAAAATTGATAAATCAATATTGTTGAACAGGGTGCGCTTACTGTTCTTTCCCGAAAGTAGCTGCACTGTAGGCAACTAATCCTGATAGGAACAGGATTACCTAAAAACAAAATATTAATAAAAGGGGCACTAATTTAAAAGAACAACTTTATAAACTCACAAATAACTTGAAAGCCATTAATTTGTGACTTTCGGTGAATAACAAAAACAAATCAAATTGATCAGTTCTTGATACTCTTTACTTATATTATGATGATAATTCTAAAATTCAGCATGGTTTTATACGAAAGATTTCTCTCATCGAATTTAGATTCGATAATAATAAATTCTCATACAGTGGGGAGCATGTGTGGGGGATCTCAATACTACTACTTCCTCTACTTCTAGTAGCCCTGACCTAGAGACATGCTTTGCAATTCGCTGGTAAAGAACGGTTTGGTGATAAACGGAAATAAGAAGATAAAGCCCAGATTAACCCATAAGATCTACAATATACAAAAAAACTTGAATTAAATTATTTATAAGACTAGGACTTGAATGGAAATCAACATATATGGGAAAAACAAGAGTAAAATAGTTTGAAATCCCGACAATAATGTTTTCATTATCTTTAAATCTGTGTCTATGACAATCGAAAGTTGTCTCGTATAGACAATTATAGATGAAATCGTATATGTAAACGAAAAGTGCTTTTGACCTTTAATGATCTTTATGAATAAAAATTACTCTGTGAAATATGCTGTACAAAAAGAAAGTCTTGTATCATCCTTTCACTTAAGCTTCAAACCATAATGTAACCCTTCAATTCATTGTTTAATAACTTTCACAAAAATATGTACAATTAATCTTATAATACCATCTGACATCAGTCCACAAAATTCTACCATAATTTCTGTCAATCGATAAAAATCGAGATAATTATCGAATTTCTTGTTTGTACAACAATTAATAAAAGCTTTTATGGATTTTACAGAGAAATCATTAATTATTGAATTTCTCAGATGATCATCATTGTGTGTGTGGTCGTGAATTGTAATCGTAAAAGTAAAAGTCCATTAACAATGCTGAAAAAATCTCACGCATTTTTTAAAGAATTTATTCTTTTCTTAAAACATTGAGACGACATTGAAAATAACTTTATTTTACAAACTTGTTAATTGGCATTAAATCGATTGAAGAAGGAAATATCCCTTTTAAGCGAAATCAAATACAATGTTTTAATAATGTTTAACACAGTTAAATGAAGAAAAAAAGTGAAATTAACTGTGAAACGGAAAAGTACATTATTGTCCATTAATCGCCATACACATTCCTTTTATTAATTTTAAACACAAACAAAAAATTTGGTTACAGTAAAAATCTCTCTGTAATTATCATACGTGTCTCGAGAAAGTACATCAATTGAATTTGATTGAATTGTCCTTGTTACGAGTCGATTTTTCATTAAGGAATCGTAATTGAAGCCAATTTATTTTGCGTTCAATTTCATCCGGATTTTTTTCGTTTTGCGTAATGTTCAAGAAAAAAGTAGTGAAAATTTTATCGCCCAAAGGCGTGAATCGTGAGAATCGAAAGGATGTGAAATTACTTGTTTGTTGAGTTTATTGTATGTAGAGTCAATGATTGACCGATAAATTTCCGGTTGTAGTCCGTCGTGATGATGAAAACTGGCGATTTATTTTTTGAAAGTGAAATTGTAACGTGCTTTGAAGATGATACACGCACTTTATTTGTTCGAGCCTAGACACGAGATGGATACTTTCGATTTTCTTGATTTTTATTTTCATTTAGATTGTCGGGAACGCCTAATTCTTTAATTCATGTTCGTTTTTGAGTTTAAGCGAGTAAAATGTAGAGTGAAGTTAGTCAGTTTTTTCAAAATATCTTCAACGACTTAGGTCCAATTCACCTTAAATTTCTTAATGTCGACACAGTGGTGGATTTAGGCTAGGGTGGCATTGTTTAGAAGGGCGGTATTATCTGGGAGGCGGCAAATTTTAGAATGTAAACAAAATTTTACTAGTAAATTAAGTATTAAGGGCCTGTTATTCCCAGTGAAATTGATATTAAAACATATTCCACAGAATATTAGTTTTGCGTAGTAGTTTTGGTCAAGAACAGAAATATTTTTCACTTTCGAGGTTCAATAGACTTATTTTTAGTTGATCCTCTAGGATTTTCTTTGATGTATGGAACAATTGTGTGGAAATTTTCCTATTTCCTAATTAACTATGACAGCTAAGGACGTGTGATCCCTAGTAGAAATGAAACCGAGGTGCTGGCAAGGGCCTCGCTAGTTTGCCTAGATTGAAACTATGCGCTAGCCAGTACAAGGAAAAAAACCTATTGGTGCTCCATGTCATAGACCTGTAACATGATGCTGTAGCAGCAGCAGGAAGTCCTGTAGCTGCAGCAGGACCAACACTTCAACCACAACAAGGCTACTCTTGTAGTACCAAAGAAAGACCTGTAACTACAACAGGACTAATCCTGTTACTGCCACAGGATCATGTTACAGGCCTACGACATGTAGCACCTATGGGTTTGTTTTCCGTGTACTGGCTAACGTCTGGTTTCAACCTAAGCAAACTAGCCAGGCCCTTGCCAGCGCCTTGATTTCATTTCTACTACGGATGTTTCGGCGAGAAATATATGTTCTCTAACATTACGAAAAGGGTGGTATTTCAGACCAGGCCTAAGGCGCAACTTGTCCACATAAGCTTCAAATCTGACTGTCTCTTCACATAAAATAGAATGAGACTATGAATAGAGGCTTTGCAACTGAAGACAAACTGGTCCTTAATCTTCCTGAACGAGTTAAGGGATTATACGCAGACGGGAGCTAGGAACAAGCCGTTTGCCAAGCATTTGTTACAACCTTTAGCCTTATTTTGATAGTTTTCGTTTTTTAAACTAACGGTTTTTGATGCAGCTTTAGTTCGTTTCCTGAAACTCTTCTGAAAAATGGCGTTTTGCATTAAGCGCAATATTCCCGGACTAAATTTTCCCAATTCAAAAAGCCGAAAACAATTCATCGGATTATCTACAAATTGATCGAGGGACTTAGCACAATAAAGATTTTTAATAAAAAGGCAACTTTTCAAATACAGAATTTCGATTTTTGATAGAAATTTTCGCCTTTAATTACTTATAAAATTTAAATTATTTGTCGACGAGAGAAAATTTATAAATCTCTACAAACTATTTTTATTAATCTTGCGTTAATTTGAAACTGATCGGTTCAGAAGTTTCGGTACCTAAACTTTGATCAACGTCTTTGAAAATACAGTTTTGACAAAAACACTTTCAGAGTTGCAAAGCACGTCATTTACAGTGCGAGGAGTCTCCATAAATGTGCGTGTAACTTAGAGAATTTGTGTCGAATTAATTTTTTTCGATTCCTGAAAATTCTGACAGTGTAATAAGCACTTAAGAATAATAATAATAACCCTAAGGGTTAGCTCATTATAGACATATGGTAGATTTTTTGTCTGTTAATTAGGGCAGAACGTATAAACAACGCAATTATGCATATTTCTCTTGTTGAACAATTACCTTCAAACATGGTTCTATGAAAACATAATTTTCTTCTAAAAGCTACAACTCTTAATCAGATGCTCTTAGATAATAAGAAAAAAACAAGGAAACCTGTTTTTTTATTTTGTTTTTTTGCACAAAAAGAATTGTATTTATAAGTGAACCATAAGGAAGCAAACTCAACTTTTTTCAAATTATTTTGAAGATATGTGAAGATATTTTGAAAAATCTGAATTCATACTGTGCTTTTCAGCTCTGATTTTCTCACTGAACTTTATCTATCCATAATAAAAATCGGAAAAGTCGGAACTTTTGTACGTTCGGGGTGTTTACTGAATCTTTAAGCAAACGTTAAAATTTGCACTTCACGCTCTAATAATCCTCGGAGGTTTGATAGGGCAAAAATTTTAGACAATCAGATATATTTCTTTATAAAACTTGTACTTGAATATCGTTTTTTATATTTGGTTGCGGTCAATGACCGCAGATGTAAAAGAAAATTCAAATCTCTGGAAAGCTTCTTTCTTCTGTCTATGTGATGGAAGATACATCGATTCTAAGTATTGAATAAATTTTTATTAATTGTACAAGATTCAAACGGTTTTCACACTTTCTTTTATCGACCTGTGATTACTGAAAAGACCTATTTATAAATTATTCAACAATGTAATGTAAAATGTTTCAAATCAGAATAAACAAATTCATTATAATTATTCCGTTAACAGTAAATATGACTCAATACTTTATAGAAACCGAAAGTAGAACTCTTCGTTAGTTTATTTGGATTCTAAAGTGTCACATATTCTACGATTATTGTATTGTATTCAATTCTATCTTACTTTATCGTTGATAACAGTGAAAGTTTCTTTTGCTTTCAATTATTTATAAATTTTGTTTATGGCACAAATAGTAATAAATAAATAAAAATAATGTTTGATTTAGAAAACTCTATAAACTAAAAAGTGGATTTTTATTGATGATAACAGATTTAGGTCGAAAGTATTTATGTGCAGAAGATTATTGGAAATAAACATAAATATGCAAAAGACTGGGTGTTCCCCATCAAAATGAACATTGTGCTTAGTGTAGAAATTGTTTTTTTTAGTTCTGAATATACTTCACTAATTTTGCCAAAACAAAATGACTGATCTTCCTCACAATAGTTATTTGTTTTAAAGAATTCTCAAAACAACTGAAAATCAAATTAAACTACTTCCCATACATGGCTTCCTTCTAATTGAACCACCTATTGTATGATAATTACCACTAACAATTCTTGAGTCGTTAATCAAAAATTATTTGGGAGAAATGCCAAAATTATTGTCAAAATAAGAGTAATGCGAAAAACTTGAAAGATTAATTGTAAAAGCTTCTTGCTTCAAGTGTCAAAGTGTGGAAAAGCCATCTTAAGGCTCTTAATGTTGAAGGTGAAATGACATTTTTTCTTCCTTCACTTTCCCATAAATCGAACACCTTCTACATTTACCGGCTACACAATGTAATGTAATAGAGCCGAACAAGGAAATCTATTTTAATCGAATTCTCTTCCAGTAATGTTCAAATCGTGTAGTATAATAATTGCTCAAAACCGGAAAAATAAGTAAAGTCGTAAAATCAACAATTTGCTTCATTATTAAAAAAGTAGGACAGAATATTATTTTTTTATAGAAGATATGCGCAAAGATTACCCAAAATATTTTTTTTATTTATTGTTCATTATATTTACTCTCTCTTCCGAAAATGTGACTGGCAGCTATCTCTTTTTAGCTCTTACGATTCATAACAACTGTTTTTATAGAGTGTTATAATCCTAGTACATCGATATTTAATGGTACCTCTTAAAAATTAGAAATTTTTATTATCGTTATTACGTGTTATCTAATGTTTCACATGTGAATTTTCTATTTAATGAATAATCTAATTGTGTTTACGTTGATATCGAGTTCCAAATTGCATTAATTTAATTTATGTCATTCATATATATTATTCAACCATTAATAGTTATCAAAACGACCGCACTAATAAGCAAATAATAATTGTTTACTTGTCGACGGGAAATTATGGCGTTGCGGTGGCGTTATGGAAAATAATAGCCCGTTGTTAGCTATAATAAACAACCTTTTTTCAATCATTAAAATTGTGATCATAACCTAAAATTTTCGGATGTCAAAGAAAAAATTAAAAAAAAAACAAAAATAAAGTTACATTGCTTCTTTTACTTATGGCATAAACTCAAGAATGCACCACGGGCGTTATGGGCATAACGCCCTCGGTCGACGTACAGCCCTCGGTACACTGTCGATACTCAGGCCCTTGATGTATTAATTACTATTAATTACTGTATAAAATTACTGACTGGTAAAAAGATGATAATTAATTATATTTCCCAAGAAGGTTTTGCATCATGCATTTTTTAGATGTCTATAAATTAAAAGAAATCGACAGAAATTAAAATGAAAAATCGTAGGTATATTCTATTCTTGGATTGAATGAGCTTTCGACCAGGTGAAATAATAATTAATTATACGGATTTTCCTATATTTTCTTACTTTCTACTGAACAATAAAATTATACAATTTTGATAAAACTATTAGATTCCTTTGTATTCCGGCAGATGTTAAATTTCTCGTATTTTATTGCAATTATCTTACAATAAATTTACTCTTTTTAATAACTCCATGAGAAAATATTTATAATTTCAATTCTAGTGAATTGAAAAATATTATATCTTCGTCTAATTGTCTATTTACAGTGATTTAGTTGAACAACAAGATACTATTTTCTTCAGTCTTTTCTCTTCATGATAAATCTACGGAAATAGTAGGTGAAATAACTAAACACCCTGAATTTAAAGGCGTGTCTCTCATCTTTAGGATCACCTCCCTTATTTATCTTTTTATCATCTAGAACACGGTCCACATTGGTCCACATTGATCCGATTCTACAATCGTTTTATTGCGGCCGATATTCTGAGTGAAATTTGCTTGTGGTAAAAAAAATAATTAAATAACCTTTATTCTATCTCTATCTCTCTTTCTCTACTGCATGCTTTCATAGAGTTCATAAAAATGGTTTCAGCCCAAACGCGCATCTTGATAATTCCTTCAATTAACAAAATATTCAAATGCAACATTCAAGAACTTAAAGCAGGTCACCTAAAAACTAGACTCAAAGTACCCCTTATATAACCTAATTTGAATTCGAATGTTTTAATAATTGAAGAATTTATGAAGGTGCGTGTTTGGGCTGAAACAGTCTATATATCGATGGCATTCTAAAACGTCGTATCACACAAAATTTGATATTTTCAAAAACGGAATCATTGTAACAATGTGCAGCTTATATAAAAATTTTACAGGTCAAATTGTTTATTTAGTATTTTTAAATAAATATTCTAATATGTCGTATCCCACACGCAGACTTTCGTGCTTTTTAATATGTCGTATGCCACATTCGTATAGGTTCACGCTTAATATTATTAATTTTAAGTTAATTTTAAGGAGGTAATTAATGAAAATATAGATGTTGAGCCAGTATTAGAGAATGCTGAAAATAAATAGTGATATACCGATTAAAAACCCTCTGTCGAATCTCGATTATACACTGAAACCTTTATTTAATGAAAAATTAAAGATAAATAAAAATAAGTGGCAAAATATACAAAAAAATGAAGAAAGTATTGCTTACAGACTCATATTTATATTAAAAATAATATAAATATGAAGACAATGATGACTCTATACTATACTATACTATACTATACTATACTATACAATCTTCGTCAAGGGAAGTTTTAAAAAACGTGGATGAGAATATTGATGGAGTAACCAAGAAGACCAAAAATAAACGAAACGCTAGTGAAGATAATTGTGAAATTACGAAGAAAGTATTACGTCGTAATAGTAAAGAAAAAAAAATTGAAAGTGATACTCCTATTATTAATAGGGCTATTACTTATAAGAAAATCTGTGATAAAAGGATGAGAAAAGAAAAAATCAGGAACCTGAAGAAGATCATATACCTGAAATTAAAAAATAAGAGTTAACAGAAAACAAAACAATGGGAAGAAAGCTAGAGATAATATTAAGTACTTTAAAAATAGAAACATATCTAGCAAAAAATTTGAAAATTCATGTAGTACCGTTTAGCTGTGAACATAATATTAACTTTTTCTTCTTTTTATAACACTTTCCATCTTATTGAGAATATGTCGTATCCCACACAAATAGCAGCAGTCAATATGCCGTAACCCACATAACAATTAAACAATTTGTCAAAAAATTTGTACTTCTATTATTACTATTTATGCATTAACACAAATGTCAAAAAAAAAGTTACTAGTTTTCTTTTATTTGCGACCGTGAAACGTTTTTATCGTCTCCTGAAAATTTTCTCAAATGTGGGATGCGACATATTACAATGGCAGTATCGATATGATAGAGTAGCTGAAATTTAATCTGAGAGTTGCAGAATCGGCTCCAACTTGTATAAGAAAACAATCATTTAAGTTCAAGAAGAGCGTTAGTAGGTAAATCAAAATGAAAATCAAATTCCCCTAAAAAAAAATGGAAAACAAAACCGAATAGAAAATACTATTTGTTCAATTCTTGTAAAGCAGCACTTTACCTACCTCAATGTTAAAATGTTTACTTTAACGTTGAGTAAACACTTTACAATCGCCATGGCAACACCATAGCAACCAACAGCAAATAAACAAAAACAATTGTTAGTTAGTTGTTTAGAGAGATCCAATAGCAACCAACAACCATTTTCAACTGTATGAATAATTAATGCTATACCTTACTAGTGGAACCAACAGACTTCGCCCGTTGGTTTATATTCACAAAATTAACAACATTAATTCTATTAATTAAATCATAATCTCGCAAAATATCAAAATGTTTGAACAAACTATTGTTTAATTGTAAAACGTCAAAGAAAGTGGGGTTAGAATTTCTGTTATTTATGTTTGAAAATGAAAGTGCTGAATACATATCAAAACTTGTTGCCAGCGATGCAGCGAACGGGTTCCCGCTTGTCAAAACTTATTTCCACAACCGCCTATATTCCAACATATTAAAACTTTTAATGCCAGATTTAACCCCCTTAGAGGTTGAATTTTCAAAAATCATTTCTTAGTGAGCATTTACATCACCTAAAGATTATATGTGCCAAATTTAAAGTCGATCGGCCGGATAGTTTCAGAGATATCGTAATGACTCAGTGAGTGAGTGAATGGGAAAATGGCTAATATATTATAGATTAGAAAATTTAAAAAATTAAATAAATTAAAGAGAGTTTTAAGGGCAAATATTGAAAAAATGTTGCACTGCACACGGTGGTAAAGTGCCTTTATTCACTGGCGGATTTGTCTCACTCGGCCTCTGGCCTCAAGGGCCAAACTTCCGCTCGGAGATAAAGTATGACTTTACCGCCTTGTACAATAAATAGCTATTTTTTAACACTTTGATTCATTGTGATAGTAATTTGCTTTGTAGTATAAAGTTGAACAGCTGTGGTCGACTTGATTGCAGCATATCGGTAAAGACTTATTTCTTGTTTCCAGCCCTGAGAAAAGTGTTTCTGTTTATATTAAAACACCACTTTTTTGTCGTGTCATACGGATATGCTAAGTTTTTTTTATTGGCAAAAAAGCCTTTTAACATAACCAGAATCGGGATTTAACAACGTAAATTTTTTTTGGAAATCAAACTAGAGCCCGTTTCAATATAGGACAGTCGTACTTCTTAAGTTAAGACTCATCTCAACACATATCGCTAGATGTGTTGAAATGGACTTTAACGTGCTGAGATCCGAATTTTGATAAAGTAGTATAGTCGTTGACTTCAAGGGTGAGCGAGAAAGTTGTTCTTCTGTTCAAAGAAAAAAGATTGAGAACCATTGACTTAGACTAAGTGCAATGTCCCTTTTATGCGATAGACAACTTGCCTGTGGATTAGTGCTGTGTAAAAATAAGAAAAATGATAAAAATAAATATAGTTTGATATTGGTTTTTCTATGATGTCTTCTAAGGACAAAGCTCAAAATACGCACCTTTTTTTTAAATACAATTTTACAATGTTAATGCACCTGCAGTCGATATGCTTATTCTAAATTGTTTTTATGACATTAATGACTGTTCTTGTTATCAGAATACTTGTAAAAAGTTTTCTTGTAGAAGTCCTTTTAAGAGTTAAACTTGCATGAAACGATCTCTAGGAATAAATTTATGGATTGAAAAATTTGAAAATACTAACAGAGTTGCAGTATAGGCAACACAATTAATATCTCATGTCGTGCTTGTAATAAATGTTGTCTATATTAAAATATCAAACCGCAATAATTATTATCAGGTTTTGCTAAGTGTACTATTGATATTTAGCCGATACATTCTCCCTATCTCTAGTCTAGGGCCTTCCTATACTAATTCGGAGGACTCTATATGATTTTATCTGTCTACTGTGTATTTTCACTTAAATTATTATCTTTTGGCAAAAATGTGCAATCATACTTTAAAAACTGGTTCGTTAGATAAATACGTCTTTCATTGATAGTTCGTTGAATTTTAGACAATTCCATAGACCAGTGGTTCCCAAAGTGGTCCCTATGGTCCCCTAGGAGTGTCCGATATTATTCAGGGGGTCCGTGGAATATTAAAATTGATTTGGGAGTCTCTAATCAACGCCAGGGGGTCCGCGCAAGGTTTCTGACGAAGTTTGGTTGACTAGGAAACGAAGCTTTACTTTTAAAAGAAGAAAAATTTGGCGAAGAATTGTTATTTGCTAAATGTTTGGAAACCGATACGAAAGATGAAACGTTATTTACTGAATTAAAAAGATTTTTCGATGTAAAAGCTATACATTTGACCAATTTCATTTCTGTTGATACTGACGGTGCTCCGGCAATGGTAGGAAGATACCGAGGCTTTCTGGCATACTTAAAACAAGCTGTACCGAATGTATTTACAGCATTTAAGGCATTCATCGACATCATTTAGTCGCTAAAATTCTTAGTAAACGTTTGCATGAATCACTTGCTTGTGGCATTAGGGCAGTTAATAAAATCAAAATGAATGCCTGCAATGAGAGATGATTTGCCCAACTTCGTTAAAAAAATGACAAAGAGTATAATCGTTCACTACTTCACACAGAAGTACGTTGGTTATCTAAAAGTGCGTGTTTAAAACGATTTTATGTTCTCTTCGAGTCAGTGCTGGAATTCCTGGAAAGCAAAGACAATGATCTGCGACACAATTTAATTAACTCAAAAAATGATACAGCCTATATGACTGATTTATTTGCCAAATTCAACTAAACTAATTTGAAAATACAAGGTGACCAACTAAATTTAATCAAAACTAAAAGCATAATATATTCGTTTGTTGCAAAGTTTATTCTGTACAAACAAAACTTAGGAAGAGGAGAATGTTCTCAGTTTCCAAATCTATCGAAATTGAAAAATACAGATGAAGTTTTGCTTGATTACTGCCAAGATTTAACGGCTCTTCATGCAGATCTGAACCAAAGATTTGAAGACATTCTTCACTTGAATATTCCCGATTGGGTGAAAAACCCTTTGGCGCGTGGACAAACTCAGATCACAAGCATAGATGAATCCATACTAAAACAGGAGAAGTTTATTGAAATATGCACAAATGAGGAACTTAAACCAAGGTTCGAACAAGGATACCACAAATTCTGATTGCTTTCCCGTCTTCCTATTTGGTAGAACGTGAATTCAGTGCCCTTATGAACCTCAGCACAAAAAAAAAACAACATTGAGTCGGGCATAAATACACTCATAAAATGTAATCACGTTCATCCATGTCATTGATTTTTTTTATTTTATTTTAAACAAAGGTTACAATTTCAATAGATACTTCAACAAAATGTTTTTTTCTAAATTTGTAATTGTTATACTATGTAAATATGTAGCTTTTTCACTTGGGGGTTATTTTGACCATGGGTCAAAAAAGTTTGGGAACCACTGCCATAGACAATACTTTTTCTATTCAGACAGACATGGGTAAAATTTACAGTTATTCATATCTGGCAACCCAATTAACCCACATTTAGACACTATGCTATCAGAGAAATTGATCAAAACATTTTAATTAGACGATTAAATAGAGATCCTTCAAATCTCTTGGGACATTTGAAGGCCACGTTACTGGATTGTCACATTGTGTATGCTTGTGAAAAAAGACTGTAAACATGAATGAAGGCCAACTGGCGATTGAAATACGATAAAATTAAGGCAGTTGGAGAGAGTAAAATCATACAAACATCAGCTATCTCCTTTGCAGTTTTATGTTCTACACTATTTGTGCACTATTGGCCAACGTTTTTCTCGATATACTCCCGTCTCCCACCACCAGATGTACCACATAGGTTGAATTTACCGTATTTTAAATGGTGAAGATTGTTTTTTAATATTTGTTACAATGAATATTACAAAAAAGTGTACTACTTATCGTAGCTTTATTTAAACTGAGTACATTATTAGGGCGTACCATTTGCTTATTTTTAGAATCTATCTGTCATTAGTTTCTTATGACAGATAGATTGCCTTAGGTTTAAGCGTTGCATTCCTACTTCTACAATCCTGTCTCTACCATCTCTGAACTTACACCACCGACTATCAAACCTCATACTTAACGGAAAGCTTAGCTTTGTCTTCTACAGTGAGTCATTGATTTCAATATTGAAATCAATGCTGTGAGTACGCTAGCCATTTTTTGGTTTTCACTATATCAAACTTCGATCGAGCAGATAGCAAGAGCCGGCGCTAGTTTCTAGGAGAATCTAAATTAAAAATAGGTATTAATTTTACAACCATCCTCTATACTTATAGAGAGACACCTTTTTGATATCTACAAATAATATTACCTAAACGTCGGTTTTATTTCTGAAGTGTTGCCCGTAGAACATGCTTAAGCCTCCTCTGGTGATTTGGCACATTTCGAACGTTAATGTCATTATTCGTCCATAAAATAGAATTTCTTTTCTTTAGTTATCGTGCCTATCCCAACTTTACTTTAATTAATGGTATAATCAACATTCGGAATGTGGAAAGTGTTTATTGATAAATCGCTGTGCAATTAATATAAGGAGAAAGTAAGATTATCAACCCAGAGGGCAATGGTACTCAACAGACTTAAAACAATACAACTTTTTCGACGATTAGATTCTATTTTAGAAATAATAACGGTAATTCATAAAAGGTATAAGTTTGGTATTTTTCGTCAAGTTATTCTAGATGGACTATATTTTTCAATTTCACTCATCTTAACAACTATGTCAGACAAAAATACACAACATCGTGTTTATATAGGAGGCAATCACTTCACGGTTTATTGAAGACGGTTAATGAACCCGTGTTATTTTGAAAGAACACTGTCAAGGATACTTTCATTTTATGCCTGGCAGCTGTTTTGCGTGAGTGAAAGTCGTCTATGAAAGTGATCTGTATCACGATTAGTAATGGGTTTGCCATTTTCTTTATGTAACATTCTTGATAATTGTTTACATTAGCTACAACAGTCGACATAGGAAAATAATAAAGTAGACATTTCTATTTTATTCGTATTAATTAAAAATAATAATTAAATAAATACAGTAAAAATTAAGAACGATCTAAGAACGATGGGGTTATAATAATCTACACAACAGGTATCTGACAATCTCATAAGGATTTTGAGATGATAAAATGTTGAACCAAATCATTTTACAGATGACTTAATAGCATCTCATTAAAACTTTCAGAAAAATTATTATCACTTATATGAGTGTGTTTTTGTTCTAAAATCATATTTGAAATCATCTTCAATATGTTCGGTAACCGGTTTAACTTCATCAAAATTTGGTTGTTTTCGTGTTGTTGTTTCGGTTGCTGTAACTCTCAGTAAATCAATTGACGGTTCAAACAAACCGAGACTTAGTATTTCCTTTGAATTCCAATGATTGCCTTTTATATCACAACAACTTTTCTGATTTCTTAACGTCGAGAAAATTTCCCCACTACTCGTGACAGGAGGAAAATCAATGGTTTTTGTTATTGGAGGTAGGACGATGTCGAATTCATTACCAAAATTGTCATAGTTATTGATTTCAGAGACTGTAGGTAGTTGAATTAACGGATTAATGAATTTCAAATTTGCATTCTTCGGTAAGACTAAATGTTCGCCACTTTCCAAAAATATACGAATGCGATGCGGGTTCCTTAAAAAAAAACAATAATTTCGTTAATATGAAAGAACGAAGACGTTGATTTTGTTTGCGTTTTTTTTTTTGTTGGAAATGTTCAAACCAAATTTGCGCTGAATATGGAAAGGAAACTAGATTTCTCTCAACCTCTCACGACTAATTTGCGTTATGATTTAAACATAGTTGTTTTTTCTAAATAGTAATCCAATATCTATCTACTTTCCAAAGGATGATTAAAGTCACCAGATATTTAACAGAAAGTTGTCTCTTTGTATATCATTTAGAATAGATATGTGTCTAGTCGAAATATAACCAATAAAATTATAATTGCGAGATGAGAATAGATCTTTAGACTACTTAAACCACGTAATGAATTAAAAAGTTCCAAGGGAGTCTTTGCTATTCAATAATAGAGTAATCAGTGCCTTTGAGTTATCAGACTTCTTATTATTAAAGTCAGAATGAGTCTTCAGAAAGCTTACAATGATAGTTGAGCAATACACGAAGGCAATTATTTAATTTCTTCAAAAACAGTCACACATATAAGTAAAATAACATCTTTAGTAATTTATGCAATTTATTGTGGAAAATAGGTGGGAGATCAGCAGCTGTTTAACTTTGAAGATAAACACGTAACGAGGTAATTGACCGGTTTTCTCCAATAAAATACAGAAAGTAAGAAAATGCTGTATTACACATAAAACCCGTTGCTCATCATTCGAATCATCAAAGGCAGGGGTGGCAAACCTTCGTATGCATAAAATATACTTCTTATCGCAAAAATGTGTTGCGATCGACTTAAAATAATATTAAAAAGGGACGAATACTCTATGTTTTAGTTGAAAATGCTCAGGATAGGTAAAAAGTATATACCGGGTGTTTCAAGTAACTGTTTGATCTCGAATTATTGTTTATTAACGGAGAAAATTCATTCCCTTGACTACCGCCCCATTATCTCATGTAGCTAATTTGGAAACATGGAAAAATACCCATTAAAGAATCATTAACCACTAAATATACTGAAGAAAGTTTAAACTATGTCTGATATTAAAATCTCCAAAATTTTCATATTGGAAGCATTTCTAAAAAGATGATTTACGTATGTCAATTTAAATTTGAAGATTGAAATTGAAAATTTTTAATACGCAGCAATGAAGTCGATTTCTTTTGCAATGAAGAACCGTGCTTCACATGATTCTATCGTGAAAATATTTGAAACATCAGCGAAATAGCACTATCATTTCGAAAGTGGTATGAGATTCAAACTTTAGCTCGAGGATAACATTTATACATTGCCTTCCATAACAATTGTAATATAGTCAATAAAGTCACTGTAATTGACCGATTGACCTTTGATTTTAGGGTCTTGTTTAGAATGAAGATGACGAGGTACTTATCAACGCCTAACTGAAATTTATTAGGACAGTAGCATTATTGATGCGTTGCAGAGCATAAATTTTTATAAAGGAATTAAAATACAAATGCAGTAAAAATTTGTTATAACGCCCAAGAGGACTGGGGACCTAGGAAAACGAGCGCTGAATATCGGGAAATCTTAAAAATGGATAAGAATTAACAAAATTTATTTTACGTATATTATATACACAGATTTTAAAAAAAAAACATTGTACAATACCGCAAGTATTTTACTTCTTTTAAATAATAATTTAAGTAAAGTAAAACTTAAAGACACTTTTATAAAAAATCTTGTTAAAAAAAGAAATATGGAATTAACGTTTTGAGTGAAAAATGGGAACAAAAATACTACATAAAATTAGTCACTGGAACCGGGACCAACGACCGGGAAATCGTTAAAACGAAGTTTTACTGTATATGGAAACCTTAAAGATCGCAAAAGTTATAAACCGTGTGAAATAAATAATAAGTCGCGAACTTGAAAGTTCATCAACTTGTAATTGTTTTTTGTTTCAAATTATATGGGTCAAGTTGAATGTGGTTCACAATACACAAGAATGTCCGTTTCTTCAATGAAAAAAAAACCAGTCCAATAAAACAGACATGATTATATGGTGAAAGACGCATATCCGACTTTTACAACAAAAAAAATCTCTAAATCTATGAATTATGTAGAGAAAGAATTAGGTGATTAAATTCAATTACTATTTCGACACTAGTTAATTAGAGTTGCAACAATTACCAAATTAGTATTCAATGTAAAGATAATTCCGTATTGTATTGAAGAAACTTATAATTTGCAACTTTCAACAAGATCTCTCCATATCGGTGTAAAAAAAAAATTTAGATAAAAATGGTGATTATATTCAAGGTGAAAGGCTGAAACTGTACAATTCGATTAATTATAGATGTTTTTTTGAATTAACAGGTTAATTAACGATATATAACATTTTGACTACATACAATATTTCACGCTCTAAAAGAGACATTTTTGCTCATCAACATAATTTTTTAGTTTCAATAATATCAAAATTAATTAATACAAATTATGCAGAAAGTGTTAGAGCCTACCTGGATATTAGAAGAACATGATAATTTGATAGTACGAATGATAATACCATCAGCACCTAGAATTAGGTATGGTTTTAACGATGAACTTTAGAGAAAATATGATTCGATTAGGAGCCTTACCTTATAATAATGTTTACTCATCATGGTATTTTATTTTACTGATAGATGTTTATCCAAAGCAACGATTTATATTATTGTAATTGGAGGAAAGCTGAATTCACTTGGAAATTATTAAGTAATCATCATTAGATTGTACATGTCTATGTATAGTTAGTTTGGCTTTTCCAATTGTAAACACATTCAGTCACGAAACGATTTTATTAATTTGTGAAAACAATTATTAATAATGAGTAAAAGTTTGACATGTTGCACGGATTTTGACGATTAAACTAATTTTTGGTAACTGAAATCAACTAGCATAAACGGCAAACTGATATTCGATTGTGTCTTTTTACAAAAAAAAATAGAAAAAAATACACTTTCATCAGTCTCTCTAAAATCACTCTTAGAAAGGAAAAGTACAGAGCTTATCATTTCAAACAAGTACTAACAATAGAACAAATGATTTGTCGTCTGAAATTATTGCTTGTGAGAATTGCAGATGACTCTATTCAAATAAGCTAAATACAGTAAACCATCATTTATGTATAAATTGGTATTTAATAGAAAACAGAACAACTAGATCTTTCGCCTGAGGTACGGTTGAATGCGCTTTTTCATCTACTTTCATGATTCTCTCCTATTTGATATATCTTTTTCCTTTCATTTTTCGCAGACAAAAGTGTTGTGTATAAATAGCGTGTCTCGATCTTTCACAACCATCACAAATCCATCAGATTTAGTGTTGTGCATATCTACTTAGTGTAAATCTTTTTAAATTCGTAGTCGCAAAACAAATGGCTTCCTATCTTCTGGTAAATTTCAACAATTACGAAAAATAACAATTAGTGATTTTTTTTTGTTTAATTTAGATTGCTTCCCTCGGGATTTTTGCCCTTACAAGTCTTTGTGATGCTGGAGGTCACGGAGGGTAAATATCGCTAAAAATCCGTCTTTTTTACAGTTTTTTGATTTTCAATTATCAATATTCTTTAGCGGCCACAAGAAAGTCATTATTCATGTACCATTCAAAGTCAAGACCATCCACCATACTCATACAGTTTATAAGCATGTCGGCCATGGCGGCGGCGGCGGCGAAGGTGAACATTACAAAGTAATCGGTTACTCCGGTGGCATCGATGATGGCGAAGTTGTCACACACGGTCACGGTTACGGCGGCGGTCATGGTGGCGGCTTTGAAGGCGGTTTCGGTGGCGGTTTCGGCGGTGGCCACAGCAGTTCCGATCAGTTACACCATTTGGAAAGTATCGGCGGTGGTCACGGCTACGAGACGGCTAGCCAAAGCGGTGGAATTGGTGGCGGTCACGGTTATGCTCTCAGTGGTGGTCACAGTTCGGATGGTGGTTATGGTGGTGGTCATGATATTGGCGGTGGTGATATCGGCGGTGGTCATGTGGGTTTGAGTGCCAGCGGTGGTGATGAAAGTTATGGCCAAGCCGGTGGATACGGTGGTGGTTATGAAGGTGGCTTCGGTGGGGGACATGCTGATGTATCAAGTGGAGCAAGTCATGAATTAAGCGGGCATGAAGGTGGAATCAGCGGTGGAAGCGAATTAGCTGGAAATAGTTATGAGAGTTACGGTGGTGGAGATGTTGGAGGTCATCACGGCTACGAATAGATGATATGTTACTTCTCTTTCTTCACAAATGTTTACTAGTCTTTTTTGTTATTTCTTTTTAACTAAGTTAATTAATTATTGTTGTTGTTTTAGTTTTTTTTATATTTTTAATAAAATTCCTAAAACTATTTTGATGTATTTTTATGACGACAAAACAATTCAATCATGTGTTACTTCATGAGAATAATTTTCACTTTCCGTTACTTTATAACCGCTCGCTACAAAACGCGATTCTGGCGAATCCTCCTCATAGCTATCATCAAATACTTCTGCATCTTTCTGCTGCTCGTATTGAATGTTTCTCAGCGCTTCCAGAAGACTTTCTTTTTCATGTGGAACTTCCCCGTGACTGGACCCATGCCAATTTTCAAACACATTTTTCTTTTCGTGTTTAACTTTTTTCTTATGTTTTGGTGGTTTTTTCTTCGGCACATAAACGACTTTTGTATGATGGAGGTGTTTTATAATATGCGGTACATGCACTTTTATGTGGACGCTTTAAAAATTATTTTGATGAAATATTGCAATGGAAATTTCTATAAAAACAAAAACTTACTGTTCTTTTCCCTTACCACCGGCATTTACATATTCAACACTAAATACTAGGAAAATTAAATACGTTAGAAACAATAAGAGATTAATCTGTAAGATCATTGCAAATAAAATCAATAAAATCGTATTGATTGTAAGACTGAAACTGAATTTGTGGATTGGCGAAAAGGCGATTTTATAGACAACAAAAATCTATCCAAATCGAAAATCGTGGTTACACATAATCGATTTTAATAAGGAAAAAGTTTTATATTTCATTGGAGAAAATTTGACTTTCTGTGGTCACATTTTATAACAAATTTAGAAGAGACAATATTGGCCTTTAACTTTCATTTTCGAATTTATACCGCAAATTTTTAGAGAACTAGCAACCTAATGCTAGACCCAATTAAGGCGCATGAGAAAGAGGTGTTTATTCTGGCTTTGTCTATTTCGTCGACTGGAAATTTAATCTCAACATTCCTTGGTAGTTTTCCTAGTTTACGAGGATTGTTATGGCAAATTTTACAAATCTCAAAATTCCCTTAACTATTCCAAGGTCTTGATAGATGCGACACGGCCACACCTTGCATTTCATATATAAAACCACAACCAGTAGATGCATCCTCAGATTTGTTCTTGTCGAAGCTCAGAATAAACTGTTCTCAAGATGTTTAGACTTGTGAGTATTTAATAATATCTAATCACCATTAATTATTAATATTTTATTTGATTATTGTTATAGCTATTTGTTTTCCTGCTTATTGTGGCTGCTGTTTTTGCTGCGCCCGCGCCTGTCTTCGGATTTGGTTCTATAAGTATACGTACTTGGCCTTACCCTTACCCTTATGCACCACACTATGAACATGTTGTTTATAAATGGTAATGGTTTGGTTGATTCGTAAGCTCCTTCACTACTGCTTGTTAAATAAAGAAATTTGAGAAACAGTTGATATTTTATTGCAAAATAACAAAAAACCAATTTTAGAGGTTCTTCAATTGTGGTATGTAAAGTTTCTGTAGAAAGGCAAAATTTTCAATGACTAGGAGATATTTCATGGGGTTAGCTTGTTTATGTTGAAAATATCACAGAATACCGATCAATAGTTTTCGAAAAATGATCATTAAAGGAGTGCATGGGATTGCGTGTCGTTACAAGTCGATTCGGCAATGTGAAATGTGTTGTTTTACTTTTTAATACTCCAGGGCTTCTATTATTGAACGTAATGAAAAGGTGGAAGGCCTTTTCCAGAAAAATTAATGGAAAGTACCTTACCGAAACAAACACTATGTTGGATCCAGCGGCGGATTTAATTGCAATTTGTCACCCTTTTCGTAATACCAGAGTTAATTTGTAAGTTGAGTAAATACGGTTGGTTTCTGTAAAGAGTACAACTGGTCGATTATAGTGGCAACAACTTTGGAAAGATCAATGAATTTTTTCCAGAAAATATACCAATCTTTTCATATTATCTTCGTTTTCCCTTACAGGCAGAAATTTACAGTAGGCCCACTCTTGGTCCAAGCCTGTGCCAAGACTTAGTCCTACTTGGGCCAAGCCTGGAAGCCAGCTTAGAACAAATCCTAGCTTAACTTTGAAATGATATCCTCGGGCCAAGCCTGGGAACCAGTCTTGGGTCAAGTATGACAACCGGGCTTGAGCCAAGCCGGTCAACCAGTCCAAATTGTTTTTAATAGAAAATAATCCAATCAAATAAATCAATTTGAACTAAAATTTAAACAACAATTGAAAAAAAAAGTCGATTTTTACAACTCAAAATAATATAAAACCCAATACAATTTAACAAACGATTTATTTTCTATTAAGAAGGATTTGTCTTACAGTTACTGTTTTTTTTTGTTTACTTATATTGATTGTCCGTTGGCGTTGAATCTTGGCCAAGCCTTGGGCCAAGCTTGTACCTCAAGGCTTGGCAATTAACAACCGGCCCAAGACTTGCCCTGTTGTGACTATTGGGAGTTCCTACCTGGGCTGCTAAATCCAATTAATTTAGTACCAGTTAATTAAAAATTAAATCCCTGTAAATTTGAGCTTCGACACTAAGCAAACATTCCTTCTTTGTCTTCATACTCTTATAAGACTTTTCCCTTTTCGAAATCTAAGGAATTTCAAAATTATCCATAGTAATGGAAACGAAAGATAATTCTCCATGTGTAACACAGTTTCTTGAGCTTTGAAGATTTCGCAATAATTACATTTTCTCCGTACTAATTTAGCACATATCGGTTACAATAGTGAAGATAATTAGAAAAATTAACCACTTTCACTCAGAAACGGAAACAAAAACGGAAGAATCGTAGTTTTCATTTTATACTTGTTTCCTGTTATCGTTTTATGAATGAATTTTTTGCGAATTACAGGGAGAACAGTAGACGTTTCTATTTAGGTGTTTCTGGCCAATTTAAAGAAATTAGTCTATTTTGTTAGCCGCATTTTATTTTTTTCATTTGTTTTCCATAAAATCATCTTTTTCTTATCTAATGTTGCAAAATTGCATTGAGTTGCTGATATTTTATTAGAAACCAAACCCTTAAAATCTATTTTTTATCCTAAAAAAGTGTTGGAATCCACTGGTTACCACACCCGCAATGTAAGGAAGGAAAGAAAAAGCAAAAAGCAAAAAGCAAAATGTACAGGCTGCTTCAAGTAACTGTTTAAACTCTGGTTAACAGTTTGTTTAACCGCTTGTTTATAGTGCCGGTGCACGGGAGCACCGGTCCCCGTTCTAGTGTGCGGCAAACCATATGTCTGAAGAATATTAGTTAATAGTTAGCGTAAAGGGCGCCCGGAACTCTCCTTTGCCCCAGGTGCAATTTAGCCTTGATCCTGCTCTGTTTGTTTATTAATAGATCTAAAAGAACTTAAAGTGCAATGTCTAGGCTTGCCTTGACCATCAGCCTATTATCTCTTGTAGCTAATTTGTAATTATAGAAAAAACACCCATTGAAAATCATTGATCACTAAAGATATTAAAGAATCTTCAGATGACTTTTCAAAAATTTTCATTTTAGAAGCATTTGTAGCTAAAACTCTTGAGAATTTTAAACGCCATGGAACGAAATCCATTCCTTTCTCAACGAAGAGACCCTGGTGCATATTTGAAATAACAGCAAAAAAACACTTTCAAATAAAAAATTGTCTGAGATTCAAGGTATAGAACAGAAAACGTAAGTTTGCTCATTACGTACACTCATTGCGTCCTGTGGCAATTTTAACATATCCAATAAAGAAATTTCGTGCGATCGACCACAACTGGAACCAAATTGGATTTGTTGGCCACCCCTGCTTTATAAAATCCCGCCGAATAAAGCTTGTTGTTTATCATATTTACCTTTCAAAAAAATCTTCTGATTATAGTTGTAATTTTATTATTTATAGAAATTCTTTCACATTATCATATTTATCTTAAAATATGAGTTTATCAAATACTTTTAATCTTCACAGCAATTCAAATAAGACACCTAAAACCCTCCGGAATATAATGGCTTGTAATATGGTGATGGGCGGTAGTGTGTTATTTAAAATTTTTCGTTATGATAAAAGCTTTAAAGTACTAAACATGTTTCTCGGTAATGGCTTTTGAATAATCTGTAAAGTGATTTTTTAGTTGTTAAATATAGGTTGTTGATCCTCCATCAAAATCCAACAAATAACAAGAATAACAACACAACTATTCTCATATGTTTTATTTTTATGATTCACCCATTAAAACAACAGGAAATATGATAATTATTATTAGAGATTTATAACATTTCGGCACTTCAAATAAACGTCGCTCATTACCTGACAACAAATTAGCTTTCTTTATACAATTGTTAACGGAATATGAATATGTGGCAGTAAGAAGTCTAATTATCATTTTTTTTTAATTATTAGTAATAGTAGAAGATATAATTAGCGCTTCAATTAACGAAATATTGATATTAGTTTTCAGAAGAAAATTAATTTAATTGTAGGATAAATCATTATCGACTTGCTTTGGTGATTTTCTGATATGTATTATTTAATAGAAAAAAATCTATAGATTCTTAGAAAAACTAATGGATAACCATGTCTATACCTACATGGTTGTTAAGTGCTCCTGGTCAGTGCACCATAAACTTGACCAAGGGCTAGATGGTAGGGCAGTGCCAGGAAGATTGTAGGCTTATAAAACCCACCTGCGGCGCCAGATTATTACATTCCTTCGTTAGTATTCAGGTGTGGTTTGAGTAAATTTTTCGTCTCAAAATAAATATTTATAAAATGTTAACAATTAATACTAAATTGGTGAGTTCTATACACAATTCAATTAAGAAAAAAACCGTTAATAATGCTACTATTGCAGTACTTTATCGGCTTTTTTGTAATTCTATCAACCCCATCATGTTCGGCATTTTTTCTAAACTGGTTCAGCCAAGAACAGTAAGTAAACAAAAATTTATTCGAACCGTATAATTTTTGAGAGGTATTGAATAGGAATCAGCCGCAATATTACTATCATCAACGAGTATTGCAAAGTCCTGTGTCGTATCGGTCTACCGGAAATGTACAATTACCAACATATACAGAATCAGTTCCGTTAGCAATTCCGGCTGTTCCCGTAAAAGTTCCACTTGAAGCGCAATTAACACCAAGCGAAACCATCGAACATGTTCAACTAGTGCCCTGTCTTTGTCCTGTTTCACAAGAGAAATACCAACAAGAAAGTGTATTCAGCAAAACCACACAATCAACATGAAAAACAATAATCATCAATATTAAAATTATTTTTGCTGGAGATTATAAGACTGCTATATTTTTATTAAATTATTTTAAGTACAATTTACACACATGTATGTTTGTCTTCAAATAAATTCGTATTTATTTAACGAAAACGTGAGATTGTCTTGTTTCGTTTAATTGGGTTGTCTTGTAACGGATTAACTAGTTAAAATTTTAATTAAAAAAAACTGGAATTTCAGGTGACACAATATATAAAAACAAAATAGTGAATTTTTTGAGTTCAGTACGGTGGAATTTGAGCAATGATGTTGTTAGTCCTATTATCAGTTTTGATGTGCTATTGTGTTACGGCTCAAATACATAATGGGTACGATTTTCCATTAATTACTTTATAATTCTTTTATAAATAATATTCAATCATGATCCGACACTTTATTCAATCAACAACTTGTTGAAGTGGGTTCGATAGAAAAGTTCTCGATTGAAAGCTATTATTAAAATAAAACGCATTAGCTTTCAGATCGAAAGATCCGATTTATGTTGTTCTGTGCCAGTGGAATAGTTTAAGAATTTATCAAGATGTGGAAGTAGATATAAGAGAAATGATTCGTATAAATTATTCTAATTTACATAAATTCACGCGTGACTTGAGTCATGTTCACCGGCTTCTTTTCACAGCTTATCACGTATAGGATTTTATATAATTTATCTTATATTTGATTGCAGTGAGATCTATTTTAAGATTCATAAAGTAGAACCATACTATACTCAACCGTACCATCTTCAACCGTACCATCATCAACCGTACCATCAACAAACGTATCATCAACAACCGTACCTTCATCAACCGTACTATCATCAACCGTACGATCATCAACAATCTTATCATTATGGTTATCCAATCAAATTCAATAATGATTATGGTGGTGGTTATAATGATAACAATAACTTTAATAATTTCAACAATAATAAACATAAGAATAAGCCAGTTATTGGAGCCTCAATACAATTCTCGCCAAATAAATTTTCTCTAAAAAAATTAGCACATAAGGGCTATAAATGGTTTAGAAAATTGAGAAGGTTCAAGAAGAAAAAATTTAAATTTATCAAGAGATACGCGTGTAAATCACCATTTCATTTCAATTTGTTACGAAAATACGATGTAAATGGTCGTTTACAAAGTGGTCATGGAATACCGTACGGCTATGGTAAAGAGTATTTTCCACAAGGAGATAATCTGGAGGGCAATAAAAGTACGTACAGTTGAATTTTAAATTCGTAGTTTATACACAAATATAGACAACTCTAAAATCTTGGCTTCATAATGTGTTTTGTCTACTTTCACTAGCACTATTATAAATTTGATTTCTGGTGGATTAAACGGTTGATTTCTACCCTTGTAAAGAAGTGCGATTAACGGCTTATTTGCCACTCCAGGCAAGTTTATTGGTTGTATTTGGGAACTTGGGGGACACCATAGAAAGTTTAAAAACTGAATAAATATGACTTGATATGTCTATTAGGGTTAGCCAAAATGATTAACTTATCGAATTTATGGTCTCAAAAGGGCTTATTTGTTGAAAAAAAATTCTTTCATTGGGAAAAATTTTTAGCTCAATTTTAAAAGGTGTCGGTGGCCATTTGAGATTTTCCATTTAAATAACACGGAAAAGAATTTTTGTCCATTAAAAATTTTGACTTTTGAACCGTTTAAGATAAAAATGTTATCCAGGTACATTCTTGTAGGGCAATTAATTCTCTAAAAAATGCTTCAAAGTTGATTTCTTTAACTCAAAAATTCATACGGGCTATGAAAGTCGATGAAAGACAGATATGTTTAGTTTAAAGCTATTTTGGAAATTTTCATTAAAAATGGTATAACTTTTGAACCGTTTGAGATTAAGATTTTTTCCAGACATATTCTTATAGGGCATTAAATTCTGTAAACAAATACTTTAAAGTTGGTTTTTTTAACTTAAAAGTTCATATACTTACGGGCTATCAACTATCATAACCCGTAAGTATATGAACTTTTGAGTTAGAAAATCAACTTTAAATTTTAGAGAATTTAATGTTCTACAATTTAAATGGGAAATTTCAAATGGCCACCGACACCTTTTTAAAGTTGACCTAAAAATTTTCTCAATGGGAGAATTTTTTTTTCCAACATCCCCTTTTGCCTTTTGAAGCCATAAATTCGATAGGTTAGTCATTTTGGCTCACCCTAATATCCATAGATTACTAAAAGAATGTACACTACATAAAAGCAGGCAAACGTCGTTGTTGCCGCCGCCGTCAAATTGCCTTCGCTTTCACTTCTTAACGGTGGGCGACGAAAGCAATTTGACGGCGGCGGTAATGGTGAGGTATACATACTTTTAAACATACTGTGGTCATATTTTGGTCAAATTTAGTCATCTTAGTTATAAATAAGTTAAATTTTTTTATTTTTTGTTTTTTTATTATACGATATCTCCTAAGTTTCCATGCAAATACAAGCAAGAAAACAATGATCATTCACATTATGTCATTTTGTGCTCATAAATTAAAATCCCAAAATAATGGTAAATAGAAAGAAGAACTTAATATTATTAAAAAAAACACAATTATTTGTAACTGTACCATCCTTTTGGGAACCCTGGTAGGAACTCCCAATACTCACAACAAGGCAAGTCCTGGGCCGGTTGTCAATTGCTAAGCTTTGGGGAACAAGCTTGGCCAAGTTGCAATGCTAATGCGCAATCAAGATAAGCAAACAAAAAATTTTCACTAAAACTAAAATTGTTTTTAATAAAAATCAATACTTGGTTAAATTGTAGATATTGGCCATAGGTATTGGCTTTTATATTATTTGTTGTAAAAATCGACTTGAATTTTTTCATACATTTTTTTAAATTATCTTTTTATTTTTCGAAAAATGTTCTTTTTAAAATTTCGGTTCAAGTTGAATTATTATTGATTTATTTGATTGGATTGTTTTTTATTGGAAAGAATTTAAGTTTTAGGCAAATTTTTTTAGTTTAAACAGGTCTGGCCCAAGCCCGGTTGTCATACTTGGCCCAAGACATACTCAATTTATTAAAAAAAAACACAGTTTTTTGAAACAACATTAGCACTTCAAAGACTGCAACACAACTGAAGAAATCTAAAAAGAGTGTTAAGTACGTGCCCTTTGTTCGGTTCTTATCAAGAATTCATATAGGTATGCGATTAATCTAATCTTCACAGTAACAAAAATAGGCTAAACAGTAGTCAAAATGCCTTTTGTAAATGAAAATACGACAACTGAAGTAATAGGCACAATGCAGATGAGGGATTGGGGGTAAGGAGACAATTAGAAGTTTCAAAGAAACTTTCAGGCGTGGGCTTGGAAGATTACAATTCCTATGCAAGATACAATTGTAAGGTTGCCAATTTTTGTAATTTCAAAATGAAGATGACGGAGAGAATTTTCTATAAACTCAAACTTTTTTACGATTTACGAAGTCTGAAGATTTGACATAGAATTGATCAATTGGTTATTCCTGATTTTGAAATTTTTCCACCATGAAAGAGCATAACAGAAATAACATTTTCCAAACTGAATCAGATTTACCGGATTTAGCAGCAGTTCCAAAGACTGAGAGTTGAGGCTGTTTTATCGTTTTTCTTTTTTAATTAATAATAGAGGAGTCTTAACAAAATGCTACTCATAAAGTAGCCCCTAAAATTATGCCGCCCCAGGCAGCTTCCTGTTCTGCGACAGGGCGTACGGTCAGCCCTGTCTTTTAGAGCAGCATTGATGTGTCTGTACCTTTGGGATGGTGTCCTGAATTTAGATATTTCACTTACAATTGTAATTTTATTTACAAAAAAAAACTAGTAGACAAAATACATTGAAATGGTGCTTCAACTGAGACCATTTTCTATCGATTGCGACAATATTTAGTCAAATCACATTTGAAACCACTTAATTGTCTACAAATTGTCAACGAAATGTTCACACGTATTCAATTTATTTTGAATAGTTCGTGCAGGACGACATACTTCACTTGAGAGAATTTTGTATGGTTTCTACAAACCTCATGACCTCATTTACATACAGATTATTTGTCATTGTCCTTAACAGAAACGTTGAAATTTCATGTAGTGTACTGAAATAATGTTGAAATAAAACTTTTCAATGTGACTTTGTTCTAGCTGAAAACAACAACAAAATCATCAATCCACGACATGTCAATGTAAATAGAACGGACAGTGAACCAATATTTACAAAACATATTCCACAACTTCAACCTATCGAAGTAAGCTATCAATCAAATCCAGATCTTTACACGCAGGGAAATGAACTACACTCTCAAATCAATAAAGGTATCAATAATTTGTTTGGATGTTTTAAGATTTCTTTATTGTAAAGCTTTTTTATCAACAGATAACAATGGGGCTATATCTGATAATCTACAGAAACCAAATAGACGGAGATATATAAGTGGTTAGAAATCTACCTGAAGAGAGAGGTGTTAGAACTTATTTAGAATTTACTTGTTTTCCCAGATTGTGATGTTTCAAGTATTTATAGATAAACTCGGTAGAATAATTGTGAAAATAGTTAATTTTGAAATACAATCATAATAGTAATAGCAATCTTAATTACGTAATGTACCTTTCTCCAATTGGTAACAAAAGAAAAACAAGAAGAGTTAGAAATTAGATTATCGTTCCAGTTGAAGGAACTGGCAATGTAATGAATATTTCTCAATTATCAATGTATGGAAAATGTGAAGGCTTATACCTTACAAAACCACTTCATTTTTACCATTTGAATAAAATCTGATGAAATTCTATATTTCCGATATAGAGGAGGCGACATAGATAGGTAATCTTCAATCATCCCATTAATCCATGCTTTTCTTTTATCACTTAATTAAATTAAATTTAAAGAGAATTTCGGTCGAAATAAAACTCACTAAACACTCCTTTGAGCAATACAATTTGTTCAGCAATTACATAGAGCTTAACTTCGCGTAGGTCCAGGAACAGTTTTGAGAAGGAAAAAATTGAATTTATCTCTACTTTGTTCATCGACAGAAATTATTTTTGCAGAGTCGCCTTTATGCACAGTTTCTAGTTCGTAAAATAATTATGTAGTTTATAAATAATACAAAGCTAATTAATAATTGTAAGTAGCAATGTACGAAGAATAAACAGCAAATTGGTTAGCAAACGAAATAGTTATTTTGTAAGTCAACAAATTTCACACTTCAGTCAAAACGTAAATGTCGACGAGAGAGGCTTTCCACTCGATTTGTCTCGGCGGTACAACTCGAAACTACATAGGGATTTTCTCTCAAAAGACAAGATGAGAATAGAGAACTCTTTCTGTGGCCGACAAACTTCTTGCTGCAGCATCAAGAAAGAGTCTTCTGTATAGGTGACTAAATTTCAATAGAAATCTTTCAAAAATATGATAATTCCTAAATTTCCGGATCAACATTTTTTTCGAAGTAAAAATCTTTATAATTTCATAGAAGTTGATAGAAATTGCGTTTTCTTTTCAAGGATTTCAAATTGAACATCTTCATGCGGATAATTGGTTGCCGGAAAAGCCTAATGAGCAAATTAGCAGACTAATAGATTAATAAACTTTCCATCTTCATTGCAGGCATTTCTTGAAAGACATTTATTCTATTTCAATTTATTGTTTTCACTTAACACTTTCTTTGATTTATACCCATGAATTTAGATTTTTATAAATTCAGTCGAATCCCGTCTAGTGAGTGGTCAAAATAATCTTACATAATAAGAACAGATTGCTGATAAATCCCGACGTTATACGAAATGGGAATCTTATACGGCTGAAAATTTCATACACTTGGAAGGCTACATTTCACTTTTCTTTCAGCAATTATCAGTGTCGGAGTTTAGGCGTATCTCTTTGAATAGACTACTTTTGAATGCTTCTGTTTTGACGATGCAATGCGAATTTTATTTTGCGAATGATCCTGAAAGGTGTAGTGAAATGCTGAAAAGAGATCTGCGAATTTAGATCAGCCAACAAAAATGCATTTTTAACTTGATCGATATTCGCAATCATTGTTTACTATGCTTACCTACCACTGACCAGTTAGCACAAAACATGCAAACACTGCCAAGCATTAATGGTCAAAAAGTATATAAAATGTTCATCAGACTCTCTTATGGCTAGAGCACAAGCATCAAGTTAGCAAGGTTTGCAAGTCGAATTGGCCATACTGAAGGTAAATTCGATTTACAAAACGTTGGCCCTTGAAAGCTGAAATTATGGGAGGGCTGGTTGTAAAGATGATCGGCCAATTACCCAGCTCTTTTTGTTAAACAATAAAGATTGGCAACCATTAACATAGATTGCTTGTGCAAATAAGAGTCGACGCCACAGAGCTCGAAACAGAGTTTGCACAGTGTGCTATCAGTTTTCAAAATGCTTTTATTCACTATTAACTAACTAATTCGTTTGATACCAGATTGATTCAAGACGTTCGACCACCAACTAGAAAGAAAGTAGAACAGCGTTGACTTTAAGTACACTCACCAATCATTAACTGAAATACAACATTCTGAAATTGTTATATAATTAAAACTGCTTGCTATTGATCTGTTATTAAAAAACCGTTCACTATGTTTATGCAGATTTAATCGGTTAGAAAGGTGCTTTTGATTTTAACAATATTAGATGATTGCGTAATCTAATCCTATAATGAACGAAAAAAAAATAAGGAAGCCAATTTTTTTCTTGTCTTCAAGAAATTCGATATTTAATATATTTACTTTCCAGTGGAAGTTAACCGGAACATCTTTTACGTAATTTATTGTTGAACAATCAAATAACTGACAACAGATGTACAATAAAAACATGATTGTTGTTTATTATTATTTTTATTATAAAATATTTATTGGTGTAGGTATATAATTTAAAAATGCTTTGATTTCGGGGAAATTTACAGTCGTGATCTATATTAAATTTCAAAAAGAAAATTGTGTTAATGACCTTATCATTTAATGATTACAGAATTGATTAAATACCGAAAATTGCGTTAATTAGCGCATATTACGATGGAAAGAGAGAGTAAATTTCACTAACTAATAATATTCTTTCCGCTTCCACTATTTCCAATGTAATCTATATATGAGTAAAGCGCCCCAATCCTTCCTCTATAAATACTCTATCCGTGATTTAACTGGAATCAGATTTGTATGATCCATCGTCCCATTCACAGGAACAAAAATCAAGATGAACATCGTACAATGGGTAACATAATTTGATTATTCCATTAATTAAATAATTTTAAAAAATCTGAATAAATTTACAGTTCTTAATGTGCTTCGTAGCTTTGTGTTCGTATGTTCGTGTCAAAGCTGGTGGACACGGAGGGTAAGTTTTTAAAACAAATTTCGCATTTTTTTTTTAAATATTCAATCAATTATTTGAAAATATTTAGACATGATCACGTCAAGTTCATTATCCATTATCCTGTGAAAACGATAAAACATACACATACGATCTATAAGACAATTTACCATAAAAGTGGCGGTGAAGGGCACAGTCTTGGACACAGTCATGGAGGTGTTCCATTCAGTCACGGATGGCATTAATTGATCAAAAACACTTTGAATATCGTATTTGTTATGTAATTTTAGATTTGTAAATATTCCATATTTTGTTGTTCAAACCGAATATTGATTGTAAATAGTTGTTTAATATATCAATAAATTTTTTTAAGATGATTTTAATTTCACTTTTTGAACTGTTTATCTGACTAATAATGAGTCATTAGTTTGATCTATGAGAGTGGCAGATTGCACTTCCGTAAAGGAGAAGAAAGTTTTAGAACGAGGACACTTTTACAAATCTGCACTTTTACAAATCTGCACTTTTGCCAATCTTTTTGTGTTGTATTTTTTAGTTCAAATTACAATTAGTGAATCTCTCTAAAGTTTTCCATTGTTGGTGTTTTATTCTTTGAAAATTCCCACAGTATCGTAGCTAGGCGCGGATCGCTTTGGTTGGCTGGTTCTAAGCGGAATTTATGCTAACTTGCACTTCATTATGAAATCATTTAAAAGAATCTTTTTGTTTCTCTTCCTACTAAATTATTTTTGGTGGCGTAAAATTCAAATCTTGCTCTGGGCGCTCATGAGCTTATCTACGACGCTGAATTCATACTATGGACATCATACTTTTATGCGTAAATATCTAACCGATTTATATTTTACCTCGTATCTAATATGTGTTCCAATGATACTTATGGATGGGTTATTGGAGCTTTTAGTATTATTTTCAAATAAAGGAAAACTTCGGTTCGTGAAACGGTAATATTTTGTAGAAATAACCAAAACCAAACGTTATCGATGTGCGAATTGACTCATTTGAAAGAGTTTATTTTTTTTCAATGCTTAAGTATGCACATAATACATCAATCTAAATATGCCTTGAATTTTTCAATTGAAACTATCAAATTTTAATAAAAATTGTTGAAAATTAATGATGATTAGTGCTTAGTGCTTGTATGTGTTTCTCTACACACTTTCCGGTATAAACTGTAGAATTTCTGTTCGACAAGTCGAGAATAGTTTCGGTTTCACCGGAATAATTTAATCGAATTTTATTCCATCTCTGTCCCTTATTCTCTACTGGTTGCTTTCGGTATGTTGACAAAAAAGGTGAGATGCAACTAAGACTTGTACAATTAAACGTGGGACAAAGTGAGGAAAGCAGGTCGGAATATATGACAGAATAGCCAAACTGAAATACATTCCATAAACTGTAAAATCGGCCCTAAGTCAATTTCTTAACGTATCATGTGTTACTAAACGAAATTATTATTACAAATAAAATTTTCAAGACATCGTCAACCGGTAATTTATTGTTTTCTTTTTTTTTAATAAAAAATGTCACTATTTGTGTCGACAAACTGTGTATTGTAGTTGTCTTTTGAACGCTTCTTTTATCTGTTCCACTGTCTACCCAGACTTACTGATTATATCATTATGTCACTGACCGTTGATAATTTTTTATTAGACTTCCTTCTAACATACACCTTTCTAAATTATTAGATAGAATGTTGGTTTTCTTTTTACATCAATTTTAATTGTGTGTTGTTATTGTTAGGGTTTTTATTTGAAGTTGTCATTGGTACTTTATTTCTTTTTATTTCAATACCCTAATAAATTATAATAATGTCTAATTGTAAATCTCGATTATAGATATTTCTATTTTATTCACAATTTGTAGAGATAATTATACCACATATTTGTCCTGCAGGACCTATAAATCATTTCCATTGAGATTGTAATAATGTAGCCACTACTTTACCGTATTGGTATTGAGAGTTGATGAATTTTTGATAGATTTTACAAATGACAATATCAGGTCAGTGTCAGGTTAAGGACAGGCTATTTGCGGGAATATTTTCTGCAGGCGCAAAAACAGATACAGTCAAACCTGTATAAGGGAGAACTGGATAAGCGAGAAAACTCTATGAGTGAGAGCAATTGTCAGGTCCCGTAATTTTACCCCTCTAAAACCTCTATGAGTGAGAGACAAAAACCTGTATAAGTGAGAGTCGTTTTTCGCTCTTGGACCTCTATAAGTGAGATTGTTAATTGACTGTACCTCTAAAAGCGAGAGTTGAACGTATTTATAACTCATTCTTAAATTTCAAAGAACTCTTAGTTTATTGGAATGCCTGAATTTCCATATATGAAATAGAAAAATACACACTGAAACGCAGAAAAAACTAACGGATTTTTTCGAGTAAATTTAATGTTAAATCTTTAATATTTTTTTGTATTTATCTGCAAACATGTATTATTCTAATAAATAATACCCATTATTGGCTATATTTCTCTAGATCTCTTTAAAAGAGATAAGCCTCTCCTGAACCTCTGTAAGCTAGAAACTCGGGTTAGTGAGAAACCTCTATAAGCGAAAAATAGATCGCGGTCCCTTGAACTCTCGCTTATCCAGGTTCGACTGTATTGCTTTGTAATCATCTTGTGAGTTGAAGATATAATCTTTGCTAGAACAAAAACACAATCTTTAGATCTTTTTGATTGATTCAGAACTGCTCATTTTCTTTCAATTAAAGTTGTTCTTTTGATGTTAACCCCTAAAATTTCCAAATCTTACTCTAATTGTAAGTTCCAACAAATGTTTTTTTTCTTAATAAAATAATGAATTAAAAATTAGGATAAACGTTTCTTTTTTTAATACATATTTAAATATTATTAAGTCTAAACAAACTCATGAATTACAAGATCATCAAGCACAATTTCTCCAAAATGTTTGGCGCTGAACTGAAATTTAATAGATAACGAAAAGGGCGCATGAAACTTTTGCTTACCACGATACGAATGGAACACAAACTGCATTCAACAATCACACTTAACATAACTAAGCCTCCTTAGGTTTGTGTTTAAATTTTCATCGTTGGCAAATTTATTGTTGGTTGTGCTTCTTTCCACACCACCTAGGAGGTAAAGCACAAGGTGCGTTTTTTTTATAGTGGTATCCCCTAGAGGCCTAGTCCACTTTGGTGTTAGTACAAACAATTATAACCCCTAAACCTTATTAGCAACTTGCTAGCTAGCAATTGTTTTAAGAGATAATACAAGTAGGAATTGTTCGAATGTCAAAAAAACAAAAATGCCCGAATTTTAGCCCTACACCAAATTCTTGCTTCCTTGACATTCTGTTTGAGAATTGATATATGAATTGGTTATTTTTTAAAGTGCAAATCTAAATAGAACAAGCATTTATCAAAATATACGTGAACCGGCTTCAACCCTGCAAGATTATCTTCAACAAAAAGAAAAATAATGAAAATGAATTAAATTAATTAAATTAATTAAAATAACATGCATTAGGCTGATCTCCTCTATAATTTTGACTAATTATTAAGACTTTAAATTATTAATAATTATTGAATGATGAATGAATGAATAAATTGATTATTATTTCTTTGAATTGTTCAAAAAATTACAGCAAAATTTGACCAAAAATTTAAAAAATTGAATATAAATGACTCGCATTAATGATATTGTAAATTTAATAACAATTGTACTAAAGACAGCCTTACAGGATAGGAGCCGGTACATGTAATTCAATAAATAATTATAATTGTAGACTTGAGCTTCGCTATTCTATTTGATTATTAATTTCCTGAAATAGAAGTTTTTAATTACTACTGAAGATTGAATAAATATCCTGAAACAGAGACTTTTTACATATTATTAAATACATAAAATCAAAGAAATCAGACACTAACAAAAAAATATGAGATGTGCTGAAATGTTGTTGATTAAAAAATACCCTGAAACAGAAAATTTTCATAAATTATTATACACCAAATTCATTTATGAAGAAATTTGCTGAAACAGAAGTCAATGTAAATTGTTGGTTAAAAAATATCCTGAAACAAATTTTTCACAAATTATTCAACAAAAAAATATAAAATATTTCAGTTAAAGTTAAAGAAATTGAACACTTACAAAAATTTATGAAAAAATGTTCTGAAATGGAAGTCATTGTAAATTGTTGATTAAAAATACCCTGAAACAGAAAATTTTCACAAATTATTACAGAAACAAAATTCATAAAAAAAATCTGAAAAAATTTACAGAAAAAGTCATTGTAAATTGTTGGTTAAAAAATATCCTGAAACAAGTTTTTCACAAATTATTAAACAAATAATATAAATCATTTCAGTTAAAGTTAAAGAAATAGAACACTTACAAAAATTTATGAAAAAATATTCTGAAATGGAAGTCATTGTAAATTGTTGATTAAAAAATACCCTGAGACAGAAATTTTTTACAAATTATTACACAAATAAAATTCATAAAAATCTCTGAAGAAAATTGCTGAAATACAAGTCATTGTAAATTGTTGGTTAAAAAATATTCTGAAACAAATTTTTCACAAATTATTAAACAAATGAATTAAAATATTTTAATTAAAGTGGATTAAGAACGAGAACTTACAAAAACTTCTGAAAAAATGTGCAAAAATAGTAATCGTAAAATTTTGATTAAAAAATATTCTCAAAGAGATATTTTTTACCGACTATTGAATCAATAGATCGATATTTTTCAGTTAAAGCCAATAAAAATAGGATGGTACTTATAGAAGTTCCTGAAAAGTGTGCTAGAACGGAAATCGTGATAAGCATTTGAAAGATATCCTGAAACAGAGATTTTTCACAAATTACTGGACAAATAAATGAGAACATTTTTGCATTATTGTGCGAATAGTTCAAATCCACAGATAAAAGTTTTTATTAAACTACATGTGAACCGATTTCAACCTTGCAGGGCCCTTACAAGGTGGAGACCGGTGCTCACATGTAATTTAATACGTAATTTTAACCGTGAATTTGAACTTCGCATTTTTAGTTACCGTAATTACCAAAAATTGCCTGAAATAAAAGATTTTAAATTAGTGTTGAAAATCGAAGAGGTGTACTGAAACAGAAACGTTTCACAAATAATTAAACATACAAATGAGAACATTCTAATAAAAGTGGATAAAGATACAATGCTGAAACAGAAATGATGATAAGCCTTTAACTAAAAATGTCCTGAAACATGCTTATCTTAAATTATTAAATAAATGAATGAAAACATTATAGTAAAAGTGGATAAAGAATACTCACAAAATATCTTCAAAAAGTGTCCTGAAACAAATTATTAAACAAATGAATGAGAACATTACCGTAAAACAAATTTCTCGTGCTGAAACAGGACTGTTGATAAATGTTCAACACAAAGTCAAATAAATGTAAACATTTCAGTAAAAGTGGATAATGAATGTTCACAAAACATCCTGAAAAAATAACATGCTGAAACTGAAACACATTTCACATCTAAAATCTTAGAAAAACTGAAACAGAAATGATAAAATTTTCATTAAAAATGACCTGCAACAAATTATTAAACAAATGGATGAGAACATTTCAGTAAAGGTGATTACAGCTAGAGTACCTATAAAAATTCGTCACAAAAGCTTAAACTGAAATAATTACGAAATCTTGATTAAAAGAATCCTGAAAAAGACTTTATTAAATGTAAAGTTTATTTTGTAGTACTTACCTGCTAAATTTCACAATTTTCACTAAATCACACTTCAAATCACATCACGTTATTGGAGAAAACGCCCGGAAATGTACACTTTTTCTTTCGAACAACATTAGGGTGGTTACTGTTAATTTCACCAAACCCTATCGCTTATGTAATTTTATGAGCATACAAAAATTACACGAAAAAATCTGCGTTTTTGTTTCAATAATTTCAGGGTGGTTACTGCTCATTTCACCAAACCCTGCCACTTATGTAATTTTATATAAAAAACACACGAAAAAATACATGTTTTTGTTTCAACAATTTCAGGGTGGTTATTGCTTTTGTTACCGAACCCTACCTATTCCGATAGGTGAACTATTCTAAAACCCCATCTAAGAGTGGGTGGCGGTTAGATAGACAAGGGGCATGGTTCTTACTGAAATAGCAAGAGAAAAAGAGTCCAATATCAAGCCTTGTAGACACTTGACCAATATTTTAACCATTCCTACCACAAACAATGTTTCTGGTAGTGAATTAAGATAACTCATAGATACGGTGAACAATAATTTGGAATCATTAAAGACTTTCAAAATTCAGGGTGGTAACTACTCATTCCACAAAACCCTGCCACTTATGTAATTTTATTAATAAAAACGCAAATACCCGTTTTTGTTTTATCAATTTCAGGGTGTGCTTACTGCTCATTTCATCAAACCCTGCCGCTTATGTAGTTGTATAAAAAAAAACACGAAAAAAATAGTACACGTTGTTTTAACAATTTGCCGCACCTACCATCCTAACTCATCCCTAACAATGCGCAATCTATCCCTATATATCTCTACAAAGTGTCCTAACGGGGCAATGGGAGGGCATCCTAACAATGATATGTGTATACACTCAATTCTGTTTTTACGCGAACTTTTTCTACATGATTTTGATAAAACACGATTTGAAAACTGAAAACAACGATTTTTGCACGACGTATTTTGATTGATTCGAATTCTTAAAACAAAATTTCGCTAGACATTTATTACGTATTTCTTTTTGTCTTCTAACTAGCGGCAAATAGATACTGCTTCAGCACTTCACGGATCCCTCGGTAACGTATTCATCGTGTAAAAACTGAAGTGGGTGTATACGTAACAATATAAATTTCCTTTGCTAACTAGTCCATGGCCTTGGCATGGACGAATTTGCAAAAGCCTACCTTTTACGGATTCCTCTTCTCAATATCCCGCGACGAACCTACCTTTGTAGCGTCCTCTTCTCCAACCCACGGTGATTATCTTCAATACTCACCCCTGGACTTGGTACGGTTGTATACCTCCAGCAGCTTCCTCCGGTCCATGAACACAACACTCGGCACTTCACTGCACAGACACTAACACTTTGCACTTCACTACACTTCAAGTATCACTACACTTCATAGCCGTAAAAATTTAACGACCGATCTTAACTTGATAATGTCCAGGGATCAACTGATCGAAACTTTTCGAAAATAAATCTAGAAAAAGGTGTTGGATAATCGAATGTACATTCATATTTTCTTTGTTTTGTTATCACTGACTGAAAAAAAATTATCAGTGGTATCTAGTCGAGCGATTTCTTATCATTTATTGTCGAAAACAGATGTTTTCGAATTTATATTGATTTAAAATATTTTTTAATTATTTTTTTGATAAATTAAAAGTTATTTCTGCTTAACTTATGAGCCCTTATTTTTTAGGGACCCCTAAAGCAGTAGGGAGGGCCACAGGGGCATTTCTACGGGCGCCTTTTCCAATGGGGCGCTGAATCATTTAAGTATAAAAAATATTATTTGATAGATAGCGAAAAGGGAGCATGGAACTCTTGTTTGCTCCGAGCGCAGTTTAGGCTCGGTCCGGCTCTGGGCACGACTAGGAAAATAGGTACCTCTTTAATTCGAATAAACTGCCGGTCAAAACGCTCTTACCGGAACACGATCGATAACAACCTCTCAGTCCAATTTTTGCCATCTAAAGAATGACAACTGTTAACAAATAAACATATCTATGTTTCTAAAATTATTTTAGGAAGAGAAACATGGCTTATTATTAGACTTGACACGTAATTTTTTATTTAATAAATATAAGTTATTCAATGCAAATATGCTTTGAACAAATGCCTAAGATTAACGATCGCTAATTGTAAGAGCAGTGTTCAGACTTCTGTTGAGTAGCTAACTCGATTGTTATTATACTTAATCCATGACAAAAAAAAAACTGTTAAAAGTGGCTTCAACCCTTCGTTATTCGTGCGGCGTCTGTGAGACTCTAGAGTGTACAATATCAACGTTAGCTTTTAAACGTCTAATTTAAATCTTCTTTACTTTTGATTGCGACTTTCACTTTTAGTGTTAATACGAATTTTGTACGAGTTTTTCTACTTCTTTTTAATAAAATAAACACAATTAGAAGCTGACAGCTTTTATTTATGCTTCAGTCTAATCTGTTATAAATGTTTATAAACAAATAGCTAACGTTCTTAATGGAGTCTCTCCGACAGCACACTAGTAGCGAAGTTAAAAAAGTAACGAAGGGTTAAGGATTTGTGCAGAAAACTTCAAAGTATCGTGGGTTGAACCTGTAGACGATTCCTTGATAGATTCATAAATGAGATAGCAAAAAGATCAAATTCGAATTGGATCAAATAAATTTTGTTTCAAAAAAGTGTTAGGTATATAAAAATTGAAATATCTATGATATAAAGCCCCTGATGTGTCAATAAAATATGTACTAAGAAATTAGATCGAACAGGAAATCCGTAAAAAACGATTATTTTAGAAAAAATCTATGGGAATCCGGGGTATGACGGGGTAGTGGGGTCAGACGGGGATCCACCAATAATTCCAAAACAAAAAAAGACTGTTACTTTGACTTCTTCACCACATAAAAGAGAACTTGAAGAAGCTACAGAAAAAATTAATTTGAAGAAATATAAACCCACTAACAATGAAAAAAATATCTTCAGCAAAATGAGGAGTGGATTGCTTGCCAAGTAGGGGAAATACGTACAAAATGACATATACGTACAAAATGACATAGGCACCATATTTTGCATATGACCGCCTCTAGCCCACAACTGACAATCGTATCACGTGCCCCTAAGGGCTTTTACCAACCTGTCAAAACGTGAAGGCGCGCATTTCATTCATTCGTGTGTTATAGCCGACGAAAATTTTTGATAAGTTACAAGTTTTTTTCGTTGCAACAAGTTTTTTGTGATTATGTTATGTTTTTCGCTATGTTATCTATTTGTGTAGCATTTATTTTAGTCCTCAAGAATTTGTTGTTGCACTAATATAACTTTTTTCATAAAAAACATCCTCTTTGCATTTATTTTTGAATTTCGTTGCTTTACAAGCTGATATGGACAAAACGACATATATAAACAACGGACAAAATGACATAGGTTTGTCATATTGTTCATAAAAGTTTAGTGAAGTAGATTACGTTTATTTAAAGCTCTGAAGTTTGTAAAAGCACTAAATCCTGAAATATTTCCCGATTATATGTACGAACCTCCGGAGACTACAAGCATACCACTGGAAGACATCTCTAATGCGCAATATTATCAGCAAACGGCTCCTAGTCCAGGTTTCATAGCTGGACCATCTACACTGCAAGGCGATCATTTTTGCTTCCTTTTACATATGATACAACTACACCCCAGTCCCAGTTTATAAGTGCACAAGGAAAACGTAAGCCAAAGACTCGACAAACCTCTTTAGTTTTGATTTCTAGTCTAAATATGAAAACAATTAAATCAAAAAATGAGCCCAAAGTTCCTCCAAAGAAGAAGAAACGAAGCGTTACTAAAACATTATTTGAAGACGATAGTCAAGAAGAAAATTTTCCTAATAACTCTCAAGATGATGAAGAAGACTGTGCATGCAACGATCTTTTTTCCCGATCAAAGCATAGAGATGACTGGTTGCAATGCTTAAATTGTTCACATTGGGCTCATACTTCTTGTGCTGACGTTCCTAAACGAACCAAACGTTTTACTTGTGAACTTTGCCAGTAATTTTAAAGCTTTAATGTGTATGTCATTTTGTCCATAGCATATGAACAAAGCGGATTTTGGATGATCTCGGTTAAACGAAGATATTTTTTGTTTTTGTTATATTTATCTTTTGAATGTTTATTAGATTTCATAGATAAAGAACCAAAGATGATTGGTGTAAAATATGACAGTGATGCGATTTACCAATAAAGAGAAATGACCCAAATATAAAACTCTATGTCATTTTGTACGTATTTCCCCTATGTGGAGAGTAGTCTCATTGTACCTGTGCAGGTGTTGATGACGGCGATGAATATGCTGCTGTCCAGGTTGCCGACCTGACGAAGTGCAAATAGGAGGTGTACCCCATTTTACCCCTTCACATGGGACAAGACGGGGACCTTCTTCCTTATTGAATAATGTTAATAGATCTTGTAAACCTAGGCATTATTCTTCATTTTACGGTTTTTGTTCAATAAAGAAATATTTTATAATCTTATAATTGCTAATAAAGGGTTGAATTTGTGAAAATTTTATGTTTCATTTTAATTTTAGTCGTAAGGACCCCGTCATACCCCGGGTTCCCCTATGTAATGCTGAGTAATTTGAAAAGGGCGCCTTTCTGTCATTTCTTCTAACGCATCTAACGACAAGGATAGTCGGAGAATTTCACGTGATAGAATAAGAAAGCAAATAACCTTGTTTTGAATTTTTGGCATTCTTGTACATAACCTCCTCAAACAAGTGGTAAATGAAAGAAAGAAATCCGAGAAAAAAAGATGATTGAATTACTAGTAAAAGACCGGCGATTTTTGGTTTATGCAGCAGGTGTTATTGTATCTTTATACCTTTGGAAAAAAGTGTTTACTATTTACAAAACAACAAATCAAAGCTTAAAAAAATTACAATTATTCCAAGCACGCCACAATTGTGTTGTGATGTATTCAAGAGGATATTTGAAAGGATGGCCACCAAATACACAAGGAATCCCAATAAATATCAATAATATCAAATCATTATTAGAGCCGTTTTTGTATTTCATCAACATGGCACAAGAAACACTCGATATAGCTATGATGATAATGAGAATACCAATAATCACAGATGCTCTAGTATCAGCCAAAGAACGCGGCGTTAAGGTTCGTCTTATTATAAATTACGAATCGGTTCAACAATCACTTCAACACTTTGTTACAATGAAAAAATCAGGTATTCACGATTCGATAGAATCCAATCAGTATATTAATCAATTTCGTCAATTTTTAGGTATTCAAACGCAATTTTATATCGCCAAAACTGAACAATTAGATACTATAATGCATTACAAATATATGATAAAAGATGACCAGAAAGGTGGTGGTTTCGTTTGTATGGGGTCAGCGAATCTGGCCTCAACATCAACGTTCGTCAATAATTTCGAAGATGTAATTTTCAGTTCGAATCACAGTCTTGTCGCACAGTTTCGTACGAATTTCGAGAAGTGTTGGCAAACAATTGGGGACGACAATGAGGAAATGTTCAATAAAAGCGTCCTACGGGAGGCAAACCTATTATAAAATTTGTGTCCCATATTTGTGAAGTAGTCAAATGCCTTGAAATAACATGAGAAAACAATTAGGAAAGAGGCTAAAGCAATATTGAAATTTTCAGCATTAAACTGGAAACTGTCGGATTATTTTTTTGTTGCAGTATTGCAGTATTAAGGATGAACCCTATTGTGCACCGTTCGGTTTTTGTTTTTATTTCTTTAAGGGTTGACTGTTTTGCTTTTTTTGTATTCACTTACAGTATTATTGTTTAGTTTCTCGAAAAATCGTCTTTCTCTTTGTCTAATCAACAGAATTGAAGGTAATTTATAGCGGTTATAAAGGACAAAGGGCTCAACGCCTGAGTGGACTTCTTTTTATATTTCCATCGATTTTCCACTAAATATATAGTCTTTAGAGCTTTCTATGTTGATCAAATTTTCTGAAAATACATGCACATTGTGCGAAAAAGAATCCATAAAGACATCTTCTATAAATGATATAAACATTATTCAGTTTTGTTGATAAACAAAGGAAGACGCAAGCTTCTATTTAAATTGAGTCAGGCGGAGAATTTTCAGGTCTTTTTTGCAAACGAATGTAAAAGAGCTTGATTTTAAATATCCATTTCTTTGCAAAAATAAAATGACAACAATTAACGGTGCACGACCCAAGACCAGTACAGCAGAAAACTCAGGGTTCACCCTCAACGTGTTTCATTTGAACTGTAGAATGGTCGCATTTTATTCAGGATTAATTGTTGTGTTAATTTTCGGGCGGACTTAGCAATTTCACCATAAATGGAAAGTTTTAAGCAGTTTTCAACTGTAATTTGTGAATAACTTTCGTATAAGTGGACGAATATTATTATTATTATTATTATTATACTGTTTTTACATTTATTTTGTTAGTTTTTTTACATATAAGCGCTGCCTATTAACAATTTTTTTTTACATCATTTCTTGCAACCAATAGAAAACTATACATTTAAAAATTACTTTCATTATCCACTATTTAATAGAAAACATTAATATCAAATTATACCAATAATTAATTTTGATTAATTTAATGTTTTCTATAAATATTTTTTAATATAAGTATACATTACATTATGTTAATGTGTCTTTTTTTATGTGTAGTTGGTTACGATCTAATTCAGTCGAAACAACAATTTCTTATTAATAATAATGAAAAAATCACATTTACATAAATCAATATTGTTGTTATTAAATGACGTCTAATATTGGAAGCTGATGATTTTACATTGTGTTGTTGTTCTTCTTGTATGTTGTAGCCGCTGGCGTACGTCATGTTTACATGAAAATTTCCCTCAACTAACCCATTAGGTGAACGTACAATGAAGGTATATTCGCCAATATCAGATGTTGTTACTTTCGTCAGAAATAATACAGCTTGATGACAATTCGGTTCGGTGGAATTCTGCAAAAATTTAACAATAAGAAAAACGTGAATTTCTCGATATAACTTGAGGCGGTCGATGTCGACATGTAAACTAATTGAAAATATTTCATATATTTGAATAAGCAAACGAGAGGAAAAATAATGAAAGATAGATGAGTATAAAAACAGTTTTCTCCATTCTCGTATGCGTAAATAAATGAGATTTTTTTCCTCCAGTTTTTTCAGTTAACAAAAATTTTTTGCCTTTTGTTTTATGGAAGATCTTATAGAGGCTTATAAAACAAGTGAATTTAACGTTCCACAATATAATGATTGTAGAGAACACCGAGTTCATAATTAGTGTTTAATTTTTTTGTTTACCGCTTAAAAACCAAAATAAATAATGTACAATTAAGAATATAACAATTTAAATGACTATAAAATATTTCAGACGTTTCGAATACTTACTGTAATTCCATAAGCTATTACGGTTTTATCAGCATCGCCAGGAATATAGACTTTATTCTTGGCTATCCAGAATACTTTAGTATATGGCGGATTGGCACAAAATTCCATTGTAAGTGTTAACGGTTGTCCATAAACAGCTGTTATGGTCTTATTAATGGGTGTTACAGTTGGTCTCCCTGTTAAATTAAAATGAAATTTTCAGATGTTTGCATCTTAAATATTTGATTAAATAGGGGCGGAGAATTTCCAGATTTACAATTGCACAGTACAAAATCAATTTAGTCCATAAATGTTTGTCCTTTACTTTACAAATCAAAAGTGCTAAATCGATGTCTCGGTGATATTTTTCTTGAGCAGAGTTTTATTATAGTCGTTTCATCAAAATCTCCGGGAGTCATAAGAGAAGAGAGCAGTCTGAGTTTATAGACGTCCCTCTTATCTTCGTAACCATCTCCTGCCTGTTCTCTCTCTGTCTCTCTCATCTATAGCACCACCTTGCACAAGCCGCGCCTAATAAATTTTGTTTTTTTTTTAAATATAATTAATGCATTTTCAAAAAAAGACAAAACTTTCGAAATTATTTCCCGCTGTAAAGGTATTTGTCGTCAATAAAAATTTCAACACCTCAATTAAAACATGTTGGGAATTGCTATTTTAAAGAGATCTCCCATTTTCCGCATTGAGAAAAGCGTTAAATTCATGTACTATGACAATTATGTAGTCCTTATGGCTCAATACAATAAGACAAATTCAATTAATGCGAGTGGGCTCGATACACGAAATTTGATATATTTATATTTCTTTATTTTATGGCAAATTAACCCAATAACTGTAGATTATTGTTGTCAACGGTGTGCTGTTCTGAGCTTTAAAGATTCTACATACTAATATGAAAATAATCGTAGCAGTAACGGAAATATCGTTTTGACACCGGCAACGAAATTGCAAGTCTGGCCAAATTAAAGCGCTTGCAACGCAACAATTTTTTTTTTCAATACTTGCTGTTAAAATCCGACTTTATCGACTAAAAACTCGATGGTAAAATAGCAGTTTACCCACCTTAACGGTAAAGTGTTTACTTTGTCGTTGATAAATAAACAAAAACAATTGCTTGTTGTTTAGAGAAATCCAATTGCAACCAACAACGATTGACAACTGCATGAATAGTTAATGTCGTAAAAAATTAAATGAATTAAAAAGAGTTTTAAGGGCAAGTATTGAAAAAGCTTGTACTGCACATGGTGGTAAAGTCCTTTTATCCACTCGCGGATTTGGCGGTCGGGACTGTTGTAAAAGATAAAAACTAACAATTTTGCAAGAAGAGAGCAATTCATTACAATATTTAATAATTTCATAATTTTTATGGATATCTTGTGATTCTCAAGAGACAAATTATGTAATCTTTTAATTTTGTCTTACCGCTTTGTAGAATAACAAAAACGCGGTTATCAAAGAAAATTCGTTGTCAATTCAGTAACGTTGCACCAGGATTAATCAATTTGATGTTTTTGTTAAAAAAATTTGCACATGCATTTTTCACCTCAGTTGTGAGGACATTATTAATATACCGCTCAGGCATAATAAACAGACCATATAATAATGCTTTAACTAAGGGACTGGTGTAATTGAAGGTCGATGAAAATGAATTTTCTTGCACTTTCATGTATCGAGAATCTTCGTCCGATACTAATTGCTCTAACGTAAATTTTTCGGTTTTCCCCATTTTCCGATTACGCTGTAACAGCAACATTTTGACTCTTGTTTTTGAGCTTTTTGTATCGCTAGTCTAAGCAAATTTCGATCGGCGTAGTAAATGGATTCACGTATACACATCGAACGTATTCAATTCTACTTGATAAGATGTAAAAGTGCCAATTAATGAATTCTCTTTGTAAGATTTTGTCTTTGTGGAAAATTGGGTCAAGGTTTTCAATATTTGTATCCCCAAGGACAATGATTTTGATCGCACCTTAATAACAATTTAATATTTTTATTGTCTAAGCATTTCAGTATTTTATAGAAACTTGAAATTTCTAATAACAATGTTTTCTATAACGTATTGCTAAAGTTTTCAAATAACAATTTAATCGTCGCTTGTTTTAGTTCAATTTTATTTTTCTTCAAAATTTATAGCAAATATATCTGCATGTAAAGTGTACGTATTTTGTAAGCTTCGTATTATTATTACAGTCCCATTTTATTGAAATTTAGTTTAATTTATTCAACAAAATCAATTTCTTAACGTTTATATAGTTTATCCGTTTGTTATCTAAGCGGGTTTTGATTTTCATAGACAATTATACAATGTTAATTTTGTAAGTTATTAAAAATTGATGTTTCATTAGCTTTTCCCCTTTCATTACCTTTCTAAATATTCCCAAATTGAAAAATAATTCGAGTAACGATTTATTTCATCTAAACTTTGTACACACCAAATTCCCTTCCTTGTTAAACCAAAAGTGAGGAATATTAAATTGGGAATAACTTTAAACCGCGGCTTTCACTCAACATTCTTGACTACTTACATCGTCTACAAATTGAAATACAGTAGATGTATTTACGTGTATATTAGTGTAGCATATTTCTGGAAGCAGAATGGAATTATAATTGCAAATATTGTCGACAATCTGCTTTTGAAACAATACAAAAAGAAAACAACAAAAAAAAGACCGACAGGACTAGCTATGAAACAGACCGGACATCCGATGCGGTTTTTGGCAAAACAATTTTCATAGGATTCATCATTGCGTGAAAATTATAAAGGCGGAATGTTTAAATGATTCTGTATTATTTTTGTTATTCTACTGTTGTATTCCCTAAGTGAAAATAGTTTCGAATTTCTTCCATTAATTTGGATTAAATTCAATTAAAATGATAATAATAATATTAAATTATGAAATTTGTAATTTTTCACAAAATAAAAGGTTTCAATTTGTAGTTTGTAGAAATATTAATTAAAACTTACATAGCAGAAGTTTGTTGGAATAATAATTAAGAACGTATTGTTCTTACTAATGAATTAACACAAATTTGAAATGCTGGAAAAATACTTGGAGATTGTTGTTTTGTGATTTTGTACAGTTCTATAGTTGCCATCTTTTATATGAAGACTAATAAATAAGAAATAAAAACATCAAGAAAACAGCATGATGACAATATAAAAGAAAGAGGAGTCAGGCGAAATAATGAATTTAGCTTCCATAGACAGGCAATTTGGGGGAAAATGTACTAAAGTTTAGCAAAGCAACTGGTAGTATGGGAACAAAACCCTTTTGTACCAAGTTTTAAAATATTGACATCGAAAATATTTTTTTCAATAAATAGCTGTGGTTAAGTATAGTTGGAGAATTGACTTAAGAGATTAAAGTCAAACTAGTAAAATTATAACACAATCCACTCAGTCACAAAAAATTGAATGGCAATGGTTGCCCTGTTATGCATTTAAAAGTTGTTATGGTTATAAACAACCAGATGTGTTCGACTTTAGTCAAAACCGCTGAGCCAAATTCTGACCAATCTCCTCTGCCATATTTTGTAAAGATTATAAATAAAACTTGTCGATACCAGGAGTCTAGCATTTTGTTTCTGCATTTTATTTTGCTTACATCCCAAATTTTACCGCCCTAGGCTCGGGCCTCCTGGGCCTAAGCTTAAGTCCACTACTACCCTTTGTTCCATAGTTTGATGTAAAAACGGCATCATTTTCAAAATAAAGAGACCATATATCTATTATTTGTATTTTAATACAATTTCTATCCGTTTATGGCACTGTTTATTTGTAAAACACACTTTTTTGCTAAACTCTTTCTTTTCTTGGAGTAGCTGAACAGAATGTTACAAAATTAAGTGATTCTTCTATTTTGCAGCTGTGGCAAATGAATTAAGGACATTTCTTTCCTTTATTTTAGAAATTGTAGCATTATATGGAATATACTTGGTTTGAAAGATATTTTATTTGCCATCTCTGTATAATCCAGTATTTGTTTTAATGGAGAAATATTTCTCCGTCGATTCCACCCACAATTCAAGTCAGCGACTCAAAAAGATTGGCAATGAAGGCGACCTGTCGAGACTCTCTGAATAAACAGACTTTCAATCAATTCAAATGTCTTTCTAAATATGAAATAGATATGTATAGAATATTTTATTACTTTTTTTGTTACAGTTGTTCAATATTATTATTTAGAATAAGATATTTTTTTGTACCTTTAATATTCTAAAACGTAACATTGTTTTTTATATATCAACGAATTGTGTTATTTAAGATTCCAATTTACGTACCATACTGTTACTGGAAAGGCAATAAAGCATACGTATTGCGTAACAAACTTTTTAATTTTTTTCTATGTTATTTATTCAAGCGAAAGCTACAAAAAATGGTCTTTTTTCGAAGCGATTAAATTCACGTATCTGAACTTAAAAACATTATTACGCTGTGTATCGTTTACACGAATCGAAATAGACGGCCAGACGTCTAATAATTGCAAATCGTTGAATACTACGCCCACTGTGCATAAGTCTAGCCATTCCACATTTCGTAGTTTTCTAAAGTGTAACGTACGAGAGAGAGAGAATTTTTTGTAAGACGTTTATAGTAAAACAAATTGATAGCTTTAACAGTTTATCTATGTGCTTACAAGTAAACTAGGCGAGGTGGAGAGCTTTTATTTGATAATTATGCAGAAGGGTACATATTTTTTTATTCGTGTCTACTCTCCAATTTAAAATAGGATGTCGGGCTTAAAGTTCGCGTAAAATTAGTTTATTCAAAATATCTCTAGCGATAAGAGATGATTCTACAAACATTTTATTCCGCTCAATATTTGAACAGAAATTCTCTTATCTTATACTTTTGATATAGCGAAAGAGAATTTCTTTCGGAATATCGAGGGGAATAAAACGATTATAGAATCGCCCCTTAATGCTTTCAAAACCGAATAATAGAGGCGTTTACATGCTGTTAGAATAAGGGCACAGGTTATCGGCAACTTGATTAGTGCCAGAGCTATAAATAATTATGTGCATTTTTAGCTGTTTACATCATTTTGCTTGTGATCAATACTATAAATATAAATGTGTTTCCGCAAATAGCGAATTCACAAATACAAATGCTTTTCGCCTTATTATGAAGAATTGTGGATGTAATACTTCTTAAAGTTTGTAAATTAGGGGTTGATTAGTAAAAATATGTACAAATCGCCTCTATTATTCAGTTTTTGAATTGTTATAGAACATTGTGCAACTAGTGCGGTCGAGTCATACTATTTTTGATTACTAATGCGCCGATATACTAGGGCCAAAACCTTAGGGAAAAAATCAAAATTCAAAGAGTCTAGTTGGGTAAGCGTGTGGAAACTGCCCCAGAAATCTTTGAAAATCCTTAAAGTTGATCGATTTCTCATTAAAAAAATATATCCCTAAAAGTTTCAGCTTCTAAGCCCAAGGGACTACAACTTAATTGAAAAAAAACTTGTTTTTCAATGTTTATTTTTTTGTGACTTTTCTGCTGAATAATTTTTAACAAAAAATTTTTTGATAGCAACTATTTATAAGAGCTGCGTTGACTAACCCCTTTTTCGCAAACTTCCCACTAACAAAATAAAATGTCACTTGTAGCTCTATATCAAATCATGCCTATTACGTAGTATAGGCAAATAGTTAATTAAAAAAATATTTAGCCCCTTCTGAAAAGGCTGATTAAGAATGGGTCTACCAGAAATTGTAACAATCGCAAGCTTCCACCTCGCTTTGCTTATTTATTAGGTCACATCCCCCAACTATATAACGAGTACTCATTAACTATTTAGAAACAGCAATTACGATAAAATCTGTTGGTCAGATTTGAGTATTTCCCAATTTTATTAACTTCTAATCGTCACAACATCAATATGATGTAGATAACAAAGTTTTATTACATTTGTTTTATTGTTTTGTTATGTTTCGTTGTTTACAAGTTTCGTGTTATCCAAATATAAATAAATTACTCCGAATCCGAATTGTAGGATTTCCCAATATCTTGCTTTAATTATAAAATATAGATTTAATTGTAATGTAATGATTTATATTTGAATCGATAATATCCGCTGTTATATTTCTCCGATTCAGATATGTCGGAATATATTTCATAATTTGCTTTTATTATTGTGTAATTTATAGCCAGCGAATTGAAGACGAATAACTTAGCAAATCAACTGATAAAGGAAATATAGGTACCAAAGTAATCCACGATTGTAACACTGCGATACTTCATTCGTTTTTCTTTTTGTTAAAAATAACTTTTCTCGTCTGTGAAATACCACCTCTGCACGTAGTTTGTACCTGCCTTAATTGTCCTCCATATCAGGTATCTCTCTACGTCCAATTCAACTTCATACTCGTATTCTCTGGCTACTGGAATTGACTATGATGAATTTACTTAGATATCGTAAATCATGTACTACCATTGAGATTGTCTGAATGCAAACCACTAGACAGGGTAATCTCTTCGATGCTTTCAATTCGCTTTTATTGGGTTCCGAAATAGTTTATAATCAAATAATATTATTACATATTAATATTACCGAAAATAGTAGTCTATTATCTTGGCCACAATTCAATTTTGATAACGTATCGATTAATCGAGAAGAAAATGTATAATTAGAATTCAGTTTATAGTCGCTTCCAGAGAGGTGTAATTCCTCTTTATATACCTACCGAATAGGTATAATTCAACTTGAAATTTATTAGTAGACATTCACTGAATTCGAGCGATTTAACCGTCTTTGACACTTTGTACTGGTGCACTTGCCGGATTTCATTTACATATGTATGCTTAATTAAACCGTATTTTATATTATATCCTACTGATTTAAAGTTCATTGATATTATTCAACACTGTTACAGTTTAAATTATAACTTTTGCATCAATAAAATGAAAGTGGCATTCATTGACAACAAAGCCGCTATATAAACAACATTCGGGCTAGGATTATCAAAATATCAGATAAACGTGAATATACGACTACAGTGGGCTTTCAACTCAATATCATCAACTGTATGAGAATCATTCCCATGACTACTGGCACGTGTATAAACAGTATCTTCTCGTATTTTCACCATTATACAAGAGGGGCTCCAATGACCTATCGTAGAGAAAACCTAAACAAATATTACTGTTGAGGGATTTTATGGTCGATTTTTTTTTTTTTTTTATTTAAAACTGCGTCAGACAGTTTGATTGACTGGTAGCCGATATTGTAGTGTCGTTTCCAATTACACAAAATAGACATTGAAATATTGTTCAGTTGGTGGAGTGTAACAAAGAGTAAGCGCATTAATCTATATGTCACATGATACTGTTATAATGATTATGAATCCTATTTTCGTTTATTAATACTTCTATTTATAAGATTGTACTTTAGACTCTATTATTGTTGATTTTGGAGTAATTGAAATTAAAAAATTCAAACAATACCGTAATAATTGAGGTGGAAGAATAAGAGTTCATTAAAGAGCACAATAAACTTCAGCATTGTTGGATTAATCAAGAATTCACAATTAAATTTTTCAAATTAAATTGTGCTAACGAATAAATCGGATTCAATTATTTCTGTTTCTGGCACCCTAATTAAGTCGAAAAATATGAATTCTAATGAATATGTATTAAAATCCACTAATTATATTTAATTTGAACTAATTAAACTAGTTATTATCAGCTAATTGTGTTCGTGTGAAAATATGTGCGTCGATATTTAACCATCACAGTAACATTGAAACTTCTATTCTAGACGGAATCAGTAAAAGGTGTCAACCAAAATTTAATACAATTCCACTATTCTGTTGGTTGTTATCTAGTATTGTTGCTGATTAGGTAATCTTCAGTTCAAAATACACGATGATTTTCATTGTGTGTGTGTGTGTGTTTGTTATCATTATTTGTGTAAGTTTTAGTCAAATGTAACGTAACGTGGCGATTTGTCCTTTTGTATTATTTAAATCCCGACGGATCAAATTAGGATGGGACGTATAGAGAAGTCTATGTTGTGGTTATGTATTATTATAGGACTAGGATGGTTGCTAGGTTATAATTGCCTCAATTCACAAACACCCCTCGGCACAATTCGATATTTCCAACGGGATACAATAAATCCCAAAAACGATTTGCTACGCAAAAAAAATAATGTAGTAATCACCAAGTATCAAAGTTGTTTGATAGATAAATATTGGAAATGACATCTGTTTTATTAACAAATAGTAAAGAAGTAAAACAAATAGTTAAAAAAATAATCGGTGTAGAAATGGTGGATGCGCCGGGGAAAAGGTTATTAATATAATCTTTTCTTATTCTCTGAAGGAGGAAATAGGAAGTTTTTTGGCTCATAGGTTGTTAGCAAAAATATCCAGAAATACATTAAAAAAAAATTCACTTCAGTCGGACGTTATGAATCGTTAAGGGTCGAAGTTCGTACAACGAAGCTGTCACTCAGTTGGTCATTTAGAAGCTCAAAAAGAAGAGCCAAAATGTGGAAATTAATTATTTAGCAAATAAGAAATTCAAATAAACTTAGTACAACCTTGAATTAGTTACTTTTTTCAAACGTGTTTTTATTAAAACGACATTTTTTTGTATCTGTGTACACTGTGGCTCAAAAAATTATTTATCAATCACGAAAATTGATAGGCAGTCTCTTTATACAGAGTGTCCCAGCTAAGTGTTCCATCCCAAATATCTCGTTTGTTTGTGAATTGAATTGGAAAAGTATCTAAATAAATCAGACTACAATGTCTATAGTTCAATTGACCGATACGATTTTCTTTCTAGCTATTTTGGAAATACCAAAACGCCCTATAAGGTCTCGGAAATTACTCACTATTAGGAAACCAATTACCCACAATGAATACTGCGAATCAATTTGATATGAAAATAATATTTATCTTCCAAAAACTTCTCATTTGCTGCTGAAAAAAAATTAGACTTCCTGGTTCAATAACATGCAGGGCTCTTTATACAGAGTGTCCCAGCTAAGTGTTCCATCCCAAATATCTCGTTTGTTTCTGAATTGAAATGGAAAAGCATCTAAAGAAATTAGACTACAATATCTATACTTCATTGGGAAAAAAGCCGACGTCAGAATTGTTTACGATACTTGCAATGTGAATGCCATTATTACAACTGTTTACAAGATTTGATTTAAAAACAGTTGCAAGGCCAACAGTATTTATAAAATTGTGCATTCAAGAAAACAATTGTAGATACCTTTTCCATCTGTTGTAAATAACTTTAGAGTGATAATTCTTACAACAGATGGAATTTCTAAAGTTTTCTTTTCTCGATTGTATTGTTTATAGATACTATTGGCCTTGCAATTGTTTTTAAATCAAATCTTGTAAATAAAACATTCACATTGCAAATATCGTAAACAATTCTGACCTACGCTTTTTTCATCAATGAATAAGTTATTAATCCCTGAGAGAATTTTTTTGAGCAGCGAATGAGAAGTTTTCAGAAGAAAAATATTATTTTCTTATCAAATTAATTCCCAGTATTCATTGTAGGTAATTGGTTTCCTAACAGCGAGTAATTTTCGAGACGTTATACGACGTTTAGTGTTATTTAAAGTTATAAAAAATTGCAAAAAAATGTGCTCTTTCCATTAATCACATCTAAAATATGCAGTTTTGGCTTTTTTTGGGAGAAGTTAGGTTTATGTAGAGGTCATATAAGTCCTTAAAGTAAATTTGAACCCTCGTTGATAAGTGAAACCTTAGAGTACATACAAACTGGTATGCCTGATCGTTACCTCTGACATGGGGCTGCTGATATCTTCAGTATTTAATAAAGAGATAGTACTTGAATATCTGTATGAACTGTATTCAAATTTCAAAAAACTTATGAAAATCGATCAAAAAACGGAGCTCTTAGCTTATTTTTTCCCTTAACTAAAGAAGTATCTTATTTTAAAAAACAAATCAGTTGTATATATAGGCGTTGCAAAAGAAGTGCCTCATATAAAAGCTTATATAAAAAACGGTTTCATGTAATGATGAATTTTGTTAGGAAATATTTTTATTTTTATTCTATCTTGTTGTCTGTACAAATGGTGGATGCGCCGGGAATCAATTAATAATAAAATATTCGATTAGAAAAGAACCTTATTTCGAGAACAAAACAATTGCCTTGCAATAGAGGTAATCCTAAAAGTAGTCTTCTTTTTTTGAGGTACAATTCATTTACATTATTTTAAAAGTTAATCTTTTGTCACTTTTCCTACATAATCGCCATTCCGATCGATGCACTTTTGCAGACACTGTAACCGTTTTTGTAGGTCCACATCATACCAGATGGTCACCAGGCCTGCTGTAACAGTTTTTATAAATTCATGCCGCCACCAGATCATGTGAAAGTGTTGGATATCATCTTTCACCTCGTTTTTGAAGTAGAATCATTGAAAAAACTTAAATGAGCGATTCAGACCGAAGCGTCTAAGTTCCAAAGACGCGGTGAAAGATGGGGTTTTCTTAAAGAAAGAGATGCGAGCAAGTATAATATGGGTCTACAAAAATTATTTTAGGAACTACAAAAATGCTTCGATCGGAATGGCGGTTATGTAAAAGAATAGAAAAATGTTCAACTTTTAAAACAATGTAACATACTGTCTTTGTACTACTGTAATAAATAGACCTTTCTTTCAGGATTGTATAAAAAATACTTTCATGCATATAGAAACCGTATCGGGGAAGTGATCAAATCTGATCAGTGATTTGGTCAGGTCTTATTTTATCGTCTTGTAAGTCCAAAGATGGGGAGAAAAAGCCGCTTCTCGATTTGATGAAGGCATCAATATTCGACTAGCCGATTTGCGGTTGATTCGCAACCTTTGCATTCTGTACGATTATACAATTGCCTACGGCTTTGGATTATCGCCAGAAACGTCTGGCAATTATTATTTCCGATATATTCTGAATTTTTATATTTATACGGATTTCATATACCTACACTTGGAGTCAAAAAAACTTAAAAGATCGTGTGATACGTTTTCTGCAATGAACTGGGAACATTCAAACATAGTTTGTATGAGTTTTATTAAATAGGAAGGTAGAAAACGTCAAGTAGTGTTTTTTTTAGTTTTCCTACGTTCTAGTTCTACATAGCGCTTATAATCTAAGACGATTTCCTCCACTATTTAATCATATCGAATACTTTAAAATCAATACTTAGTTTCTCTGTAAACTTACAAATTCAGTCGGAACGTAAATCTGTTGCATCAGCTACATACAGTTAGTGCAGCTGATTATCTTGCTCGACCTGAATCTGATTAGCTAAAATTTTTTTGCTACATTTATGACTAAATTAGCTCGTAATTATAACCGTACAATTTTAATGGAATTCTGACTTCGTTCGCTTTTGTTGTTATTTTTCCTGCTTGTATCTGTATGTATATTTTTTTGGTTATAATATCAAAGTATCTGTATGATAAACGTTTCTTGCATACAAAATGCAATCAACTTGGTGAATGATAATATTTATAATCCAGCGGTAAAGTGGGGTTGTTTAGTCAATGTTTGGAGCCACCGTTAACAATAACAGTAAAACGTGCAGATTTGTGAATTCACATCAGGATCAAAGTAGAAAGTTAAGATGTTCCTATCACTACAACCACTACTCGGAATCATTCTACCAACGAACCAAGTCTGTAGAATTTTCGCCTTAACGTTCGTAAAGTTAGTACCTTGGGAATTGTCTTGGGTTTACGTGTGCTGCTTTTTATTGCTCTGATACAGAAGAGACACAACAAAATCTCAACGGAAACGGCAACTTTTCCGTTATTTTTTTTTTGTTTCGTTATTTTCAATGCTTTTGTTTTATTAAATATTTGATGAGAACTGTCAGTTTTAAACTGTAGAAAAAGTGTCTTGTTTGAAATTAACTAACTTTCGCCATATCTTAATTAGTATTACGTTTTGATAGCAGCTCTTTTAAAGCCAACTTTAAAGTTATATCGAGATAATCTTAATTGTATAGCCTGATTCTGTAGTCTGACATAATCGGAAATGAGATCATTTAATTTAATTGCAATCAAATTAAAATATAAAACACACAAAAGTGTATACAAAAAGAGTTACATGGCATTGTTAATTGTTTTGCTGGGGTGCTGTTAATCATGGCTTTTGTTGTGTTTCAAACTATACCGTGTTTATCATCAGTTTTGATATTTGAGCCTTTCAACGAATATAAGCGAGTCAATATCAGCCCCACTCATGCCATAAATATTCGTTAATAAATATCTAATAAGGGGAGGCTTCGGCTCGACGTGCTGATCGCCATAAATCCTCTAGACGTAACAACGATAAAAAAAATTACATATTTACAACGGACGATCATAATTCTCGATAACAATTGGTAGTTTGTGGTTTCACATCTATTCGAATTTACAATTTCTTGTTTTGGTGTGTTTAAAGACTTAAACTGTTATTGATCCCCAGTTTGAAATCGAATAAACATTATATACAATGGCAAACAAAAATGTGTTTTATTATTCGTGAAAGTATCCATTCGAGAGCTTTCTTAGCGGCAAATTGCATTACACTTCCAAAATCCTTTCCACTGAAACTAAAACCACTTTACGTTTATTTATACGGTCATTAAAGGATATCTCCAACACTACAGATATAACAAGACGACTAGAGATTGTCGAGTGAGGATCCAACAATCTATAGATAAATTCCCGTACACATATGTACGCTACAACTGGATAACAACCATACAGAACTATCTTTATTAAACTAACATCTATGAATTTTAACTTTCCCCATCACTGGAATTATAATAGCACAGAATAGAGGAATTGTTCTATAGATTAAAAAGGACATATAACTATTCCCCTGAGATGGATCAACCTAAATCCGACTTGTTTTATCGGATTATTTCGCCTATCTACGGCAGATGTTCAGACATTAAATTGCAGTTATTTTTATTGATTCGTTAAAATATATCCACAGAGGATTTATCTTTAAGACATATCCTGATGCATTGTTTCTACTTGGTTTTAAATGGATTTCTTTTATAGTTGATTTACAACAATTTAGTTCGATAGGAGAGGATTTTTATTTTATTTCTCTGGTCGAGATAAGATGACCGAAATTATTTATAGAAAATTTTCAACTTTTAACGGTCTCATTAAATAATTGTCATTCGAGACGTTCAACTTTTATTACATTCAACAAAATAAAAACTGAACTCAGATATTGGTCGTTTTGCAGAAATACGGTCCGAATCGTTGAGCGTAAAATTTGTTTTTTGATTCTTAATTGTTTCATTTTATTTACGTTTCTTATTGTTTTTTCCTTCCATTAATGTCTCGCTTATACTATAGAAAAGTCTGTGAAATTGCTAAAACTTCGTTGTCTACGTCTATTTTATTGCGAACCATTTTGTTACTATTCTCAGTAGATAGCGAACATTAAAATTGATTTTTCCGCACTTGCGATTTTTATTGGAATGTGTTTCATGTTTCTGTAATAATCCAATAAAGTTTCTTGATAGATCTCAATTCAAGCTATTCGTACATAATGAAATAGACGTTTGTTTTCTAACAAGAACTTATAAATAGATTCTTTTATAAATGTTCGTAAAGTTTTTCGTGTACGGTCAAAGAAGGAGTTTACTGCAGAAAATATTTCTTGTCAAGATCTCCTCTATACTGGACATCTCTAGAGACATGTAGTAAATTCAATAAAACAGTGCCTGCGGGATATTTCTAATAATAATAATAAGGAAGTCCAGAAAAATATCGTTTTCTCTATATTTATAAAGCTCGTGTATAGTAGGCGTAGCGGCTTAAAAGACTGACTTTGAAATCACAAAATAAAATACAATAAATCAAATTGTAAAGACATGATAATGATAGGTTGCTTTATTATAAATTATTATAAAGTCATTCGGAAATCACCAAACATAGCTAAGTAGTACGATACGAAAAAGCACGTTTCAAATATATGCTATATCAAAAGACTTGATGCAGATTGGTATGTGGAATTTAAGAATTTACAGATTATGACAACAATTACCACTACAATTAATCACGAGTCCATGCTACAATCGTAGCATGCAATGAACGCTTTTACATCCCCTTGCATTTTATTTTTATTTTAACTGCTTCGCTAGTTTGTGTTTCTTTCAACTCACAACCTATAAGTAAAGGAGCTCAACTCCTGATAAGGGTGATACAACTTAATCTACTCTTAACAAAGATGGACATATTTTTTCAAATTTCATTTATAGCAAAATTTGCTATAAAAGATAATAATTTAAATTTGTTCTGATGAAATTTCCTTTTCTGGAAATGTTTTGGCCCTTTTCGTCTCTTTAATATTGTCGTAACTATTTGCTTTATTCTGCTTCATTCCATCCAAAATCTGGGTTTGAGATCTGTTTATCTTGCTTAACACAAGAAAAATTATTGCATTTAGTGGAAATGTTGTGGAAATTACGGTTTAATAGAGCAAGAGTTTCTGATTCGTCCTGTTTAAATACAATACTAACAAAAGGCTAATTCCATACAAATAAATTGTGATAAAGCAACACAGAAAAGCATTTGCAATTGTGTAATAAGTTTTACTAGAATTGTTGATTTCCAAAGAAGAGTTCACATCCATTGATTCAACAGTGAGTGACATTCAAAATCGTGTAGTAAAACTTCCAATTAGTACTTTTAGTCATGAAAATTGTTGAATCAATTCTTTGGTCCTACAACCAATCTCTTAACGCGCTACGCCGACTATATGCAGATCTCCAACACCCCGTATTTGGAATAGAAATTAGCTCCTGCTTTACGCCAACGGCACGATATAATTGAAAAATTGGATTTCGTACTTGGTAGAGCTTAAAGGAGACATCAGCAAATTCGGACTTTTCGAATGAGATGTTTGATAAAAAAAAGAAACTTTTTTGCACATTTGCAACGTAATGGAAATTTATAGCTGATATGGCATTTTGTTCTTTTAAAATTTCCAACAAAAGTTTTATTTGTTTTCTTGCAAATGAAGCGGAACATAAAATATTTTTGCGGTTATGATAAAAATCATCACCGATGATGATGATGATAATAATAATAATAATAATAATCGATAGCCGTCACAGGTAAATGCAAATTCCGTCTGGAGTCGTCTATAAAGGTCAGAAAACTAATTTAACGAAAGTCTAGTCTGGAGGAGAGGGAATAGCGTTACATGTTATTGAACTTCTCTATGAATTTTAAAATATATAAAATGCAAATATGTTGATATATCTATCCACTAGTAAAACAAAGCAAATCATGATAACTTTTCTAAAATAAATGAATCCAGTTCCCCTTTATCTTGCTACACAGAGCACGTTCAATTTACCGACAATTCTAAATATAGCTTTTGATATGTAAATAGCTTGTAATTGCAACTGAAGTCCCTTTATCAGAAGGGTACCAGTAGAGCCCTTAGGTGCGCAACCTCCCCTATTACAAAATAAATCCTCGTAAGTATTACACTTTAATGTTCAAGCAAGTTTTTTTTTTAATTATAATAATAACACAAATATTTAATTAACGGACTCTATTGTTTGTCGAATATGGTTTCAAGTGTTCCTCAAATGGAAAAGAAAAAATAATTTTCCTTACAGCGTCACATAATATTCTTGTCATGTTTACTACACAGGCGTGATAAACTAACTTACAATGATTTATTTTCCTTATAGGGCAATACCCGATGGGAAATCATGAAAAAAATTACATCCTATAATCTATAATGAAAAGTTCATCGGTTGATCAATTTAGACTCATGGAGTTTATACAATGTAATATCGAACTTTTTGTAATTTCTTCAATGGGAATTATTGAGTCACGTAATAAACTACGGATACGGCAACTTAATGTTCTAATAAGATTAGTGATTTAGAGATAATTTTGTGTAATTCGTTTACGAATATCAGGCCGTTTAATTTGAATAATCATTATAATTGTTATTCGATTGCGTGTAAATCCTACTTTGCTCTATATATTTATCTCGTTCACTCTCTCTCTCTCTCTTGCTCTATCTGATAAATTCAATTCAATTCAAGACGTGTTCAATTCTACAAATCCTTAAATGAGTATACAACTTTAAATATTTTATAATACTCAATGTTAATTGGTAAGTAAAGCTCCTGCTAACATGCTTAGTACGCTCTGGGGGAAAATCCCCTAAATTTAACAATTTCCCATGAGTCGCTGTTGTACAATAAAATAATACAATTAAACGAGGAACATTAGAGAGGTAGACACTATTTTAAAACATGCGACATTTAATCCAATACGGACACATATTAATAGTAACGATCTAGGTACAAAGAAGAATAGAATCTTCAATTAAACGAGATTTTAAGCCTGCCGTGGCAAATCGGTAGGAGATCCTTGAATTCAAGGTGTAGCGTGACACAAAATGGGGAAGACAGAAAACCTGGAAATCTCTAAAAGATACTTTTGAATATGCGATTGAAAAATAGTAGAGGCAATTACAGACTGAAATAGAAGTTTATGCAGTAATTAAACGGTTCCGTTTATGGACTTCTTTGCCAGCCACTACTTTTTTTTGTAGAAGCACAATTTTCAAAGGATAACCGTAAAAGGATAATTCTCCTTTTATTTAGATTGTTTCAATAGATCTAAAAAAAACGAGCATCACTGAGGTTGTTGATTACCCCAACTTAGCCGTTTGATAATAAATCTACGCGAATCGCGGAAGAAGGCTGGATACTCTTCATTTTCCTTCTCTTCTGTCTATCGTATGCAGCACAAGCCACGCCCTCGGTCCGTTGAAATTATATCTCTATTTACTTATATAAAAATGAATTTATTAATCATTTGTCTAGTGAAACAGATTGAAAGTCTTAGATTTTTTTAATTAGAGTTCATTCTAAGCATAATCAATATTTCTGCAATAGACACCTTTAGAATCCGTTTCATATTATTTTACCTACAGTTTTAAATATCTTCGAGGTTGCCTTATTTTCTGTATATTTTCTTGTATATAGACTGTTTCAGCTCAAGCGCACCAAGCTTTTTCAAAACGTTTCTTATTATAATCCAAAAACTAATCAACCAGTTTTAATTATTGTACTTCAGACTACAAAGGTGAATTTTCTAATGATGCAGGATGTCCCAGCTAAGTGTCCCACCCCAAATATCTCATTTGTTTGTGAATTGAAATGGAGAAGTATCTAAAGATATTAGACTACAATGTCTATACTTCAGTTGATCGACACGATTTTCTTTCTAGCTATTTTGGAAATGTCAAAACGTTCTATAAGGTGTCGAAAATTACTCAATATTAGGAAATCAATTACCTACAATGAATACTGCGAATGAATTTCAAATTAAAATGAAATTTTTCTTTTAAAAACTTCTCATTTGCCGCTCAAAAATAAATTAGAGCTTCTCTGGGATCAATAACCTATTCATTGATGAAAAAAGCCTACGTCAGAATTAAATATTAGGAAACCAATCACCTGCAAGGAATATTGTGAACAAAATTTCGATTTAAAAACTGTATTTCAGATCAAAGGCGTAATAATTCATCGTGCAGAATGGTGGAGGCGCCGAGTGAATCGCACTTTCCCATATTTTTTTTGAGTAGCAAAAGAGAAATTTATAGGAGAAAAAAGAATGTAATATCAAATTCATTTGCAATATTGATTGCAGGTGACTGTTTTCCTCATATTGAGTCATTTTTGAGACCTTATATGATGTTTTGGCATTTCCAAAACAGCTAGAAAGAAAATCGTATTGGTCAATTGAACTATAGACATTGTAATCTAATTTCTTTAGATACTTTTCCATTTCAATTCACAAACAAATGCGATATTTAAGATGGAACACTTAGCTGTATATATTTTTTAAACAGTTTTTAAAAGGTTATAAGTGCCATTTCATTACCGGTATTGAGTTCAGCTAGAAATTGCCAAAACGCTTTGATTTTATTAAAAAAATCCTAAAGTTCATCTAATTATAATGATAATCTTTCATAAATAGAGTACTGAAATTTTTTCCAGAGTGTACAGATGGCACCCTGATATGCTCCCCTCCAAACGGCTAGTGCTAGTGCACATCTTACGGTCAGAATCCAAGCTATCTTGGTGGAGCTATAGAAGCGCTTAAATTACTCAATTTCACTATTGGCTGCGCGTAATAAAACTCCGGGAGTTTCGAGAGAAGAAAGCACTTTGAGGTCTCTTCATGAGCTCTGTTTTTTTCTGCCTATCGTCTACAGAGCAGCCACTCCATCAGAGGGTTGAAATTATATGAAACGATCTCTAACTACTTATAAATACATAAATCAATTCCTTTATCGTTTGTACAGCGAAACAAATTGTCAACCATATTTTTAACCACAATAAAATCAACCTCACTACTGCGGACGGAGATCAAAGGTAATGAAAAGTAAATTTGTAATTAAGCCGTACAATTTTCCATCATAAATATGATTAAATGGAATCCTTTATACTCATTAATCTCTACCGCATGAAAATTCTTTGAAAATTTTGAATAAATCTATTTAGATTTAACATATTTATGCTATTGTTTGGAGAAATTGAAATTTTGGGTCAATTTTTTTTGTAAAGATCCTCAGCATAATATTTTCTGAAGCGCCCGTATAAGTAGCTCAATATAACTGGTCCTAGTTGTTTTATAATTTGATTTAATGCGAACAATTCAACATTCTCACACGTACAGAATCTATCTCTAGCTTTGAGGGTATCGGCTGGGGATTCCATAAGATTTACAAGCGTCCAAATAGACAACGTCGTAGCCTGTCCCATTTCGCCCTTCAACACTTACTCATTAGTCTGTTCTTGGAGCGATATATCAGATATCGGTAAAGAACAATAAAATTTGATAGTTTGTGAAATCGAATTGGAGTATCGTAATATTTCAAAGAATGCTGGTTTTCTATTAATTAAATACAGTGAAACTGTGAAACGTACTTGATGACAGGATTGTAACGGACCATAGTGACGGTTCCAGTTGAATTAGTTTCCTGGACGGTGATTAATGTTGTTTTGACTTTAGTCTACCACGTACACACAGTGGATATTTATTAAAGCACCTTATCAGAGAGGTAGAGTCAGCGAGTGACATGTGACAAATAAAACATATAACACAGGACATTTTAGGAAGTTTGCCAAGTCTGCTATTCCACTATTGTGTAGAAACAGCAACAATTGTTTTAATACTCTATTATAAATGAGACGTTTATCTGTTAAATTCTAATATAATACGATTTTTATTAAATAATTATTATTTTTAGTAATTCTATAGGCAATTTTATCTGGAAACACTTGAATGATATCTGGCAGGAAGACAACCATTTCTCTTCTTTAAATCCGAAATAGAAACGACAATGTCAGAATCTAACAAAATTGCTGAGGCACTCATGACGATTGCCAGCTTAACAGTAGATCTCAGCTTAATTGAAAAAGAGTTATAAATTTTGGAGACGTGGACTGTAGTGAAAAATGAGCGGCCTGTACAAGGCTCGTTTGTTATATACGAAAAAAAATCACTGAATCGTCAAACAAATTCGATATTTTCATGGAAACGGATCGCTTTGACATATTCTGTTATTTTAAACATATCATAGTTTCTATTATATCATAAATTACATATAGAGTTGGTGAAACGAATGACCAAAATTCCAATCTACAGAGTTGTTCGGAAAGTAATTCCATTTTTCTTTTCCTGCAGAGGATTTAATTGTATTTTTTTCAAAATCAACTTGACACATGGTCATTAAATGTATATGTTGACATCTGATATAGGGTCATTTCATGGTGACGGGTGGGATTCATCTTCTGATGAATTTTTAGACATTTATTCTTTGCTTCTATTCTATTTTTAGATACGTACTCCGAAATGTGGTGTAGCAAAAAAAAAACGTAAATCTGTGCGTTTAAGTGCTATTAAATTGCTGATTTCCTTCAGCGATGGGTGGGACACAAATTACTTTACAATTTTTCTATTCAGATACCTAACAGTGAAATTTAGATTAACTCCTAGTTTTGGAGTTCTATGGCTATCAGAAAAGACTATAAATTTTGTGGCTGGTGGGACAATTAAGCAATTATATAAAAAACGCGCATTTTAGAATAATTTCTTATTATGCAAAAAGATTACAAAACTCATTCTTTAGTAAATTCGAAAAATTTATTTTTAACGAGTCAACGGTCACCGTTTCTGGAATAGTAAGGTTTGCTCTTGAAAAAATTGGGTTGACTGTATTCAGTAGTTTTTGATTGTGGTACGATCAAATATGGCAAGTGAAAAGCGACATTTTCTGCATATTTTGATGATACTCTGTATTTAGTGGATATTCAAGGGAATCGTTTCTTTCTTTAACTTCTATCGGACAACATATCAATCATGATCAATAGAAAAGGTGTAGTATTCCACCAAAATAACGCGATACCACATCCAGCATTGAGTATTTCATTAAAAGGACATACACTTCATGAAGCGGCTCCTCATAAAGTGAAAGTTTTTTATCAGCTGGACAAACATCCAGTCAATTTCATGAAGCGGAATCTATCTTTTACCAGAAAGTGAAATTATATGAGACGATAGCATTTGAATAAGGAAATTGTCCACTTCATGTAAGGGTTGTTATCATAACGGTTGCTACATAACCTCTTACAATTAGATTTAAAACAAACACTTCTTTCATTTTTGCACTGCGGCTTAGAAGGTTTGCACGAGCATTTTGCAACATCTTGCCCACCAGAACTTTCAGCAATCTCTCGTTGAAACAGCTACCTCGACGGAAGAGCACCTTCAGGTTACAAAAATTTGGAAGTAACATTTTGTAATGCATATCCATATTAGCCTTTCTGCGAACCATACCTCGTGGCAATTTAATATACCGCGTCTTTATAATCCGTGATAATTCCCAAAATACTTTCTATCCCACCAATGTTTTCTATCCCACGTTTTCATGAAATAGACAATTTGCTTATCGAATTGCTGTCGTCTCATAATTTCATCATCTGGAAGAAGACCGGTTCTACCTAATGAAATGGATAGGATCTTTGTCCTGCTGGCATAAAACTTTGAAATTACATTACGAGAAACCGCTTCATGAAGTGGATGTCCTTTTTATGAAATCTGCAATTATATCTTCTAGATTCGATATACACAAAGCCACCTTAGTTATTTTTCAAATTGCTCCAATTATTCGCCATTTAGTAAGTAGAGGTGGCACAGATGGCACGTACTCGCAGTATTTCGCGATATGAGATGTCTATTTAAAAATTCACTCGCTCTTATGCCGTTTAATCGTATGCGCGGTAGAGTGTAGACGCGGCTTAAGAAATTCAGCGAATATTTATGCATTGGCGATTATTTTGTGCAAAATACTAGCTTGATACATTGTTACTTTATTCACGTCCAATTATCATTGTTTTTTTAGTCATGTTACATAAACAAACAGTTTCCAACTGTATAATATTGGATTATCGCCGGCTGGAAAGTATAGTAGCGCATTGTGTGTAGTGTTTAGAAGTTACAAAGTAAACTTGTCATGAAATATGCTTTACAACTCTTATGATAGAGATTCTCTAGAACATATGCGATCCTGCTGAATATGAAAATCTCATACGATTGGATAGTGTCGAACTAAAACTGGGCAATTTTCAAGAAAAATCTACTTGAAATTAGCTTGAATATAAAAATCAATTTGGATCAAAAATATCATTTCCATACATGTATATCGGGGGAATTCGAATTGAATCTTATCTTTTAATACAATTTTTCTCGTCTTTTTTACCTATTTTCATTCAGTTTAATTATTCATACAAAACGGAACATTTCGACTTTGTCAAAGTATAAACAAATAGCATATTGATAGTCTGCTTTATTTCTCATTTCAACAATCATTCCGTTCTCTAAATTAAAATTTTAATTAAAAAAACTTAACGCCAATGTCGATACCCCACTGTTCATCAAAAATTGCTGATAATATTCAAATGGATATTTCTAGAAAAACCAATATTAAAAATTTCCGTCTGCATCAGAAAATTGAATTCATGGCGAAAAGCCGGTCGGTTTCTTCGAATTAATTGCCATCATTTCGAGAAATATTCGAATATGTCGATAGGATTAAATTATTTCTTTTTATTTACAACGTATAGAATTTTTATTGGTAAATTATCAGTTGATTGATCTGTTTTGATCAATTGATTTTTCAGTTTTTCACGTTGACCAAATGCAAGCTGACATCGTAGTTTTTCGTAAATGTTTGAATATCAGTACGATATAATAAATTTTTTACGCGCCATTCTCCATTTAGTGGAAATCAATAAAACACAATCCGAATTTTTACAATGTAGACAATTGTCCGCGCTTGTGTGATGATGATATTTTCAAAAAAATAGGGGCTAAATTCGTCCATTTGCTAGACCTTCTTTCTAGTAAATTAGCAACGGGATATGTTGAAGTGGCAGCGTGACACTAGAGGTGGCAAATTGTAGATGTTTAATATTCCTCACTAGTGATTTTGGTAGATTTAGATTTGATTTGGTCGTCTGACTAGTCTCGTGATTCGAATACAAATGACCGGACTCAAATTATATATAATTGACAATTTCATATAGATGCGACGATCGAATGTAAAGTGAAATTTTTATAATTTGGCATAATTGGAAGAGATCTAAAAGAGATTTTTCAAACATCTATTATTATCCTATAAATCATTTTGCTGATGGCTTGAACTCTATATTTTATTAAATCATTCCGTCCTAGGGATTTATTATTCCTCATTTCTCCTTTAATTATTTCTCTTGTTTCACTCAAGTCTCGAGATGAATCTTGTACAGTCCATTGGTCGGGAAGGAAATATAAACGAGTTTTTTATCTGTATAATGGCCTGCTATCTAAACGGAACTGGGTCCAATAAAATAAGCCTAAACAAAAGTTTGCCTTCAAATTTTTATCTGTATTCATCCAATTGTATTTAATGTTAAAATATTATAAATTCTACGACACGTGGCATATGTGTGTAGCATAGATAGTTGTCCAGGATTACAATATAAACACTATTTATACAGATATAGAACTATCATAAAGGGGTGTTGAATTTATATTGTGAATCTGACCCAATCCGGTACATGTGGCATAAATACGTTGTATAAATTCGGTTGTGTTGTGTATTTGCTATCAGTAACCAGAAATGGAACGTTTCGGTAATAGGGGAGAATGTTAAAGTAATACAGCGGAACCATGTCCAATCCATACTCGCTTGAACAATGTAAACAGGACGAAATACAGTACGTCCCATCTCTGGTTGGTTAGTCGGTTGTATGATTATAGCGATATTTACGTCTATTAGACAATCGACTATTACTACCAGTATTAATGGTGATATTAAAATTAACATTAAGACCGAAAAGTATCAATATTCTGTGTTATATTATTGTTGGAATTGTACTTAAATTAGGGGTTACAGTCAAGTCAGACAGGAGATGTAAGATGGTCCGGGCGTCAACAACGCCCTACGGTACCTTTTACAGTAACAAATTAATTAAAATAAATATTCATATTTCAATAATAAAGTATACATGTATACAAAGAGTGGGCAAAATTTGTACATGAGATAGAAAAAGATATAAACAAAGAAAAACAGATAATAAGATGAAATTGTAAATCTCACTCATCCTTGGCCATCTTCGTAAACATGTCGACCTTTCATTTTTGGAATGACATCTATTGCGCTGTATATGGGTCATTCCACCAAATAATATTATTTTTTCGGGGCAACCCCCGCTATTTTTTTTCAAATTTTGTGAAGGTGTTGTTCCGTATTCTCACCATTCTTACTATCCCCACTGTTAAGGTGTACCAATGAGGGCTGTTTTCACCCCTCCTTTAAATGTCCAAAATTTAAAGACTAATTGTAAGATTTGTAAGCTCTTAGCACGGCAGAACGACAGAAACTTTACAACAAGCTGGTCAAGTTAGTTAATAAATACATCTCTTTAATTTCACAATGTGATTCGAGGAATTTCCCGAAATTTATTCTTATGTTTGCTCCACAATTCACAAAAAGGTGTCCTCTACTTAAAAAAAAATCCCTGAAAGTTTGAGCTCTTAATATGCGGCCGTTTTAAAGTTATGAATTTTTGAAATTTTGAAGAAAACATTTCTTTAAATTCTTCATCAATTTTTTTGAGGAAAAAATTTTTTTTTAATTTGGTAAAATGTAGTTTTTTGTAGGAAAAATTCTCAGCTTTTTAACGGAAGTATTCATTTTTTCTTAGACGTAACGGAAGACCCTTTAAAATCCAATCAAAGTGAAAAAAGCGATTTTTCTCACAGTGCGGCGCGTGATATATCAAATTTGACATTTTTTTTGAAAACTGAGAGCTTTTCCCACAAATTATGTAATTTTCGCGATGTGCAATTTTTTTGTTTTATTACAATTAAATATACATGCCAAACATCTGCTACCTTCGTTATGAGTGCAGTGATTTTTTCCAACATAGTATGATTGATACCGGTCAGTAATGTGTCGGAGAAGAACAGAGAGTAAACAAAGAATTTTGGAATATCTTAGTAAACGATCAGGATTGTAACGAATTTCTTCCTGCGGACCTACATGGTTTGACCGATCGCCCGATACATCAATCCGGCCCTGTTTCCAGCAGACAGCGGCAAGGAGCAGCATAATTTTAAGGATCGTTTTTTACGTGTCGCACTTTAATTTAAAAAAAAAACTTCTATGGACAATTATTGACTTTTTTATTATTTTTTGCAAAGGAGCACCAATCATAAGTTTGCCTGAAGCGCCAGGAATGATTGAGCGGGCCCTGGACCGAACAATGGATCATAATGTTAAAGACTGGTAATCGTATTAATAAAATTCCATTGTATTATATGTATATAATTTAACAAAATGGTATACCCGTAAACCGCAGTCGAGAAAATTCAATTGGAATTCATTTTAACAGTATTTTAATGAGAATTGTAGAAATTTAACCATTTCCATATAAAAATACCAACAACAATCTATGGAATTTTACAGCTTTGAAAATATAGACAATCTAATAGCGTAAGCCGTTCCAAATTAATAACACTAGAGCTTTTACCATTGTTATTGTTATCGTTTCTGGAATTGTTATTGTTTAGTTATTTATGTTGTATCTATATTTAACAAACTTTCACATTTAATATTGCATTCTACTAACATAGGTGGTATTATTGATAAAACTGAATTATGTCCAATTAAATAGAAATATTATCGACATATTTACGTTACAATTTCTATTTTATTCTGATAAACAAAAGCATTTGAAAAATAAAAATAGTCTGGATTTGTATGTCAAAGAGAATACAAAGTATAAATTTAAATAATACCTATCAAAATGTTATAATCAAAGAACACATAATGGATGTAAATTTGAACATAAGTCATAGATAATGTAGTGAAGCCAAAGATACGTTAATGAAACAAAAGAATCAACAAGTCATACTGCAGATATAAAGTACTAGTGTCGGTATGAAAATAGAAGCAGGAGCGTTATGGCATAAACCCGTATTCCGTTGTGTAAACAGTAATCTAGGACGTAGCCGTTTGCACCTCCCTTATGTATCTCCAACATCCCTTGATGCTTTTTGTTAAGACACTGTTTAGAGAAATGTATGACAAAATGACCCAGTGATGATGTCCTATTTCTCATCGAGATAGAGATCGCTCGTTGCGTTTAGATTTTCAACAGAAAATACTTGAATTCGGTTTAATAAAGTAATATTTTGGCAAGCTGCAAAATAACCGGTTATTTTATATACTAACCAGTTTGCTTTTATTTAATAAACTAATGAATCATTTTACTAACTTGGAATGATTGAAAAAATAATTTTATATCGATAAATGATGCTAATAGGAGTTTTACTATAATTGCAAAAAATTCTATTTCTAGAGATACGTAAAATTTTATACATTTTTATTTTCTCTATAGCGTTTTTATTTGTTATAAATTTCATTACCAATTTTTATTCCAAATCAATTTTAGGATTTTTTTATAAGTCTTGGATAGTTTAATAAAGCCCAAGACACGCTACGAACCAACAAATCATACTGGAGGTGTAAAATACGTTGTAGCATGTGGTGACACCCATATTCCCTTGCATAAATAGGATGCAGTTTCAACATCACTTGGTGTTTTTCGCCAAGACAATATCGAGAGAAAGATCTTTCGGCTTGGGTAGATTTCCGACACAAGTTCTATATCGTTTTGGTTTCTTTCGTCGAGATAAAACGAAATACTTGCATCTCCCGTCTCGTATGAGTATATTTCGGCAACTTAGAAAACAACTAACCAATTCTGTAAAGAATTTATTTCTTTAAAGAATAAACTAAATCCATTGTTTTGTGGATTAGGCGTTGGTCGTAAAACAACCTCGTATCGATAAACGATGTTAATAGAAGTTCCACTATGGTTGCCAAAAATTCTATTTCTGGCATTATACAAAGTTACATCCGGTAGTTTACGGCAAAGTGGCCAAGAGTTTATATGTTTTCTCTATTGTGTTTTTTTTGTTATAAATTTTATGCCAAAGGTATTTTAAGTATTTCCTTTTATAATTTTGAGAGACAACTTCAAGATTGAGAGTCCAGACGAGAGAAGAATTTCTTATAGGTTGTGCAATAGATATGTTTTCAACTTTTGATATAAGATATCCTCGTCTCGACAGCACGCTTCCTACTTAGAATAAAATTGTTAGTTATCCGGACATGTGGCCCTTCAATCGATCCCATTTATACACCGAATTATATTTCAATCGCCCATATTCGAGCAATCCAAAAATGAATATTTTGTGGAATAATTGAAGTAGCGCAGCAAATTCGAATAATGATGCTATTAAAACTATAATTGGTAGAATTGGCAATAAAGAGGCCAAATTAGAAGGAGGAACATATGTATAGTTAAGGAATTGCTGAAAATTCTATCTCTGTGTCAGAGTTAAGACTGGAAAGTTTGTCTAACAATTTTCAAAATTAAAGTTGATCACATATTTATCAAGTTCTCGTCTAATGTCCGATTAAATAAACTGATTAACGTTAAGAGTACTATCAACGCCCTTAACAGAGAAAGGAGTTGAATAGTTGAAATTAGACACTGTTCTACTTTACTGAATGTGGCAGTTTGATGGGTTCTAATAATGGATGAGGACTGCTCTTAACGAATTGGTCGAAATAAATCAATAAATCACTAAAACTAAAGTCTTAGTTTCTATATTATACTTATCTGAATGTAGTTTAATTATAATTAAATCGAATTGTCCTGACATGAATGTCAATTCACGTTTTTAATATTGTATGCATCCATTGTTTGTCAAGATTAATCCGTCTTTAACAGACAATATGATGACAAATAGTCGAATAGCATTGTAAACATTAATTTCAATTCATTTATAATTGGTTTGATACAAACTGAGGAGGGAATAATAAATACGAATGATGGCCTGACTAGAACAGTTATATAATAGAAAATTTAGAACGATCGTTTGAGAATACGTACTTACAAAATAATTGTCTGTCAGATAAAATGACTAGACTGTGGTAACATAGTAGTTGTGTCAACTAGATTTTGCAGAACAATACATTAAACGTTTTTGTTCAATTGTTTCATTGTTTTCAGCTTCATTGCATTGTGCGATAATTAGGAATGTCTACCTTTAGAACGGACTGACATAAACAACATCTACTGCAGAATAGCCTGTGCCCGTCATGGACACACTTATTCTCATATCAATCGAAATTCTACTTTCACATTTATGAATTGAATACCGAATCAGTTTTGTTATGAGCCGTTTCATGTAACTTTGTCCGTCTGAAGGCGTGGCTTGTTGATGGTAGCCTTCGAAATGAAAGAGAGAAAAGGGGAGAGACGATTGTGAAGCTCTCTCGTAACTCGCGACGATTTAACATGGAAAATAATACAGTACCTAAATTTTTCAGTGATCAAAAATGGATTTGTGCCTCACGATAATCCAAATTATATATTTAAACTATCAGATCTAGCAGAAAGACGAGTAATTTCCAAAATTTATAATTACTGGCCGGTATTAGATTGCGTCGTTTAATTAAGTAATAAATAGTGCAAATTACGCAACTCACGATTACCGTTTCTTATTTATACCATCTAAAGCATGATATAATAATTCAATTTTAATTTTTAATTCTTTTTAAAACAGGACGGTTATTGCGTCGAACGCCAGACTTAATGAATAATTCAAGAATTAAATGAACGTTAAAATGATCCGATTTCGATTTCAAATTAGAAATAAACTATATTTGGGGAATTTCAACCGCTGAACGCTAAACTGGAAGTACAATGTGTTAATATGAGAGGCGCAAAATGTATATAAAATGAAAAATTGTACAGAATAACAGTGAAGATACGAGCATTAATAAACGATTTTATAATACCAATAATTCAGTGCACTCTAAAGCTGACTTCATTGTTTCAGGGGACTATACGTTTCTATTCTAAAACTCTTATCTCATGCTCTAAGAATCAACCCTAAAATTGTATTTATTTTTATTTATATTTGTTCTGAACCATTTTGCAGAGTTAAATCATGTATTTCTGCAAATCTTATTAGTGTTTTGTTTATCGTTTAGAACTAGGCACAATGAAATTTCCATTTGTAATAACGTTACCTTCGTAGTTGTAAACAATCCCAACAATCCGAAATATATATATATGTATTTATGAGAGTGCAATAACATTAAACCATCCCTACGGAAGCTTGCAGCTTTCATATAGGAGTATATACATGTGTATGTAACATTTCCCTACCGACTAAACGCTTGAAAAGTTCATCCGTATTAAGAGCGTATATTCTCGGTAAACCGAAAAAAATTCTCCCCATTTCATTCGTTATCCCGTTTCCGTTAGTCTAACGATACTGATGACAATGATCCAGTGGTAATTAAACCAGAACGACTTAATAAATAATACCCATTTTATCGTTATCGTTACATTTCTCCACATACACGTATAGGTATAGGAAATTCAAATTTATTAGAAATTTGTTGGAGAATATTTCAAGTTCACTTGTGTTGTCCATTCATTGAAGCTGTGATCAACATTGTGAAAATTTATAGACGTCAAGTGGACGTTGTAAAAGCTTGGAAATGGAGCGAAACGGACAGCTGTAATTTACTGAATGGGTACATTAACGCTTTGCGATTCTTTAGTTTTATTATGCATAAAATACAAAAGTCTTTGTCAATAAATTAGATATAAAAAAACGCTCGATTAGACAGTGTTTGTAGTGTTGTGTTTGTCCGATATAAATCTAGAAAATTTGTCAATGTTTTCACTATGAAAATGGTTTATTTCTATAGTGTTGCCAAGCCAAAATCCGTTCTATTTCCAACAACAAAAACAGGATTTTCAATTTGAATATTTCAAATAATTTACAATCGACTGTAACGACCATGATTTTGTTTATAATGTAACATGTTTACAATTCGAATCATCTTCTATTTATTGATGATTTTCAATTACACAATCGCAAATCCGATGTACAGGAAAAATGTGTTAAGTTTGATGTTTGACGTAATTCCTGTTACACAAGAAAGTTCGCATTAATTATTCCCTTTGTTCCTTCACAACGTAGACAACAAATTTCAGTATCACATAAGCGTTGCTATCTTCTTTTAAACAATAAAATTACTTTTTTAACCAACATCTAAGAGAAAAGTTCTACTTGAGCAGAATTACATAATATCGGCGAGAAAGCATCGTTAAAGAAGCTTTGAGAGTAATTTGTAATTGCGTAAATAACAAAGATCTCAACTTTAATGCCATACAAGGATTTTTCTACTTTGAAATGGTTCGAGTACAAATGTAATCAAAGAACAATGCATCGTAATTTACAGCGCTACAAGGTCTGATATTTTTTGGGAAAATAATTGTTCTACAATTTCTGTGGATTTTCAAATTACCATCAAGAGTTAAACAAAACCAACAAATTGATATTAACATCGTCGTGCTGGTCTGATGGTGGGACGTTGTGTTGTGTTATCAGTTGGAGAAAGATCATTATAATAGATTGTAATATTTTTAATAAATCTAGTAAATTTGTAAATTTTAAAACATATTTTCATATTAATTGTTAATTAATTAAAAAAAAACAAATTCATCACCCAGTTTATGCCACCACAACGCTGTTTTAAAAAAATTGTAGCATTTATCGAAAAAACTGCCTTCGATGTGCTGATGATGGCCCTGAAGAGTTCAAACCGGTTCACATTGTAAATTTTAATAAATTGTATCCTTGGATCAGAACAGTTGTATTATTGCGTATAAGATGCATACAGCATGTCCCAGCTAAGTGTTCCACCTCAAATATCTCGTTTGTTTGTGAATTGAAATGGAAAAGTATCTAAAGAAATTAGACTTCAATTGACCGATACGACTTTCTTTCTAGCTATTTTGGAAATGCCAAAACGTCCTATAAATTACTCAATATTAGGAAATCAATTACCTACAATGAATACTGCGAATAAAGTTGATATGAAAGTAATATTTTTCTTTTGAAAACTTCTCATTTGCTGGTCAAAAATAAATTAGACCTTCTTTGGGATCGATAACTTATTGATTGATGAAAAAAGCCTACGTCAGAATTAAATATTAGGAAACCAATCACCTGCAAGGAATATTGTGAACAAAATTTCGATTTAAAAACTGTATTTCAGATCAAAGGCGTAATAATTCATCGTGCAGAATGGTGGAGGCGCCGGATGAATCGCACTTTCCCATATTTTTTTTGAGTAGCAAAAGAGAAATTTATGGGAGAAAAAAGAATGTAATATCAAATTCATTTGCAATATTGATTGCAGGTGATTGTTTTCCTCATATTGAGTCATTTCCGAGACCTTATAGGACGTTTTGGCATTTCCAAAACAGTTAGAAAGAAAATCGTATCGGTCAATTGAAGTATAGACACTGTAGTCTAATTTCCTAAGATACTTTTCCATTTAAATTCACAAACAAACGAGGTATTTGAAGTGGAACACTTAGCTGGGACAGCTGTGTATATTACACCAAAGATGGATTCACCAAATTTCAACAAAAGCCAACAAAGTTTCTAGTGATTTTGTGTAAATTACATAGTGTGCGACATGTACATAAAGCGGAAATCAGTTATAAACTTATTTGACACACAACTGAAAAATTAAAAACTCATTTTTCAAACAAAATTATGTTGTTGCAAACCGGCCAGAATATCTAATCTACAATTTACAATACACGACAGTTGAAATTAAGTTAACATTTTGGGGCTGTCATGGCTCAACTGCAAAATTAACTTAATAATTGTTGTATGAGGCTATTATCTCAACCGAAATTCGTACTAAACTATCAACGTATATGTATGTGTAATTTATTTTAGCAAGAGGTGGGATCTAGTGAAAACTTAACGCTTAACAGCTCAAATTGATAGACATTAAACTAACTGATGTGTACGTACGTTTGCACGTAATCAATTTTAAACATGGATAAAATTGAAAATATCAGTGACAGTAACAAATAGGGGAGCCAGCGACTAATAGCCAATTATATTGTTATCGGATTGAGATACGAAAAACTCACTTTTGACGATTTCGCGTATGTAACAATCTTTGCATATTTTCTCCTAAATTTCAGTAAAAAAGTTTTTTAGCTTTATAATTTATTTCGAATGGGTAGTCAATAAAATAATTAGCTTTGTAGTTTGGTAATTATGTTTAAATATATCATCATCAAATGAATGGTTTTTATTAAAATTATCTGCTAATTATTGGAAATCAATTAAAAATTTCATCGCTTTATATTAGCTGGATTTGTCGTCGATAGTAAATTATTTAAACTATTTTACCCTAAAATTTTCAATTCGAATTTTAATACTAAAATCATAAATTAAATAATTTTTGTGGATTTTTTTGTGTAGGGCGGTTTTAGCATTTTTTATTAATAGATATGCCTTCAAGTTGCGTAAGTAATATATAATACATAGTTAGGTTCACATAAATGTTCAAGTAAGATCCAAATATATGGAGGGTAGTGACATTGTTGCCAGGTCATGCATTCAATACAAACAAAAGGGCTTGGAAAGGGTTGAAGGGAGAGTATAATCATCGTTTGATACATATACGTATATGTAGATATATTACAACAGTCTAATGTAATGTATGTACTTCTATGTAGTTACATATATATGTGTGTGCTTATATATATATGTTTAGGAGACGGAAATGATGATTTACAAGATGTAAATGTAATAATTCCAATCAATTTCGTAACTAACCGAAATCTGTAATTAATTTATATATGTACGGATATTATGTGTATACAGTATAAACAGATTAGTTTGACACTGTTAAAGGAACTGTACGTAAATGTCTTTACTTAATAATCTGCGATAGGGTTATTCAATGGTAGATTAATGTATTTATGGTGTATACCACGATGTAATATCATTATGACTAACTACATTAAATCTATAAAAATGCTTCTAGAGTCGTAGAGTCGATGTATTTGTCGAATGATGAGTCGATGAGTCTGTCCGAAAGTAAATCCAATATATTCTCTAAAATTATCCGTTTGTCTGACGCGAGTACAAAATATCAATGTACTCAATTCTAATATTCGAGAATTTTTTGTTGTTAGATATTCTATATTTATCGACAGGTAGAATCGAAAAAACTAATTGTATTCGGTTATTTATTGCGTTGATTATCAAGATCGAGTTGGCCATAACGGTTAAGGCATCATTTCCTTTATTATTAAGGGTATTTTTGTGTACAACTTGACTTTAATTGAATTTTTGAAAAAACAAGATCCTGTCCACTGTTAATGCAGGACAACATAACTCGACTACAACATTTCTGTCCATTACTAAATATATATCTATTGGTATCGATTTGATTTATACAAGTGCTGTAATCGAATAAATATTCGAAGAATCGAGTACATCGATTCTGCCCATCATCTTACTGCGACAATATTTTCGTGCAATTATAATCTACGCCCTGTATGTTTTATTGAAAAGTGTAAACAAGCGCACAATAGACATGTGCTATCTTTATTATGGCTATAGAAAATTGTGTCGTGACTACCACACCATATTAATTCTAGACAAAAGCATATTGCATACAAAGAGTACGTTTTCTAACCGGTCCTTATTACTAGTATGGCATACAAAGCATTCGAAAGATATATTCATAATAGAATGTTAAACAGAAGGTATACGAATAAACCAATCACATAAAGAACAATCCAAAAACAAAATAAACTTAAAATATTCTATTGATAGTATAGAAGATGCAAATGACAAATTTGACGTGGGATGATATCGAAAAAGAGTTAATAAATATAACATCAAACGGATAAATCTGATGAAGCAAGAGCTTTAATTCTTTGATATAGATCACTTGGATATATTTTCTACTGCAACTTGTTAACTATGATAATTTAAAAAGTTCAACTGTAAATTTAAAATAAAAAGAATTGACATGGATTGGTATACGTTATGTCACGATACTTTTTAATGACAAACTTAAGAGTATTATCAATTTTTCGCAAAACGCAAATAATTTAATTAAGCCAATCTCGAGCATATACTGAAACTTTATAATACAAAAGGACAACTTGTAGATAGTTTAATATTCTATACAGAATATTGCAGTATCGTATAACAAGAAAATAACAAAATGTAACTTGTACAGACACTTCAAATACCAGTTTTGCATTCCATGGTCTTGGCAGAGAACAACTAAATGTCTGTACAAAGGCGGCTAGTGGTAAAGAAATAAAAGATCGTAAAGGAAGAGCTTACAAGAGAACAGTCACGCGTATACTCCTATGATGCTAAAGACTAACCGAATCTTTGGTGGTAGCGACGAATAGCGACCAATTTCAGGCGCTTATAAGCAACAATATCGGATCTAAAAACTAAAATATATGGCGACATTAGTATTATTTTAATCAAATATTTAAAACTGTCAGTAATTAGCAAGTAACTAATAGAATTATGTTGATACTTGTACACGAAAATTTAATTGCAATGTTAATTATTTAAATGATAAAGGTTTAAATTAAATTTTATTACTTGATGTGCTAACGGTGTAAACAAGTCTGAATGTCGTTTTAATTAACTTGAAGAAGTCGTTGTATTTCTTTTTCTTCAACTAAAAGTTAGATAATTAGTTTCTTGAATATTAAGTGAAATTCTCAAAGTATTTGCATTAATTTGTTCAATTGCAATCGTATTTTGACAGTCTCCTGATACTAAAAAATTGAAGACAACAAAAACAAATTGATACCAAATAATATTATTTAAAATCTCCACACTTTTTTTTTATAATAAGCCATTTCGATGCAATATTGAACAAGTTTTATTTCGAGTTTTTCAACCGTGTCGTAACAGCTTTTACGTTGTAGTCAAAATACTCCCTCTGGGGTGCTATTCTTGTTATAGATATTGTACAGAAGTTATATAAGACTGTAGATGAGAGCTGAAATTTGACACCCGCGGCGGGTTTCCCTAACATCAAAGTCGTCGAAAAAAAGATAATTGTCATTTATTTGATGGAAGCTCTATAAAGAAGTTAAGGCTCAGTCCAAATGGTCGACGATCCGCTCTCGTTGAGTGGCGCATCGTTGACTTTTATTATTTTTTTTTGCAAAAGCTTAAATCGTTTAAGGAAAGTTCTTTTACATTCATTGTCTATGATCAATGTCTATTGTCAAATCAAAAATTGAATAACAATCGAAACTTAAATAAATCTTTTTGTTTTTCTCCTTTGTTTATCAATAGAATGGAATGAAATTTATATTATTTACAAATTGATCGTAGGCTTGATATCGGTATGGATTTATTTTTCCAAAATTCACATTATTTTTCTCAGAAAAAGCAATAACTTCTTTCGAAAGATTCCTGTTTATCAGGTTTTTTTTACGAATTGGGAGTGTCATTGAATTTTCACATCTTACGGAACAACTAAATAGACCTTCCGCAAAAATTTTCATTTGAGGTTATAGTTTATTATAGTAGTATTTGTTAAAAATTAGTGCAAAGTCATTTCCACGCATTGAAGGTGCCGATGTAGGGATTTTGTTCAACGTCTTTTGTTTCTTACCCTTTTTCCTCACTACAATGTTGACAAAGTAAGACTTTACCGTTTGTCACACCTTTTCGGAAATGTTTAAAACTGTACAAGTTCTTTTTATATGGGCATGCATGGGATCAATCCTTATTACTTTTTTAGTCAACATAAAGTCCAAAATATTGAATACTAATTCTCGACACATTTAAATGGCAATTAAAGCACATACACACTTTAAGTGTACGAAAGTTATTGACGTATTGACTAAAATTGCAAAAATAATGCCTTAATGTGCTTATGTGCTTACCCTTCCAGTGTCAATATATTTCTTATAGTTACTTTTGTACTTTGAATATCTGCCGAAACGTGAGATTTCTTCCAAGTTCCAAGCAAGTAGTCAAGAAATGAATGCATGTGAGAATGACTGGTGTACTTTTAAAAATATCCCAGTTGCGACCCAACCATGTGGATTGTTTTATTATTTTAAGAAATAGTGTTCACACCTCTCTTGTACTTTATAATATTTAAAAAAAAATACTATTGTAGCATTGGAAACAAATATGAAATGATTTATTTCTTAACATACTCAATCTTTTGTAAAAAACAAATTAAAAGTCAACGGTCAACCCAACAGTGAATCGTCGACCATTTGGATTAAGCCTTAATGTGAATAATTAAACGAGTTCTCCACAATACTGTTGTGTATGCAATATTGTAATAATAATAATTATTATTATACAGAGTGATTATAGCTTAGATGTTAATACCACTATACCAAAATCTCTTGTTAATTTGATATTCCGTTTTATCCGCACACGATCTAACAATCATATCTCTATCCTCATTACAACTTAATGTAGATAATTTAGTTACTTTGTAGATCAATTACAAACAGAAAAGAATGTGGATTGGTTATGTTGAGAGTGTAAATAGACGCTCGGATGGGATTAGGGGTCGATTAACAATTAGTAATGAAGGAGAGAGAATTAAACTAGAAAATCGTAAGAAAAGATGGATTGCACAAGGAAAACTCGTAATCGTCGATTTTACAATAGATAGGTACTTGAACTCTCGGACGAAAAACGAATGCTTCAATAAAAACGAGAGATCTTACGAAAAGTACGTATTTTACTAAAACTATTTCAATTTCTATTGCTCTTGTTAGACGGGAATTTGTTCGAGAATTACAAGATCTCCCAGTTTTACAGTAACAGTTTTGTAAACAAATAACGAAAAATATGTCTGTTTATAATAGAAATCCTTCGTTTTTCCCGGATAATACTAGAAATAATTAAACAAGAGTGACACTCACCTGTAACAATTAATTGAACAGATAAAGCATTTCTAAGGGAATCTAAACGTCGTGTTAAATCTCTACTAGGGGCTACACATCGGTATTCACCAGCTTCTTGATAAAGGACTTTATCTAATCGTAATTCCTGCGATGCTCCCATTGGTTCTAATCGTCCTGTTCCTGCTTCTACGCGCGTCCAACAGCCCGTCGTACCTGCAGACATTTCAATTATTATTTTTTGCAGAACGTTTAAAATTTTGCAAAATAGCTGCTTGGATATTTATGAAAAATTTTCGTAATCACATACACAGCAATTGTGTACTTTACTTCTATTGTTTCCGTAACAACTCTATGAATATGTAAATTTGAATCTTTTAGATAATACTGCAAAAATTATGTGTCTTGAAGGCATTCTACTTATTGCACTTGTGGTATAGTAAACAATTCGAATCATAAAGTTTCTAGAAATGTTTTCTTTTCGTCTTGTTTATCGTACAAACTAAGATGTGGTTGTTGCTTTGATGTAATCTGTTGCCTCCCCACCATTTGCGTGTATGTAGATTTAGCAAACTTTTCACTGTTCAAATGTATATATCGTTCTTTGGGAAAACTTTGTCCTTTCATCAATAACTACAATACAACTTATACCTACTCGGATTGAATCGTAGTTGATATCGCCTCAAGCCGATAGTGATCATAATGGGTGGATAAAGTTAGGAGAGACTTTTCCTTTTCCCGATTCCCAACTTTTTGAATATCAAATTGAGTTTTTAACAATGTTAGTATAGAAATGGACGTATTTGCATTGTACCTGGATCGAATATTATGGAAGTCGTAAAGAAATATTCTCTATTGGTACGATGAATTGTTAGTGACAGTTCTGTAATGAGGTAATTTTCTTGTATTGCTTACCGGGCGGACATGCAAGTTGTACAGCGCCACCGAGTGCCACCTCAACTTGTCGTCGTGTCGAACTCAATTCACCAATATCAAAATCTGGCTCTTGAGTCACTTCCATATCATCTGAAAGATAAAAAGACGCAAAAAACAAAAACACAAACTTTTTTTTTTAAAATTAGCATCGATGGTTTTGTTTGTAAGTTTGAAATTGTAATTTCAATCGTCACTTAATCTGCAAAATTTTATTTGTTTTAAATACACACATATATCCTTTTCAAAATGGATTACATCGGCTTGAACATGGATAAGCAGCTTACGGATCTACCGCATCCAGCTAGCTACGTAAAATGTATTTGTACATATGTATGTATGTAGATAGAAACATTCATAAATATTTTATTATGAGTTCGAAATAATAAATTCTAATAAAGGTTGGGAATAAGGTTTTCGACGTTGTTGGGAAGTAGTAGATATTAAATTCTTGGAGAAATTTATATCTATTTATCTACAGAATGTGTTATGTTTTCTTAGTTTACATGATTTTGTGGAGAAGGCAGAATAAATGAAAGGACCAAACGAAATGAGGAAATAGCATTATTTTCTATTTTTAGTAAATTTAGTTGCATGAAGTTTGTTTTTTTTTTAAAGGATAAAAACTAATTTCGGGTTTGAGATCAAGTTTTTAATTAATTTGATGGTAATGAAGGTAAAAAGCACAAGTGGAATCTCTTGCCACTACAGAATAGTTATGGTGACTGTTTGAGTGGATAAAGTTTCACAAATGAGTTAGTCGCGTCATCTCCAGACATTCACTTAATCATGATCATTTAGAATACTTGACGTTATCATTGTATCGTCGATTTGTTGAAAAAAAAGGTAAACACCAACGATTTTCGTATAATTCAAATTATTATAATATAATACTTACATCGCACATTCAAGAAATATCCAATACTTGAAAATTTGCCAAGTCGATGACGTGCAATGCATTTATACCAGCCACTATGTTCCCGACGTATTTCAGTGAAATTCAAAAACCCATCCGGCGTTTGCTGTACAGGTGGACTGGAATCATCTTTCTGCCATATAGGTAATGCTTTCGGATTGGCATCAACATCGCATTTCAACGATACAGGCATACCCTCACGTATAGGAAAACCGAAACCGGGCTCACGAGATATCGCAAACGAGGGGGTGTCTGAAATAAAAATATATATATAGAAGACACGTTCTATGATTTATAGGGTCGCAAATTTTACAAGAAAGAACAGAGCGCGCAAAGGATACGTTGTTGGTTGGGCGAAGAAGAAAAAAAAACGAGAATTTACAAATCGCACCAGTCTTAGTCAGAGATTGATGGTGAATTCATAAATATCTATAAGCTACCAATGCTCTAGCACGTTTCCATGCAAAGACAAGGAGAAATATACGGGAAATTTTACAATTTTTATGATATGCGAAATAGATGCCGACAATATATAGATTCGATTTTCTAGGCTTTTTTGCACAATATTAGTTTGTGAAATTGTCAATTTAGAGAGAAATAGAGAAATTGTGTCTCGTAAACGTCTACGATAAACTACACCAGTATATTCATAAACTTTAGCTTATTACGTCTTTATAAAGATAATACCGTTTTGTAAAATATAATGTTTGCTGTACGAGTTAAGTTTGTAATCTAGAAACAACCATAAAATTTGCAAGACCTCACATGTTAACAGGTTTTGATTCTGATACGTAATAGTTATTAGTAAATACATTAAATTGCGTTCAGATCAATACATCACAAGCTAGGGTACTAAATTATTTACTTTTTATAAACCAAAGGACCCACATACAGTATATTACAAATATGAAGTGGTCATTTGTAAAGTTTGTAAATGGTCGGTGGGAAATATTTTACTATCAAAACTGTCACTTATCTCCTGCAGTGGTAGCGTTGCAAAAACTGTAGAATTTCAATTACATGGACATCACTAAACCTTGTGGTAATTAATAAAATGTTTTATTCCTTTTGTTGGAATTATAGTTGAGAGCTGAAATGGGTGGTTTACATTTCGAATTAACAGTGTATTTTAGAGTGAAGGTCGGAAAAATAGAACCGACTTCTAGCGATGCCGTGAAAGATCTCTTGTCGAGAGAAAAGGGCTGTGTTGATTTTCGAGAGAAAATTCTGATATCGTAACGGTTCTCCTGTTTTATTTGCCAATTAATAATAATATTTATCTATATAATAGGTTCCAATAGAAACTTTATAGTAGCTTTGAAAATGATGTTTGCATTTTAGAGTTGTACCACTTTTGACTCCGGGGTGCTTGAGCATTTCTCTTGCAAAAGAAAACCTACTCAAAAGTACATGTGCAATTATGCATTTATCTGTCTTCTAGAAAATACTGGTAATTTGTTGATTATTTGTGCTAATACTTTAAATCACTCGTTTTTTGATATTTTCTTACAATTTAATGAAAATTTTGAAAAAACTTTATATATTTATAATTCTTTCCAGGAACGATAATTTGGATAGACAGCCATCGAGAGTCGGGGCGACCTAAGAGGTTCTCTCATCTCGTATCTATTTTACTGTAAATACATTTTTTTCTCTCGAGACAATACGAAGTGAAACACGAGAGATTCTTCTCTCAGCGGCATCACTACCTATTTCTTGTTTTTTTTTAATGTGCACCTTCGAAAAGAAAATTAAAAAATCACGAATATTTATAGTTACAGCGATTCGAATACGGTAAAATTGAAATTTACTCAAAACTACTATTATCTACGTGAAACTTTATACAACCGATTCAGCTCAAGTTTTCCAGGCATCTTTAACAACTCTACTTCAGGAATTAGTTTAATGCGGAAGACCGGAATTATTCTAGCTCTGGAGATATTACAACATTGGCCTATTTTGTAATATTTTTCTATATGTAGTTGCATGAAATTTGTTGTTATGAAGCACACTCTTTTTGTTCAAGAAGTTATACGCAGTCAAAAGCCCGAAAAAATCGGTTTTTCAAGATTTTTTTGAATAAACGCTTTAGTCTAGCAGAATAAAAATTCTTATGTAGGTATATTGTGACAGCGTTTAGCTTTATTTCGATCATTTTTAATTTTTGAAATAACGGTTTTTGATGCTGCTATAGATCCCTTAATAAAGCTCTATTTTAAAGAAGGCGTTGTGGGGCAAACGTGATATCTCAACACTAAATCATCCGAAGTGAAAAAACAAAACGCAACTCGTTAGTGTCATCGAGAGATTGATCGAATAATTTAGCAAACTATTGATTTTTAACAATGTATAGTGGCTTTTCAAATAATAAAATATTCGATTTTTGGTAAAAATTTTTAGTCGTAAACTGTTCATAAAGTGGAAATTTCGTTAGGCTTGTGTCTAAATTTTAAAACAATTTTGAGAAAAATGCGTTCAAAGTTTCAAAAGCACCTTTGTACAGTGGAACGTGTCGCTACAAATGCGTATGTAACTGCGAGAATAGTAGTTGTATTAACAAAAAATCTTCTCTAAAACGCATAAGTCTAGTTGCTTTAACAGGGGCGGTTTTTGCAGCTCCCGACTGTTTTCGCCTTCCCCGACTGTCATACAGTTTAGCTCAGGTTAGGTCCTTGGTTGTAAAATATCTGAACATTTCAGGCAATAAAAAACTTCAAAATATTCATCGTTTTATAATCTGTCTAGTCATTTATCAAATGACGGATTTTACAATCCGCCGACGACATAAATGAAAATCCTAACTTCGTATAAACTTTTAAATTATGATAGTTTGAAATGTCTAACAGTCACAAGTTTCGGGCAGGTGTAAAGCTATTTTGATGCAAGTTTCTGTGCATTAATTGTAATTGTGGACTAGGCTAGAAAATAAAATACTCAATGTAGAGAACTGATTCTAAAGGAGTTGGTTGAAAATCAAAGCTGAAAAGAAAATCTGCGTTTCTTAGCCTCGATATTCACATTGTTAACAACTTTTTATTTGTCTTTATTAATAATCTGCTCTAGGAATTAATATCAATTCTTTTCAAGTTGAATTATCTATCGTAGAACTATTATCCAAAAATGGTGGATGCGCCGGGATGTTCTATAATAGGTCCTTACAAAGTAAGCTCGTTTGTGGGTGCAATTTGAATAAGATTATAGCAAACTTCTACATGAACACGTGCTTCGACACACCTTGAAAAGTGAGCCAATATAACTAGAGTAGATCATATCTCCCCCAGTTTTATGTTGCGTCTTTTCACCAATGTTAGGTTCAACACTACGATACGAACATTAGAGCCGAAAATACACCTGTGCCATTTATAGTTTTGAGCGGTGTTCACGCGAAATTTCATATAATCGATATGAATTCATACTTACTGAACTTGCAAATCGAGAAAACATACTTTGCTAGAATGTATTATCTAGAATCTAGATATTGTGGGCCGTATAGGAAAAATAAAAAAAAAACTGTCAGATCGATATTGTCATGAAATGACACGATAGTAAAAATAAACCGTAAGAATAGTTCATTTATTATTAGTACTATGCAATGTGATCAATACTTGGTGAAACCAAAGTGTCAACTGTGTCCACCAGCTATCAATAAGCAAGGGCCATTTTGTTGCAACCCACCTCCTCCACCAGAATTCATTGAATTTGCCAATAAATGTTGTTCAACTAGTGATTTACAATTTTCTCAATCGCCACAATGTTGTTCTAAAGCTGTTATTACAGAACGTCACTGTAATTGTACAAAATCAAGAGTTTGTAATTTGTGTTGTCGAAAATCTTTTATCTCTTGTAAATCAATAGGAATTGCTACTTGTTTTGTTAAAAATAACATAAACTCGCAATATCCAAACGATTTTAGATGTTCACATCTATTATGTGCAGATAGAAGAATTGATAGTCAAAGACAACAAAATTTATTGTGCAACTGTACGAAGCCAACGAAATTTCAAAGAAAACCTCGAGAAATGTCACGAACGTTATGCGAAAAACCATTTTTCGTTGAAGCAGTACGGATTCCCGCATGTATTGATCATTGCAATTTAAATTGTTATATGACGAAGCGAGCAGCGGCTATTTATTATAAAACAAATCATAAGTGTAAAATAAAAGTCGAGAGAGACGAGATCGCCTGTTGTCCACAAGATGCACAAAACTCCAATTCTAAGTATAAAATGCTCATCAATAAAATCAAATGTATGTTTTCGAAATAGATGAATGCTTTTTTTCTACTCGACGTGTTATAAAGTTGTACAGTGTGCTTTTTTACTTTAGTCCCTATTTCAACTAAAGTTGAACTTGTTGAAAATTATTTCTAACATGGAAACAGCACAATTTAAAAGTTGTAAAATCTTCTCGACGGCTCTTATTGTGAAACTTTTTTCACTTCGTTTTTTTCTCTTTTCGATTTTTAGTACAGAAACCAACCGACCCTGTTAGTAACTCGATCACGTTCCAATGCTTTTTTATATCTATCCAAATGCTTTGATCAAGCAACTCATTAATGTTTCTATCACGTATTTTGATATAAAATAATTTCAGGTTAAACTTTGGTCAACGTTAATCTTTCACTGAATTTATTAGCCACCTGATTCGTATCTGAATTTTAAAGCCAGCAGAACGTCACACGGAAATTAACTATAAAAAACAAACAATTGAAAAATAACAATTTTCTACAGATTCGCGGTATTTCAATAAACTTTTATTAGATTATAGAGGAACAAATTTGAATGGAAAGGAGTAATGAAAACGATAAAATGTTGGTTTGGGATACCAAAAAAAACGTTATAATAACAAGTTTTTTTGGGGGTTTTCGGTAGGCTCTAGAGAACTTAATACTCGTAACAAAGTTATACTTACAGTAGAATTTCAAATCTCGTTCTGTACATTAACTTTTGATTTATTATTAATTGTCTACATTACAAAATCTGGTAAGGAAAACTTATCAATCTTTGAGTAGTTTTTTTGAATTCGTCTAAGCAACAATGAGCTACAAAACTTTGGGAACAAACCGCTAATCAATATTTTAAGTTTTACAAGTTTGAATTCATCAAATTTGCAAAACACTTCAAACTACCAATCAGTTACGTTAAATTTAGAATACCGAATCTGTTGGATAATAACTCTCTAATCGTAGGCAATGCGACAATTTTTCGTCTTCAATACGTTTTCTCAGATTGGGTGCGCCATTTGCTAAGGCTACTTTATTACTCGAGATATCAAGAAAATTTATCCATTTTTCAACGGATATCTGTTAGATTAAACGTCACCGTGTGCAGGTCCAGTAGAGTTATCTTTCGGTACCATATTGTAGTACCTTTTATCCGGCTCTCGTCGCTTTACCGGATGCGGATAGTGACGCCAATGCAAATACAGTAGAATCCGCCAATTTCTGTCAGTTGGTCTTTTATTAGAGAAATTTATGGATAAGTCCAGTCTGGCTCGATATTGCAGTTTGGTATTTCAACGTTATATGTTTTTCGAATAAAATTTGCATAAAGCAATTTTCAAACAAAGCAATCGACAATTTACCCAACATGAGAAAAACGGTATATGTTTCCATTTGAAAGATCTAAGATTTTGTGAAATTGTTAGTTCCAAATCGGTTAAAGGCTTATCTAACAAAATTTCTATCTTGTCTGTCTATCAAAGGGAATCCAACTCAATTGCCGACTGCTATGATGACAACGAACGATTTAATGAAAACCCGCCAAAATGAACATTTCTCATAGTAACGAATTGTATTTGGACAACTTGTTTACCAGATGTGACAAGTATAGAAGAATTACTACTACTTCTGGCAGATAAAACAAGAGAGAAAAAAAATTGGATCTTCGATAATGAAAAACTGATAATAGAGCGGCAAAATACTGGTTTAGATAGATGCTCGAAAGAGATATAAAGTCGTAAATCAACAACAATATGAAATTTTCACAATTCCAATTCTTGTTTAATATTGATATGAATGATTGATTCACAATAAAGACCAATTCGAGATTGAAGTTCCGTCCGAATGGTCAATTCCATTATATTTCTCCAATTAAGGATAGTTTATTAATGTTGACAAAGGCGAAAACGTTCCATATGTTACAAGTTTCTGGATTAATTTCATCAAATAGTGGCTATGATTCTGATTGGCAAAATCACATTAGTTTTAAATTTCCAAAGACATCTGACAATAATATCCATCCATCTTCTCTACAATTTAGTATCAAACTTATCTATATAGAGATATATCAACTGTCTCTTTAGGATGTTAGAGGACATCTCTTTCTATCCACGTTACCCAGTTTTCAATCGAATTGATCTTTTTGCGGTTCATATTTCATAGAAATACTGCCGCCACTACTACCACCACTATTGTAGCGTATATAGGATCTGGTTAGACGAAATGAAATGTGATATGGGTTTAAGAGAGGATCTACGATTTATGGCAGATCCATAAGTGCATCCTGTTTGTATACAATAGCTCGAAAACGACATTCAACTAAATAATAAATAATTGAAGATGAGTCGCTATTTTGTGGTAAATTGTCGTTTTGGCTGTATTCAATTGATCCGTTCTTATATGTGGAAATAGAGATGAATTACAGTGGATGCTGATAGATGTTCTGTTAATAGAATTTGAGCGATTTAAATTGTTCAAATCGATTGAAGATATTCATGATTGAATCAATTCCTTAATTGAATTATTTCGAAGGAAGTGCACTGGGAAACCTGATAAAATAAGAGATAAAGACTAGGAAATAAATAGGACAAAGTCGATGTATTACTTCGAGTTGATCCTATTTGATTTACTGCTGTTTCTTTCAGAGAGTCTTTATCCGCTTCCAATCAATATTGTCTATATAGTCTTCACAAATGAAAAATTCTATAAAAAATGTCGGCTTCTTTTTAAGGCTCAACGCAAATATCTCTAGTATTTCAGCTTTTTCAAACAAAGACATTGGAAAGACGAACAAACAATTTTATCGTGAATAGTGGAAGAAAAATAAAGGTTTTATTACAGGATTTATGAGCGTTCAAACTTTTGCAAAATACGGAATTTAACAGTTTAATTAGATAGTACCAAATGGAATGTTATGTTATAACTTTCCAGCAAACTGACATAATTTAGTTTAAGGAAGTTAGGTTTCGATAGATGTTGCTCGAGGTTTCATTGAGGGTAAAAGGTCTACGCAACGTATAGGTTGAATCTTGTGGTTAAACAATAATCTTCTAAATTATCAAACTATTTGGAAATTCATTTAAAATGTCATTACTCACATTGAACATTTAACAGTACTGAAGCATTTAGTGGTTGATCTAAAGCAATATGATTGACATAACATGTCAATGTTGCATTATGATGGGCCCGTTGAACGCGCACCAATCTAGCATCATTCCGTGCTCCAATCTTCTGGTCACGTATCGTTTCAGTAATATTGAGTACGTCTAATGGCACCTCGGGTGCGTCCAATAGAGCTAAACTGCCTAAAGTAAGTTCCCATGACAGTGATGGTTTTGGATTACCCTCATCCACCACACAAGAGACAGTTAGGTCGGCATTCTCCTTGACTGGAATAAAGGGATTACCAGGATCCAAGATACGGTTGTCTATCATAAGGTAGGCCTTCTTTGGTGCATCTGGAAAAGAAATCACAATTAATTCATGAGATTTGTACAAAAGAAACGTGTCGTGTCGATCTCGATACGAGTTTCATTTACATTTCAATATATCTAAGGTTTATTTCGAATGATAACAAGCTTCCGAATTGATGGCAGAATAAAAAAATAAAAGCTTTACATTTCATGTATTTAACAGATATTTTCTACATAGCAATATTTCCAAAAAGCTATCCCGAACGCAATTTGCCTGAAGCGGTGATCGTTATAAAACGGTTTGGAAGTATTTTGTATAATATCGTTAAAGTAAATGATCATCCGGTACCGTTTATTGGACGATATCTGAGTATACAACATCATTTTGAATAATTGGAGAGAAATCTATTTTTATTGTAAAAAATAACACTGGCTGTAACAGTCTACAAGATTTAAATGGGTTTATTGGATTATTAGCGAACACGATCTAAAAATAAATTCGTTGAATTTATAGGAAAAAATCCTATTAAAACAAAGAATCTACGATTAAAATGGATACCGTGTTTCTATCTTATAATTACTTGACGTATTTGTTTCTTGTGCGGCAAAATAGAGGTGTTGTTGAATACAAAAATACAAAGATCTTGTTCATGGAAGATTAGATCGTTCGATTCTCAACTGACCACGACCGAATTAAATCGTGCCAATTCAAGCTTGACGTTATTCAGCATTTTCAGGCGGAAAATTTGGGGAAATACCTAAGGCGAACGGTATCCTTGCATAATCAGATGGTAGAAATCGTGGACGAATCGTTTCCTCCTTAGTGATCCGATATGATTCACATGGTGGCGGTGATGTTAATTTCTTGGGATAAAGATGTGTTGCTTGATCTTGATTATCCGTCTAGAATTAAATTCGACAACAATATCCACAATCAATTGAATTTGCTAAGTTTTCAATCGATCGACTGTAAATTAACCGCCTTCTTTTGATTATTTCAGCTTAATTACTCAACAAAACTATTTCAATCAATCCATTAAACAATCAAATCGAAATTGAATTCTTCTCATACCGTAAATTTAGGTTTAGCAGGATTAAGGTTCGATTTATTCAACATTAATGGCTACACGTGTCGAGAGCTAGTTTTTTGTTTGTATATATTTTCAGCTGGGAAAGCCAACAAAACAGAAGAGATAATAGAGAATTTTTCATCCACCAAATATAGTGTTTAATGTAGTTGAACGACTTATAACTTTCATTAAATATAGAGATATATTGGAGCTTTAGTCGTTCTTATCAGTTAATAGACGTTTTTTTTATGGTTGTCTGACCGTAAAAGAATTCTCTTGGTAATATGAAGTTGTTTAAACAAATTAAATTTTCATCATTTAAACTTGCAAATCAACGAAACAATATCTATAAATAAAAAGTTGTGCGAGTGATATCTCTATGAGGCGCTTTTTTCTCGCTTCACTTGTTGACAGTTAATCGTGACAAATACAATTGAAAAAGTTGGTAATTCAATTACCGCACAGACTAGCAGCCAAGATTTGTTTGCACAATTAACGTTTGAAGTTTGTTTTGTTACTCAGCTGATAAAATAAAACTAATTTCCGACTACTGTAGCAGTAACAATATTGATAGAACGTCAGAATGTAATGCAATCATAAAGATCCGTTGATTCATATTGAAAGTAAAATTAGCGAAATGGACTGTGGCTAAATCGGTTTTGATATTCTTTGTTTTGTTCTCTTTTTTTTTGAGCGTTTGTTAAAACTGCTCCGTGTCAAATTAATCGAGGGTGTGAAAATACTGAAACAACGTAACCAAGTTTTTAATTAAGCCAAGTAGACATTACTTGCTTACTTCCACCCGACGAATTTCCGTCTATTACCCTCTATTGTATTCCCGTTGATGGTCTATTAACCCAATTCTCCATGCTGGTGATGCTTTGTAATCGTATTAAAGCACCGGTATACGTGTGTATAATATTCAAGTTAATTCAATTAGTATTTTGATGCGCATTTGACTATTAATGTGTTTTTGTTGATCTAATTTAAACCAATAGAAGAATTGATATTTGTGCTTGTAAATTAAATTCGTCTTTACTTATTTGCTTTGTTACGATATTGTATGAAACGCAAACAGTAGGTACAAGTGATGGGGAATGTAATCAAATTAGAAGAAAAATACAAGTGTCATTGAAATACAAAGTCATAATTAACGGCCTTCTAATAAGTACAGCTGTTGGCACCACTTATCCTCAGTTCTATTCGAAAATATTGCATTAACTTCCAAGCGTAAAGCTACGTTTGACATTTTATTGCTTTTTTAATGCTTTTGCCACAAACAGAAAAGTAACAAGAAATTCGATGAAATACGGCTTTATCTTTGTCTAATATATCGTAAAAACAACTTTGTGCTCGTTAGAAATGTTTACGATCGGCTTCATTACGTTTTTCCGTATAGAAAACCACAGAATCTTTTCCTCTCACAACTCCTATAAAAATGAGTGGTGCTGATATTCTGCGTGATGCACCTACACATTTGCTGGATGTGGTGTATATGTTACTGTGAAAGTCCGACATTGGTGAATGTCCGAAATATTTCATGAAATTGTTGTACATTCGGACTTTCGATGAACAATTTCAAATTCTGCATCGCCACGCGTCACAGGTCATTATTTCAATACAAAATTAAGACTTCAAAGTTCCTAAATTGCATACCTGATGGTGTAACTAGAAAGTGAGATTCTAGAAACCAATGTAGATAAAGTGGGGAATATTAGGCAGATTACCTAAATCTATATTAAAAATAACCTAACTGAAATATATTCTGCGCATCATAGTAACCGCCCTAACTCAGAAATAAGGGTATTTAGCAAATATTTCGGACATACACCAAGCGCCTATGTGAACATTCACCAAATGTCGGACATTCACAGTAACATCTACACGTTAAATTAGATTACTAGACTGGAATATTTGCTGAAAACATTAGCCGTCACTTCTCCATACAAATGGCTGTTCCGTCAAATAGTTCGAACTGTTCAAAATTGCTATCAGTTCGTATTTTCGTGTAAAAATAATCTGATAAAGTTAGAAATGAGAAGATTGTTGAGAAATTAAGAAAATACGTCTATTAATAAATCACTTTCAGAAATATTCGTTAGACATAAAGATTGCACGAATTTTTATATAAACGACAATTTTTTCTTATAATAGACGAAGCAATTAGATGTTAATTATCAAAATAATCAACAGAATTCTTTCCATATTTTCCCGTCCTTGTTAAGTTTACGAATTATTAATGAATACATCAATCTTAATTTCATCAAGATAGATATTTTCAGGTAATTTATTACTGGAAACATGAACTTTCCTTATAATATAATCGATTTTCATTCTCAAGAAACCAATTAAATTCATGAGTGATTTTTCCTGGCGTTTAAATATCAAACTACATGACATTAAACAAAATTGGAGTTATATAGGACGTTGCTCCGCTCTAAATACACCTTATCTCTATTCTACATGAACGCTTTTAATTGATTGTTTATTGTATTTGATAAATTACAAGAGGAGAAAAAGTATCTATCAATCTATAGACAGCATTTTCGTATCGATTACGAAAGAAGATTTTCCAAGAGTAGGTTGTTTCTTCAACAATTAAAATCTTCTTGTGTTATTCGGGGATAAAGGAGTTTCACAAATAATGGTATCGTATTTTGCAGAACTTTCGTGATTGAACATTGTTGCCATCAGTCGTGAAATCGACGTAGCAGCAATAACAACAACATCAACAACAATAGGGATGGCCTGAAATATATCCATTTCCCCAAAATAAACAACGTCAAAGTTTCCAACATTATTTTTGATGTATTTATTTGATACTAAATCAACTAATTTAGTAAATAAGAGTTAACGCACCCAACTACAACATCATCTTTATTTCCATTATAATGCACAATTGAGGAACTGGGGCATGAACGAAGAAGCTCTTCTACTCGAGCCACAAGCCTATTTTCAATTTCGTGTCAAATTAAGCTGATAATAGGACCGTCTGTGTCACAATGATTTTCAGTTTATATTTGACATTTTATCTTAAATACGGTATGTACGTCATATTAATAAAACAATCATAGATGTAAATGTGCTATCAAGGCTTCTACTATTCGTGTTATCAGTGCTTCTCTCGCATACTTTTAAATAGAATTGAATAGAGATGTGAATAGAAAAATATATTCATTATCGATTTCCGTTACATTTCTTTTTTCGTCTCCCATTAGATATTTTCTTGTTAACTGTTTGAAATGTCTTCAGTATAGTACAAAGTGGTGAAATGTACGAAGATACATTTATCGGGCTCGTAATTCTTAAAAAATTATAGCAATTTATTTTTAGGCTGAATACTGTGTAAATTGGCTAGACGATTTATCGTCTACCACTTTTTCATAGTCAAGCAATGCAAAAAAAACGATCTTATTTTAGTCAGTATTCATAAACATTATGGCCACGAAATAAGATGCCTTCAATTAATCAACAATACTGCCCGATAATGTATGGTAAATGAAATTTATTTGAGGATCTAATTAATATTTCCATTACGTTAAATTCATGGCAAATTAAATTGTGTGTTACAAGCTACATGCGGAAGTTTTTGATTATCTACAGACGGTCGAGATATGTGAAATTACAACATTTCTTCTCCATAAAACAACAAAACAGTAATAATGCCACAGTTTCCAGACTGTTTGCTTGGCAATAAATTGCGACAAATTGGATTAAATAGTTACACATTAAAATTTAAAGTGATACAAACAACGCTACAACAAAAGCTTCTTCTTATTAAAAGAGATTTACAGGCGATCGAGTTCTTTTTATTAGCGATAGTGTTGAAATCTCTAGATATAAAGTGGTCGATTTCTATCAAAAATTTACACGAAAAGCCGATAAAGCTTCTAGTAAGCATTACATTAACTGAATTAAAAAGGAAGTCAGGTTAGTGGGACAGATATAAATTTTGAATCTCAGCCTCTCCATTTTCTCCCATAATATTTTTAACGATCGTACCGTTATCGGATACTTTACCGTCAACATAGAAATTTAATGGTGAATATCAGAATATCGCCCTTAATAACGACGAAAAAACGAAATTACAAACAATTCGATTTATATGACGCATTTTACAAAAAAAAAAAATTGTCTTGACACATTGACGATAAGGTTTGTTTAAGAGCCGTGTTGAACAATCGTTGCTGTCTAAGCTGATAAAATCACTTTCACAATTTGACTCAAAGCGAATTTGAACGAATTTTCTGATGCCGGAACCAATTTTCTTTTGTAAGATTCTCATTATTCCCGTCTCTATACTTCTTTTTTTCGTATTGTTGGAAACATTAGAACAGCAAAAAGTCTCAATTATCTGCACCGCTGCGATAATTTTATTATCCTCATCTACTATTTTTGTATTGTTTGTTTTTTGTTATTTAAATAGTGGGACCTTTGTTCGCATTATCATCAACTTAAAATGCAATTAGTATTAAGGGTAGCTGTCGTGTAAATGGCGGAAATTCGATATTTCTTTAAGTCTTACTTATGAGTCTGAAAAAGTGCCGCTGTAGTTGGACGTGAACAAATGCCATTTTACATTTGCATGCCTTCGACTTGAACGGCTAGAAAATAAAACTTTAGAAAGGGGGAGAATATTTTCATCATCATTCAGGACAAAGTTTTGACACGTGTAATTTAATTTACGATTCTTGTTGCTTAAGCTTTAATTACTTGATTGTCTCCTTAATAAAAATCGATTTCTATTGCAAATAAATCTTTGATGATACAAACTCAATAATGTATGTATTTGAAGTTTATAATATGAACTTGAATATTGTGCACTTACTTATCTATATGCGGTATAAAGGTGGGATACTCTTGCATACGATCTAATGTAGTGTAATGTATTCAATTTATGGTTGTAATGGTTCATTAGCAATTCACAAACAATTCACATTAGCGTCGTATTCGAAAGTTGCTTCGGCGATTTACAAAGTTATATACATATATATTCAAGAGATTCATTACAACAAATAACACCAAATGTAATAGAGTTGGGATAAATGAAACAATTAACCCAACACTAACTAAATAGCCATCAGACATTACAAATTTATAAATTTTCAAAGCGTATAGAAATAAACATCTACCGGCGATTATCTGGTATAGTATTGTATACACGGTAAAAATATTTATCAAAGTATTTGAACCGTTAAATTTTATAGATCGAGTAGGAGTTTAGCTGTTAGAGAGAACGTCTCGCCCCGTTATTTTGAGCTTTTATTTATCACACGCACGCAAAAAATCTCCTTTAACCTATATAAAAGAGCTCAACTTACGTGATTCGCCTATTTTCCCATTCTTCGTTGCCTCCGTTATATAGTGTTGATATGAATCGATAACAGAACAACAAAAAAAATTATATCGAATCATTTAAATAGTGCTATTTTAAAGCAATCTATTTTGTGACAGTTCAATTAAACAAAAATTTAATCAGTGTTTGAATCTTGATGGATATGACACCGACGTCAATAGCTTCGATTTCCGTTCAAATTCTGTTATTGTGCAACAGCAATTATTTAAATATTGAGTAAATTTGTTATATAATAAAAATTGCAAAATCACCAACAGTTCTATTCAAATCGAGGATTGAATTTTGTAAATTAAACTTTGACAATTTCCATGACTATGATGGCTCATTTCTCGTATTTTATTCATTAATTTCAAAACAATTACAATCTATTATTGTATCTGCTTTTGATAAACAGTTGGCAATGTTTAATTACTTGACATTAGGACATTAAGAGACAACTTTCAAGTTTGGAAGCTTTTCATGAATTCGAAACTAAATCTAAATAGATATTGATTTTTCTCTTTGACCCGTTCAACAATTTAACTGATGACACAATTTAGGTAATTACAAATTTATGGTGATCGAGTCGTTTAATGAAAATCAGTATACGTAATGTTCGCTTTGAAATTAACCAATAAAACGTACGTATATAGACAACTTTTACCTGTATGGTAATTACTAATTTTACTAATCAATTTAATTTACTTTGTATTCTAATCGAGTCGTATTAATGAAGAAGGGTTCAACTACGATTTTAAATCCCGTTAAAATTAAACTTGAGTTGTAATCGTATAGACATTTAGGGGAACCCGGGGTATGACGGGGTCCTTAAGGTTAAAAGTAAAATTAAGCATAAAATTTTCACAAATTCAACCCTTTATTAGCAATTATAAGATGATAAAATATTTCTTTATTGAACAAAAACCGAAAAAGGAAGAATAATGCCTAGATTTACAAGATCTATTAACATTATTCAATAAGGAACAAAGTCCCCGTCTTGCCCCATGTGCGGGGTAAAACGGGGTACACCTCCTATTTACCCTTTGTCAGGTCGGCAACCTGAACTGATATGAGCAGCATATTCATCATCGTCATCAATACCTGCACAGGTACAATGACCTCTCTCTCCACATACTTGGCAAGCAATCCACCCTTCATCTAACTGAAGATACAGTTAAAAAAGATGAGCAGCTGGGTTGCGGTGAAACTGTAAGTACAAACGTTGAGCAACTTGGCTGTGGTGTTGATGTGGTGGCAGCTTCATTGCTGTCCGAGTTTGTACTAGTGTTAGAAGGTTAACCCCATCTTACCCCACAAGTAACGTGTATGATATTCTATTCAATACATTATAAATAAGTAATAATTTGCACAAAGCTTATTACTCACCTTATTCAATAAAGATTTACGTATTCAATGACAAAAGTCCGTCCAAACAATAACAAAAGTTATTACGTTTAAATCTTTAACACAAGTTGTGTTGAGCTACATGCAAATGGCGCAATTTAGATTTTTTGTTTACAATAACAAAATAGCTGTCTAAATCTATATCACGTAGAACAAAGGGACTGAGAGGACGCCACGTAACAACTAGGTATTTGTTTCCCTAAATTGCAGCACTTTGTTTTGGAATTATTGGTGGTCCCCGTCTTACCCCGGTACCCCGTCATACCCCGGGTTCCCCTAATTCCATAAAGTAGTGTGGTAGAGATTGTTTTAGTTCGCGAAATCTGTTGACATTTACGAATTAATTTTAACATGTACAATACAAAGAAATTACAAACTAATTTGAAGACGAAATATTTATTCGTATTATTTATTTTGTGCTGAATTGTTCTACAATATAATGTAATATTTGGGTGTTCTTTTATACAGGTATCCCAGCTTACAGTTTCATCTGAAATATCTCGTTTGTTTGTGAATTGAATGGAAAAGTATCTGAAGAAATTAGCTCACTGCACTGTCTATACTATAATTGATCGATACGATTTTTTTCTAGCCATTTTGTAAATGCCAAGAGGTGATATGAGATCACTAAAATTGCTCAATATTAAAAAACCAATCACCTGCAATCAATACTGCAAATGAATTTGATATGATTTTTTTTTAAATTGCTCATTTGTTACTCAAAAAGGAAAAGAGGAAAGTATGGTTCGCCCAGCGCCTCCACCATTTTACATACTGTGGAGGTAAATTGATAAAAGCTGGAATTTTGCGCGATGAATTTTAACTTCTTTCCCAGTATTCAATGCAGGTGATTGGTTTCCTTTTATGGAGTAACTTTCGAGATCTTATATGACATTTTGGCATTTCCAAAATAGATTAAAAGTAAATCGTATCGACCAATTGAAGTGTAGACATTGTAATCTAATTTCTATAGATACTGTTTCACTTCAATTCACAGACAAACGAGATATTTGAGGTGAAACTGTAAGCTGGGACATCCTATACAATTTGTGTTTTTCTTTCTTTTGCAAATAACCTGCATACGTGATTTTCGACCCGCACATTTATTAAGTACTGCTGTACAGGGTGATTCATTTTCGACATTTTGCAGGATATCTCCTCTAAAGACAGATGATGCAAATTAACTGCTTGTGCATTTACAATCTACTTTTTAGGGTAAGTTCATGTAGGAGATAATTGCGATACTTCGCATCCCCGCTGCTTAGCTCTATACATCGCCTCCTAGAAAAAGAAACCTATTCTCCATGTATCGATATGGGTTTGCCTGTAATTGTCATCGCTGAATCAGTGAATCGATATGAACACCTAACATTTATTTGAAACCGCTAGGTATGGCAGCTCAGATGTGAGGTAGCCAGGTATCGCAGTGAGATATCTTCGACATGAACATATTCTTATAGAGACTAGGTATACTGCGTTCGCTATCGGGAGGGGCACTTGCATGTTCAATGTTTGTTGTGTTGATATATGGAGAGAATACTCCCGTCCCCCACGCACTTCTGCACCTACGTGATCAGCACAGACTTTAGATAGAACAATCAGATATTTGGCATAGAAAATGTATTGGTTATTTGAGAAATTTCAGATGTCGAATGTGCAACTGAAGGTATCAAAAGTCCCTGTGCGTTTGTTTACCTATACATATACATTCGGGTAAGCCAAAATGACTGATCTATCGAATTTATGGACTCAAAAGGGCCTATATGTTGGAAAAAAAATTCTCCCATTTTTAGATGAATTTTAAAAGGTGTCGGTGGCCATTTGAAATATCCCATTTAAATAACACGCAAAAAAAATTTTGTCCATTCAAAATGCGATAACTTTTGAACCGTTTGAGATAAAAATTTTATCCAGGCATATTCTTGTAGAGTATTAAATTCTCTAAAAAGATGTTTTAAAGTTGATTTTTTAATTCAAAAATTCATATACTTACGGGCTATGAAAGTTGATGAAAAATAGATATGTTTTTTCAACTTTCATAGCCCTATATGAGTATTTCTTTATAGAATTTAATGCCCTAAAAGAATATACCTAAATAAAATCTCTATCTCAAACGGTTCGAAAGTTATAGCATTTTTTTCCAACAACTTTCATAGCCCGTATTTTTGAGTTAAAAAAATCATCTCTAAAGCAGCTTTTAATGAATTTAATTTCAAGAATATGTCTGAATAAAATTTGTGTTTCAAACGGTTCAAAAGTTATAGCTTTTTTAATGGAGAAAAATTTTTTTGCGTGCTATTTAAATGGGAAAATTCAAATGGCCACCGACACCTTTTAAAATTGAGGTGAAAATTTTTCAAAAGGAGAATTCCTTTTTCAACATATAGGCCCTTTTGACACCATAGAGTCGATAAATCAGTCAATTTGGCTCACCCTAATATACATATACATATACATATTTCTGTGTAATCTCAAAGGTTATTCTTTACGGTTATTTTATGCCTTTGATTTTTTATCAGAATTTTTTTTGATTTCAAAATACTTTTTATTAATAAATCGTACTGGTTCTATATATAGTCAGTTTGCATATCTGGGGATTTTTAGAGCGTTCCGTTGCAAACTTAACATTTGTAATTTCCACGAATCATATACATAGAAATTTCCCAAATAATCAGCATATTTTTTATACATTTTGCTTTCTAGTGATCTCCGATTATTCATTTTTTCACGTTTGTTTTTCTAGTGGAGCCTAAATTGAATTTATGCCTTATTATGGACCGATTCTATAATAATTGTTTCACAGCACCCTAAAGAGACTGAAATCTAATTTTTGCAATCTTCACCTGCAAAATCGAATTCTTCAAAGGAGAATACAATACAATAACTGCAACAAACTATATACAGGAATATAATGAAAATAATGAAGATTTTTGGAGGAAGCTTATGAGGTAGGGTATTAAAAAAATCTCGAAAAAATGAAAAACTCATAAAATAAAAGAATATAACAAAAATTAATTCCACCTTCTGACTAGTTTCTAAGAGTAGGACGGAAAAGCACCACCAGTTATTTTGTACATTCTCTCTTTATAGGAGATACCATAACCACAGGAAATAAGCCACGCTGTATACATTGCCAGAGTTATTAATGTTTTGTCTCTTCACTGTCATTGTTCACCCTTGAGACAAACAATATTGAAATAAACTAAATGACAAAGGAAAAACTCAATTACAATATAATGAACAATATATTGAGCACGTAATTGAGAAATACCAGAACATCGAGGATCCTCCAACTAACTATGATAAATATGCTTCGTATTTTATTAAAAAATATCGTTTCTATCTGTTTTGTACGTCAGTTGTTTCAAGTGACTTCATTATTGCAATATATACAATACTTTGGGCACGTATTACAGTATATCAAAGTTCTTTCACAGAGAACTGTTATAAAATTATTTTCAGTATTTATGATGAAGTTCTATCTGAAAGAAATATTTTATTGTACAGGGTCTAACTTGTAATAATTTTGAACCCATTTAATATCTCCCTTATTTCTAAACGGATCTTACAAAAAGAAAGCATAGTGTCTGGAACTCCTTTCACTTCTAAAAATGCTCATGTAGCTCATTTTGCATTATGCAAAAAATGAGAATAATATTTAAAATTCTTAATATCAGATGCTAGAATGTTAAGATTTAATCTACTTTTGGTACGATAGCGCAATTTTGATTTTGAAGTATGTGATTACAGTCTCAAAGTATTCACAATTGAAGCACTCATAGCAAGACCAATCATTGTATAATAACTCGACTTTGCACTGTAGAATTCTTAGTGTTTGTTAAAAATTTAAATGTTGAATATCACGCAATTTTCTTAATAATTTGCTTCGATTGTCAACATTTTCAAGATAAAGAGGATATTAAGCATATTCAAAGTTTCGACACCTTAATTGATTCGCTTTATATCAAACGATTTCTATACTGATGCCCAAATTGTAGCATCGTTGATACTTTAATATAATCAACAATTTTCTCTTAACAATTTACTAATAGTTGTAGCGTAATTATTGATAAAAATCTCTAATCTGCATACTCTAAACGGTATGTCTGTATAATACTCCTACAGATAGAGAATGATTGTTTACTTATTAGTTGTCTTTGTTGTCTTATGAATAAATAAACATGGGATGAATTTCAAATTTGCTGCCTATATTATACAATATCAACACAAGGACCCAATTTATGATAATATTGTTTAATAAGTCAAGCCTAAAGGTATATGTTCTATGATTGTCTTACAATAGGATTGAAACCAAAATGTATGTTTATATAAGACATCAGACCTATAAATTAAACTCTACGATGATTTAGATCTTAGAATTAGAATTTAGTATCAACGTGAAAATAATGTTGGCAAAATTGAATTCGTACCATATTAATTACAATTATTGTTACAATAAGATGTGGATGCAGGAAATGGAATCTGTCTGATAGAACAAAAGGAATATATTTGCATTGTGTGTGTCTTGATATGTTAATATTTCATATTTCGTGCACACTCCCAGTTGAATATTATACGAAATAAAGACAATAATAATAAAAATGAAATGAAGCGGTAGCCACAGAACAACAAAAATTTGGAGATGGAGTTATTCTATCTAGTTGAGTTTTGCAGTTGAAAATATAACATAGACAAATTTCGCATATGAAAGGATGTAATCTACAAAACAAATTGAAGAATACACGATCGGAAGGCTAATTCGTTAAAAATAATTTAAAATCTGAGAAATTACATTTGATAAATTGATGAGAAACAAATTACAACAAATCATGACGTATTTTTGCGCAAATATAATTAATCCAAAAAGGTGACTATCGGAGTATTGTTAAACAATTTAATTGTAATACTAATGTGCTTTTCTATGTCGGAACCCAGTAAACTCAACAACTTTTGTGGAGAGTACACAATCACATTCACGTACTCTTGCCAAGAATCACTACAAGAGCTGCACTTGATACTTTAAAGAGCTCGTGCTTTTTCAATTGCTACATTAAAATAAAACGTAGCAGTTTGGAAATAGTCGGTCTATAGTGTCTATGCTCTCGCCTATAACAACGTTCATCCGCATTTAATTATATCAAAGACTTTGTCCACAAATTCCGGCACTGCTACGGTTTTTGGAGCCCACAGCGATGCGGCCTCAGTTTGTAAACTATAAAAACACGATTGGATTTCTATTTTCAAGCATTCGCAATTAATTTGGTAAAAACTGTTGAAGAGTTATATACAAACAATAAATCTCGCCTTGTATACAGATGTATTCATATAAAAATTCAGCATTATTTGAAATTTTATTGTTGAATTACAAAAGAATCGTCGAACGGTTATTGTATGTTCGAATCAAACCGAAATTCAATCACCAAAACGTCAAATATGAACTATGCTAGTAATTATACCATTGAAATAGGTTGTTTTATTGAAAAAAAAATGCTATCAACCAAAATTAATTATATCCATTTCAAACTTTGACATAGTATAATGAATGCGATTAAAATTGAACGCATTTACTGTATACAATACAACGATCTATTAAAATGACAAGTTAATTTTCAATTTGATGATTTTTTTTGCTTTTGTCTAGCGATAAATTCTAGCCATTCTATAGTAATAGCAATCCAATCAACTAAAGTAATCAAGAACTGTCCAAATAAATCCGCTTCACTATAATAGACATTGACCAATAACACAAAAGTAAGTAGAATTTACAATAGAAGGGAAACAGTCAGTAAAACGGTTGTAGGATCTTACTCGATCCGACTGCCTCGCATCGTATTTAAAAGTTTCCAGTTGGCCTGCATTAAATGTTTTCAGTCTTACTTCACAAACTCATACACAATGTAAACAACTGATGTTTAACGAGAGATTCGAACGAATGATGGATTATCGAGTTGTTAATGGTGGACTTAGGCTTAGATCCACGAGGTGCGACTCATAGGGCGGCACGATTTACGGAGCGGCAAAATTTGGAATCAAAATAAAATAAAGAAACAAAATGCTAGGTTCCTCGTATTGGCACTGATGGGCTTTGACAAGTTTATCTTTTTAAAATTATTTGGAACTTCAAAATATCATTCACACCGGGCCCCTTTGGAGAGAAAACCGGTTCTGACCACAATCCACGGTTTGATTTGTTTAATTACAAATACAGCTGCTGTTGTACTTTTGAAATTTTTATTTTGGTTCAATTTGTCGAACACTGATTATTTGAGTTCTTCTTTTTAACAAGTTGATTTAGGTCCGAATGTTAAATCTGTGGCAAAATGAGCCATATATACAAGTAATAAGAGACTCATTTAATACAAAGTAAATTCTGAACTACATACTTCTGATATAAAAGGGCTTTTGTAGTTTTAAAAATTTTCACACAAAAATTTGCACCGTAAGGTTTTTTACTGTTTAAAAGTTTATAAAAATACAATTTTACTGAAATCTGCAAGTCAAATATATTGAATAGTAAACATCTAAATATCAATGATTCTTCTTTTGACCACTGCATGAATTTAAAAAGTAATTGCCATTTCTTTTGGCCTTTCAAATTTAGATACATTGGCCCTTTTTCTAAACAAAGAAATGATGAAAGATATTACCAAAAGGGCGGTATATTCAGCCTAGGAGGCCATGACACCAGGCCTGACCAGGCCCCATTCTCTTTATAGCCAGACTCCTCCCCTCAAAGTTAATGTTGCTTCGCTTCTGAAGCACCAAAAAAAGTGCCAGTTTTCGAGTTCTAGGATCGCAGCATATGTTGCTAAATTTGATGCCAAGGGAGCGCTGCTTCATTATCAAAATATTCCAAAATTTCTCTTTGTCAATAAAAATGGCAAGAACACAGTGTCTATGGTTGGCCATTATTTGTTTATGTTAGTGCATTAATGTGATTTTTTTTGTGAATAATTTGTATGTTTGTGTTTAGAAATCAACAGCAAAATTAGTGCTACAACATAAATAAAAAAATCAGTGCATGTTCTTGTGAAATTCAATGTGTTTTTGTTGTTTTTATATGTTTATTCTCCGCTTTTACGTTATACTTCCTAATTTTGCTATTGATTCTTGATTATTAAATCCATAGGTAAATATAGATCTAAAAGTCCTTATGCTTTCTGATATCGCTGCAAATTTTCCACTCATTTTAGCTCACGACAATCTATCATTGGTTTACATATACACGTTCCGATAATTGGTAGATGTAGCGTTCGCGCGATTAATGGGCTGATCGATTGATGCGTGTATGGGTATAGATGTTACTGTGAAAGTCCGAAATATTTGCTAAATACCCTTATTTCTGAGTTAGGGCGGTTACTATGATGCGCAGAATATATTTCAGTTAGGTTATTTTTAATATAGATTTAGGTAATCTGCCTAATATTCCCCACTTTATCTACATTGGTTTCTAGAATCCCACTTTCTAGTTACACCATCAGGTATGCAATTTAGGAACTTTGAAGTGTTAATTTTGTATTGAAATAATGACCTGTGACGCGTGGCGATGCAGAATTTGAAATTGTTCATCGAAAGTCCGAATGTACAACAATGTCATGAAATATTTCGGACATTCACCAATTTCGAACTTTCACAGTAACATAGACACAACAAACGCTGATGCGGACAGTTGCAAGTAAAATAACATCTTTAGGTCGGTCGTCTCAAGTCGAACAGTCGCTGGTCTGGTTAGGGCGCACACAATGAAAGCTGGCAGAAGCAGATTCATATACGCTTTGTCTAAAATTTTTGATTTTTTTCAGTCGAAGCATGTATACAAGCTTTTGAAAACGCCGATGGATGAAATCGCCGACGTAGGCTTTTTCTGTGTTCGCATTTTATTGCCTACTCGCAACAAGCGGCTCGAAATGCACCATTGGAGTAGTTAAATTTTAATGCATGTATTTACATAAATTTATAAGAAAAGACACGTAGAACAAATCAACAAAAATGTGTTTATAATTTTGAAGTTTTTTTTTAATTTACTTTTGTAAAAAATGTTTTTTTTTAATATTAGTTTGTTGCCCCTGACGAGCCGTCTTTTAAAGAATGATTGAGAGCGGCCATAATTTCATAGAATTACAGTACAACTAAGCACCTGTTTTTTCGCCGTAACGTCGTGACTTCACGATAGCAGTTCAACTGGTTCACTTCTTTCTACGTGCGGAGTAGTTCGGATTCTATTTGTAGAGATAAACGTTTCACAAGAAAAGATAGGTTATGAAAGTACAATAGCTGTAGACAATACGCTCTATATGAATTTGTCAGGAGTCTAGAATTTGCCTTGCTCCATCTTGGAGCAGATATCCACCCTTTAGTTAGGACACATCAGTGGCGCCAAAAATTGTAGGGGATTAAAGATGGCGCAACAAATTTTTAACCGCAGGAATAGAAACGAACATGAAAAATATGAATATTTTAGATCCCTTGAATTGAACAAACTCGTTATTGAAAATAAAGATATTTTTCCCCGCACAAAAGTTCTTGATCCTAAATTAAGCAGCTACACGTATCCAAAAATGAGTTGTTTTATTGAAAAAAAAATGCTACCAACAAAAATTAATTATGTCCATTTCACACTTTGACATAATATGATAAACGAGATTAGAATTGAACGCACTTACTGTACGCAATACAATAATCTAGGAAAATGACAAGTTAATTTTCAATTTGAAGAGTCTTTTGCTTTTGTCTAGCAATAAATTCTAGCCGTTCTATGGTAATAGCAATCCAATCAGACAAATTAATCAAGAAATGCCCAAATTCATCCGTTTTATTTCGATTGGGCATTTCAACATCTCTCAAATTACACAATCTTTCCAAGATAACCTCAGATAGGCATCGCAAACGTGCCGAAACAATAGCGGGTGTAGTCCGTTGATTGGTCCATGTCAGCAATGATTTTAAACATGTTTTAAAAAGTTTATAGGCCCGTTGGCGTACTTGTTGTTCGCGTTTCTTTTGTAAATATTTACGTGCTTTCCGTTTCAATTCTCTACGTAATGCCATCATACGTAATTTGGTGAAATATCGTGCTGTTTCTTCTGGTGTCATCGCGTACTTTTCTTGTAATAAACGTTTCAAATGAGCAACTTTCGCTTCAGGTAAATGATCAGCATGTTGTTGATATAAATTAAGAAATACGTGTTTATATGGTGTCGCTAATACGTCGATGTGTTGTACACATTCTTCAGTGTTTTGGGTTCGTTCCACATCACCCTCCATTTCGATTTAAATTGGTTTTATTAGCAAAATCAATAGGAATTTTGAATAAATTGGCAGATATTTAAATATTTGACATTTTCAATGTGAACGGGATTTGTATTTATTGATTAGAACTGATGAAAAATGAGTAACATTTTATTATATAAGCCAGATTCATTATCTATTTAGACTGGAAATCTATTCCCGGGTGTATTTATTATGGGAATTACAACATCGAAATTCAATAACCAGAGTGTCAAGTGTAAAACTATAGGCCTAATAATTTAAATGAGGTCGATCATTCAACTTGCCAGTAATACAACAATATGTAATTAATTCTTCCCCCTATCTCTTTACTAATACATATATACGTATTTAATTGAAATTCGATTCGATTTATAAATATTGATATACATACCTAAAATCGTTAATTGGATCGGTCGTCCAGTAACAACGAATCCAAAAGCATCTTCGGCCTCACATTGCCATCTACCATCGTCCTCCAATCGTACATTATCAATGAATAAATTACCACTAGCATCCACTAGAAATCGATGGCCAATAACACGTTTATTATTTGTATTGTCTTTCAGAATGGTTTGTACGATCTGACCATCCTTCAACCAAATACTACTACTAAAGTTTATATTGACTGCACATTCCAACAATAATTTTGTATTTTGTTTCGAATACATTTGTGTAAATTCTTGTTTTGGATTATTAGGACTAGATTCATAACTTAAATTCGTCCGGTGATGGATGTCAGCTCGGATTGAGCGATGATGTTGTGCATTTCCCGTATGTGGATGACGTGTATGCGATTTGCTTTCTGCATGGCCTGAAACAATAATAGAGCACAGATTCAGTCAATATAGTGATAATCAAAGAAACAAATATAGAGTGCGACAAGTTATATTAGAAACATGTTGGAATCTTTGAAATGTTCTTTCCTCCTTGACAGATCGTGAGTTATCGACAGATCTCAACAAAAGTCAATATTGAGTGATGGACGTATATAAACGTACGATAACACACAATCACATGGATTGATCCAAACAGAATGCGGATAAGTTGCTGGATTCAAGACTGAAATATTTTAGCTCTATTGAGTCAAAAAAAATAATGCAAATACAACTGTACCGTGTATCAAAGAAGGAAAAGGAAATAAGATCTTAATTATCCTTGATTAAAGTAAAAAAGTGTGAATAGAACTTCCTGAACGAACATTTGAAATAGGGACAGAATAGGATGCCGGATTCACCGGAATGACCATATCTTACTTCCCTTAATACTAATAGGCATTTAAGTGAAGGCCGTTTTCTGAAACCTCTCCACATGCTGTTAAATGTTTTTGGCACAATATTTTAAATAGGTGAAAGAAAGGATCTTTTTGTCTACTCGAATCTGTTTCTTTTGTTCGACTCAATTTATGTTAACTTTAATCAACTGGTAATTAAATTTCTAACGCTGCAAAAGCTGCACTTGATGTTGCCATAGTTGAAAAAAATCGCATACTCAAAGTTCTAAAATGGAAATTTTGACGCCACGGATGCACTCATTCTGGCTTTCCTGTTGTGTCCGATGGAAAGCGATTAAGCCCATTTTCATACTTAAATTCGTGTGGTAGAAGCAAACTCCGGCTGGGACTTAATTATTAGCCCAATAGTCAATTTCCATCAGCGAGGCGTCCCAGAATATGCTCAAATGGGAAAATTTGCCTGTCTTTATGTAACAGTTTATTTCGACATCCTTTAATTTTAGTGAAAATATTTCAAGCTGACGTGCTTTGTAGAATTCTACTTCTTACTCCATAAAATTTGCCTATTTTGTACCCATAAATCATAACACCATCTGGGTAGCTATCTGGATTTATTGTGTCATGAATACAGATTTTGATGTGACATAATTTGCCTCATTACTAGCAAAAATGTCATCTTTTGGCACAATTTTTTCATGTCGGTTTGCATTATTTTGAGTCTTTCCTGTGGCCTCTTCTTTTTTTTTGTTGAGGACGAAAGATTTTCAATACTTGCAACTCTCATTGAGTCAATTAGATACACGGATCTATTCATAGATTTCTTTTCGGATTCCCTACAAAGATTTTATATAAAAATGCGAATTCATTGAACGCTTTAAATCATTTTGAACGTTGCTGTACCTCGTTTATTGAGATCGATATAAAAATTAGGAATAAATGAGAGAATACACATAAAAATATTCGATTGAAACAATTCTGTTCTATCGGCAAAATCTCGAAGTAAGATATTGGAAATGGTCGTATCTCGTCTATTTAATATTATACGAATTGGTTGAATTATAGCGCCATTTATTCAGAATTCCCAAATTCACTAGTAATATATCGTATATCTCGGAACGAATAGGAAAGATTTTGTCGTCGTCGTCGTCGTTGTTGTAGTAGTTGCCTATAAAATAAATTACTTTAAGGTAGATGGAATATTGCGCGCTATTGTGTACAATGCCCTAGCGCTATGCGGTAATTAAAATAGATGTGATTAATTTTCTCTCTAGTTTAAGTGTACAAATCCCACAAGATTTATAATTACACCAAATCCGAACGCCTTCCTTCCTTCACAAGATCAAACCGGCTTAAATGAAGAATATAGTGAGCATGTTGATAAGTGCAATTAATACCAATTTTAAATCGGAAATTTACTTCTCAAACTCACTTTCAAATAAATTTATCACCATGAGTTGGTCGAATTTTTATTCCAAAAGATAAGATAATCATCTCTAGACTACTTGATCATACTGACGATGAAAGGTAGAACATAAGCCTTTTGTTAACATTTGCGCGTCTATTGACATTTTAAGAGACTCTTTCTTGAGAACCTGAATCTATAAAGCAAAAGCCGGCGAAGGAGATGCTTTTTGTTTCGTTTAATTTTTTAAATTTTACTTCCACCATCTACGAGTGTTTATGCCATTTACTTCTCTAGCATCTTTTAATTGTATAATCAGCGCAGAGGCATTACACAATTCGATCTTATTCTAGAGAGTAAAATGTTTTACGGTATTAAATAGTTGACCTAATTTTCGCCTTTAATTATTTCCAATCTTTTTTACCACTAGAAACAATCTAAAATTTGAGGCAATCAAGCTTTCAATAACATATTTGCTAAAAACGTACACATGAAGCTCGATAAATTCACAGATTGAGTCAATATGTCAAAGTAGCGAATAGTAGAACAAAACACGAATACGAATAATATTTTTGTACAAGTGAAATCCGACAAAAACCATCCCAACATAACTTGTTTAATGAGGACAATGAAAACCACTTAATGGGATCGATTTTGTTGCAACGATTTAATTAAAAAGCAAATGTGCTGTGGGAGATTAAATTTCTATGAAAGAACGCATGAGAGCAAAGCAGTAGAGAGCTCTCTCGTTGTTGTTGTTGTTTTTTTTTCGATTGTGTAACGGGTTTACAAATTAAAAATGAAACCAACTCTTATGCTTTAGCATTTGTTTTGTAGGGTTTTATTTCCCTCTCAGCTCTCTGCCACTCTCTTTTAATCTTTAATAACGTTTCTCATCTAGATATTGTTCACTTTAACGAAAAAAAAAGGGACTGTTTGAATTTAAACCTATTCTCAACAATGTTTACTACACATTTGAATTTGATTGAATGTGAAATGGTTAGATGATTCGAAACGGAAATGATTTCATCTTAAAAAGTTAGAATGGAATATAGAGAAAATTTAAGATAATACCGTCTCTCTAGAGGCTTGTTTGTACTGGCTCAGGTTTATCTGAATTGTTTCCGAAATTGGCTATATCAATCTTTCAAAAACAACTAAGTTTGCTTGATGTCGTTTGTTCACCTTCCTCTGGGTATACAAACTCATTATCGATGTTATTGTGTCATTCATCTTTGGTTGTGAATTCCTATCTTTTTTTATCTCTCAAACTCGATAATCTACGACATTTATGATTCTAGATTTGAACATATTCCAAATAACGGCGTATGAGTTATACTCTATTTACGAAAAAGTAGTTTTATGTCTGTCATAACTAAACAAGTCAACAGTTTAACTAGCTATTTCCCGGCAAGTTTCGAGTATATTTATAGCGGAAATCAAAGATAGTCATCTCCATTAGAGCTATTGAGAGAATGTTAGGATTATTTATCACTCGTGGGTAACGTTTTACTACATTTTCTATCGCCTTTACTACTACGTTAGGGTTGGTTCATATCAAAAACGGCTCGCTTCCCCGATATTTACATCGTTGCTTAGATAACAAAGCAAACCAACAGCTGAAAACTGAAATTGAAAAATGCTTAGCGCAATCTTTTGCTAAAATAGAAAAGTTTGCTGTCAGCAGTCGGCATTGGTAACTGGTTGTATCAAGATCACTCTAGCGAGGCTCTATGGTGAGATAACCTCTACATGAACGTACCCTAAAAGTACCCCATATCCAATTTACTTTGTAGAAAAACTATATAATACAATTTTTCTGTATCTAAATGGTTTTGATAGTGTTCAAAAATTAAGATAGGGCAGCTATGTGCGTGAATATTGCGAGTACTTAATCAAGTCAATGTCAGCTAGAATGCTGACTGCTGGCTGACTGCTCGTACATCAAAACAGAAAATTAATGAGACTGACAGTTGGAGCTATCACAAATCCAATCGGGATAAATCTGTAATTTTATTTTATCCGAAAATTCATTGTGACACCATTCACAAAATGCTTATTAATTTGAAATCTCTTCACAACACGTCACTCAATTAAGTTCTTCAACTAAGTTTTTTTTTTACAAAGATAAACGACTTAATACTGGTGTGACATTATTAATAACATAAGGGATGGGAGTCGTACATCAAAATATTATCATGCATACAACACTAGGGATGTGGTATAGATAACATGGTAGGCAATCTAATTTTCTGGATTCGAGAATATTAGTGGTGGAATAGAGGCATCGTGCGTGATTCATATCGGTGTAGTTACCCTAAATATCTTTTGTCCTTGTAGCACTCCATAAATTAAATTGATGCCCTTGGACATTTTCTATATGTATTACCAGAAAGAAATATGTTCGGTTTCTATTTTATTTTACCAATTTTATTCAAATTCTAATTAATGGCAATATAAATTTTAAAACATCGGACCATTTTAAATATCGGTTAAGTTTCCAATGAAACCACGAAACAGAAATTTAGGAATTCATCAGGTATTTAAATATTTAGAAAATTCTTTCGTGCTCAACCGATTTTTAATTCCAACGTTCCTAATGATAAATTATTCCATTTAAAATTTTTTTACTACAACGACAAAAAATAGTTTTCCAACTCAATTCCACGATTTTCCATCAAATTCAACTTATAAATACGACCAATGATTCAATTGCTGTTATAACGAAAAAGTATCTAACGCGACCGGAATGTTAATCAAATCATTTAGAATCTTTAAAAGTATACATCGATTGGATTAGGTGGAGTTTTGTATTCAATTGAACGATTTTTAACTAAAATAGAAGGTTATTTTTAACGGAGATATAGAATTTAATTTAATTCTATAATGGAGAATTTCTATTGGAAATTCTAAAGTGAAAAAAAAATATTATCATAAGCTTAGGAAGTATATGTTTGGGTGTAATCTTTCAAGAAAATATACCCTTTAAGAGGGCAATTATTGAGGTATTTCCTGAAATTAACAAAAAGATTACTGACAAGCAGTAGATTAGAAGAAATGTCAATAGAATTTAATTGGCCGTTGAAAATATATGTGAATTGTTAGCAATGAAATGTAATAAAAAGTTTGTACAAAAACAACCGACAATTTATTAAAAATGTATGGTTTTTCACTCAACAACAATTTGTTCCGCTTGTATTTCAAACAATTGGTTCTCTAATTAACAGCCAACAAATCAATTTGTGGACTAATATTTTCACAGTAATAAAATTGACACCAGATTTTTACTGAAGGTTTTGAATATTTGTTGAAAATATTGTTGTCCAGCAACGTCTATTTGCAAAACTTTTATTCTCATGATCTTACAAGGGACAAGCTCGTTCCTAATTTCATTTTCGTTTTATCACTATCAGTGAATTTTTTACTGCAAGCATCGAAGCAATCCTAAGATAGTCTAATTTGTCAATTTCCTGTCTTATCTTGTCACTGATAGCACAAGATAAAAGACATGCATTGTTATTTTATCTTATCTGATACTATTGTTGACTCTAGACCAACTTCACAGGATTTAAAAGATCATAGCGACAGCTTCCAGTCTGTATACTCGTCTGTGACAAAGCTTTTGATTATTAGTTGAATTATGTACCTGGCTACTTCCAAACATAACAATGTTGAGATATGGTTACGAATAATCAGATATTCTTGTCGTGAATGTAGTTGGTAAAGTAGCTGTTACTATTTACAAGAAAAACGTGCTTTTTTGAAAATTCGACTAAAGAAATCTGCTTACATACAGCATGTCCCAGCTAAGTGTTCGAAAACGTCCTATAAGGTCTAGAAAATTACTCAATAGTAGAAAACCAATTACCTACAATGAATACTGCGATTGAATTTGATATGAAAATTTCTGCTTTGCTGCTCAAAAATAAATTAGACCTTATCTGGCATCATTGATGAAAAAAGCCTACGTCAAAATTAAATATTAAGAAACCAATCCTGTAATGAATAGCGTGAATGGACGCAATTTTGAGTTAAAGACTATTTCAGATCGAAGACGTAACAATTCATCGTTCAGAATGGTGGAGGCGCCGGGCGAATCGCACTTTCCCATTTTATTTTTTGAGCAGCAAATGAGAAATTTTTAAGAGAAACAGAGAATGTAGTATCAAATTCATTTGCAAGATTCGTTGCAGGTGATGTTTTCCTCATATTGAGTCATTTTCGAAACCTTCTATGATGTTTTGGCATTTCCAAAACTGTTAGAAAGAAAATTGTAACGATCAACTGAAATATAGACATTGTAGTTTAATTTCTTTAGATACTTTTCCATTTCAATTCAGAAACAAATGAGATATTTGAGGTGGAACACTTAGCTGGAACATCCCATATAATCAGGACCGAGACGAGAATCTCTCGTATCTTGTCTCGTATTGTAACGTCGAGGCGAGACGACAGATTAAAGATGTATCTATCGTGCAATCGACGAGGGCCATTCCGAAATTCTCGTCTCGCGAATTGAATAATAACATTGAAAAACGAGTGTGTCAACACGTGCGTAACAAAGTCCCAGTACCTTTACGAATATATTTAGTTTTACGTAGGTTCAAAGACAGAATTTCCGACAAGCGCAATTGAACTTGTTCCTACAACATTTATCAATAAAAAATGTTTTAAAAGTTGTTTTTGTGAACAGTTTCTAGTTCATTAGATATTGAGTAATTCATAAATCATTTATAATTGCAAATCATAATTAAAGGTACAAACGAAGGAAGTCTTTGTTTATAAAATACACAGCAAATTGTTTATTATACGAAAAGGATGTCTTATAAACATTATCGCTATTTGAGAAATAAGAAAGTCGATATAACAGGATGAAACAACAGACCCCTTTTTTTGACAACCACTAATAGAGGAGCAATCTCTATTTACGATAGATCTCCGGATATTGTGTCTCTAGCAACCTTCTAATATTGTGACTTTAATCTCTCAAGGCACTGCAACTATTATACTGTGTCTACTACAGAAATTAAAGAGAAACTTTATCGTCCAATTTATTGATTAATTTATTACTGAGGATAAAAATCCAGACCTACAATATACGTTAAATCGGTTTTTTTATTAATATAATTCATCTAAAATTATTAATAAAATTGTACGACTGTACGAATGTGAGCTAGGAGAAACGCTGAATTGAAATAAGCCAAAACTACCGTACAATATCGAATAAAGAGCTATTAGAGTTTGGTAAAAACTGCTGCATTCGAATAGGCAAACGTCTAGTTTTCCATCTATCGTATTTTATTCTAATAGTTGTAAAAATATTCAAATGTCAGTTAAATATATTGTTATTACTCTCTATATTTTTTCGATTTCTATACTTTGCCGAGAATAGCTAGGGTTTCAATTTCGCAAAAGATTTCCTTTGACTAACAATAAATGTGATTAATGAGACACTGAAAAAAATGTTGCATTTCATGTCCTTTGGAAAATAAGTTCCCCAATAAATTCCGACCAATAAATAAATTGTAATCAAATAAATTAGTCATTATCAAACTTAATAATTAATAAATTTATTTATTATTCATTGATTGAGTTTTTTGATATTTCTGAATTGTGATTTTTTTTAATGGTAATTTAGAAAGTTTACCACTAAATATGTATAGTAGTAATACAAAATTAACCACTAACGTTCTAGGTCTTTGAAAACTAATAATAATTGTCGAGAAGTTTCATGAAATATAAATTAACTAGTTAACGAAGTAAGGATGAGCGGATGCAACGGTATATTACAATATCAGCTCTCTAAAATATACAATATAGAATGAAGATACTATACTTTTCAAATATAAATTAACTCAAGTTTCATGATAAAGTTCAAATTTCACATGTTATATTTATCAGTTATATTATTGAGGAAACGATGAGATTATCGATCCATGATGAATGCGACGATGATATATTAACAGATAACAGCGGCGTCGCAGTTGGCAAAGCGGCCTAAATCACAGATGTTAAAAAACCTGAAACTTTCTTTTATTTAAGCATCGCCTATCCTAGCTGTAATTCAAACCAGTATGGTATATCCAGTCGTGGACTGTATATATTGTATACTGTAGATAAACTTTCCAGTTGGCCTACCTTCAATTGCAGTCTTACTTCACAAATGACACAGTGGCGGCCCCCAAAAAATATATTGCAAAGGGTAGAGGCGAGGCAATAGATTTTCAACAAATCAAGCCAACATCAAGAATGACTGTTTTAGTTCAAAAAAAAAGGATATTCCGCAAAAATGGAAAGTCTTGACTCTAAATTAAGAAGTCATTCGTGACGAGAAGCGTAAACTTCGGATGTCTTTCCCGGCTCAATAACCGAAAATCTAAAAACGTTCTATTTTCCCAGATCTTTCTATTAATTTTGGAAAAAACAAATGGACTGGAAAATATTTTTTCATTTGACACAAGAATTAGATTCGATTTCTCAATCAAGACCAAAATATTGGCAGATATTAGAATCATAAAGAAATATGATAATTTATAAATTTATGAAATAGCGCCCGTCTGAAGAGTAAAATATTACAAACTTCACTGTTTCTTTCTCGAAGCAAACTTTAGAAAGTGAAAAGAACATTCGCCACTTTAATGTTACAGACTGTAATGCCTTCTAAACATGTGAATACTGAACTCCAAAAAGGGAGTGATTATTGAAAGTCAAAAGGGCAATTTTGAGTGTCTATCTTTGACTAGAAAGCTTAGTTATTTATAGAATGCGTTAGTAAAAGATCCAGATCAAAATATATTGCCGGCTTTGAACAAGAATCTCCAAGAATTTTATTTTTTCGAGACATAAATACAATATTGTATTTTTAGACTACTAATGGTTATTTTAATACGATAAAACCCTAAATAACAAATATTGTTTTATTTTGTTCACACAATTCATACTGTGCAAATAAATATTCAAGATCCGTTTTGTTTGTAACTCTGGCCGCTAATAAATATTACCTTTTGAAGAATCTGTACAGAAATTCCACACAATTAATAATAGTTTAATCATCTATTGTATAGATTTATGATAAACTAATAAATTTCGTAAACATTTGCCTAAAAGACAAGATGAAGATTATAGTAGTATACGCTGTAATTCTTGGTTAAACAAAAAGTGGGCCGAATTCAAACACAAATACCCTTTTCAACAAGCCGGACACGTGTCCTTGTATATGTGTTAGCTGTTCAAGTTCCTTTACCCAACAGACAAAAGCACTTATTTCGAATCTAAATGAAAAGTGTTAGGAAAAAAAAATCGATTATAATGTTTGCCAGCTAATTTGCGTATCTAATGAATGAATATTTAATATGATTTAAAATTATTCAACATTCAACAATTAATGTGGTTTTAAATTATTAAATATTCAACAATGTTTAAAAATATCATCTCAATTATTTAGTTCTTTGTAATCGGGCACAGTTGGAAAATGTTGTTTCAGTACGGACGGGCGTTAGTAATAGCAATTAAATTTCAGTGTCGTACAAATAGAATTATTTATAAGATTTCAACGAGATACAATACATTTGTTTTAATGCTCAACAAAGAGCAAAACATCTCCTGTTTCTTGATTTCGTAGATATCTATTGGCACTGTTCACTGTTAATGTGTGTCGTTGGAAAATCAATAGGATTTCGTTTCTAAATTTATTTTAAAATAAAAGTTAATTTTGTAAGTCATCTATAACCGTTTTATTTACGAAGTTATTATCGTCATCTTTCTACGTCAATATTTGTTTTCAATCAAACCGTCAAGTGCTCATTGTCAGCTAGAAGGATAGAATTTCCGATCTACTTCTAATAATCCTACACCCTGTGGTCAAACATCAAAGCATTCTAGTTTCGTATAGATTAAAGAAAACTTTAAAACATTATGTTCACGTTATACAACCTTCTTCAAACATCTGATATTGCTTTGGACAAAATGCTAGACTTTTTCTAAAAATCAAAGCAAACGATCTTAAATCAATTGTTAGGTTGTTTGGAGAGTAATTCCGTTTCTCTATGGAGATGAAGGACGATGTTTTTGGAGTGGATAAATACTTTATTGAATTATATATTATCCATTCTGGTCCAATGCCCTTTGCTCTCTTTCTGACAGAAATATGATCCCACTCTGGTAAAATGTTTGTTCTTTTGCTAGCAAAAAATTGATGGAGACAATTTTTGATCTCTTCATTTGCAGTAAAGGTTTTACCATCTAAACAATTTTGTAGAGAGATGCCAGGCTTGGAGAATATGGTGGATGTGTCAGTATTCAAGCCGTAGAGGCTTATTGGTGAGTTGCCACACTTGTATGTGGTCTCGCGTTATGTTGGTGGAAATCTACATCCTTTTCTGCTTAAATAAATCATTCAGTTTACCCAGCTGATGACAGTACACTTTAGAGTTGGTCGATATGTTGTCTCTTAATTCCCTTGAAATGCCCCCAAACAGAGAATACCTTCAAAATGCCACTTTTCACTTGTCATATTTGATCGGGCAACAACCAAAAACTACTGAGTAGAATCAATTGATTTTTGCAAGAGCAAATCTTACCTATATTACATGTCAAAATATATAATAACTAAGCGGCTTAAGTGTTACGTTTCCCTGTAGAAGGAAAACGAAATTACTTTCCAAACAATTGATTTGAGAGATCGTTTATAATTTATAAAATATTGATTGTAGAGTAGCTTATCGGTGGAAAACGTTTAATAGAGGTAATTTTGCCGACATTATCGAAATTTCGTCGATTTACTGATGTTATCGTCGACACATTTGTTTGTTTTTCGTCTAACAAATAACCGACGATTTTTTACCATCTGTTGGTAATACCAAATTTGGAAGATTTCCGTCTTTCTTGTTAACTCTATTGACATTGTTCAACACCTCTATTTTTGCTGAGATAGTCAGACGGCTTCAGATTCGATTACACACTAATGATTCTTCGGGAGACATTAAAGCTGTCGCTTTTTTAGGTTTTTTATTGTTCTGAAAAGGATCTAATAGAAGATTCAGAATCCAGAATTTGACAAAAAAAAAGCAAAAGAAATAATCGTTAAAATTTCATTATTTGTTATAAGTTTAGTCAGTTATTGATTTTTCTGTTAAAATAGATTATAATAACAAACATTATGAATGCAGTTGTCGATATGAACATTTTGGGGATCACTGTCACTATACTCTTCAAATAAGGGGATTGTTATCGATCGATGTTCGGCCAAAACATGTGGTTCTATCCAATTACAAGATGTAAGAAGAGATGAGTTTAATCTGCTAAAAAGAACGAAATAGCTTGAATCGTTTCTATCTGAAGCTTTTTAATTATCGTTGGTTATGTGTTTGTTCGTATATGTGTGTGTATATGTATAAAAAAAAGATCGTTATCTACGTGTTCATTTCTGCTAGTTGGTATTTAGACAAGCGGAATGTACATAACTAAACTTGTAATATAATTACAACAATATGACAAGAGCATATGCTCTTTATGTCCATCGAAAGTTCAATGTGTTAAAAAAATATGCGACAGCGAAAATGCACATAACAATTTTGATACGTTTAATCTAAGGATTCAGTAATTTTATAATTAAAATATATCATCAGTTGATCAATTCAGATTCGCCTTTACACGATCTTATTTTATCTCAAAAGAATTTTTTTGTAATGTATCCTTTGCTGAAAGCAAATTACTGAAATAGATTAACTTTGTAAATATATATAGCAAACTGGAAATTTCATCATGATGTCTAAAAAGAACGATTCTCTCTGTTTATCCTTATTCAGTTAAAATTACCTTCGATTTTAAGCATCATTTAATTTAAAGTATATAATCTTCAACAATCCTCTGCTAGTGACAGCCGAAAATAGGTAATAAACAACAACTATAAACGCAATGCTTTAATACCATTCAAGACCGAAAGGTGAGACAAACAACAAAAAATTCTCTCTTCTGTTGCAAAAATGAAGATAAGCGATAATTTAAATCCGCACTCCTTCGTTCAGCTTAAGCTTAATTTAAAAATTACGCTATTCAAGGCGTGACTTTTACCATAAATACCAGGCTTTTTATCCGTTTCTATTCAGATCCTCTATTCTTCTAGTTTTTTTGTCCATCTCTAAAATTAGTCTCGAGTTTCGAAATCCAGAAATAAAGCTTGTCACTCTGATTACAGCAGGGTGTACGCGTACGTTTTTTTTTCTCGTAATAATAAGGCAAAGTCCTGCCAAATATTACGTTACAAATTGTCCTAATGATGCTCGGACACACTGTTATTTCAATTTTGTTGATTTATTGCTATACTATAGAAAGTTCTTTACTTAATCAATATATTCGTATGTTATTACGAGTAAAATTACAAAATTGATTTGAACACGTTTGAATCCATATTAAGTCCACGTTCATTAACTGAACAAACTAACAGATTTTGCTGGCAATAGTTTGACAATTAGCTGCTCATGTGGCTTCAATTTTAAACAGTTCGATTTACATAACAAAGCGTTAATAAAAAACAAAGATTGTCGATATTCAAAATTTAGATTGTTTCATTTTGTAAGGGGTTAATTATTAATAAATTGAACATATTGGAGAGATAATGTGAAGAAAATTGGATGGAAATGTAATAATGAATATAATTTAGACTCATTTGGGTCGAGTTATTGGAAAAACATTCCGACACTCTCCAAAAAGAAATAAAGAAAAATACAACTTTCGACAATATTTTTCCTTTTCCAATATACATGAAATCACATTCGCAATCTCCATAAATTTATGGTAGTTTTCTAGACATTCTCATCTATTCCATTATTCAACAAATTTGTTAATCAAATGAATTTTGAAGTACTAATGCTCGGCAAACTTTTTAATACATGTCAGAATCAAAAGAATCATGGAACGACAGATACCATTTACACCGTCATAAACAGATTTCCATATTTTTGTCAAATATACGCTTTTTCTACCCTCTCCTGTCATCATCGTTGTCGCCGTTGTTATTGGTTGTGTTGTTGATGTTGTTATCGACATTTTTACACCAAACATAGAGAAACTTCTATCGAAGATTATATCAGTCAGTTCTTCAGAAATTTTCTCGAAATCAATATTCAACTAATCCTGAAAGTCCAACCTAAGCTCGACAATCAAAACAAACGATAAATATAAATTTATTCGAAATTTAAAATCGTACCGGGCCGAATTTGAATCTTTCTATTGACTCTTGTGTTTTATTTGCATAGCTTTTCTTACGGTACGAAATCCAGATCTTTGTTAAATTTCGAATGCGTAAAATCTGGAAACCCCAAATTTCAGCTCATTAATATTTTCACAGTTTAAATACAGTTGATAGAAGTTTGTTTAGGTAATAGTTCAAACTTTGGATTAATTAATAATTAAGAGCCACGAATTAAAATCGGTGATCTGCAAATTTGATATGCCAGCAAAATTCAATAGAAATTCGGAAACTATTTAAGCGTTTGAAATCTTGTACAAGTTTCGACTTTTCTCGGATCGTCTTTCTTTTATATTTCGGATTCAACGATAAATCATAGATTAACTAATAACGTGACATTCTGTACGTTGGAGTTCAGATCCATTTATTCGTAAAACAATCTGTGAAAGAGATGTGCCGTACTTTTATATTAACAGATTTAAATCATAAGTTGAGCATTTGTGGACAATTTATTGGAAACGAAATTGACGAATATGAAATTGAAAAGAGATGTGTAAAAGAGATTTTCGTATATATTTAAATCTGTTCCGAGCGATTAGATTGAAATGTAACAGAATCACGATTCGTAACGAAATTAATAGAATTTGCGATCAAATTTTTTTATAAACCATTGGTGTGCATCAAAGACAGAAGTTATTAAACGAAACTCCATTATCTTGACTTTTTTGCCGTTGTGTTCCGACTTGAAAGTTCAGCCGTAAATTTAGCTTATACTTTCATATCTTTCACACAAAGATGTTTATTATCCTTTATCTTTCTGTAATTTTTAATTGCACATTTCCGTTATTTACAGCTTCTTTATTATCCAAGTACCTAAAAAACTGGGAATCTGTGTGATTGCCATTGTAGGGATTTTTAATGAATTAAAGAATTAGTATTCAGTTTTGTTCTTTGCTACGCTTTCGGTTGTATTTAAAATGAATCGATTAATTGAGAACTCGACCAGAATTATCGAGATCTAATAAAAACTTGATAAATACACATTAATGGTTGATCTAATTTTCGATCACCGAGTTTCCATTTAGTATTTTATATAACATTACAAAAGGACTTGAATGATGTTTTCCTCTACATTTCCTGAATATATCCGTTCTGTTTTTATCGTTCCATATCGTATTTTCTAGACTAAGAGCATACAGGACGAGGGTATTTTTGATCCGTATCTCCTGTCTCTTATAAAAATGCTAAACGGAGCGGCTTCTTTTCCAAACATAAATTGCGTCCGTTACTACACTTATTAAAGATTTATTACTGATATTATCATTTATATGTTTTCTTTTTTTTTGTGTGAGCGTTCTCTATATTTTCAAATAACTATTGTTATCAAAACGTATTAACACAGATAGATGAAACGGACGGATAAGGGTTTGTGAATTCCTTCGAAAAGAGTATTGTAAATAAATCATCTATTTTCCGATAAATAGAGTTTGTTCTGTTGTTTTTGAATTCTTTCTCTACTGAATTTATTGGAATTTCAACAATTTTTCAGGCATCCAAGAACATGATAATTTAATGAATTCTTTACTTTTTCACAATTCCCCCAACAAAAAAAAGTTACTGATTATTTATAGTTAAGCTTGTCATGTCAAATTGACAAGAACTTGACACTTTTACAATGTTTCTACTGTTAAGTCGATGGATTCCAATTTAAATAGTTGGATAGTTTCATCTCTAATAATGTAGCGTAAAATTGGAAACAAGAACATATTTGTATGCATACACAGTATTGATGGTTAATCCAAAAACCATGAGTACGCATAGATGATTTATTTACGATTGTTAACACTACCATAATTCAATTGGTATAACAATAGCCTTGTATAGGAAGCTTCCTCAGCATTATTCAAAATGACGTTACAGGCCAGTAGGATTTGTTCAATCTTCTGTGCACGTGTTAATTCGGCAAGCCCATTATCTCGAACATCCAGACGTGTATTTTGGATCGCAGTGTATAGTAGGACAGGTCGTACAAGAAACTGACTTAAGTCATAAAATAAGATAACAGAAACCATGCAACAGAAGTAATAGAATTTTTTTGTAAAGAATAACGAATATTTTTTCCTTACTAGAGTCTATCGCGATCATTATTCTAATTAATAAAAAAACAAAAAGTTTCATTCAATTAGCTTGCCACTATATACTTGACGTGGTCGATACATTTGCCCCACATTATAGGATCGATTTCATATCATGTTTTATCTAGGATAAATGAATTTAATGCATGTACAGTCGGCCGAATTCTGTAGCGATTTTAAGATCGACTGACTTTATATTTTCTAGACTTATTATGATTCTAACAAATAATGCTGAACTAGTAGAAAATTAGCTATAAATCAGAACATTGGCCTAGAGACGATCGATGCTCACTCAGAGCATATCTTCATATTTGCCGTTATTCAGGCCATAGATGGTTGCGAGTCAATATGATTTATTACTAATTCAATATACATAAAACCATTCGACCTGGAAATCACTAGGAAACTTGTCCAACTATATTTCCGTTGTTGATATTTTACTGGACCCTATAACAATTCTACTGGACTGAGGACACAGTAATATGAGAGTGACCCTTTTATACGATTGCGTCCCTGATATATTTTCTTATTCCGTCTATAGATATTAAATGCAGGATGCAAGTATAAGGTGTGCATCAAATTAACTCTCGTCCAAATAAACAAGAGGTTGATTTTGTGTCCGATAGTTACTGATCTTGTTTACAAGATCTAGCCGTATACTACTGTGTTTACATGGTACCGACTATCTAAATTTATTAGAGAAATAGCTGACAATCAATCATTAAAATGAAATTGTTGCTTGACGTTTAATGTAGGTTTATTTTAAATCAGTTCATGCCAGTATTTTTTCACGATTTAGAGCCGACTCTACAATTCGGAGAATAAATTTCAGTTAGCTATTTGCTCGCATATTTAATCTGACTGGCGTTCTCCACATTGATTTCTACAGGTCTCCAATTTCGTCAATAAACGACAGCAAACGAACGAGAAAGAGAGAGACATCGAATGAACTTCAGTTAACTTTTTCGGCCGTATTCCGGCTTCGTATTTCTGTCGGAATATCGAACGGAATAAAACGAATTGTAATCCTTACAGAATTGGTCGCCATTTAGATTAACTCTGTTGTAGTAATTTCTATGGTGGACGAATTTCACAATTTAAGCTGATACCTCCTTCAACCGATCCCACTATATCTCATAGGATATAACTAAGCAAGCAACTTCTTTTAAGTTATAAACAATCATTAAAGCTCTAATCACGTATTACGGCTTAAACTATTTGTTAAACTAAAACATCTTCTACTCTCGTTGAATTAAACCGCACTTAAGGAGTTGAAATAAGTGCCATAAATTAAACCTCCAATAAAACACCAGTTAAACGTTAGGAAAACAACCCTTTAACACGGTTACCTAGTACTAGACATCTAATTATCTTCACAACTTAACCTAATTTATGTTAAAACTTCATATGCATTATTGTTGAATTTCTGGTATAAACTTGCAACCTTTAAATAGCAAATAGTAGTAGTTAATTGAATATAGTTTTGGATAAAGTTACAAGTGCAATCTATTGAAAAGTGCATGGCATAATCTGTAAGTTTGAACAGCACTTTTGTATTAAGATCGCTGTACTATCATGTTCGTTTTAAATCAACTTATGAATAATGGAAGAGCATGGATATTATCATAGCTGACTCGTTTGCACAGATTATTAATGTTAATATTCAAACAAACAGTCACAAATAATGACTAAAACTGCAAGCTGATTGTGTGGGAAGATCTCTTTTCTATGTTTAACTTTTACTTTGAAAATAATTACCGGTTTTAGTGCCAAAGCTTTAGTTTGCAGTAGAGATAAAAAAAATAACGAACAAGCTCGGAATGACTATAAAAACAAAGGACAATGTATACACATCATAATTTACAAGCAAGGGAATAGTCTCTGATCCATTTTATTAGTAATTTTGTTTATACAAAAAACAACAACACTCTACGTTCATTCTAATGCAAATAACTCTATGTTTATGTAGAATGTTTTCAGATTCTCACCGTTTTATGTGTTTGTGTCAAGCCGAGAGGCGAAAGTCAGATGATGTTAGACACTGAACAATAAAGTAGAGACAAGAGGACATTTTGTTCGTGAATTTTCCCCACTTTGTCCAACTGTCTGACTAAATCGGTCCAACATTAGTCTACTTTATTTGGAAGACAGGCATTCTAAATAACATTTAGAACGTACAAATCGCTGTAGGACTGATAGAGAGATATGTGGAAATGAAATAAATGGTGATATCTTTTCAAAACAAATTACAAATAATTATTATGCTGAAAAATACGATTCTACGATGAAAACTTGTTTTCAACAGCCATGTATCGTCGCGTCTAGTTTCCATTAAACTTTCTTCTTTTGATGTGAAAATCCACATACAGAACTAACAATATTAAAATGCTAATCTGAGTTGTTGAGCGTCCAATATACACTTGTTCCTAATGTGGGATGAAACTACAAAACAATTGTTTCTTTGATCGTGCCAAACGCCCCGAAAAACAAAAATAAAAAGTAATACGTAATGTTGTTGTTGTTGTTGCTTGAAGGTGTCTAAAGGGAGCGTGGAAATTTTCAATTTTCTTCCGCTCCTTTCCACTTATTCCCTCATATTTTTATAAATTCGTTCATATTAAAAACAGGCAAGATTGATAGTTTCGTATCTTGTAATATTTCATCGTGCTGATTTCAATAATAATTCGTCTTTTACACGGTCAACACCTCTCTCAACCGTCACGAATATTAAACGTAATGAATGAAACTTCAAATATTTTCCTAAGATGTTTTCTGTTTTATTTCGTATAATACTTGAAGCCGCGAAACAGAATTTATAATGGGAAAATTTAAAAAGTATCAAATATTCAAAACAAGGAAATTCTAAAAATGAAGAACTAATTAGTGATTGTTTCAAAATTAATGACTAATTGTCAACTGATCATACGCTTTGACCATACCAATTGCTCACTTTTGATTAATTAATCTAACATTATTAATTAAATAATATCGATTTTACGTTCTGTTTGTATAATGTCACTTGGTCGTCTGATAGAGGACATTTTGAACCTGGTACCCGTTTGTCAACTAAACTGATTGCATTAATCGCCCAATTTCAGTTGAATATCTCTAGACCGGAAGATAGGAATGGAAATAGACAAAGATGATGATAATGGTTGTGTGATGATCTTGAATAAAATCTACACGACCACCGGATAATGCAATTAGACACTTTTGATTATTGAATATTAGGCATCGTTTCTTGTAACTTTAATCCTTCAAAGGCGTGATTTGTAAAGGGTTGAGTTGTAGATTAGAGAGAGAAAGAGAGAGAAAAAAGGAGGTGATCATGAAGATGAGATGTCTATAAACGAAGAATGCTCCCTTCTCCTGCAACTACCGGATGATTAATATGAACTTGGCTTCCTTTCCTAAATGTTTAGATTATTGAAATCAATATTCCATACTCATTCCTGCTATTTTTTGTCCAAAAACAACACACTTATAGGTCTTTAAATAATATTCTGGTCGATGTTGTCGTTGAGCTTCCACATAAATTCTGAAGTTCTTCTCTGTTTGATGGCCTACTGTACACACGTTGTTAATATTTATTGCTAAATCCAAATTACGAAGTTTGTTGCTAACAATTGTTCAGAATTCCTCGACCGGTGGCTCTAAATTCAAACCAACATGGTCAAATCAACTAAACCACAATGCTATTCATTAATATAAGTAATAAACAATAAAATCAATGTTAATGGTATTGCATCGCGTAAATCCATTGTGAATTGTAACAGAAAAAACCGATACAAGAGCCCATCTATTATAGCTTTTTTTTTATAAAGGACCGCTAGTATTGTTCGTACCAATGTTTGGAAACAAAACATCCTGTAGAGGCTTTGATCATATCTTCTTATGTGGTTCTACTGGTCAGTCTATTGTAAGTATTGTTAATAAAAATCTTTGTAAATAAAGTCATTATACTGAAAATAATCTTCAAGACAAGATTCTAACACAATATTTCAAAGTTGTATTCAACTAGGTAATCAGTTAAGATTTATAATTGTTTAAACAGTGTTAAATTGTAAATTTTTCCCATCCAATAATATGCGTCTTTTAATTAAAGTTGTGTGTTGATTAAGTAATCGTCAGACATGAATGAAGGGATTTAAAGTTCATTTCTTCTCATAGAAAAGAATTTTGAATTGCTCTGTGTCAAACGCTGACTGACTCATGCTATACCAGATGTAAATGGAACATCTGTCTAGACAGTTTCGGATGCTTGTATGGGATTACTATGACGGGGATTATCTACGACTGATCGCTATGTAAATTATAGAGAGTGCATTTAAATTTATATTAGTTGCAGTACGGTCATGTTTTTCCGATAAAAATCAAAGCCTATCAATGCAATTTTATCGTGATTATTTGGTTTTATTACACTTTCATACGTTCACTGCATTAATGGAAATTATTATTACAATAATTACGTTATCAATTATATGTGGATATAACAATATTTTATAATGACACATTTGGTAATTGATATTAATGAATTAATTTTTGCAAGTAATTTGAGCTTTTGTATATTTTGCAAACTAATTGTTTTGAAGTTTTACTTTATACGTTAAAAAAACACAGATACACACACACATACTTTACTCTAATTAAAACTATATTCGTCCACACCCATTCTATACAAATTACGTTGCATGATTAATTACAGAATTATTTTCTCTAGTTTCAACCGAGAACAATAACACGTTATAAACTATCTGCAATGGGTAGTTTCCCAAATAATACAGCACAAAAACTTTTTATTACACTTTCTGTTTTAGTTTCTATCTATGAAATACTAGCATTTATAGAACAACAAATATAATGCATTATATTTGTTTAAACTTTAAAACTAGTGATAGAATCACATTGGTTATCATACATCTTCGTTTACAACCCTCAATAATTTGATCGAAAACTCGAGTATTCCTCTTAGATTTAAATTCGATATAAGCTTCGAAAGCAGTGGAAGAAAAGGAAGCAAAATCAAAAATATCGACTAACTTTCGACTATTGTTTAATTAAACAATACTTGCGGGGCGTGTCGATATTTATAATGTGTAGTAAGACTGCAAATAAGACCAACTGTAGGCTTAAAATACGATACTGGGCAGCCAGATCGAGAAAAATTCTACAATCCTATTGTATATTCTACACTTGCACATTATTGTTTAACGTCCGTTGTTTAGACATGGTGTCAATAATCGCCGTAAGCTCTTTACCCCTAAGCGCAATGGCACGGAGTAGATATCGAAGAAAGTGAACCTTCATTAGATAATCGAAACTTAAAAGATTTCAAGTAAGGTTCGAACCTCACCTGAAATCTTTCGAGGGTTGCGTTTCGAGAGATACTCACAAATGCTTCACAGACCTATCAAGTTACATGGAACGACTGTAGAACAACTCATAAAGTGCTTCCTCTCTTCCAGAATATTATTTCTCACGTTATAAAATTTATTAAATATTCTGTGATTCAAGCATCTGCAAACCATTTTAGAACAAGTTTCTTCGTCGATATATCTCCAACTTTAATTTATTTACTGACTTCTTGTAGTTCAATTAGTTTTTATAACGATTGCTTGGGCTTTCAGCGACAAATATTCAAAAACGAATAATGTCATTTATTAAATCTTTAACATTTGCAGAACCAAAGCTAAAGTTGAACATATCGAATCTAAACATGAAAACACTCAACTTTCCTACTTATTCTTCAGATCGAAAGTGGGTTTTGTATGTAATGATAATTGGGGCTTAAAGAAAAGTCTAAACTCGGAAAATTTCGATTAAATTGCTGCTTCATTTGTGACTACACTGGTTCGTGTTTCCTGTAAAACTCCATTTCTCCCCTATAGTCGTCTAAATTTACGGTGAACTTTACAATTTACTATGTCACATAAGAACCGACAATTTGTACTGGAAATGTTGATATGAAACCTATTAATTAACTTTTATTGTGCGTCGCGAATAAAATAAAAACCAAATAAACCTTTCAAGTACAGCAATTTCTCTACTTTCAACATGAAATATTTGCCATATTTATAACAAAAATCAAAACAAGCAACGATCATTAGCGAGAAATCATCTGAGGTTGAATTACAGCTGTAGATTTTCCTCATTAGTATTTTCCAATAAACGAATCAATATTGCTGTTATGTTTCGGAATAACAACAACACAATGCGTTACCGTACAGTAGTATGGGAATTAATCAATTCTGGGGTAGGAAAAAAAACAACAAATTTTGCATGTATGATGGCTACAAAAAGGAGAAACCCTATTGTTTGTGTTGTACGAGAGAATCCAAATGGTTCAATTGATCCCTGTCTCGCTATTGTGGTGAATTCAAGCTACAGTTAAATTTCTGTATACCTTTTTTTTCGTTCTTTTGGAATTGACACAAGCAGACGTTAAACATTCAAAAGCGAAATAATTTATTTTAGTGTCAAGATTTTCTGTAGCTTTTGTTTTGATTAATAGTTTACGTTTGAAAAAAAAAACCAAAAAAATACCAAATACAAGAAAAATTTAAATTCAATTCACATATTCTAATGTTGATAGAAAAAAAATATTGTTGAATTAAAACTATTTCCAGACGATTTGCTACAAATTGAATTTCACAAGTCGATCGCCGAAATGGAAAATATACAATATTTCTGATCCTTCTTATCGTCTAGATGTCTTCGTAAAGATCCCAGATAAGTTTTCTATGGGTAAATGCATGTCCATTACATATGTGTAACGTGACCCTTACAAATCTATCACATATCCTTTAATAATCTCATCCTTTATTCAATATTCGATTTTTCATAAAGGAAATTTTCATATAACCAACATCGCTTTTGCTTATTAAAAACTAAGTACCAGCAAAATCTAATTTAGATTGGATTTCCTGTTGTTTACAAGCATTATCAGGATTGTAGTAAATAGTATTCAGTCAAGTGTAAATCGGTAATGTCATTTTTCTTCCATCTAATTTGATACGAATCATTTATTATGTAAAATACTTTAAATTTACGGTTTTGTAAAGAATGCAATTTCGGCACAAAATTGACAATAAGGCAGAGTACAACTATCAAATCCTTTGAGAATATTTTCGAAATTGCATTACAAAAGTTACTACAGAACGAAGAATAGTACACAAGTCGGTATGTAGTTTCTTTTATTAAATTCAATTACGTAATGTCTAGAAACTAACAAGAAATCAATAAAAACAGATTAACTATTAATTTGTTATTATTATTAACATGACAACTAGTATTGATGGTCGTGTTTAATGAATGCACTTGAGTATGGATGTAGGTTTTTCAAATTACCAACACAATATACAATTACGGTACCCTTATTCGATAAAATGCGGTTTTAATGGGAAAATATGAATAAAAAGAAAAAGAGGCTCTCATTAGGAGAATATTGATTCAGTAATGCTCGTTATTATGACCTGTGCCAACAATTAGTTTGCAAGACATGCCACTAGTTTATAATAGAGATGGATTTATTAAATATCTGTAATCGTTAATCATTCCCGAACAATTAAGACAACCCATAAGATTATATTTAAAATATTAGTTATAGTGTGCACGTTTTGTTACATATTATGAGGAACACGTAACGTTGTCGTGTATTCAGTTATTACTTTCAAAATATCGCGAATTAGTTGAAAAACAGACAACTTTTATATACAAATGGTGTATCCAGAATGGTTTTTCATAAACATAGTTGTCGAAACCAATGAATGTATCTGTCAATGGTGCCGAGAAAGTGATTAAAAAGTTTGAAAAACATCCTATTTTCTTAGATTTATCAAAATCGGGACGAAAAAAGGACCTGCGAGTCCACATGTCGATAAGGAGATTGTGATGCTGGCAAAAAGATTGCTCGATGTCCGTTAGAGAAGAAAGATAGAGATAGTGGGGTGGGAGAGATAGGTACAAAAGAGAATAAGGAACAAGAGAGGCAGGAAGGACATAGAGAAGGAGCGGGAATAGGAACGGAAGGACTAGAGAAAAAGAGGGGCAAGAGAAAGGCAGGGAAGCAGGAGAAAGAGAGAGATAAGAGAAAGAGTTAGTGTTTCAGCAATACAAAGAACAAAAGACAGGCATAATATGAGAACCTAAAAAAAAGACAGAAGAGACTAAGAAGAAGTAAAATGCAGGTACAAAGACCTAAAACGAGACCTATAAAATTCTGAGAGATGCATTTGATGTCACAGAGGCGTAAAAATCGACATGCACACATTATCTGAAACTCATTTTCATGCAGTCACTAAAGAAATTGACCTTCCAAATAAAGATAAAATTACCTGTATTTTCATGTTTGACGAGAAAGTTCTTGTGGGGCAAAATAAATACGAGTGAGTGAGTCAGAACAACGATTATTTCCATTATATAAGCAACACCAGGTACCACAATGTTTTGGTCCCTATTTGGACAAGGCTCCTGGCGCTACAGACACTGTAAATCTGCTGAGAACCAAAGATATATTTTATGTTAGAAAAGACGTGAACCTACCTAACTGTCGAAAATTATATCCCATGGACAGATAATGAGCAATGATTAAAATGCATCCCAGGCAAAATCGTCCAATTGGCAAAAATCTAGATGAGACCAAAAAATATGTAATATCGTGTCAAAGAAAATTCACAAAATTGGCGCGCAAAATCTAATGAAAAGCTTAAACGAGACGATCAGTTTGTTTCTTCAGCAATATTAACTTTTGGCACAAATAATGTATTTCTTGTTAATTGATAATACGTTCAAATAAACTCTATATCTAGAATCACAAACCTTCCTTATATAGTCGAGTAATTAATAAAATGTTCACATAGTACATTGGCTGCGAATTTTATTTATAAACTCAATTTACCGAAATTGACGAGAAATACTGCCATGTAAATAATTAATTGTTCCCAGTTTTCAATTAAAATCTGAATAATTTAAAAGCATTCCAGCATTCATACATATATTGAAAAGTTAAACATGCATGCAGAACACTACTAATTAATAATGTTTTATTTTGCTTGACTGTTTTTGAATGGAGTTTATTTAAATCATTATTATTCTCTAATAGAACACTCGCCTAATTACTGCATTGAAAATCAATTTGTGCAATATTTTTCGAATACTTTTTAAGATAATTCAGATAATGTTAAAGCAACTGTAGCAAAATACAATTGAAATAGATAAATAAAGGAGAATCGGATTTTCGATTTAAGTCAGCAATATATTTTTCCAGTTATTTTAAAGTTTCTCTATATAGTAAACTGTTTCTTCCTATCCAATCCTATTTCTATCCTTGATTTAATGATAACATAATCCGGACAGTGGGGCATTTCTTACAAATTTATCATTCCACTTTCTATCCAACTAGTTCCATTAGGGTCATCACTACCTCCACTTCTTCATACTTCTTAATTAAAGCAAATAAACGAGAATGATTTCAGCTATAAAAAGAAGCCTTTCTCTATTTTAATTTAATAGCTGTTTTTTTATGCGAGCGCAATTATTTCTTCATTATTACTTACTCGTAAGATGGGTGATTAAGCGACTTAACTATTGGGCGTGCATCCTAATTGTGTGTCATAAATTGTACGATTTTTACCCGACAAGCATCGCGTAAATAAATTAAAAACAACTGTTTTGCATACAATATATTGCTCATATTATCTTATAGAAGCACGTAGACAACATTCAGTATATTCTAGACACTGAATAATAGTTGATTTCTCTTCTTTTTCTATTCTAGCGAGTTTATCTTGATTCTTATATACCCCCCCTGGTAGATCAGTTACAGAAATATGTTTACTGTCGTCTCGAAAAGTCTTATTTGTTTTATATAAACTAAAGAATACGTGCCTACTGTAAAACTGAATATACAGTCAGTAGAGGTACTTAATAAAAATCTCTAATACTTATTTATATAATCAATTTATAAAACGTCTTCTCTATTGTAAACAATATCGATTTGTTACGTGGTGTAATCACAGCATGTGCATATTTGCATTTTACCCAGAATCAGGTGAATATCTAGTGTTATACATACATATACGCGGATCATATTACAATATACAAGAGCCAACTGATGCTACCATTGTCTAGAGCGACCAAATGTTAGCATATGTTGTAATATGAATATAATATGGTAAATCTTGCATTCACGTATGGATACTATCATAGGATTTATGAGCTATCAGTACTTACATGAAATTATGAAGATAAATTGCTGGATTACTGTACTGATTTCGATAATATCAAATATATAAGTAGCGAAGTATTGAACATTTGTCGGTAGTTTGCCGTTAGTTTCTTCAACTTTTAGTGCCTTAAATTCGTACTTTATATTCTGGGAATATTCGTTACTTACACATATTTTTATGGAGATTGAATCAATGTTGCTCAAACTTTTGTTCCATAACACGACCCATTTAAACAAACATACACACAATTTTACGAGTCAATAGATTTAGGAATTCATTGGTATTCGTAATTTTCGATTCCCAATAAATACCGAACTTGCCATTGTGGCAATTACTCGAAAAATTGTCAAATTCCTTTAATTATTAAACTCTAAATGCAACATTCTACGACAATTCAATTTGACGGCCGAATATCGGCTTCATATTTTATAAAAAAAACAATAATCAATAAGATTTTGCACTCCAAATGGAATCCTTGGCGGATCAAATTTAGTTTCTGTCAATCCAATCAAATTCACTAAAAATGATGTAATCTTGTAGAACAGCAGTTGTGCAAAAAATAAATTTGATTTACGGATAGAAATCATTTCTTTATGTTGTTTAAATGTGTTAACAAAGTCGCTTCGAGATCCTTAGATTGGGAGAGACTGTTTTGACGTTCGGTTATTGAACTACAATAATGATACAGTACAACTTCACTTATTGTGCTCGGGTAAACGTATGCCGAATAATTGAAAAGCCTTCATTGGATTTGTCATTCGCCGTGTCAATTGCGGAATTAAGAAATTATATCAGATTGACTATTGTATACCAGCGCTCCTCATTAATAACGCATAAGAAGCAATCTATATTTGTACTCTGGCTAGATTCTAGTCACTAGGTATGCATTTGAGCTTTACATTGCGTATTTGTTCGTGAAGTAAGACTTCAACGACTGATTAAATGCTAATTATAACTTTCGAATGTGACAGTAGGCGGTAAAATCGAGTAAGATCCAACAATCGCTTCAGTGGCTGCTTCCTTTTTGTTCTGTACAACTGTCATCGGGTAAGGTATAGTGGAATTTATTTAAAAATAGTACAAAACCATAAAACTATTGCCGATTCATTTCTACACATTGAAAGAACCTATATAGGGATTTCGCCCAACCCCTCTGGTTTCTGTCTCTTTTTTTCACATTACAATGTTGAGATGGTGAGATTGTCAACTTTACCAGTTGTCACACCCTTTGCAAAATAGATGCAGCCCATGCCAGAGGTCCCAAACAATGAAAGTAAACATTTTTCAAAAAAATACTACTTTCATTCTTTGAAATTTTCTGTAATAATATTTTCTGTCAAAAAAGAAATGAATTTGAGAACCACTGGTTTGCCTTTAAAAGTATCCCACTTGCGACCCAACCATGTGGATTGTGTTCTCTCACTTTAATCATAAGGCTCTATTGAACAGAAGAAGAAGCATAACACAAAACGTGGATTTGGAATCAATTTTATGAGAGTGCAGTTACGTCTCTCTTGCACTTTATGATATTGTGGTATTTTTAAATAAATTCCACTATACATTAGATGTACCTTACCCGATTGAATTAGGTATCTTTCTCGGTAGCTAAATGCAATTTGAAACACACATGGTTCATGGAAACATGGATAATTAAAGTTGTCGGTTAGACCAAATAACGAGTCGTTTACGCGAGGTATAAATGTTAAATTTTGATGACTTTGGTGCATTTTTAGTGTTGATACATGGTCGGAAAATCTACTCCTCATATATTATTTAAACACGAACTCATAAACAATTTGCAGATTGCAGTTTATATCGTTCACCGGCAATATAAAAGTCCTCTAACTATAAAAATTGAAAGTAATTGAAATTCATTTTAGAAACACGAATGCAACGTATCGTGGGTCGTATTTTCAAATAAATAAAAGTATTATATATCAACTAAATATTCTCCATTTCAAACTAACTTTACAAAGAGTCACTGACTGAACATTGGGTAAATTACCGAGATATGCCACATTTGTAATATTTTCAATATCAATATCTCATCTCCTGTTCAATTAGAGGTCGTTTCATAGTAAATCTCTGGAAGTCGCGGGGAAAGTGAGCACTCTAGATTTTCGCGCTTTTATCTCTCTAATCTACTTCATGATCCTCCACAAGCCACGCCTTCTAGTGATTATGAAACGATTTCTAATATAGATTACTATCTAAATTCTATTATAAAAGTATTATATTTTATTCTTATTAAAGCCTACTACAAAATAAAGAAACGTGCTGCTTTAATAATTAATAAATTTCCTATTAATTTGGAACAATTCTATTTTTTATTAATTAAACCTAATCGATCACTTTTGCATATTTCGAAACTGAAAAATGTTCGAACCGTCGACCGGGAATCGAACTACGGGTCTCCTCGTACTATCGCGGCAGTGAGGTGTTCTGGACCACTGAGCTACCGACGGGTTCGTCCATTCCTCAGTTTCTAAACATGAAATATACTATCGGTTTCCATCATTCGATAGACCCGTAAAGCAGTTTTTAAATCGTTGAAAAATAATGAGCCATTTTGGAGATATTTTGGAAAAACTAATTTTGCAGGGTGAACTTCAAGCCCCATTTACTCCCCCTGAGTATGGGCACAAATGAAAAAATTCGCAACCCTTAGAATCGTTTACTCTACCTATGTATCAAAAATCATAAAAATCGGGTGTTTCCAGTTCGTATACTTTACTTGTTAGTGACTTCAAAAATCTGACTATTCAGTCTCAAATATGTTCAAAATAGAAGCATATCATTGAAAAAATAATTCGTATTTGTTGACACGTAACATTGTTTACTAGTTTCATTAATGAGATTTTTTTATTTAAAATCTTATTTGCATTTCAATTCTGTTCAGCATGTCAAAGATATAATCAACGAAACTAGTAAACAATCTTACGTGGCAATAAATACAAATTATTGTTCAATGTACTGATCTGACAAATGCTACTATTTTGAACACTTTTAAGGCATCAATATCAAATTTTTCAAACTAAAAGGCCGCCTCTCCAAGCATTCAATTTCAATTATAAAGTTTTTTTTACTGCCATTTTGTCATATTTCCAAATTAGCCACATGGACACTTTCAATATCCAATGTAGGCTTAGACATTGTACTTCACTTTCTTGAAGTTGTCCATAACATAATCTACAAGTTTTACAGGTTAGATGACTCAACTTTTCTAGGGGAAGAGATAGTCTTTTAGGAGTACAGCAGACTAAAAAAATATTGAAAAATATAAAAAAAGTAAAAGAAACACGAGACTTTAAACGCGCCCCGTTTTTGTGTCTTTTCATTTCCTTTAGATTATCAAAGAAAAATATGTAAAATATATAAATTTTCGTAATCTTTGAATATATGTAATTGAAATAAAAATTGGAAAATGCATTTAGATTTTGTTATCTAAAGAAAATGGGTGACATCTCTCCTATATCCTAAATTTATATATGATATTGATTCTGACTGTGTAAAGTTTCTACTGCACAATTATTACTGTTTGTATTATCCGCTGAAATTCTAATAGCAAAAACAACATAACCGGTTGTGGGTAATATTAATATAAGGACCTTCGGGTTAAATAAATAAACATCGAAATTGTCTCTATGAAATATTACAAACTGTTCCTATAATAATGTTATATTTACAGAGTATAATACGACCAACAATTAAGTAAGCATATATACGTGTACACAATTGGAATTAGAAATGTACTAACAGAAAATGATATTTTAGTAATAAATAGAATACTAAAAGTTAAGATCAAAGTTACTATATACTTATTGAGTAGTGGTCACGCTATCAAATCCAGAATATAACCGACTTGCATGCTATAGTTGTGTTAAAAATTCAAAAGCCCTTGTATTTCTTAGATTCGAACAACAATAATAATAATAACGACTTATCCACTAAAATTTCAAAAACAGAAGATGTGTTGTACTCCGAAACAAACTCGGTGTTGTTGTTGTTGTAATCAGTATTTCCAACGACATTGAGTGGTTTGTATTAGGTCCAGTTACATGTAACAAAGCCTATAACAAGACCTTTACTATGTATTGAATTCTTGTTTACTACCACATCTGACTATACTATATGTATGATAATATAATGTACAATATACTCTCGGCAACTACATACAGCTTACACGCAGCCCGAATAAAATTAATTAGTGGAATTTATCGTCTCCAATACTGGCACGACCCAACCAACTTTAAATCTAAGCTAATACGACCGCCTTTGATTATGTATTCAATGTGTTCCATCCACCACCGTCCATACCGGAATAGTATAATTTATTTATACGAAATAGAGGACGGTTTGTAACGGATTGTTTAGTTTACCATACATAGTTGGCTAGCTGGCTAGTTGCCGAGTTGCTCTAGCAATCATAGTAAAGGTGAAAGGAGAAACTCTTGCACTTTACCTTAATTAACTTATGACCTAGGAAATCGTCTCATATTTCAGAGGGTTTCACCTCGTGTGTACGGTAAACATGTTTCATTACGAAAACGATTTCTGCAAATCTAACTGTAATGTAACGAAAATAAATCAGTGCAGTAGACGATCATTTCTATTTCAAATAAATAGCTTATTCCTAGTTAATTAGTCTATACTGTAAAATAAACGAATATTGAATAGAGTCATGATCGTTTTCTATGTACGAAACAAGGTTTGACTAACTTTGTATTGTGAGATCTGTAACGAATGTGTTGGCAGAGATGATAACGATGATAATAACGATCTTGATGAAAACATAACTGCAGAGAATGTTCTTAAATGCTTACCAGCATAAATAACTATCTATTTAAGGTTTATTTCATCACCTTATTAACTGTAAAATTCATATACCCTCGCATTAAATGAATGCGTTTGCCTTCTATAAATACCAATTTGAATGAATTTATTAAACTAAATTATCATCGTAACATATCACGTTTGTCTCTTTATCCTCGATTGATTCATACCCTATGTGTATTATCTGTTTTTCTCCCATTTAAATATTCATTGTCTTCTAAGTTGAAGGCGAAATCTGAAAAACGATCGTCTTCGACATTGGGTTATCTCGTCTTCCAGTAGGGGAATCGGGCACATTTTCCACAATGTTGGCTGCAATGAGTGCACAATCAATACGGAGACGGGAACGCTTCTCTCATTCAAAGCTCGATTCTAATCCAAAGATAATTTAGTTTCCGATAGAAATACATTTATCTACCTAGTTGTAGACGAAATGAATGAAAATCGGCATCTTATACACATACTTGAAGACAATATGTTCTTACACTATTTGCTTTCATGCAAACGTAATCTTTATACAATTGCTTTGAACTCGATTTAAGCGAATGTTTCCAATTCAAAAGCAATTATTATTTTTTTTTATAATGCTAAACACTAGACAAATACCAAAATAAACATATTCCAGTATAATTTGTTTGTTGGGTATTTTTGTGTTACATTATTGAGTACGTAGCGTGTCCATTACTCATAAGATATTTAAAGCTGTAATTCGTTTATTTAATAATAAAAAATATCCACCAAGACCTATAAAGGTGAAATTTACTGCTTGTAGGTATGTAATTTTAAAACTGTAAATACACGGTTGTTGAATATAATCGCCCCAGATTATTTGTTAAAACCTTGAATCAATATATCGAACAATCATGATTTTATAATTTTTAGAAAACTGACGAAACATGAGAAATAATGCAAATTAAGTGAGTAGGAGATACTGATACAAAAAGTTACACATGCTCAACTTTAACTTCTCAAATATCACTTTAAAAATAGTCAAAATTTGACGAGCAAGTCTTCTTGAAATGAGATATTGGTTGCCGGAATCAGGATCATAATTGTTTTTATTAGGTACACCATTTATATGAAACAGTGCCCTATAAAAACGTGTTGATGAAAGCTTGTGCATCATTTATCGAAGTTGTAGTTAACGTATTCCCTTAATGACACAATTTTCTGGGTTGTTCTTAAATATTTGAGGGCGTAGAAGAATATTTTACTAATCCACCATGATAACGTTTCTTTGGGGTGCAATTTTAAACTAAATTCAAACTAACATTATTAGAAGAAAACGGTTTAAAGAAAACAATAATAAACGTGAAAAACTAAAATGTATATTTGCCACAAAAAAAAACCGGTTCAAGTCGTGATATCTTGTGCAGATCTGTTAGTAAACAATAGCAACTCTTCAGTATATTCGCATGCCTTATCAAGCACTGGTCGAAAATTGTTGGAAACATTTACATAATTTCAACGACCGAATACCGGATAATAACATCATCCTAGTATGAAAACAACATTAAAAGCAGACATTAATATTACTAATAAAGAATAATATCAGGGTAATTTAGTAAAAGCATAACGAAGAATATTATCAAAATTTTTGTGCTCATCATAACTGAGTTTATCATTCAGTGCAGATTAAAAAAAAACGTTATGTGATAGGAAATTCTAATGAGCACGTTGATATTGTCGAGTTTAACAGTGTTTCAGCAAAGAGGAGTTTAGATAAGATAACGGTATTCCTAGTAACCAAGCTGAAATAAAGATTCTATCGACATTATAATTTAGAACATTGGGTAAGAGTAAACGAGATGAGAATAGAAAGAGACTCTTAATCTTTAACACTAAATAGTTGAAAGTACTTTACTCGGCAATCATCAACATTTAAATATGAAAAGAATGTAGGAATTGAAGATAAGACAAAAAAAACTCTACTATTCTGTAATTAAACTTTGTAGAATTAAACATTAACTATTCGGTTTTTAATGCATCCGTAAGAAAGCCTTTTGTTGTTTGTCGTCAAACCTCATCTCTTCTACTTTAAGAACCTTTCAAACCAGAACTCGGAGTTTTAGCTGCTCAAGAGGATAGTTAAGGACACGCATCATTCTAGTGAGTGGAGATCCCTCATTATCTTATTGTGTTTGAAATTATTCAAAAGACATCCAATTTTGGTGGATATTGCTTGGATCGGTATTCTTATTAGGCACCATCGCCACACTTATTCGACAAACTTTATCCGATTGTAGTGCTTGTTTTCTTATGAATTCACCTTTAAAAATTCTAAGAAAATCTACAGAATTTAAAATATCGAACTTGGAAAAAGTTCTGTTTCTATAATGTAATTTTATGGTGGTTCGGATATTATATGAAAAACTGAAAAGTGCACATATATAAATGAACAAACTTTGCTGGGAAGTTTTAAACATGTTGTGGGTTAATTCTCTACATTTATTAACCTCGCCTTATTTTATAACTTATATAAGGTAGTAATAATTCAACAAGATATAAGATAAGATAAGATACGATTCTAGTTATGTAATCAATACATACGATATGAATACAAATCAGTTATTTTACACCGATTATTATTCGTGTCTTCGTCTTTGGATAAATTGACAATTATCTGCAACGATCGGTAGCAAAACTGTTAATCTAATCAAATATAAAATCAGAGATTAATAATAATTATTGATAGTTATTAGTATTCAACTGTAACTATCTCCTGATATAAAAGAAAACAAACTTTAACGAACTCCAAGATGAGAAGTTTGTTTACAAACAACAACAGAAAGCTCTCTTGCTGCTAACTGTTTAGAAAACTTTGTATCTTTAACTAATTTATAAAACTTATTTTTAGTAAAATAGAAATAGAATGGAAACGACTTTTATATACGTTTAAATATTTTTTGTTATAAAAGATCGACTTATCTCCATTTTATTGAAAGATAATCCGATAACAGGTTTTATTCAGAAACCATCAATGTATGTAAGCTTTGATCCCGTATATGCACAAATACGCATATTACAGCAATTTTCTTTTGATCTTTATAGCTGGAAGCGATTCAAAGTAAAAAAAAATTATTTATTACTATTTATTCATGAACAAATTTAAATCATCTCGAAAAAAATCATAAATAAAAATTGATGAAAAATTGCTAATCAAACTTTTATTGTGCTAAATAAATTACGTTCTCATATTGAAAAGTGTAGACTTGTGATAGTTCAGATCGCCAGCTGTGCAAGGATATCAATAAATCAACGCTAGTCTAGCCTCTTTTTTTTTCAAACACAAAAAAAAATTGCTGAAAGCGTGACTACAGTGAACGAGTTGAACAAATTTTAAATTAATTAGCTACCTATCATTCAAACTGACAAGTTTTTTTTCTCGTACATCCGAAATAAGCTAATAAGTGGTTGTGTGCAATTCAGAAAATCACCAAATTCAATTAGGTTTAAATTGTAGATAACAATTTTCGCCGTTACAGAAGCAGCTGACACTCACAGAGAACGGTAACAGCTGGGATCATCTATATTTTCCTTTTACCTTTGGTCGTTTGTCATCTTGAATTTCAAAAAATTCAATATTGTATTTTGGATTTTTCTGTCTTTTGTCAGTAATAAATTATCGAATAAGATTTAATGAGAATTTTAATTACATTTTTAATTGGCAACGTAAACTCTAATAAATTTACACTTGTATTTATCGAGAAGTTTAATCTAGAAAATTCATTGCCTTTCAATAAAGTTGTACGTGTTCCCTAAGAAAAAAAACGAAGCCAACAAAAATTCCATTAGCTTATTGAGACTTTCACAGATTTATTTGGCATAATTGTTATTTATTGTTATCAATAATGCACGCAATAGAAGGGACACGTGTCTTGTCACCAGTCCAACTTTACAACGACAAGAAAATATTTCTTAATATACACCTACTTCTATTTTTACACAACAAATACGTTCCCGCAGGATTAGGATAAAAAAGGTATACCCCATGTCCCAGCTGACAGTTTCACTTCAAATATCTCGTTTGTTTCTGAACTGAAGTGGAAAAGAAATTAGACAATGATGTCTATATTTAAATTGGCCGATACGATGTACTTTCTAGATATTTAGAAATATATTATCTCGAAATTTACTCAATATTACAAAGCCAATTACGTGCAATGAATACTGTGAATGAACTTTATGTAAAATAAATTTTTTTGCTTTTCAAAATTTCGAGTTAAAGAGTGTATTTCAGCCGTTACAATTTATCGGGCAGAATTCCAGCTTTTAACAATTAAAATGGTGGAGGCGCCGGGCAAATCGCACTTGCCTATTTTCTTTTTGAGTAACAAGAAATTTTTAAAAGAAAACATTTTCATATCAAATTCATTTCCAGTATTGATTGCAGGTGATTGCTTTCCTCATACTGAGTATCGAGATCGTATATGACGTTTTGAAATTTCCAAAATAGCTAGAAATAAATCGTGTCAATCAATTAAAGTATGAACATTGTAACCTAATTTCCTCAGATACTTTTCCACCTGAATTCACAAACAAGCGAGATATTTGAGATGAAATTGTTAGCTGAGACAACCTATAAGTATATGTATATTAGGGTGAGCCAAAATGACTAACCTATCGAATTTATGGCCTCAAAAAGTTCTATATGTTGGAAAAGAAACTCTCCCATTGAGAAAAATTTTTAGGTTAATTTTGAAAGGTGTCGGCGGCCATTTGAAATTTCCCATTTAAATAACATGCAAAAAAAAATTGTCCATTCAAAATGCTACAACTTTTGAACCGCTTGAGATAAAATCCAGACATACTCTTGTAGAGCATTAAATTCTCTAAAAAAGTGTTTTAAAGCTGATATTTTAACTCAAAAATTCATATTCCTACGGGCTATGAAAGTTGATGAAAAATAGATATACCATTTTTAATGAAAATTTCCAAAATAGCTTTAAACTAAACATATCTGTTTTACATAAATTTTCATATAAGTATATGCATTTTTGAGTTAAAAAAATTAACTCTAAAGCATTTTTTTACAGAATTTAATGCCCTACAAGAATGTGCCTGAATAACATTTTTATCTTAAACTGTTCAAAAGTTGTAGCATTTTTAATGGACAAATATTTTCCCAATAGGAAAATTTATTTCTCAACATATAGGCCCTTTTGAGACCATAAATTCGATAAGGTTAGGCATTTTGGCTCGCCCTAATGTATATATTGTATATGTAAAAATAATGGAAATTTTCCTTTGCAGAATTTTTAAATGCGTGTTGAACGAAAATCGTGTAGAAACAGAATTTAGTGTGCGAAATTAAAGTGGCTATTTCCTGAAAATGTCCAATAGAATTTCACGATAATTTCAAATAAATTAAGCTAACTTAAAATTGACTCAATTACATTGATCGTTCTACAAAAAGCCAATCCCGGTTTTTATATGTTTCAGTTTAGATATAATGGAACCAGTGGTGTATCGATAAATATACTTTTATATTCATAGAACTCTTATATTTCAGCTTCTTTCTATTTGAATCTCAATTGAATACTATTCAACAAAAAATCGCCTGGAGCCAAATTGAAACAAGCAAAGCAATCTTCCTTGATAATAAATTCATAGAGACACTCCACAGTCTCGTCTTTTCAACTATTTAGATTTTAATTATCAAAAAAAAACTGAATTCTTTTACTAGTCTTTAACATATATTACGACAATAAGCCAACGATTATTATCGAACATCTCTAATGATGCTGTTGAGTACCGATCGTCTAATTTCGAAGGAATAAAGCAATAAGGACCAATACAGCGGATACGTTCGAAACAGAGGAAATTAATAAATAATTGAACGCCTAAGGATAGCAGTACGCACTGACGGCTTCACTGATTGAATATTAACTTCGTAGTTATGTATATATTTAAAACGATTGAGTTTGCTTGTGTACACAAATGCTGGAGCTCTTGTTTTAATTTTTGCTTTGTTAGATCCCTTATTCTCATTTTTTAACTATCAACAGTTCTCATTCGTTTAACAAACCGGTTGTTTGCACAATTCTCGCTAAATATTTGGACAACTCTATCTACTCTTTTTTATTATTATTCGTTTTTTTTTAAACCATTATCTGGAAATTTACTGCAGGTCTCTTAACGTTTTAAATATCCCTGTGTGGATGGCAATCGATGACTGTCGGTTGCAATGTGCGGCTAGTATCCGCATTTATAGATATCCTGGGACGGACATATATACTTTATAAATGCAATAAATTCCAACAATTAACTAGCCTTTCCCCATAAATTATAAATTACAGTAATTACCAAGATCAACGTAACATTAATTTTATTATTTATTAATTATTAATCAACAGTTCTAATAAATGTGTAGTCCCGGCTTGTCAAATTATGCGATAATTATCCTTATTACTGCAGAACTTCAGAACAACTGCTACTTTATAGTTACCAGCAACAATGCCAGTGTTTAATACAATATGCAAGAAGTTACCCACAAATTTCCGTTAAGTGTTATTATTTATTCCGTAATGTATTAAAATTTAGCAACTATGGCAGCTTTCAGTTGATGATGAATATTTCTACAATTATTGAATGGAATGCTATCGAAAAGCCTTAATTAAAGTATCTTATATTTATGACATACGAAATTGCCGTGTGTCAATTAACAGTCGCCAACATCAATCAATTAAAGTATTGAAAAATAGTCTAACAAATAATTCAAGTTGTAAAATATGGTAATCTAGAAACTTTTGATTCCACACAAAACAACGTGTGAAAATTGTACAAAAATCCCCGACTTTATACTTTATCTTTTGATGTGTTCCTTTTATATCTTTGTTCGCATAACAAATCTTAATTCGCTTTACTTTGTAATGATGCTGGTAAAAGAGACGGAAACTGTCTTAAGTACAACATCTTTTGAATATAAAATGAGCTCCACATTTGTCCTTCACTACTTTTCGTTACTAGACATATTTTACGGATTCAGCATCTATAAGCTTATGTGGTAAAGACAAAGAATTTTCTTATATTCTACTTTATTTTTTGTTGTTCTCTCTTCTTTCTTATTCTGACGGTATACACAGCTAGTTTTAGGATCTCGCTTTCTTTGTGTTAGGAAATGTGGCCGGGATGGGATTGATGTTGTATTTGCATCAGTAGGTGAATTTTTATTTCGTGACAGATTCCGTTTCCACTACCAATCTTGTCTTGTTATCTTTGTTCGTTACATTATTTACCTAGCGGCGATAGATACATATATTGCGAATATTTTGCTTGTGTTCAGTTTATGAAATGTAAAAATATGAAAATAGAAATAAGAACATCGGAGGCAACAAATGGTAAATATATTTTTTTGTACTTGTTCTTTTGATACGAATAAATAAAGCACAAGCTTCTGCTGATGACGGCGGCTTTGAACTTTCATATCCTTAATGAGAAGTGCCTAATGAATACAATTTGGACAAAAATTTAAATCAAAGTATTCATCAGTGTCGTTAAACAACCAAATGAGTCAAACAAGTTGTCTGTGAAATGGTGGATGCGCCGGGATTGCTAAAATAAATATTTATAATCTCAAAAAAACTTGACACTCAATAGAAAATTATGACATAGTCAATATTGTGCTCGTATCAATTCATGATAATAGGTCTGTATTTACCGCAAATTTATCGATTACCTTGTCTGCAAGTAATTTGAAATATTATCCATTGAGGAAATAAAAAATAAAAATAATAGACTATTTATTAATGACTATGTTTGAAGAATTGAGACAGATTGTAGCTATTAACAATTTCATATGTGAGTGTGTTGTTTGGTACTGTGGACATAAGCAGATGTGCCAGATACGATATCTTGTACACAGATGGCTTCAACTATTTCTATTGATGATTTGTGAAAAAACTTATAGTGATTTATGAGCTACAAAGTGTTCATTTGTTTTATTTATTATCCTAAAGCATCACTGCAATATTACAAGATGTTTGAAATAATAAAAAAAAAAACATTACAACAAATGATAAAATTCTAAAAATAATAGTGAAGCACCGTAAATAATAAGAATCTTTAAAAATTGGAACAAGGCACACTCTAGCAGAAATCATTCCACGGGGAGCAATCCCGATTTCATACATATCTTCACAAAAGGTTTTGATAGAGTGGAAGAAGGAACTTTAAACACAGAGACACTGGGCTGCGTATAGTGTCATTTTCTCAAAGAGAGTCAAGAGTCTAGAAATTAATGCCTAGAACATTCCATTAGGGTGTCGAAATCTCTCAAAACTCAACATTCGGGCCATTTTAAAAGTGTCTTTAAAATGTTTCTCGTAAATGAGGCTGAGTTTCCACTCCTAATTTACTACAGTTGATGACTAAAGGACTATGTTTTTTCTCTAATCACTGGAGAAGGCGCAATTGAAATTTTATTAACAGTTGATTTCCTAAAGAGTGAAGCTTATAAGATAGATTTCAACCTAAAATGCGCCTCTATATTAACTAATAGGTTCACATTACACTAACTGTAAGCAACAAAACATTACACACTGCATTCTTTTGGAAAAAAACTGATTTTATGTTTCTGCATTTAACAAGACAATTATATTTCGCCGAATTTCATTATCGTCCACGTTTTCTTTTTAAAATTCTTTTGTAATGATAAGTTGGATCATCAGTTCCACAAAATATCAATAGCTTTCCAACATATTTAGAGTGCTATTAGTAGCACTTCTCCACAGATATAGTATATTGGTGAAATCTTTCACAACGATCATCGCTAGCTGAGCCCAATTAGGAAAACTCCGAGCCGAGCCAATGCAGTTTGAACAACATGTTGCAAACTAGATTATGATAAGCGACGAATAGGTTATGCACTAGTGATTTGTAGTTAGCAAGAAACTTCTAAGAAACATGGATTAAAGCTATTAATATTTTAAGACGAGAATAATAACAAATTTCTTGAGAAATAGTATGTTTGAGTATCATGTTTTGGGCTAGAACCCAATGTAGACGCTTAATTGTGGTAAGTCACTAGCAGGGGTATTTGAAGTTCTTCAATTGAGAATAATTTCTTTCAACATGCCAAAATATTTACTAAATATAGAATATGTTCCTATAGTAATACGCACAGAAGGGCATAATTTCTTGAAAATCATCGACATTCTGGCGTTGTTATATCATATCGTAAGTTGTGGATGAAAAGAAGGTTAAAGATTTAAAATCTGATTATAATCGTTTATTATTATTCTCATAAATTAGTTGTGAATAGCTTGCAGAAAAGCCAAACACCTCTTCAGGGCTAAAACCTTTATTGCCTAGTACTATTAGCCTTTTGATTGTGACCCTGAAGAATCTCCCACAATCCTACGCGGCGGTTTTAAATTCAATAGAAATCGACAAATCAAGAAAATAATCTCATGCTTGTAGACGATAAGTCAGTCTAAATTGCTTTATCTGTGGCTCTAAAACGTTCGTAGCCGGTTTCGAGGCATTTGTTAAAAACTATTTGCAATGCACATATTCAACTTTTTTAAGGATTGGGCCACATTCTAAAAGAAAATATTCTATGTAGAGTCATTTCTATTTCCTACACAACGTCACAAAATAGTTAAAGTGGAAATAAGTAGAGGACACTGGGCTTTTTGTCATTTTCAGAGAGTAGAAAAGCGCAGCAGGGTAGACGATTGAACAGTTTACAAATTAATGATAATCGTAATTACAAAAAAACGCAATAACAAAAGATTCTGTTAAAATGAGAGCCAGTCAAAAACCTTCAAATCCACTGTTCCCTAAATACCGTAAAATTCCAAATTATGAAATGGTTAACGAGTAATAACATCTTTATAGGACGTTCGTTCACTGGCCTTAATATCTTAAAGCTTGTTAGATACTCCACTAACGACGGGAAGTTAAACTGTGCAAGTTATAGTTATTAGTAGACCTGCTGTGCTTCAAAATCACTTGTGATTCGTTTGCCAGAACCATACTTACTGTCGCCACTACGACCAACTATCTGTTATATCTGTATACGTTCACAATGTGCAGTGTGAGCTGGTTGACCTCAAACAATCAGCCAACACTACGGGTGGTGAAGGCATCAACAATACCACTTTACGACCAATATTGTCAACAACGAGTTTGACTTTATATTACTTTGCCTGTGTTTCTAGCTAAAGATTTCAGTATTGATACGCTTATCGAAAGAGTGCCAAATTTACCGTTAAACAATAGGAAGCCATTCAGTACAGACGATTTCTATTTGTTCCTATCGAGCAAATGGTGTTGACAATAAACTTTGTTATTTTCGAAATTAAAAAAAAAAGGGAATGATAAAACTATTCTTATTCGAGCAATGCATGCCAGTAGAATTAGAATAATGAGAATCTTTTGTTTCCAGTTATATTATCTGTCATATTTTCGTAAATTATCACATGGTATCACAAAGTATCGACATTTAATTTCAACTACGTACAAACCGAGCATATAATACATTTGTAATAAAGGCAGTTGGAGTGGCAACAAATGAAACTGTGTCCAACACTTTGGTTGCGGTTCTAACAGAGTATTGAAATTGTAATTAGACTTGGTTTCTAGCACTGTTCGTAATATAGAACGACACTGACATTCAATTCAAACTACAGCACTATAAGTTTCAAATCTGATAGTTTATAAAAGGCGATAGTGTCAATGATGACTAACCAACATCGATATCACAAACTAAACTATTTTAATTACAATTCGGGGATTAATTATCTTCAAAATCTTAAGTGATATAAATTAACGATAGAGACGAGAAAAAACATAACAATCGCGACATTTTGATTTAATTTATGATAGAACGACGACAGAACTGAACTCTAGGAAATACATAGAAATCTCAACTTTTTGCTACCGTAAGATAACAACATCTGTTGAAACAGGATAAATGGGATTAATCATCTGTCAAATACCAAGAACTCAAGATGTATCGAATAGGAGAAAGAGGAAGAGAAAGGAAAAAAATTAATACCCTAAGGACAAACACAATGTATTTTGTAGTTATCGAGTTGAATTTTATCACTGTTGATTTAACGTCAATTGATTATATGTTAAATTCTGTTGACATTACAATCAAAATTTGCACAATTATTTCGGATTATTTGTAATTCACATTTTTTCAGTTTGTTTTAAATAAATCTAAAATCAATATTAAAGCTTAATATTGATATTGATTCTTAATTATGCCTAAAGTTGCAATGAAATTTGAATAATTCCGAACATATTTGGCAAATTGTTTAGAACATTCCGTGCAGGTGTCGAAATGTCACGAAACGAAACATTCCAAGTATTTGGAAGATTCCTCAAGACCGTTCTCCTAAACGACAATTTAGCAGAATTGGTGACACAGGATGTGCACTTCTTCTCTGACGTCCGTCATCAAGTCTCCCGCAGAAGTTTTTCTAAAGATTGATACTTGACAGAATTGGATCCTAAAGGCGCTTCTAATACTAATTTACAGCTCAAAGTATTTGCCTTTTGACTCCTTTCGTTTATAGTTTCCCAAAAACCTGTATGTAAATAGACTAAGATCACATCAGCATCAATCTTGTAGGCCATTCGTGGCTTTAAGAAAACTTGCGCTCCGAACCATCTAACAATACAAAGTTCGACATTGTAGAAGCTTTAAAAACCACTAAGCACGTAAAATAATAAATAAACAAATAAATAGTGAAAAGCCAGTTTATTTGACCAGAAATAAATAAACATTGAATAATCGATAATGCAAAAAATCCCTGTAAATAAAAGAGATTTAAAGCTTTCAGATTTAGTATTCATATTAACAACAGGAGCGTAAAGAGGCAATTCGGAAACTGCAATCAATTGGTGTAGGTACTTACAATTAATTGTATTTGATTTTTATTTCCCGATACAGCTTTGAACATTAACGCAAAAATCACATACAAAAACTACAATAACTATCACCAAATTGAAAGTAATCGATACCATTATGAAACAAACATTTCGGTATAATAATTTCTAATTTTCGGATATATTAAAATTGGTTCGCAATATACAGAAACTACTATTTGTTTAACATATGTATACATTAGGGATTTGTTTTATCCTACATATACACATTAATTCCATTTGAATGATATTAACATGATATATGGACCAATTTGAATTACGCAATACTGATTAATGACAATTCTAATGATCGAAAATCAAAAATGACTTCCGTCCAAACGGATAAAGTAGCAATTTCTTTTCTAGTCGCGATATAATTCTCTAGATCAATATTTGAATGGTTTCCAATTTTTGCCAAAGATCCAGCACATCTAATCCCAGATTCAACCTATAAAATACGTAACATCGACCACCATTTACGGTCAGCGTTTCTTTATTAGTACCCAAAGGCCTTTTCGGTGTCAACTATCTGATTTCGCTCGTCTTTCTTGTTCCCCCTATTTTGGAAACATCATTTACACAAACATCGACAACTCCCCATTGCCGTATTAACTTGCACCATCGATTCGAATAACGTATCTAGTTTCTCCTTGTCCTTTTTTTGAGTTAGTTAGTTAGTTAGTTGCTAAAATCGTGATGGTGATGGTGAAGAAAATTTCGTGTATCTGCACAACAAAGATGTATTCAACGTAATTTCCGTGTTGAACGTTGAAAATCGATAGTGTTGTTTTTTTTTGCGCCTCGATTCGTGATTAAAAAAAAGCGGAAAAATAAAAGAAAAACGTTAGATTGATGGTGGAGAAAAATCATTCGTTTGAAATGGTGAAAAGGAAGTTCCTAACGATCCGCACGTTGTCAAAGTGTAAAATATTTTCGTGAGGAACACGTCTGGAAAATAGGAATCGACACAACAAAACACTATATCACTAAGAAGTTGTAGTGGAAATTCGACATGAGATGAGATTTCTGTCAGCCCCTCTACATGTGAAATGGCAAATTATGCATAACTTGAATGAGCAAAAATAGCTAAGCGTCATCGTTGGCATCCAACAAATAACATCAAAAATTGTATGATCCGATCAACTGAATTTTCGGAGATTTCACAACAATTACGAATTAATTATGGTTATAAGTAGCGTTCAAGACACTTGTATTTGATACGAAATTATTATCAGCAATAATCTTTGTATATAAAATCACTGAAGTGGCTTCTTTAGCCTGATTCACGTCTACGTTGGCATTTTCGCTTATCAAAATAATACTAAATTTCGTTGCTAATAATACTACCTATAAGATAATAAAAATAGGCGATTTGCATATCCAATATTCTTCTCATCAATAAAATCGACCATATTCAACCTAATTCCCTTTATATAAAAAAGAAACGTTCAAACCACAATAGCTGAGATGAGACCGAATAAAGTTATCTTGGACAAGATTGATGTCGCTGTATAGAGTAGTAAACGTGCTACTATTCTGTACGGATATAAAATATTAGTGGATGGAAGGACGCAACGAATGTATAGGATTCTGTGTGGGTGTATGTGTCCCTTCTTTGCAATCTGTCATCGACTTGGATGTCTCGTAAAAGAGGGATTGGTGAAAATTGGCGGATTTCGATGGTTCTCAATCATAGCCAGGACACGGTACTCTATACTAAATCTGTATTACGTGTACGTTTCTTTTTTTAGCAAAAGAATCCTATTATATAAAATTATTTATTTTTAAAAATAATACGACTTTCGAGCTACATCCGATGTTTAGAAATCAATAATAAATGGATACGGAGACGATGGTAAAATTGTCGTTTCCTTTATTTTTGGCCATATAGTAGACGATATATAATCATGTTGCTTTTGTAATTGAAGGGAAGTATAGATAAGAAACAACAGTTTGAATTTTTTATTCGTATTTCCTGTAATAATAATTGATCGACTTAGTCTTAGAAAGTTAGTCTGTGTGTCTGCAGCAATAATATGAAATTTATAAATACATCCTATGAAACTTTGATCTAATGTCAACAAAATTGTTCTATAAATATTTGATTTTCAAATAATGTTTACCTGATACGGTTCAATATTTCCATCAAAACAACAGATAAAATAAGAGTATCTCTATTAAATTTTGTTAAATGTAGAAAAAAAGAAGCAAACAATTCATTGTCTTAGTTTGAACAGTTCAATTATATTATGGAAATTTCTCGATTAATTTTCAAAAAGATTAATTTAAATACAAGTACACACTTCAAGTTACTTATAACATAAAACACTCACTCTTTAGATCGATAAAATATTCTCAGGAACTGCTAAAATTCAAAAGACACAATACAAATTGACAGTCAGCTGCATATTCCCTTCACTATACAAATTTTCGGTTAGATTTAATGCGTTTTTTATGTGTAGGTGTTATACAGGCTCGAATTTTAGGGTTGTCTGTCGTTCCCATATCAGATTTTATAGATACTAAGGGTTAGTTTCTAATGGAATGGGTGACGTACAGCATATGAAGAAAATACCCACCATCAACCATCTTCTTGTGCGATAACTTCATGGACGAACAAAACGTGTCGCCTCTAGTTCGCTGCTTTTTTTTCGTCGTTGTGTCAAATTTATTCACCAAACTGCCAACACCCAAAATCAACGTTGAATTTCAAATAACTACAACACACACAATGTATATTCCCTATCGTCAGCAACATAAAGTAGGAAATTCTTGAGCGCTTCATAAAATTGTCAGGTGTATACATATATGAGTATGTTTTTTTTTATGCCAAGATGTTTGAGGAATTTGCGTAAATTCAACGGTGATATTCCGTTATTCGATCAAAATTTATGTATAAGAGGAAATAATGTGAACAAGATCAACATCAGCTTTTTTCGGAACTCAATTGCAAACTGACAGATCGGAATTGTTCACAATAGATAAAACAGAAAAGAAATGGATCCTATTGGCCACCAGTCTTCACTTTTACGATTGTCAGATGTCTGTTGGAATTGCTGAAAATACAAAGAATCTTATTTTATACTGAAATTTCTTGTTATTGTTGTTGCTACAGTCTTATTTGGGAATATTGTTGGTTTTCGATTGAATCAAGTTGGTTGTTTACCTACCGGAACTGGTTACCTCATTTTAGATTTATCTATTCAAACTAGGAAACAAGGACATATGAACCATATAACTAGATGAGTATATTGATCTTTTCTTCTCCCACAGAAGGAATAAGCATTTCTTCTGTGAAATCACACAATTTTATAGGTGCGACAGATAAGCATTACTGTATTCGCCTTCAACGAAGGCGAGCATTATTCAGACAGACAGGGGAAATCGTGACACCAGAGGATACATAGTACTTCTTGTATTATATTTGTATCCACATTAATCTTTCACCTGTTTTTATTGTGTTATACTGTAAATTCACTACTTTATATTAAAATATTCATGTTAAATGTTTATGTTGTTTTATTTACGTGACATTTCAAGCTCTTAACGTTGATTTTTTGATCGATCTTTTTATATAGAAACACTGTTTTTCAAATGTTCTGCATAATTGATGGATGTTTATCGTAGAAAATCCATTAATGCTTAAGTCAAACTGGGGAACGACACAAAACAGGTTAATGCAGTTTTACTGTCAATTCAATAATGTGAGCAACTGATGGACAACAGTCGCTACAACTTTCGAAAATAACTACAGGTATAAAATGTTTTTAATTGTTTGCGTTCTTAAATTTAACCCAAATATACGGATTAGAGTGCACCCTGTCCGTTTAGTTTATTCAAAATATCTCCAAAATGGAACAGTATTCTTCAGTTGTTTCGAACTGAATAATAGAGAGCCTATAGGGACTATTACGTAGCGGCAAGAGTTTTGTTTTTGCAACTTGATTAGGGCCAAAGTTATAAAAAATTTACCCTGTTTTAGCTTTTAGGTTTTTACCCTTTTCTGCTGTGTGATCAAGGACATAAACATGACTTTTTCCTTTATTATGAATAATTGAGGGTAAAAGTTATTAAACTTTGTAAACTGTTTGGTTCCTAAAAGTAGATATAATATTCAAATCGACCTCAAAGTTATCACACAACAAAATCAAATAGTGAAAAATAGGAAACAAAAAAGGCAAATTCTTATTTTTCAATTTGTTACTTATGTAAAAAGAAATCGTAAAAGAATTTAGATATAAATGTTTTTACCATATAATAGCCAGTGAACACAATTATGTCAAACTGACGTCAGAATGACGACATGATTTACGTAAGATGTAAGTCATATATGACTCAAAATTTAATATAGATGATGTAAATATGACCACCGATTGACATCATTATGGCTTAACTGACATTAAGCTGACATAACAATGATGCCATAATGATGTCAAGTTTTTTTCGTATGTCTTACTTACATATTGGCTGTTATTGACTATGTGACGAATACCTAAACTCCCCGCCCTGGTGACCAAAAGTGTTCTTTTGAAGACCCCCTCCCTCCCTGAACGGGTCACATAGTATGGGGTACGTTCCCTATGATCTCTAATTGACTTAACGTAGAGCTGATATAGAAATGATCTCATGTAGTATTCCTAATGTCTTATTTAATAAGATCATGTTCTTGCATGCATTTTTCATGTGTTCGCTTGGTATTTTGTTACTATAATTAGTTTCGAAATTTGTTTACACCTTTTATTTATAGTAATCCTAATCTTTTTAACGTGCAAAATATATTTAATATTTGCATATAAAGAGAATTTGTGATAAGTAAAATTTGAACACAACATATACGTAAATATAAAAATTAATAAATTTCGTATGAAATTTCCCTTATCGAGTTAATACAAAGCATATAAATAAGAGCATCGTGTTTTTTTATAGAGCTATGACATTAATATTATGTCAGTTGTATGTGTGAGAGGATGATTTGAAGCTGAGGTTTAAGTATGACGTTCATCTTATATCAATTTTACATAAGAATATCAGCTGTTTCTTATGCAAATATATGGCGGTATTATTATATCACTTTCACATCAGAATATGATTTGTAATTTATGTAATTGTATGATTTATTTCTTACGTAAATAATATATAAATTTATGACTTTGATGTGACGTCACAGTATGATGGGAATGGTACATAATATTACGTAATAATTGAGTCACAATCATGACGCCATATAAAACTCAAATTTTATGTCAGTACTATGTCATAATGATGTCATACTGTATGACATCATATCAAAGTCATCAATACAGTCATTTTTATGTCATATCTATGTAAAAATTCTATGATCTCTATGTGACATATCTATGACGTCATATGGAGGTAATTTGTTCACTGGGAGTAATCCCCCTTGTTCAAGAAACTAACTTTGCTGGTTGAATTTCAACAAATTTGAAAACTCTTATAAATAATAAATACCTCTCTTTTAGACTAGATTTATAAGCAAATGTATAAATTATAAAATAAGCTGGAAGGTAATCCGCAATTCAATATTAATTACAAAAGGAGACCCCTCTTTCTGACTTGATTTTGACGGCGATAAACTACACCCGGTGGAATCTCCCGATTCTTATGATTTTTGGTAGAGCAGACTATTCTAAGGGCCGATTCTACAATCGATTTATTCCACTTGATGTTTCAATCGCAATTCTTTTACACGGTTCCATCGGTATGTCTCAAAACAGTTGTTTGATTCCGCCTGATATTCCTACAGAAATTCTTTTTCGGCATACCGATAGAACAGAGTAAGAGAATCTCTGTCGGAATATCAAGAGGAATAAAATGATTGTAGAATCTAAAGTACACGTATTTTGTCATTCCTGAGATTAAGTTCGAAAACATTTCGGTTTTATTTGAAGTTGGTACTGACAAAGCATTGTGGCTTTACGAAAAGATATACGCCTTCCAAAAATTAAGTATTAAATTTCAAATGACAGAAATGCAGCTAACCTACGCAACAATAAATAGTCCTTCTATTAAGACCTACAAAATTTAAATTCTTTATTGTATTAAATAGAAAATTGATTCGAAAAGGATTTTACAATCTCCAAAGAAATATAAAATGTCGAACTTCAGAGTTAATATTGAAAAATTACTAGCAAAATATGTAAACAAATGCGTAAGGTTTTATTCAAACAGGAGTGCCACTATATAATGTTCTTTTTCTTTCATGTAAACATGTAAAAGTTAGGAACTTTTCACACATTAAGTTGCCTATAACCTATCATCTGCAATTTAAAATTTTATACTTAATTTTTGGACAGAATATATAAGTAAAAACAAGGATGCGCTTATGTTAAGATAGTTAAAAGTTATAACGGCCAAAACCCGAATAACAACAGCATATGCGCGACAGATTGCATGTGTTTAATTACAAAAGCTTTTAACAAAAAGCTAAATAAGACTTTTTGTTGTTTCTCAAAATCTGTAATTTATCACACGCGGAACTTTTGATTCGACTCCCATATACACGATACCTTTATAATAAAATTTAGTAGCATCTTTCCAACAATAAGTAAATTAAATTCAAAGCAGATTCGCATCAGCGTAAACTACTCAAAGATTTGACTACTTTATTTAGCGAAACTTCGTCTGAGTTAATCGTCGGAAGTTAATTAGCTATAAATTTGTTCAGCAGAACATACAAGAACTTGAAATGTGTATTTTCCTTTATTAAATAGCTAAAGCAAAAACAAAGTTTACTTATTAATAAAGCACGTACACATAAAGCAAGAATTAAAAGTGTAAAATACACAATGAGCAATATTTTAAATTTCCGCATGATATACTTGTCAGATAAAATGAACAAAAACGCTGAGGTATGTATTTCTATTTTCGTCCAAATGCAAAAAGAAAAAACCCTAAAAGAACCATGAATTTTATAAAACGAGAAATTGTCGCAATTCTTCTGCACAACAATAAAAGTTTAGGTTGATTTTTATTCGGTTGGATAAGTTTAGATGAAAATGTCCTGCATGTGAACATTCTCAAACATATCCGTTCCAGTGAACTGACCCGAATTGAAACACACTTTAACGAAAAATATTTAAAAATATTAACAAGCAGTTGGAATCTAACGTACAAATTCATTTGATTTAAAATTAAAGAAATTCAATCTTAAAAGTGCTCGTGATCGACAAGAGATCTCTAACTTATCTCAACACTTTTGTTCGATCTAGAAGACATTATCCAGAACACGGTAACAAAGTACATTAATTCAGTTCTACGAATTATTTCAGTACTTCATCTCAAGTGATGTTACAGTTTGCCAACATCAATTCCCTCAACATTGTCTCATTATTAAATTAAAATACAAGAGAATTCCAAGTTGTTATAAATAAAAGATATAATTTTAGCTCTGGTTATTGTAGTTAAACTTGTGAATTTGTCTATTTTTATACACAACTCCTTGACAAATTAATTTAAATGATATAATGATGAAAAAAAGATGAGTTGCAACAATTCCAGAGATACAGTCGTGAACTAATTCTTCATAATTTGCTAACGAAGCGTAATACTCGGTAAAAGTAATTTTCACGGTATTCTAAATTTATTCAAATATATTCTCTGGATTTTTATTTTTAATAAATTCAATCGAGTTTTCAACTAACAATAAGAAAACGACTTGAAATTGTCTAAAGTGTATCTTGACTCGACTCATATCAGAGCTTATTGATTTAAAACTCAACGTAATTTATACGGATACATGAGAATAAAGCACTACAATTGTCAATACTAAAGAAATTCTATAATTAACGAACTCGAACAAGTGTAAACGAGTACAAGCATAACATTGGACACCCCCAAATTTCTCGTACTTCAAAGGAAATAATTGAATGTAGCCGAATGTGTTCATAACTATGAAGTCTTCAGTAAGAAAGAAGTTAAATCAAAAAATGTGTACGAGAATTGTTGCCAGAGAAAGATTAGATCCTGGAGATACCGTATTTTAATTTGATCTTGGCTATAACAGTAAGAATTCTCATTGGAAGTTATACGGTTATAACTTTGACTATAACAACGATTTGTGACTCGGATATTTCTTACTGGTTCATTTTACGATAGAGTATAACTTGCTCCATCACAATATTCCAATGATAATCATTTGGAACAGTAAAAATTTAATTTTTGATATATATTTAATATCAATGGGAATGCTGAATATATAAATAAAAACAGTTCCAAAAGAATAGAATCAAAATCATAAAAGCTACAAACAATGCAAAGCCAAAAATCTTTTAGTAAATATCAACTAATAAAATAGAAGGTCTTTTAGTAGAAATGAGAAGTTATCTAAGACAAGTTGAAGCAGACTCCATTTAATATACTATCGTCTCGAATCAGGAAAACCGAAAAAAAAGTATATCCTACAATGTTCCTGAAACGTTTTCTAACCTTATGGCTGCTCGTCTCACTAACCATCCTAAATACGTGCATCATAAAAATAGATAGAATATTTCCTTTTATGGCTTTTACTCCTCATTTCCAACAAATAAGTAAATGTTACAACGCGAATAATGTGACTTCTTTTCCCTTGAAATCATTGCCAAATTTATCATCTAAACCCTTTAAGATCCCTAATTAAACTTGTAAATTTATTTAATCAGACACTACCATTTTGATCGACGGAAATGGATAGTTTATTTCGTAACTTTACTGCCATAGAGAGCTATACGACACATTTTCACAGTAAACCCCAATTTACTTTTAAATTGAGTTTCAACTATACAAAAGCTACGAATATTGCCAGATTTCACTACGATAGTAATGGCGGTGGCAGCTGGAAAAAGGGTTGCGATTCAAAATGAAAATCACTAAACCTACACTAAACATTCAATTACTTTCCTATTTAATTTAATTTAAATAATAAAAATTCCTGTTAGTTGAAATATTTGAATGAATAGTGAAAAGGCTATTAATTTTCGAAAATTTAACAGAATTTTCCATTAAATGCCCGCTGGGTGAAAATCTTTCAAGGATTCATCCAAACTACCACCGACAGCGTTACAAAATAGTTTCCTTTGACCCACTTTCATAGTCCGTTAATTGTCCGAAACTGTATATATGTATATGTCGATCTCCAGCCTTCACAAACACGCATTCGTAACGGAAATATTAATCTTTGGAGTATATAAATCGATAAACATTTTAAGACAATATATACAAGAAATCCCGTGGTGAATAGTCTTGGAACATTATAAATTGAATCCAGCTAAGAAATATTCGAGAAAGAAAGTGCACGTTTAGTAATATAGTTTAAAAAAAGGTACGTAATGGTCAGCAAAATTTATTAGTATTAGTTAGCAGGAAATGCATTTTTTGAAACTAAATTAAATTCTGTGTAAAAACAATATGGTTATAGCTCATTAGGTTTTGTAAACCAGTTTCGTTAACTTTCTTTGATATCGTTTTTTTAACTCAACAAATTTTTGACAATTTTTCCACGTTGTATGGCAGTCATGTCAAACATGCGGCCCACTGATCATTTTTGTGCGGCCCGAATCAATTTAAAGTTTGTACTTTTTTGTAATGTCCTTTTTATTGAAAATTTAATAAATATACTTGTCCTATAATAGTACTTTTTTTAATTAAGATTTTCAATAGTTTGTCTTCTTTAATATTAGGTTTTGCGGTCCACCTAGTCTACGGTTTTCATGCTTTTGGCCCAAGAGTGACTTTGAGTTTGACATGTCTGTTGTATGGCATGGTTTTCAGTTATTGCCCAGTACCCTTCTATCGGACGTAATACTGGACAATTGAGTGAATTCATGTCTTTTTGGACATAAACTGCATTTATTCTAAGCAGATTTAAAGTATCTGTTGCGAAAGGAACCGTGGCCAAAACTGTGACAAAATATTGGTGGCTCTTGATGTTGCTTATTTAATGCAAATAATATTTTTTCAGGTTTACTTTGCATTCATTGTGCCTTCCAGTAAATATAGTTTGATCTTCGTCTTGAAGGTCCACTCCGTACAGTACATAACTGAGGTTCAGGTGTCTATTTTAAGTCTCCCGGAATTCTCAAGTAAAAGTTCGTACAATTTTCTTTGTAGCTAGATTTTACTTCTTTTTGTTCTACTTTGTTTTTATAGATTTGCATATTATGTCGGTCTTTTGTTGTTTTACCAATTTCTCTAGTGAATGTGGACAACAGAGGCCTGGGAATAACTATTTCATGATTCTTTTTTTCTAATAAGGAAAAATGGAAGACCTACAAAAGTCCTTGTAATTGAAGACTAGTTGATTACGAAGCCTCCTTTGGAACAGGGGCCTGAAGCTCATTAGCATCTTGGAAAACCCGCCCCAATTAAACAATCTTTTACCAACAACATTCCAATTTTTTGCAGGCCCCTTTGTTCTTTCAGGCTTTGGTAATAAAATCTACTAAAGTAAGATATTTTCCAAACTTTATAATAGGCACTATTCACGGATACATTCATGATAAGTCCTTTTCCTTACATCATTTGTACATACACAACCAGTTGCTCTTATTCAAATAATTTGCGACAATTTGAATATAATCAGACTCTAAGCCAAAAAAAAATCAATTACCTACTTGTGTAACGCTAGGTAGGGACATATTCACTCGTAATTTTCCTCATTAAATCTAAAGTGGTGTTCGTCTGAATATTTTTAAACAAAAACGTTCACTTTCTTTCCCGAACATTACTTAAGTAATTATACAAAAACAAATGATGAAGGTTGGTCTAAAAAAAGAAACTGCGAGTAAACAAGAGTTGCCAGATGTTCAGGCAAGTATTATTTAATTTGGAAAAAATGCTGCGATTCGTTAGGTTATTAATTTAACGAATTAGTATTGTAAAGCTAGCAACAAAAGCTACAATATTTCAAAGAATTCACATAAAATGGAAAACACTTTGAAAGAGAAATATCCTAATAAGTCTTCAAATGGAAGATCAAAGAACCGATAATAGAGTCCTTATTTCCTTTCTTTCCTTTCCAAATGACATTATAAGACAAAGAATGTCTGTTTTTATGCCCCAGAAATCTTTCCACTAATAAACAATACAACAAAACGGTAAATAAATACGATAACAATTTGATTGTACATTGATAATTCACAACAAATTCAAGTAAAACTGAAGAAATAACCTAATTCAATGAATTAAATTGGCACGTTGAGCGCGACTATATTATAATTATAATAAAAAACAGATTAATGATTCATGCCTTGTAAAATTGTTTGCCAATATATCATTTTGAAATTAGGCAAATGTTCAAATAAGAGCGTCTAAAAACTGTAAAAGTTCAGCTTTTTTGGAACAACTAAAACGAGAATAATGGAAGACGAAAAAATGTCTATAAAAGAGAAATTTCCAAGAAATTATTAGTGTTCAAATGATCTCCAATATCATGAATTTCTCCGGTTTTTGAAATACAATTTTATTCATAGTTGAAATAACCTATTAATTAAAATTTTGAATAGATTGTTGGATGATGTCCAATTGATAATTTCTTAAGCGTCTTTTATAAAATTACGTCAAACTAGCATAAAATTTTAAGACGATTATTGTAATAACCACATTATAAGGTCTATAGAAGAGTCAATTAAATTCAAGTTGGGAAAGTTGAGTTGTTTAAAGCTTTAGTAGCAACAATAATGGGGGGCGAGAATACAAAAGTTCCATCTGTCAGAAGAAATTTCTGATTTGCAACACAGTAATGCAACTACGAACAATTTCAATCGTATCGTGATGCTAGATGTCCGAAACGTCATACGAATCAAAAATAAAGGCATTGATAGTCCAAAAAGCAGTGTAAATCAAACAACAATGTCAAAAAACTTTAAACAAACAATTGTTCTATTTTCTATGAATAAACAATTAGTCTTATTGTTAGTAGATATCATATTTGCTTGATTCATCATGTTAACAGTCTTCAAGTCGAATCTAACATACTTTAATTTCTTCCTCTTGTTAGCTAATGCAATAATGAAGCGGTACAATTTCTTCAAAGATCACGTACTTTCCAAACCAACATATAAAACTTTCCTTCCTTCGTGTATATATATATTTACTACTCTTGACAACCAATTCCATTCAATTGTAAACCATCGAATGAATAACGGAAATTGCGTCCAGCAATAATACCAACATTGATATCGAGGGAACAACTCCATTATAAGGGATGTATATAAGTATCATGAGCTGTTCGAGCTTCTACAATTTAGTTTGCCGCAAAACGTGTCTGTCTATTTATATCTTGCTACACCTCATTGATTACTTAAACTTTAATCAAACTCTAATTCATCCACAACCGACCAAAATAAGACTATTATTGAACAATAAATACGGTCAAATTCGATATTTTATTATACTTCTACTTTTATCATAAATATATTGAAAGGCGCGATTCCATTAGTTGCCACAACTGAACCATGACACGATAAAGACATTATTATAAATGGACAATTTAGTGTGCGGTTGTAGTTGTTTTCCCAATAATATGGCATTTATTGATGACCTGTTATTCTATATTTCAATTGATAAGAACGTTATTCAATAAACAACCGGATATATTGCAGAATTCTATCCATCATCAAGAACGAATAAAAATTCAAAAAAAGATTAACAACATAATGGGACTCAATTTAAAATTGATTTAAGCATTTTCAATTTAATAGACCTACAAATATAGAAAAGCTTTCAATTTTATTGCTACATAAAACAATTGTTTTGGAGTATTCTGATTGCGTAATATATGAAATTCAAAATATCACTAAAACTCTTAAGAATAGTCGGTGAAGAAGAAATTACTGTCGAATTTTTTCTAATTAAACCCACTCGATTAGGTACTTTCATTATTCTTGATTTGAAAATAAACGACTTTAATTACAGAAGATATACGTTAAATTAGTGCGACCATACCTAGAAATCTTAAATATCTATAAAATTGTCTTATATCGAGAAAATTTAAATGAGTTATCGATTGCAAAAATTTTTCTAGATGAAAACTATGGAAATAAACTATCACTACTATAGAATCTACGATTTCTAATAAAAATGCATGAATTTTCCAACTCTGGATCAAACAGTAAAAACTTATTCCAATCGTCTTTGCATATAAAACCATATTCACTTACAAGTCCACAACCCTGCAATGAATTACTTGTTTGTCGCATTCTTTCACTTTAAACAGATAATTTGTAACTAATTTAAATAGATAGCCTTGTTAGGACCACCACTGCGATATGAATAATTGAAAAGATGCCACTGATCATCAGAGAAGAACATACGAAAGCGTGTTAATTTAAAAATGGTGATTTTATTGATGCAATTCGCTTAGTTTTACGTGAATAGACTACAATCGATTTCCATCTATTGATCACTTATTATGTTCTGATGAATTAAAAAGATTTTGTTCGCAAAAGAGCCGAGTTATAAAACGATTTTACTTTCATTGAATTCCAAACCAATAATGGAAAATGCAATTAAACTGACAGCTAAAGTCGTAAATTTCCATGTAACCCTCTTGAACACAAGTGCACGCTACTATCCCTAGGGAAATTTCCAAAAGGTCTCTCCAACACGACGAGACCACCAAGACTTACTCGATTATCTTCAGATTTTTCCCTACTTTTCCACTTCTAACATTTATGTTGAAATATATCAGATCTAAAATTCATATTTTCGATATCCAACGTCTGTACAACTGTTATATCTCGCAGTTTGGAGTGTTAGTGTATCAAGTTTTACAGGAATTTCTGTTAAATTAGACGATTTTAAGCTTGTCTTACTTATGTCACTTTAATAAACAATTACAATGGATTTCTATCAAATAATCGCAGTTACAAATTAGGGTTCTGACGATTAATACATTTCAAACGATCTCAAACACGAAATCGTATTACACGTGCTCGAATATTGACCGATTCTACAATGGAACATTTCAAACGACAAAACGAATCTTTCTAAAGATAGATAAGAACCAAATTTAATATATTTTGGAGCGTACTATAGAGTAAAAATAACGAATCTCATTAACTAGACAAAACAGTTTTATGTGAGAAAAAAAGCTTCCGTTTAACTACACCAAAGCTACCATCATTTTTTCTCATGAATTATAAGTCTGTTCAACCATACAACAACCCTAAAGGAGTAATCGTACAGATGAAAAACATTTTTGACGAAAGGGAACGACGATAAAAAATATATCACCGAACATGAATTTCTACTTTTGATTTAATAAACAAATCTCCCAGTTATTTGTTTCATCCTTCTAACGGCTTATTTATTATTAATTTCGTTCATGAGACATAATTTTATTATTATTACACTTGAAGGCATTTAGAAATTTTATGATTTAATTACAACTTTTTGTTTTCCAATAAAATCCGAAACATTCGGCAAATTCATATAAAATTCCACAAAAAGTTTTACATTCCAACTGTACTATAAATAAACGAATAATTACCTTTGTTTCGCCAAAATTTGTAATTTAAACAAGTTAAAAGTTATATTAGATCTGATAAACACACTAAAATAAATTGTTTTTAATTTATGCGTCATTTCACGTCAAATACTGGTTAAAAATAATGCACAAAAAGAAATTATAAGAAGACAAATTTAAATATAAAGTTTTGGTATAAGTTCACGTTCCTGTGGGATGATTCTGTGAAATTTATTTCACTGCTTCAAGTTGCATAGCGACATAACAAGACGAGATTTTTTTAGATTGTTTTTTTTTAAATAAAGCGTAATTCAGAAAATCTAAAACACTTTTAATGTCTATCAACTAATTCCAATAAAACTCTTGTTTCTTTTAGAATAGCCTAGTTTTTATTTTCTTTGAATTCGTTTCAAAGATAGATGGGTTTTGTTTAGTAGTGCATCTCTCAAAACCGGAATTCAACAAAACTCATTACATTTTTAGAAAAGTTCCTTTACAGGAACTTGTATAAAAGAACATTAACTTTTAAAAATCAACCTTAGAAGCTGTACGACACTAGAATAGCTTTTATCGAAGTCGCTCTACCGGAGAATTCTATTACTTACCTATTGCTGAAGAGACCAGAAGAACTGGCACCAAAAGCTTTATCCATGGTAAGAATCCAATCAACGGTGTTCTCATGTCGCCACAAGTACCATGTCTATTATTACCAGTATACAATCGAGGGCACATGCACTGTGTCACTAAATAATCCAATCAAAAACATAAAAATTTTAACGCAAATTGAAATTGAAACGAAAACAAAGAAAATCAACAGAAAATAAACGTTTTTTAATCATTTTTTTTAATTTCAAAATCTCTTTGTTTTGCCAGATTGTGTAAATCTTATACAAAACGAACAACAATCGATAGGGAACAGAACTCGTGAAAATTTCAACGAAATGTTGACATTAAATTAGTTTAATACAGATAAAGAAATTGTAAATTTTGCGTAAATCACCACCGCGATTTTCGGATTACCTCTACGAAACAAACAATAGAGAATAATTATAGTCGAAATTCTAAAACAAAATGAAGCTTAACGGTGCTGTGCACTTATCTGATAATTTTTGTCTCAAATTGGAAGCCATAAACAGGCACCATTAAGCTCAATTAAATGTCATTATTAGTTGATAGTTTTCCATCAAAATTTGGAAAGGAAAATTGAAATTTATTGATCCTCTACGAAATAAATGTGAAACTACCCAACTTTACTACCGATATAATTGTATAATTACTTCATTAGAATAATTGCTTTCAATTAAAAAGACGCCTTAATTTGTGAAAGAACATAAAGAGAAGCATCAATCTACTTCAGTTAATTCCACGCGTTCTTAAATTACAAAAAAATATAAGTCTTCTGAATTCCTGCACGATTCCCACATATTAATGGCAAACCACGCTAGCGTCAAGTAAATGATAAATTTATATATCAACCCCTCATTCTCACCCTTTATGATCTTACTGTTATCAAAACCCAACAGAACGAGAGATCCTCGAACAATACGTGAAGTATGTATGGCAACAATGAAACAAAAACCAAAAAAAGACTCTCGATTCACCCCCTTCTTTCTATAAACAACAAAAACATAAAACCGAACACTAACAATAGCATTGTCAACACATCACCATCACGGTAATAGTGGTAGCAATAGTGGCGATGATGACTGTCTTGTTGATAGTATAGCAGCGATTGTGATGTTTCTATTCATCGAACTGTTGATGATGTTTTTAAAACAACAACGACGACGACGACGACGATGTTATAGTAAATGTAAGCGACGCACAACGACGTCAATTCTCTGCGAGATTTGACGGTGGACTGGTGGCGATGCGCCGTTTCAATACTACTGTAATGATGGTTGTTCGGTGGCGGCGTCCAAACGAAGAACGCAGGAGAGATGAGGGAACGCACGCGTTTTAAATGATCAGATTCATCGTCTCCTGCCGTTTACTACCGCTCGTTTTATACGAGATATTTTCGAAGGGGACGAACGGGGGAATGGAAGAAAAAGAGAATCGAATGTGACATAGGGTCTGTTCAGGGGGGGTTGATGGTTGTTGACGCACTCTGTTATTCCAATTATTGAGGCATTCGGCTGCTTACAACATTTTAAACAGTCATTTAAATATACTGGTGGTAGATTCAGAACTACTTATCTTTATATTTTATCTGGAGAATTCATAAAAAATATTTGTCGGTTGTTATATTTGCAAATTGTTTAACTGATAAGTTTTCAAAATAATTTTAGTTTAACAATGCGAACTTGAAATTCCAAATCGTGACTTTATCAATAATAAACTACCAACTTCGTAATAATTTGAATAGAAATCATAAGATAGCAAAAAAATTTTACTATATTTAGTTTGAAGCGGGGGATTTCGTCAAAGGATATCCGTGGGTGTACTACAAGAAGAGAGATGATTGTGGAGGCGTCTGTAATCCACAGGAAGCACTATCTTTTCATATAGTACACGGAAGAATACCTACTATTACACTGACTAATAAGTAAACTATATAGTACTATATACCTACTATATAAGTAAACTGTACCATTTTTATTAATTTTAGGGCACAAATTAGTAGTATGCATAGCCAGACAACGGTATCAGAAAGCGGAAACTTTTTTCGACTTCATTTGATGGTTTTATTGGTAAATTTAGATTCCAGTCTTTCCAACTCATGTTTTGTCATTATTTTTGATTTTTCTCACTTTCTTACTTCTACTTTCACCTCTTCAAAATATCGTATAAAGAGGAAAGAGAGGACAGAGACGTCTGTAAAACTAATAAGATGAACGTTATCTGTTTGACAAGCTCGTTTTTATCGTAGACAGTGCCTGCTATCACCACATTAATCAGAAGCAGTCAGAAAGTAGAAAATGATATAACTGATAAATAAAAATACAAAAAATCTTATTTATTATTTACATACAATATTGCAAATCCACAGACGTAAATTTGTAAAGCGGTCCCGTTGAGCCAGAAACTCAACTCTATTGGAAAGTATGGGTGCAAATAAAAAAATCGTGTAGCGTTTCATAAATCGTATAATATAAATAATACAGTTAAAAACTATCTGAAAAAAAGATCATAGGATAAGGTTTATATCTCTAGAAAAAAATTGCACCGTCTAATTCAAAATCACAAAAGGATGAAGCGACTAACAAAATATTTGTCTTGTTATGCCACGGAAACACTGTTTAGGCAATACGCTGTAAACCTTCACGCAGGTTCCTTCATAAAAGATTCGACTTTTTGGGCATTCGTTCATCGTAAAACGAGCTTCAAGACATTTTTCAGTTTCCTGGGTACCTTTCATAAAATAATACAACACGCTGTTTAGAATCCCAACAGATTGTATAGCACAGAAAAAACTTGATTGTTTGATCTATTTATTTCCTTCTAGTATACGTAGTTGTAGCTGATTAGGTATTAATTGTCGAAGGCTCATAGGCCATAATCTAGTGTACGGATCATATTAACAATTGTTATTATGCGTCTAGATTATTTTTAAATTGATTTTTTCTATTTTGCGTCAATAATAGCGCTATTATTAAACTCGCTACTGTATCGAAATGAGCTCATTTCGATACTAGTGCTGAAAAGTAAAATGTAGGAATTTTTTTTCCACTAGGTTGGTGACATTTTCATTGATTTTGACAACTGTCAAAAATCATAAAAACAAGATACTTAATATACCGTTTTTCGTACTGATCTTTGGATTTATCGGGTAGTAAATTGCTTCCTGCATTTAGGTGGACTACATGAAAATTCTTCACTCATTGTTAAATAAGCAATTTGGCGAAAAAAACAATTGACTAAGAGTAAAAAATAAAACAATCGAAGTTTCCTAGCTGAATGTTCAGTTGTTTTTTTTAGTAACCAACTCCCACCAATTTCCCTAAATATTAAATCTCGCATTTTTTTTGTAAAAAAGGGCACAAAACATGCAAAATAGAAAAAATAGTATAAAGAACTCGTGTCAGAAGTCGTATATTGCACTCGTCCTTTAGAAAACTCGCGTCTCCGCCGCTCGTTTTCTAAACTTGGACTCGTGCAATAATAGGCGACTTCTGACACTTGTTCTTTAATATACTATTATAGCATTGTCAATGTAATTGTTTGACTGACACTGTCAACGACCGACATTCTATGATCTGCGTTTATTTCATAACTCTATAGATTAGGATATCCGTATCGTACAGCTTAACTTGAATCGTAATGTATTGATAAAAATATTATCATCGAATAGTCAGTGATAGAAACAGTGATTGTCGAATGTTTACAACCTACATACTCTAGTTAAAAAAAAGTTAGAAAAGAACTAATATTGTTCGTAGTTTTATATAATCTTGGTCTCAATGTCACTTTTCCTGTTCTGGCGCCCACGATACGAACTTTTTTGGCAATCCCTTCTCCTTCACCAAAAACCCATATAGTGTAGAATTATAAAATGTAGTATATACTAAATTCACTGACCAAAGGGTTACTAGATTTAAAGATGTCTGTTAAACATAGTACGTAGTCCCAGGATTGTAAACTGGAATATTGACACAAACAAATAAATCTCTAAAAATATCACTATATTCAAGGATACCAACTTAAATCTAGGAACCCTTTGGCCGATGAATTTAGCATAGTACATTCATCGACCAAAGGGTCCTTAGATTTAAGTTAATATCCTTGAATCTAGTGATATTTCTAGGGATTTATTTGTGTATGTCCATTCCCCGCTTACAATCCTATGACTATGTACTTTGTTCAACGAAACAATTATCAAATCTAGTAATCCATTGGTTGATCAATTTAGTATATCTATCTACCTTAAAATATCTATAATATATGACGAATAGTCCATACCGAACTGCACTTATACAAAATACTATATTTTCGGGAGCACAGGCTCAGTTTAGGCTTTTTTTAAATAAATTACGCAGAGCTTATTCAAAGTTGCAATTTTCTTAATCTCGTTCGTCTTAGAGACTATTTAACGCCCTTTTCACACACAAAGTGCACCAAATCATGATTAAGTAGTAATAAAAATAAGGAAAAAATCAAGAAGGCTTGCATAATTGAACGGAAGAAAATAGAAAAAAATAAATAAAACAATTAAAGACTTACCCCATTTTCTTGTTTCCTTGCTTAACTGCACTACAAACATACGATCAACACTAATAAATAACACTTATAAATTTCCATATAAAATTGGGAAAAACTCACGAAATTGTCGAAATTTTCACGAAACCGATAAGTTTACGGACGCGGCAGAAACAATGGCGAAACTTGTTTATTCGCAGACGGCGTGAAGTAGCCTGAGATGACGTCACGAAAAGCACAGGTAACTAGATGTACTTAAAATCAGGAAGAAGCTTCTATGATTCACAAGTGAATTACATGCGGGGACAAACCACCAATTTTCATGATTTTGATGCTAGCGGACGTCCTGAAACTTCAAATGTTTGTAAATGGTCGAAAACTTGTTTTGAGAGCTGTATTCACAGGAATCTAGACTAAGTAAGCGAGCCAGGGGCGGACTGCCCATAAAGCTGATCGGGCAATCACCTGGTGTGCTGAAGCTCTTTTTATCGAAATTTTATTTCTTATGAGTCTTTCTGAACGTGATTCTGCAATTGCCAATCCGGCCCTCGAGCGAGCATAGAAAATGGAAAGATGTTTCATTTATTTGTAATTATTGGTAATTTGTTTCAGTGCTTTACCAGACGATCGGAACGGCCCTGAACTGCGCATTAAAAAAACGAGATTCCTACTTCCACTCCGTTCTCTGCGTAAATAAAATTAAGCTGCTTTCCGCCAATTTACAAAGCAAACTCAACGCAACAGTATTTATAATTTTCCCCCTGCTATTCAAAAAAGACTAAAGAAAAAATCGTCAACCGCAAAAATTATTCATCAACGGATTAGATATCATCAGTCGGTTTTACGCATAAAACTGACGAATAGGTGCTTTATTCCCCTTCATTGTGTTGCAAATCCAACAAACAAGACGACGCACATTTACTTGAGGGTGTTAACAGACAATAGTCGGTAATTTTTTTTGTCAATCGAACAAGGGGGCAACCCGTCAATAACAATTGATTAAATTATGATTTATACACATCAGGAAATGTTGTCTTATTAAAGCATTAATTGTTAATAATTCTTGTACGCTAGCGATTGAATTTCAAACTTTCATCAGATATGCGATTTTTGAATACAAAACATCAATGAATTTTAGAAACAGAAGGAAGCCTCTTGTCCCTCTCAACCCGTACTCATCCCTTAATAACATTATGATTTATGAACGTATAGTTGAACTTTGTTGAAAGCTGGAAATCTAAAAGAATAAAAGAGGAAAGAAGAGAGAAAAGCTGCCACCATTGGAGAGTGTCTCGCTACCAAAAGCTCTATCCCCCTAGAAAACAGCGCCGTTTCCTTGACAACAGACACATCTCTCTGTTCAATGCTAGGGTAGTTGGATGGTTAACTGTTGTCTGTTCATATGTACAACACACATACACATACGACTCCAAGAATTCTGTAATGCATCGCTAAAAAGATTACTTTTTTTAGACGTTACGATGTTTGCATAAGGAGCAAATTTGCAAATTAGTCGGTAAGTGTTGTGTCTTACGTGATACCGAACAACACGCAAGTATTAAAAGTTGGAAATGAGGTGGAGCTTTAGTTATAATACAGGATTAGCGTCGGTGTTGCCGTTTTACGTTCTGTATTTATGGAGGGTGCATATTCAAAATAGCAGGAAAGTTCTCCGATGTTTGCCATTTCTGTTCCAACTCTCTGCAATTTAACGATCTTTAAAACCGATTGGGAACGTTATCTAATATTCATTGGCTATTATTTGAATTTTTGGCTGCGTTTCAATCATGAGTAAATCCACAATTTTTGAGCCGCGGCTAAACTCTCTAAGGAGTTACATAAGCCCCTTTATGATCGTTAAATTTACTTTATACTACTTTGATATTGAGCGAATATTGGGAGAAATAAAACGTCAATACTTTTCTACAGTTTTTATTAAACAAACAAAAACAAAACAAAACTAAGGAGTTTTCACGCAAACAGTAATACAACCTAAAGCTGAGCCTCAATATTCAACATAAAGTCCGATATGACAAAACATCACAGTTAATATTTGTACAATTAATCGCAAAATTATCGTAACTAATCTCAAAAGAATGCATATTTTTATTTAACCGATACGATTCTTGAAACGATTTGCTACAATTAATAAACTAAATGCACCAATTAAAAATAATCCACCAGGGAGTGATTGTAGAATATTACCGGCTATAGAAATATAAATTTAATTTTTTTAAACAATTATCAAATTTAATAGATCTACCTTTTTTATGTAAATGCTCTTTAGACTCATCAATAACCCAACCTATACTTTTTTTAATCGCCATTTTCCATCGAGTATACTTTACATCTCTTTCTACAAAACGATACAGTTTTCGTTGGGGAAAAATGATTAAAATAAACTTACGATCATCGGTGATTGACGGTAGAAAAACATCACTAGGCGCCGCTTGGATATTATCAAAATCCCAAATTTCAACACCTTTAGCACAACCGGCTGCAATCGCAGCACCTAAAGATGTAGTTTCAGTCATTGTAGGACGTACTGGAATAATATTTCATTTTCAATTTATTTCACAATTAAAAACTATAAATTGTTATTATAAATCACCTACTGGTATACCGCAATAATCGGCTTGCATTTGCATTAAATAATCATTTGAAGTCATACCACCATCAACTAAAAGTTTCGAAAGCGAGAAACCACAATCTAAAGCCATCGCTTCTAAAATGTCTCTAACTTGAAAACAGATTGCCTCTAATGCCGCTTTGACTAGATGTTCAGGTTTAGTTTCAAATGTTAAACCACATATCACACTATAAATAAATTAGATCAACAACAAGTCTATCATTAATGTGGAAATAAACACCTTCTAGCATCTTTACGCCAATATGGTGCATATAAGCCGGAAAATGCCGGAACGAAAAACACTTCACCTACATCGTCAGCGGTTGCTGCAATTTCAGCAGATTGTTTGGGACTTTCTAGAATTTCAACATTCTCTTGTAACCATTTCATAGCGATTCCTACAATTTTTTACAATTACTCTCAACGATTAGAATGAAATATGTAAATACCGGCAATGGCAATCGAGCCTTCTAGAGCATAAACAGGTTTTTGTCCAGGACCCAGTTGATAACCGACAGTTGTTAAGAGTCCATGAGTCGACATTATCAACTAGAAATGGATGAGTTATTAATGAAAATCGGATGAAAAAATTGGAGGAATTACGCAATTCCCGGTATTGTATAAGAGGAAACATCCGGTACCGTATGTACTTTTGGCTTGTCCCTGATGGAAACACATCTGACCCACTAAAGCCGCTTGTTGATCACCTAAAACCTGTTAATTTTTTTTAATAGTAATTAAAAATTAAAAAACTTTACAATATACCCCTGAAATTGGTACTCCAATTAATCTTGTAATATCAGTTATATATCCGTAAATTTCTGAAGAACTACGGATTTCCGGTAATATATGCATTGGAATACCGAAAATTTTACACAATTTCGTATCCCATTTCAATGTTCTTATATTCATCAACATCGTTCTTGATGCATTTGTAACATCAGTTACATGTAAGCCGCCTTTAGTACCACCAGTTAAATTCTATTATCCGATAAAAAGAATTATTTTAGAGTTTTTTTATAATTTTTTAAAAAAGTTACCCAAATTAACCACGAATCAACAGTTCCAAAATAACATCGTTTTTCGCGAATAGCTCGTCGTACATCTTCAACATTATCCATTAACCATTTGATTTTAACTGCACTGAAATATGTACTGATTGGAAGTCCGCAAATATTTTGCAAGAAACTCGGTTTGATTTTTCCATTTTGTATGATTTTATCAACAGTAGACGACGTACGTACATCCATCCAAACTAGAATTTAGAAAATACTGTTGATTAATGAGTGGAATGTAAGATGATTTCTGGAAAGCACGAAAAATTTCATAATTTCTAGCAAATTATATAAATTTGAATTGGAAGGGAATATTATGAAAGAAGAACGAAACTGATTCGATTATTTTCATAATATACGATTTATTTTACATTTTAAAGCATCCAATGGACTCTTATGTTAAATACAGGTATTTTTTTGCAATTTAAACAGAACCAGGTGCATATGAAAGAATGACGGATTTGGTTTCTAGTCAGCTCTGTGGATGCAAGTTTAATAACTCAACAGTGTTCTATTTTTTGAATATTTAAACGCGTTATCCATCTCAAATGACAATTTTGTTCAATAAGAATGTGCAGCTCCAGAATTGTAGCAAATCTCCAAAAATGTACTATTTGCTGAGTGACAAAATCTCGTCACTCTTAATTGTAGCCTGAATACTCAAAGAGGTCCTCAAGCTGATCTGCTATATTTAATCAATGCCAGTACAGGTTACGATATTACTAATGAGCATTTTTCTCAAATGATTATACAAAAATTGGAGAGTTTTCATGAGAACTAGGAAAACCAGTTTTTTTATTGACTCTAATTTCGTTTCCTAGCGGTTTTTGTGTGCAGTTACGAGATAAGATTCTGGCGGTGTTTGCTCAGAGTTCCCGTGGAGTACTGCCGGTATTCACATTATCCGTTAAAAGCACCAGCAAAACTCGGCCAAAACACTAGCAATACTCCGTGATTGTACAATGAACATTTCGTTTATAATCCAGGGAAATACCGACAATACTCCGTGTGAATACAGGCAATACTCCACGGGAACTCCGAGAAAACACCGCCTGAATCTCCTGTCGGAACTCCGCACAAAACTCCGCGTTTCGACCGCTTGAAGACTGTCAAAACTCTATCGGTGTCCGGCGAAAACTCCATAGAGTTTACGACGTAGAAACTCCGGGTTTTTTCCGTGTCGTCAAAACCGCTAGGGTTGTTATTCAACAGAACAGAATAGAACAAAAGAGGATGATATATTTCACAAATAAATGATTTTGTTTTAGCATTATTGCCATTGAAAATAAAGAAACTTTGCAACAATATCGTAATCAAATTACAGAGCGAGCATAGCTTCAAATAATCGTTATTTTTCCAAAAATTTAACGGAGTTGTAAAGCTTTATAATGACAATTTCTTTCAGATTTCAGAAAAATTGGTGAAAATTTACCGAATAGAAACCTAGGTACTGAAACCTTACAGAAAATACTTTTCCCTGCAATTCTGGACAACTTTTTTGGATAAATTATTATAAACGAATCCAATATCAATCGTTTCTTCAACTGTGGAACTGTGTAATAAATGGTTTCAATCGAGCTCAAGGAACCCACTGATTTTTGCATTAAATACAACCTTTTTTGCACATTGTATAAAATCGTTCGCATTTAAAAGAAACGTTCATCTTCTTATAACATTTTCAATTACTTTTCAGAAAATTCTTTCGAAAATCGCTGCAAAATAAAACCGATTTGAGAGTGAATTTTGAATAGAAATATCCGCTTTTCTAATAAATCACTAAAGTTTGTAATTAATTGTCTCTTGGCGCCTTCTCTTATTATCGTAATCGATTAAAATAGCAATGATTCGCTATTTCTTAAAATAAAAAACAAAAACATCATCTCCCATCTTACCTAATGCATTATATAATGGTCGTCCAGTTGTTGGGTCCCATAATATTGTAGTTTCACGTTGATTTGTGATACCAACAGTTACAATATCTTCATAATTTATATTTAATTTCTCCAAATTCTCACAAGTTACATTAATTGTTTCAATTACTGATTTTAGAATTAGATCTGGATCTTGCTCAACCCAACCTTCTTTTGGTATAATATGTGGTATCTCGACTTGATGGTAGGTTAAAACTTCTGCTGTTTTTGACGCGAATACCTGTATTTAACAGAAATCTTAAAAATTAACATTTACAAATTCAATTAAGGTTATGTTCATATTTATTTGTTTACTTAAGATAAAAGATGGTAATTTTTTAATTTGTATTGTAAATTATACAAAATTATGTAGGAAAATAATCATTTTTAATTAATTAATTTATTCAAAATTGTTAAATTACCAAAAACCGGGTACTGGAAGTGCCTTCATCAATCGAACCAACCAGTGGACCATAGATACTTCTTGTATCGATCTTATCGCCACTCATTTTTTGATTTATTCTCGATTAATTGATCAATTTTTAGTCAAAAATATGAAAGTCATTTCATTCTACAGGATAATTGAAAATTCAAAATTATTACCATTTGAATGGTATTTCAATGCCGATTGACGTTTGACAACTACAGGTAAACCAATATAAAAACTAAAAATCCCTAGGATCATGTATAGTACTGCAAGCCGTTCAATGCATTTTACAAGGGAACGGCTGCATGGAAAATATACAGGTATTCCACAATAGGGTTCACAAAAACAAATCGTTATTGTACATTTTAGAAGACTGCCACATCGGACGATCGGTGCCCTATAAAATGAAATTCATTTTGACATTTGAAAAAGACAATCCGTAAGACTATCGAAATACGCTTCCACGGTTACTTTACCGCTTCGTTCGAAGAAAATCTTTTTCTAAACATGAATTTTTTAAGATGTGAGAACAGTCAGAAATCAGAAGGAGCTAAATCTGGCGAATATGATGGATGTTGTAATAATTCGTACTTTAATTCTCTGATTTTGGCGATGGTTTGTGAGCTATGTTGATGAAAAATGTATGTTTTCTTCTGCAAACCAGGTTTGTTGTGTTAAATTTTTAACATCCAGCTAGTTGGAAAGGTTACAATAACAATCTACGGTAATTGTTTTACCACCTTGGAGGTAATCCACTGACAATACTCCTTTTTCAAAATCGACGCTAACACTTTCTTGGCCGATTTGTTTACCCTAGCTCTCTTCAGATCCAAAGTGCCTCTTAGCCTCTTGTTTTGATTCAAAATCGTGACCTAGGTCTCATCCACAGTGGTGAAGCGATGCATGAAATAGATCTTGTTTTTTTTTAAAAAGCTCCAAATGTGAAGAAAGTCAAAAGCCAAAACTTTAGCCAACATATTACTAATAGTGCCTCATTATGTCTCTTGTGGTAATCCAGAATAATCGATCTGTAATTAAGTTATAGAGTAAATTCCTCAATAACTAAATTGAACATGAAAACTTCCAAAGATACAAATGCACGCTACAAGACCGAACAGTAAAAGAAGTGATTTACACAATATCTAAATCAACAATTGAAGAGTTATTTTATGCACTTTTTAGGGTATTTTACATACAATCGCCTTTTTTATCTACTAGAAATACACTGATCTAATTATTCTATTAAAGAAAGTAAAAATGTCGACTTTCTAACATGAGTTAAATTAGACCGAGAATAAATTAACCTAGAAATAAACTAACAGATAACCACATCTAAAAACATCGTGAACCGAACTATAAGTAAGATAAATTGCTCAACGAATAAGTCAACAACGCTAGAAGCCTGAAAAGTTCATAGCAAAATAAGCGATTTGCACGATATCTGAAAGATCAATTATAGGGCTATTTTATGATATGTTTTGAGGGTTTTGACTCTAATTTTATTGTGGAAGCATCAGTTTTTCGGTGCAAATAGATTGTGATTATTGCAAATTATCCCGAACATACTTTTAATGCATAGAAAAAAAGAAACTTTAAAAAGCAATAGAATCGGGTCATTTCAAACAAAATAAGAAGTTTTCACATTGTCACAGCTTTTATCTACAATGCGCTGACATATGGTTAAGAGAAGCGGAAGGTAATGTAAAAACTGTAGGGCCAAATGTTTATAATGGAGACATAAGTAACATGTATCTGATGTAACTGGACCGATTGCTCCTTGTGTCCCCTTTTCCCATAACTATTTAAATAAAATCTGTGTCATTAAGGTTTACATAATGCGTCAAAATTTCATTACTGTCAACCGAAAAAGTAACAATGCAAAAGGGAAGATTTCGGAAAAGTAGCAACTACTTTTAAGGTGTTACGTGTTCTCTGTGTTGCTATATGGTGTGGAGGCATTGACGCTGAAGAAACAGATCACCAAGAGATTGGAGGCTTTCGAAATGTGAGCTTACAGAAGAATGCTTAGAATAAGCTGGAGTTACAAACGATATGGTACTGGAAAGAATGAGAAACCAAAAGAAGTCCTAAACACTATCAAAATTAGGAAATTGCAACACTTGGGCCATGTTGCGAGGGCTGAGCGTTACATACTACTGCGGGTGATCATGCAGGGGAAAGTACAAAGACGATAAGCCAAGGTAGTTCCCTGGCTAAATAATCTAAGAACGTGGTTCAACTGCAGTTCTACAGAACTATTCAGAGCAGCGGCATCGAGGATTAGAATCGCTATGATGGTTGCCAACCTTCTGAGAGGAGACGGCAAGGTTTCTAAAAAAACTGAAGAGATTATACATGTTGTGCTGAAGGTAAGGACCTACTAAAAGCATAAAATGATTGTACAAAACTCAACAAATCACTAAAATTTTAATGTTCCCTCATTTATTCTCTCTCTCTCTCTCTCTCTCTCTCTCTCTCTGTGTTGTCGGTTCTCACATCCTTATATACTCACCCATATCACTCTCTGTATCTCTGTTGCCCTATCAATCTGTGGCTATCCCCTCTTCTTGAATTGTTTTTCCATAGAAGTTCGGATATGTCGAAAGGGAATAGGGACGTTTCAAGAATCCGACACCGGCGAAAATTCAAGAAAACTATTTAATTGAAAGTTGAATCCAGACTCTGATTACTATTCATAATTTTTTCCATAATTGCTTTACAAAGCTTTAAGAGTAATCACGATTTGTATGTGAGCTTCTTAAAAATAAACCTGCAACGAATCCTTATGGAAAACAACCAAGTTCGAACAGCAGGATTCTTCTAAAATTCTAGTGGATACTTCCACAGCATCCCTACAGATGTCCTACCCTAAGTTATCCGATCTGATTATATAGCATCTATATATACCTAGAACCAAGATATAACAAAATTGTCGGGCAAAAATCGATAGAATCTATCTATCCTCGTTCAATATATTTTCTATTTCTATTTTCATCTCATATAGAAAATTTTGGCTAAACGCACATATAATAACGTCGAGATGGGTTGTACCAAGATATTTTTACGTTCCACTATTTAATGATTGTAATTTTAAAATTAAAGACACCGCCAACGAGTGTACATCGTAACCGACAACTGTACGTGCATGTTTATTGTGTTTTTTAAGTGATATTTGTTGAATTTATTCGGATAAAAACCAAACATACTCTTCAAAGAAATAAACAATAATTCAACAAGAAGAAGAATGTTGTGCATTCGTATGGCGTAATAATCTAACAAGGTATTATTATGATTATTATTATTATTATCTTCCACCCTTAAATTATATTAAATAGACCGTAATAATTTGTGTAATCTGTAAATTTTGTGTCACGTAAATGTTAGAATTTCGATCGCAAACATACTCCATATTTTCTGGTATAATCTCCATAGAAATGTTTCAGGGGTACTTTAAATCGTTTTTATTTATCAAAAAGCATTTTGTTTATTTTCTCCATGAAATATATAGAATTAAATTGGCTTCAATCCAAATCTAAAATTAATTAAGACATGATTTTTGTATTTATTTATTTATTTATTTTATTTTTTGTAGTAATTGCAGGAAAGTTACTAGAGACTGACAGCATGGCTTCAAAAAAGTCGAAACGTATTAACTCTATAATAAGACCAACAATAGCAATCTAAAAAGAACGAGCTCGATATGGCTATTAAAACAAGAATGCTCATCACATTGCTATTCTTACTTCATAATAAGACAAATGGTTGGCGGAATGCAGACAAAACAAACACAAACATCCAGTACGATAATAGCAATTTACAGCAAAACGCAATTGAATTAAATACAAGTTCAAACGAAGGCATTCGCGTCAATGAAGCCAAAACACAAATAAATAATATTAAAGATGATTTAAAGAAATCAACAAGACGTCCATATATTAGCAATATAGAGCAACAAATAAAAGACATTTTTGATGAATATTATTATGAGATGAAACGTTACAAACGAAAAATACCGGATAAAATGAATTTATCAAATTTACGTAAACGTTTGAATGATGAGAAACGCCGTGAAGAACTGATGGCGGCCGATGCTAATCCCAGATTAGAACCGAATTATACCGAAATACCAAAACATATATTATCAAATGAGAATCAACAGTTTGGCGGCATTAATACCGAACAAGTTGACAATAAAAAGAATGACAAAATCCATCTATTACATATGCAACACAATCAAAATACGGATAATGATGTTGATATCGTTCAAACGGATTGTGATTTCGAAACGGATTGTGCATGGACATGGCGTAAAGATATTGCGAATGGTTTCTTTATAACTAGCGGTGGGAAATTGGAGGAGCATGAGAATGGACCGCCAATTGATGCTGATAAACAAAAGTTCGGTAAGTTGTTTAAGTTTCTAGCAATTATCGAAAATTCGATATTCTCCTTTGATTAGTCGTGTGTTAATAGATTGACTTTAAAAGGTTGTTTAGCCCGGCGCATCCACCATATTCAAACAAATTCTACCCCTTGTAAATGTTACTCAAAACATGTTGTCTTTATACAAATAAACTTACAGATTTATTTGTGTAACAACAGTTTATTTATGTGAGTGTTAAATCAAATCTATTCATTTCTAATATATTAATAGCTTATAATTAATGCGATGATTATTAATGCGTATTAATTGTGATATACACCGATTACGTACACCTACATTTGTGGATGATTATATTATACAGGTTAGGCAAACGATCTAGATGGATAGGAAGAATTTTACCGCCCATTGTCAAGAACCAAAAATAGAAAGAAAACAAAAAAGAGTTCCTAAATGGAGTTTTCAATCACACCCACCATTGGACGTGTGACCTTTTCGGAGCGACACCCACTATGGTATCTAAGACTTTACCTATGAGATCCCAAACATCTGTTATCTTCGTTGTGATGATCTTCTCCGATAAGCGCCAGTAATGTGTAGGAGTAAGACAGAGATCAAACAAACAATTTTGGAATATCTTCGTAAACGATGAGAATTGTGTTTCTTTTTATTCATTTATTTATTTAATTTTTAGTTTACATCAATCTGTTACAATGACTTCAGCCATTGTTTATGTTTAAGCAGACATATAAAATAATCAAACCGCAATTTTATATTTAGTGGAAAAATATCAGAATTTAAAATAATAGTAAGCTCTTCATTGATAGTAACAAATTAATCTACCTCTTAAAATTACAAATTGAAGATAATTCTTTTATTTCTAAATTGCTCATTTATTTATTTATAACAATATAAAGAAAAATTTGCCAATTAATTGGTAGACAGTTTATAACGAGAAGAGCATTAAACCGATTTGGTTAAGACCTGTTATCAGGTCATATTTATCTATTGAATACTTTTGTCTTAAAAATTGTATCATTTGTATTTTCAATAATTTTGATAATAGCAGATTTTTGGGAAGTCGTAGGTAAATTCTTACGTACCAAAATGGGTGTCCTTCCAAAAAAAGTCGACAACGTAAGATTTTTTTTCTATTTTCTCTGCGCCCTTTTCTGAGACATGTACAAATTTCGACATTGAGCGGTAACGAAATTCATCCTGTCCACCTGGTTCGCCTGCCTATCCTGTATAATTCAACTTCAATAGATGATCCTACGCAACCAATATGCACATCTAAACATATTATGCCGCTCGCGTAGAGCGTGCCCTTTGAACTTCAAAATAATTTGTTGAGCTCCTACGCTAACATAATATTGCTCTTAAATAATGAGAATCGACCTGTTGTATTGCCAGGCGGTGTTGTTTTTCTTGAAAAATATAATTACAATTGTTATTTCAAGTTTGTTTGCTTACGACTATGTTACTGATTTATTATACAGGATATCTCCAAAATGACAGGACGTAACTTAACTACAGACTCCTGGGATAAAAATAGAAAGATTTAATCTTACAGTTATCCAAAATTGCTTCCTTTAGTAGGCGTTCAGCGATTTTCACAATTTCTTATAAACTCTGTATTCTGACGATCAGGTTTGGAGATTTTGGTCTTCAAAAGCAAGTTGCGAGTGTCTTAAATAAATTCAGGAAGATCGACGATTCGGTTTTTTTTAAAGAGCAGTTTTTGTATCTGATGATTTATGCCTTTCTGTACGGAAATAATCTATGAAAATCGATCAAAGCTTGCAATTTTTATCACTAAAATATTTTTCTAAGAAAAGTTCTTGTCTTACATCGATAGAACGAGAAGAGTTTGGAATATATCAAGCTTTTTGGAGACACTCTGTATGCAGATTAAGAATCGGTAAAAAAACTTCCATATTGCACCAGAATTCCAGTAGGCATAAAATTCAAATTGTCTGGTTGTCTCTAACTAGTAAAAATAAATGACATATCACTGAGATTTTGATGGGCCCTTTAGGTATATCAATAGCGAACAATGTCTGTTTTCCCCTCAATGTAAGTACCCCTTGAATCATGTAAAATCGTCAAATCGTAAACCCAATTACTTGTTGATCAGAAAGACTGAATATATATCTATAAAAGCGATTTACCACTCACTTACTGACTGACTGATTCACTCACTCATCACGATATCTCTGCAACTATCTGAACAATAGTCTTTAAATTTGGCACGTATATTCCTTAGGTGCTCTAAACGCTCACTAAGAATGGATTTTAGAAAATTCGCCCTCTAACGGGGTTAAAAATGGCATTCAATTTACCACGATCAATTTAATTGCGTCGTTGCCATGCGTATTTTTTTCTCTTATATATACGGAAATGAAATACTAACAGATAACACATTATGTGACGTACTTATAATCTACGCGAACAAAGCCACGGGGGTACAACTAGTATTTTATATCAGTGGTTCACCTTTGACTACAATGATTGATTGATTTCAAAATTTACTACATTTTCACCTATTTTCTAGTCAATCAATAGAAGGCCTGGTCATTGTCCTCCGTGTCGGAAGCAATCTACAAGACAAATTACGCATTTGCGTGTTACTGCTAACGAAATTTCACAATAATCGATAAGGCCATATTTGAAACATTTTCCATCACTGCTTAGAAAAAATTTGCCCCCGAGAAATATAGTCTGACAAAATGACTTTATAATTTGTAGAATTATTGATAGCATTTTAACAAAGAATCTTCCAATACCCCTAGGACTCAAATGGTTAATTTGTGACAAGTCTCGTACTAGTCAAAAGTAAAAGACAACCTCTATTGAAATTGTCTGTTCCAAAATAATTTATAAGGGAGTAAAACTCATTCTAAATTTGTGACTCTATATTAAAATAATAGCAATAATTCTAAGGATTCAAAAGTCATTAGCAAATGCAATCCTGCATTTGCCCAATTATACCTTGATTACAATATTTAAAAAAAATAGCCGATGTTCTAAATTCTTCAAACGCTTATCCCAAATATCAAACATTTTGTTGTGACTGGCAATTTTCTAGATTTTACCGTTCGAAAATCAATAACAATTAAGAACGTACGCACAAAGGCAGTGCGGACATGTATGGAAATTCATAGCTAAAAATTAATGAAGTATCCAATTTTACTGACTGCTTTCAAGCCGCACAAGTTGTTTCGGCAAGGGAAGATTATTCTAAGGGACGCCTACAGCTTTTTTTTTCTTTAAAAGTGCGAGGTCAGACATCCTCTTATTGTCCATTGAGAGAATTTTTTTTGCTGTAGTGATTTTTGTTTTACCACGTTTATTTAGGAACCTCACTCTCGTAATCAATTTTTTTGCTAAATTTTCATTCAATACAAGGACCAGAAAAGCTTCCAGTTTCTCGGTCTGAAATCATTCTTTTATTTAGATTTTTAGCAGAGGATTTCTACATCTGTGTGATTTGTTTTGTACTCTTATCTCCCAATTGACTAACAAACAACTTGATAAAAGCTACACAAATGTTACTATGAATTTTTCCATCCGCTATGGAAAACCGGGATGTATATCCTACATAACTGTCCATTTTATAAATATCTTTGAACTATTATTGAACGAATAACACGTCTATTTCAAACATGCAAAAGCGAAATACTGTGCTGTAGCAATAGAGTGTTTTCAGGCTTCATTGGGTCACATTTTTAAACAAATACAACACAGAAACGATAATTATCTGGCGAGCCTAATTTTTCAATCAATATTTCATTTACAACGATTCTATTTAAGTAAAACCGTACGCCCACACGTACACTGAACCTTTCCTCGATCCTTCCTCTGTTTTATCAACAAGAGGTGGTGGCCTTCTTATTCTTTTTCATACATTTACACCATAATCGTGTACTTACCTTCTTTTGTGAATTTTGGTAAGAAAAAACTTTAAAGTGTTTAGCATAGAGCAACATTTGACCCCAGCGGTGCAGCGGCGTAGCAAGGGGGTGCCAGAGGGTCTACCATGACCCGGGCGCTACTCATAGAGGGGCGCCAAATACTCCCCAAGACAAATTTAAAGTGTATTTTAAACTAATAATGGGGACGTCAATAAAGTTTCGCGCACCAGACGCCATTTGTGTTCGATACGCCACTGCTGCGGTAAAATAATCTGTATTCAAATAATAATGCGAGATATCAAACCCACCAATTTATATTAAATATTGTTGTTGTTCAGTAGTACAAGGACGAAAATAGATGCGTAATGTCTTCAATGTAGGCATGCCATTTATTTTATTATTATGCATTTATCTAAGATTTGAATGAAAGCGTCTCATTTATCAGGGGCGTTGTTAGGTCAAAACTATTAAAGCAACTGTGAAACGTTTCACGTAATTTTGCCTGAACGCGTAGCTTGTGAGAGAGGCGTTTTAGGTATATTTCCTTTTGTTGGAAACTTGTCATGAAAGGGAGTATATTAAAAATTATGTTCGATACAAAACGGCTTTATTCTGTGTGAAACTGTATAAAAAACAAATTGAATAAAATAAAAATATTTCGACGAAAATTAATACTAAAAATCTTGCAATTACAAGATCAAAGATTTGACACATTTCAAATCGGTTTTCTTCTGTTCTTCAATCGCTTTCTCTAATATCAAATACTCCAATGCAATTTCTTCATTTTTCGGCTCTAATAGTTTTGCTTTTCCTAACACATTTCTAGCTTGCTCTAATTCGTTAACATTTCTCAAGCATTTGGAATGATGATAGTAAACTTTAACTGGTATTTTCATTAAAGCACCATCATCCGTTAATTTATAAATCTTTTCAGCTGTTTTTAAACCCTTCCGTGCTTTACCAACGTTCGATTGACAAACCAGTAAATTTGTTAAAAGTCTCAAATTCATTTCCCTATGTTTTTGTAAATCATAACGATCCTCAACTGTAGTCTCATCCAATTTATTTAAAGCTGTATTAAAGCTAATTATAGCCTTGTCATATTTCTCCATGGAATATTCATTTTTGCCTTTCATACACAATGCTAAACAATACTTTAATATATTTTCGAACTTCTGTTGCTCTTCTACAGGTAACCCCTCGTATTCGGTTTGAAAACCAATATTAATAATATCAATTAATTCAACCTCAAATAGTACTGTTGAAGTTGGTACACGACCGACTTTACAATTTCTGTACGAATATTCCGGACTAATTAAAAATTGTGATTTCTCATTTAATCTCATCGATTGCACACCAATATCTAAACCGGGCAATATATCGCCACGATTTATAGTGAAACGTTGTGGTTGCCCTCTTAGGTATGTTGAATCAAATGGTGTATCTTCAAATTCACGATAGGCATTGTAATGGATTTTAACACAAGCTAAATCTTCTGGTTTTTCACCGTCTCCTTCACGTAAGATACGTTTCCTTATATCACCAGATAGTAATAAATCCTCCATTTTTTTAGACAATAACTCAAATGGAGTACCCGCTTCTAATGTATCTTCATCAACAATTGTAACACATTCTAGATTTGATGGTACTTCATTTGTTGTTTTTTCTCGTTTTTCACTACTATAAACGCGATCTGTTGATAGTGTAAATGAGAATTGTTCTTCTAGAAGTTTCCTGCAATTTTTTTTAATAATTGTTAATGATTGTGTTATATAAAAAATGGATTTGTTAACAACACAAATATTATCAAAAAGAATCTCCCTCAATTAGTTTAACAGAAATAAAAGCCTTAAATTCACTAGATCTTAGATTGATCTTGCCTTTAGGGTGTTCGAAACTAGTAGCTTCTCATTTTAGCTCCAGCTGTCTGGAGCAGCAAAATTTTGCTACGTGGTAGATTTGATTTTACCTGAAGCATTTTGTTGAGAGTATTCTGATTACTGATAATTAAAAAAGAAAAAAAAAAGAAAAAACCGTAGAACAGTCTTGGGCCAGCCCTGAAAACAGTATGAAAACAGCAGTTTCACAGTTGTGTGAAATTTCTCGTTATCGTGGTCCTATATTTTTTTAACATTCATGCGGCGAAATTGCTAACTTTTAGCCCGCAATTTCGTACGGAAAGTAGCACATTGCACACGCTATGAAATAATATATGATTTGCGTGCGGAAAAATTTTTTCAGCACGCTTTTTGTTTGTGGTAACGATGGAAACTTTTTATGGTTTTGCCCCTGGTATATGACATCATTGGTAATAAAAAATAGTATGCGCAACTCGTGCGGGTAGTCAATTGCTCACTCGAGCGGTGAGAGCACTCACTTCGTTCGTACTCTCAATTCCGCTATTGTGTACAATTAACAACTTCCCACACTAGTGGCACAATATACTATAGCTCAATCTGGCTAATGCAATACTGAGTAACATGAAGTCCGCGGCGTACCGGCGGACAGTCCGCTTTCTGTTTGACTTGAACTTTATGATTACGTCAGAAGCCTCTTATAGGATGGGCCTTAAGTTTCTTGTTAAATCTATTTCTGTATAATGAGAGCTAATTTTTACATAATTTACAGTAACGTTTAATCCGCGGACCGTGTTGTTAAGATCTGGGTCCGGGGTCCTGGGAAGATCACAATATTCTTAAATTATCTCGTAAAATATATCATACTCACTCAAAATTGAACATGGGTGCTTTCTTCTGTGGGTAAATATTGGTCATTTTTGATAACAATTATTAAAACTTGAAAAAGAACAATTTATTTTTAAAGATCAAAATTCTAACCTAACAAAGCGACAAAAACATGACTGCCGCGCATAAACAACCAATCAATACAAACGTCCGGTATTGGTACCAACATAATAATACAGCGCCAAATTTGAAATACGATTGTTGATCAGCTATATTCCTAGCAAACTATAAATCGCAATTTAGAGATTCTGGTATTTTCACTCACTATAAGTCTCAATTGAATCCCACAATCATTTATTTTTATACATAAACAATCAAACCTAATCACTGATTACGTTATAAACCGAAAATGTACGTACAAAGTGGAAAGCTCTTAGTTTGTGGAAAAATTCGAGCCAAAATTGTATATTTACCGCACTTCGATTTTCTTTAAGTATCTGAACTCAATAACGCCCTACCGAAGGCTGTGTCCCGTTTTTTCGCGTCTTGTTCAGCTTTCTCGATGGCAGCGATTTCTTTGGTGATATGTTGATTATGCGGTTCCATATTTTTTACGATTCTCATTTTGCGTAAAGCTTGTTTATAATTGCCTAACATCCTCAAACATCTCGCTTGGTTGTACAATACTTTTGAAGACACATTTTTACCATCGGCTAAATAAAAGATTTTGTTGGCACTCAAACAACCTTTTTTTGGTAATTCTAGCTTCGTGTAACAAACCAATAGATTCGTGTGTAACTTGATCAATAATTCTTCACATTTTTCTTGATCATCCATATTACGCAACACAGCATCCTCCAATTTTTCTACGGCTTTCTTATACTTGTCTACCGCTCCATTATAGTTCTCGTTTTTAAAATAGAGATTACCCTTTACACGTAACTCGTTGCAAAATTTATAAACACCATCAAAATCAATGACCTCGTCCTCATTGGAAGTTGTTGTTGATTGAATATCGAACATTTCGATTTCAAATAAAACAACCGAATTCGGTTTAATACGATTCAAGCCGCTATCTTTATACGCATATTCCGGCTCAATCAAAAATTCAGCTTTCTCATTGATTTTCATCGATTGTACAGCAATCTCTAAGCCACGAATCACATTATTTTCACCAATCGTGATTAGGCACGGTTCGTTTCGTGCGTACGTCGAATCGAATGGTATACAATCATGTTCCGTGTATGCATTGTATTGAATTTTAACGGTTGTTGAGTGTTTCGGACAATCACCATAGCCTTCACGTACGATACGTTTCTTTATCTTTCCAGATTGTATGAGATTTGTCATTTTACTGGCAAGTAATTGAAACGATTCTTGTGGGTTGATCGTTTGATCGTCATCTCCATAATTTAAACAGTCTGTTCGTATGAAACGTTTTACGGTTTCTACATATTGTTCATGTTCTTTACGTCGATCAGTTTCGAAATTCGGATGGACAACCGGTTGGAGAACGTCAAATATTGCTCCCTCGTCAGCAACATCTCTGGAATTCGAAAGAACAAATTTATTGATTTTTTGATACTATTTTAGGCTGGAAATAGACTACTTTATGTTGAGTTCACTTATGTTAACTTGTTCCATTACTGAATTCAGTAAAACTTTCAAATAAATTACAATATTAGAGGTTAGATATCAATAATGAATCTAGGGAATTCGGTATGTCACTGGTTCAAGTTGGCCAGTCTGGCCAGATCTGTCAATGTAATTGCAGTTTGTGTATCTTTAGGATACGTTCATGTGGAAGGTGCCTCATTGTGATACCTTTCTAAACTCGGTACAGTATTGCAATATAAAGTGCGTTGGGAGTCCATACCGATCAAAAGAATTTTGGAAACCTTCCTCGTTCCTCAAATTTAAAGAAAATTTAGGAACAATGAGGCAAATCCCTTAAATTTAAGAGAATTTGGAAAATGTTCTTGAAGTTAAGGAACTCTAATTTGAGACAAAAAGCGATCCCTCAAGCAGAGATTACTCAGTAAACTGAACATGTCTGTCTCATACATTAGAAACAAACAAAACAACAAACAAGAAGTCACCTCTTGACGATAGAGCCAGTAAACATTGGTGTTTATGATGCCTGAGTTTTTCATAAAGTTCTGTTTAAATGGATTTAGGGACCAAGTAGTTACTAGATTTGACTGATTTATCATTGAACAAAGTACCTACATGGTGCAAGGATAGTACCTAAGTAGTTGTACGCAGAAATATCACTAGATTCAAGGCGAGCAACCGAAATCTGGTAATCTTCTGGTCCGTAAATGTACCATATTTACCGTTCGGGTCACCGTTCTATCGTTTAAGTGCTCGAGCACATATTCAGTCTTTGCGATTTGACAGTATAGTGCAGTGTTTCTCAAGCTAGGGTATTTGTACCAACATTTTCAAAAATTTAATATTTCCCTTCTCAGAATTTTTTTGAAGTGAAACTTCTTTTATCGCGCATGGATAGTAATTTTTTTTCAAAGCGTGACGAAGATGCTATATGCCGTGAGGGGAAACACTTCCCTCCAACAGCCCCAGTTCTGCCATCTGTGTCTAAAATAAACATTAGGGTATAATGTTGGTATCATTGATCGACGTACAGCGTTCTCTGGAACGAAAGTAAAATTTCCTGGCCTACCGCGATTTATGATTTTTGTATTTACAAATTAATTAATGGCGTTAAATTATATATGAATATTGTTTTGAGATAAGTGAAATGCAGCAAAAGATAATTGCAGAAAAGAATCGAGCCTTCAGGCAACGACAGAAAGAAAATAAACCAATAAAAAAATAAACTTCATCTCGAACCTAAGAACTTTCACTTCTAACGTACTTTCAATTTTTTTTTTAATAATATATTTGATATCTTGCCGCAACAGGTAGCTATCTGCTGCTGCACCTACCACAAACGCCAACACCATTCCATTTAACAAGTCCATTATTCGGCCCCAGTACAACATCGTGTCGTCTACAAATATGGATCTATCAAGAGAATATGAAAGATGCAGAAATACGTATTGTAGGCGATAAAACTAGCAATCATTCACAATCAATCAATAATCACACACAATGGCTTGTTGATCGGATACGTGGTGATAACAGTAAAGAGTAATAATTACTATCTAATAAATTAAATCACTATTACTATTGATTAAATTGATTTTAGATGGAAGAAGAAAGAATTTCCTATTGGCAGAATTTCGGAGAATTTCACCATCATCATTGAAGTGATACCATTACAAGTTGCGACAACAGGTGCAACAGTAGCGTTCGACAATATCGCCCTGAAACATTGCTATCCAAAAAGCAATGATACATGCACACCAAATCAATATCACTGCAAATCGACAACAACCTGCATAAACAATACTAGTATTTGTGATATAACACAAGATTGTCCACTTGGTGATGATGAGACTCGAAATTGCGGTAATTCCTACAAGATTTTTAGCAGTGGTGGATTTAAGCTTAGACGTGAGACTCGGGCCTAGGATGTCACAATTTAGGGGATGACAAATTTTGGAATTTAAGGGGGGACAAGGGTCTGAGATACCAAAAAAAGCATATTTTTGTGATTCTTTTACAGAGTACCTCCTTTATTAATAATTTTAAAATTTTTGTACATTATTAAGCATTATTCTAAGAATATTCTGTTACATTTTCAGAAAAAAATATTGCAAATTCAGCCAGTGGTAGTCCTGAGAACCGAGTTACCTCAAAAATAGTTTCCATGCGGTAGGCAGGATAACTCATGATTGCTTCTTTTGATATTAAAAAACCAAAGAGATTTCTTTAGTGCATAAGTCTGTCTTGAATTTGAACGAAGGAATTAACAAAATTTTTGGTGAAAGTGCAATCAAAAAACTCTGAGTTATGCCAAAAATTGCTCTTCTTGATTAATTAAAATATAAGTTGTAATTGAAGCAAAGAAATCCTTCGTTCAGAAACGAGTAGTTAGTACGTAAATGAAGTGTGCAAAGTTTAGCCGAAATAGGTCCGAAATAGAGAAAAATAGTTATTTACTGTACAAGGTGGTAAAGTCATACTTCATCCACGAGTGGAAGTTTGGATCACGATTCCGCAGGCCGAGTAAGCCAAATCCGCGAGTGGATAAAGGGACCTTATCACCTCTTGCAGTACAAGATTTATGACACTTTTATTAATGATGGTCAGGGGGACCAAACGCCCGGAGACTCAATCGTCTATAACTCGGAAAGTTTTGCTCCTAATGACTCAAATTTTCCGAGAATTTTCTTATAAGTCGTAGAGCCAGAAAAAAATCCATTTTCTGACCCTTGCCCCCCTTAAGCAAAATTTTAGGAGTGACTCCGCGGGCTACTAGCTTTGCACAATTTTCGACTACAAGTTTTGCTCAATTTTTCAGTTTCGAGCTTTGTCAAATATTTATTTATGAATCATAGTAGTTTCGTTGATTATGAATTTTCCCTCCTAATTAGCTACAAAGTCATAGAGCATTGAATTCGCCTTATACTTGAACGCGTACAGTTTTTGGGACTTTTTTTGTTGAGTCCAGACATAGGTCGCCTTCGCAGTTAAATCCGCCACTGATTCCTACCCTTCAAAAATAACCTTTTTTTGGAAAATTGTTTAGATCGTATGCCATTCGGTGCACGTTGTACCTTTGAAGAAGACTGGTGTGGCTGGTATAATGTTCCTGGTAAAACCTTAGAATGGTCCCGACATAATGGTTCAACACCCACGAACTATACCGGGCCAAATTATGATCACACCTTTAGAAATAGTACCGGAAAATATTTGTACGTTAATATGCTGAAAGATGAGGCGAGTTTCGCTAGTTCAGCAAGTTTGAAAAGTGTAGTTTTCAATCCACCGCCCAGAGTACACGGCAACTCATCGTCTAGATTTTACAATTCTTGCGCTGTTCGTATTTCTCATTCAAAATCAATCAAATTTTAATTCAATTACGTTTCAATAGATACGATTCTATCTGCACAAAACTGGCAAGCATAAAAGTGCCCTACTATTACAAGTAATCGAACTGAAACCAACTGATAACTATTCTACGGACTTGTTATGGAGTTTCGTTAATCATGGTGATCAATGGGTCCGGCAGGTCGTTATTCTGCCAAATATAACGCACAGGTATTTCATACATTTCGAGATCAAAAAGGGCCTCAGGTACATCAGCGATATTGCCATTGACGACGTCTCCCTATCACCAGAATGTTTCGGATTAAATATACCGCCAGAAGAGCTGCATGGTTACAATTATTGGAATCCAATAGAGGAGCCGATCTGCGATAAGAAGACCCATAAAGACTTCATCAATGAGACATGTTTGTCATTTATTAGAAACCCAATAAAATCCCCATTTAAAATTTCTATTCGTAGATTACGAAATCACAACTTGTGGAGCTCATGGTCGTTTTGGTCCAACCCAACATGAATGCAACAAATCTTATAATCGCACAAAAGTTAAAGTGAAAGTGTTACATGAGCCGGGCTTAAGCGGTGTCCAACAGTGGACGGCACCCAAAGATGAATTTTACACGTAAGAGGCGATTTTTAGCAAAACTATTGAATACTGATTTTATTTTGAATAGTTTTATATTGTTTGGCGCAAGTGGAGGCAAAGGTGGTGGAGCTATGGGTAGTTCTCGGGGTGCTATGGTAAAAATCGTTGTCGAATTGAAGAAAGGCCAAGAGGTCTTCATGCTAGTAGGCCAAGAAGGCAGCAGTGCTTGTCTGAAAACGCTCGGCCACCAGGGGAATTCCTCCTGTTTATCGACCAAAAACGATACTGCTAAAGGTATTCGCGGTTTTCTTTCAATGGATATCAATGATGGAGGCGGCGGAGGAGGTGGTGGTACTTTTGTGTTTTTGGTAAGCACTCAATGAGTTATCTATTTTGAACTAATTTTGAATTGTAGCGAAATCGGACACGCGATCCGAATATTTTGGCTGTGGCTGGTGGAGGCGGCGGTTTAGGTTTAGGGCGATTTATAGATACCGGCCGTCAGCACGGACAAGCGATTAATACATCAAGAAAGGCTTTAACGGGCAAGATGTACGGTCTAAAGTAAGTCTAGAATTATGCCAAAAAATTTTCTCTACACATTTTTCTTTGGATTATGTAGATCTGCTGGCGCCGGTGGTGGTTATAAGATGTTCATCGGTCTTTTGGATATCGAACACAAGACAATGATGGGTAAATCGTTTTTAGAAGGCGGCGGAATTGGCGGTAAAGCTTGTTATAATTCCACCGATAATCGTGGTGATGGTGGTTTTGGTGGTGGCGGTGGTGGTTGTAAAAATGGTGGAGGCGGTGGTGGTTGGTCGGGTGGTGATGTTTCATCCAATGATACGAACGGTGAAGGCGGTTACTCATACATTGATGCAACCAAAACGATTTTGAGTCTGTCCGAAGCCCATTCTGGCTACAATTCAGGACCTGGAGCTGTTTTTGTTATACCGGCAATTGTTGGTTGTGGTTGTGATTACAGATGTATTGCATTAGATACGAAACGTTGCCAAACGGTTTGTATATGTCCGAAAAATTGGAAATTGGATATTGATGGCAAAACTTGCGTGGGTAATTATTTTTTAATAACGAAAAGGATAGAGCAGAAGTTGAAATTGTTGATTTAGTTCCAGAGACAGTTTCTGGCGAACAATATCCATCGTGGTTTGTTATAATGCTGATAGTTTCCGTTATTATTCTAACAACATTAGTTGCAATAATTTGTTTCATTTTATGTAAGCTTTTTAGAAAATTTGATAGCCACAAATATTTAAGTTTAAATTATCGATAGATAACCGTTATCAACATCGAGCCACTGGTATTCTGAGACGAAAGATGTTATCAGGAGCCGATCTACAATTAGATCGGCTTCGAGTCGCTTCTGATAGTATGATGACCGAATATAATCCAAACTATGAATTTGGTGGGGTTGTTTACACGTTAAAAGACTTGAAGGATATCCCACGCGAACAATTACGTTTGGTCAAGTACGTTAATCTTTTGTATTATAACTTAATTCTAATCGATTTTTTTAGAGCTTTAGGTCAGGGTGCTTTCGGTGAAGTCTATCAAGGATTCTATCGGCAACGACCATGCGACACGGTTGAGATGCCAGTAGCTGTGAAAACATTACCAGAAATGTCTACATCACAAGCCGAAATGGATTTCCTAATGGAAGCTTTAATTATGTCGAAATTCAATCATCCGAACATTGTACATTTCATTGGTGTTTGTTTCGATAAACATCCGCGATTTATTGTATTAGAATTGCTAGCTGGTGGTGATTTGAAGAATTTCCTACGCGAATCACGACCGAAACCGGAACGCAGTAGCCCATTATCGATGAAAGACTTAGTACTAATCGCTGTTGATGTAGCAAAAGGTTGTAAATATTTGGAAGAGAATCGATTTATCCATCGCGATATAGCAGCAAGAAATTGTTTACTAACAACAAAAGGACCTGGTAGAGTTGTGAAAATTGCCGATTTCGGTATGTCACGTGACGTCTACAGATCGGATTATTACCGGAAAGGTGGTAAGGCAATGTTACCAATCAAATGGATGCCACCGGAAGCTTTCCTAGACGGTATATTCACGAGTAAAACGGATGTATGGTCATTTGGGGTGCTATTATGGGAGATTATGTCGATGGGTTATATGCCGTATACGGGCTGTGCCAATCGTGAAGTAATGCAATTGGTTACAAGTGGTGGCCGATTGGATCCGCCAGCGAATTGTCCCGGTCCAATTTACGGTATAATGACGCAATGTTGGCATCCGACACCGGAACAACGTCCAACCTTCGCTACAATATTGGAACGTTTAGGTTATTGTGCACAAGATCCGCAAGTGATGAATGCACCGTTGCCGGTCTTCTATCGGCCACCATCCAACGAACGTGATACAACAGTAATGCGACCATCGGATGAGAATTGTTTACAAGTTGTACCACAATCATCGGATTATCTAATACCGAACCATACAGCACCTGTATCGAACCCAGTGGTATCCACATCATCCGTTGAGAAATTATTACCTGAAAATTCAGATAGTTGGGAGACCTCCTTCATTATGCCACAATCGAAATCAACACAACCACTATTGCTGGATTCCGAGCAGAATAAAGAGGATGAAGTTGCTAGTGGTGTTGATAAATTGATTGCAATTGATGATCCACCGCCAATGGGCAATCATAATAATAATATTAAAAATGACACAAGCACAATACGATCGGGTATTTCGTTAGATCCGGGGGCTTTGGCAAAATCCGCACAAAATAAATATGCCAATTTCAACGATGGGAGCCTCACTGGTAACGGTATTCTACAAAACGGTCCTGTAACCACCAATAATTACCATGGTGGTAATAATAAATACATGAATGATGCAGAAATTAATTGTTAGAAATTCTAATTATTTGAAAATTCGCATATCCACCACTACTATATTACATGTATTTGGTTTTGTATTTGGTGCAAACGGAAATTATATTTTTGAAAATTGGTGGAACTTTACAAATCGGTTGTGTAATAAGGGAAATTTTCTAAAATAAAAAAAAATAACACAAGAAGTCCCTATAAGTTGATAATAATTATATTTTTTACAAGAAAAGTCTGTTACCCGAATTGTTTCGTATATAGACTGTTTCATTTAAGAGAATTATTAGAGTAATGAAGTCATCTGAGGATCGGGCATCTTTAGCGGCCGATCATAATCTGATGAGCAAAAAAGCGACATTCAAAAGACTGGAGCGCCATCACCACTGAGGTGAAACAGTCTGTATAATTCACTTTAGGGTTTAATTTATGTTAAATGTAAGGAATAATTTACTGTTTTTAGTTACCTATTATTTGTTAGAGATTTATTGTAATTCATACGTTAACGATGAATAATTGCAACAATACGTATTTTAATGTTATCAACCATAAGATTTTTGTTTATGTGCGAATGGATTTTCATGGTGTGAATGATTTATTCAATAAACAACAAAAATAATGAGAGATTTTATACATGTGCAATAGTATTTCATTTTTATATTATTTTGATAGAAATTTCTTATTAACTGGTTGCGATAGACCATAAAAAAATCATAGAAAAAGGCTATTGTAGTTTTAATCATAGTTGCGATGCTTGGTTAAATTTTATCAAAACGAAAATTGTTTCAAATTGTTTTTCTCATCAATGGGAAATAATAGCTCAAATTTTTCGAAATACTCTATTTGTTTTCGATCATTATTATCATTATTATTAATTTATTTTGTATAGAATAATAAATAAAAGAGAGAAAATAATGCTTTAAGTAATTTTAAGACATGTACATAATTAAATGTAATGATATCTATAAAAATGACAAAAAAAATAATACATAATAAAAAAATGGAATGTTCATACTATTAGAAAATTTAGAGTTGTTGGTTTTAGGACTAAAAGTGTGTTGTATTTATATATTAAAAAAAAAGTTTAGTTGCTGCCAATTTGAGCTTAATGTAAATATTGAGCGTTACTTTATTGAGAATTGAGGATAATTTGTTGATAATGATGAAGAAGTAATTAATATTAATTAATATAAGACTGGTTTTAAATAATATTTATTAAAAATATACAAATTTAGTTCTAAAATCAGGCATTTCTTATTGAACAATATAATGTGTAACATTTGGATAGAGTTTGTTAAACTTATAAGTGTGTTAGACGGGAAAAAATATATATTAAACAAAATGAGTGTAGCAAACTGTATTTGTACGTTACAAAAAAATATATAGGTGTTAACAAAAAACTGAACCATTTACTTTTGAACTTCTTGTACCCTGCACTTTCGGATTCCTTATCTTACAATTCAATCCAAAATTTACAACCCCTCTTTAGCGTTACACTTTTAATTATTGAGAATATAATAAAATCCATCAACAGGTAACTTGTATTTTTTATATAGAGTTAATTATGGGCCTGAAAATGGTGAGCTTAAAAAAGCCACGTATTATTGATTACAGCTCCAACTACAAGTCAGATATAGAAAGTCGGTTTCCACCATTTTATAGTCCTTAAAAGCAACTATTATTCAGTTTCTAAATCACTGACACTTAATGAGCCATTTTAAAGATATTTCGAAAAAAATTATTTTGCAGGGGGTCTTTCCATATGAAATCGTCTGATTGACGAAGCCGACTAATCTTAGATTTTGAGGGAGTGTTCTTTAGGATCCCAAAAAACAATATTTACTATAGGTACTATTTTTTGATAAAACAATAGTACCTATTGCTTAAAAAAAAACACTTGTACACATACTAAGAATCAAAATAATAGAACGAGTTTTGCAGACATTTGAAGTTGAATATTAGAACTGAAGACCTTGAAAATTTCATACCTTTATCTTGCAGAGAAGACGTTCATTTTATAGCCTAAACAATGGCATTTTTAGAAATTTCAAAATTTGTACATAAAGAGGGGGCTATTCGGGTCAATTATTGGCTGTATTTTTTTCTAAAATATGTACACTTAATTTCTGAGTAACATTAATCACTTACATTAAACAGTCGACACGCTGGAGTCAGTTAGAAAACCCAAAAATTAATTAAAAAAGACGTATCTTCAGCACTATCTCGTTAATGACAGGTATTAACCGAACAGTTTTATCTATCACATGAAAACTACTTCAAAATACCGCCCCACACGCACAGATATCTTAAATAGAAACATTTTTACAGCTAAAATTGAAAAAGCCTAACAATTACATTTCTTGAAAGTCTTAATTCGAATATGCTGAAACGGCCGCTTATAAAAATTAAATGTGCCTAAATTTTGCTCTTTGGGATCCTAAAGAACAGTCCCTCAAAGTTACAGCAAAATCTAAGATTAGTCGGCTTCGCCAATCAGACGATTTAATATGGAATAACCCATCCCCATTTGTTGCCTTAAAATTGAGTATGGGCACGAAAGATAATCTAACCAAATTTATTTTTGGGGCGGCTCATTGTTCCTCAAGGAGCAGTCTACAGTAATATCTCGGCTAGCGATTTTCTTCAGTCAAATTTTTTTTGTCTTGTACAAAAACAACCATATTCTCATGTTACCTGTTTTGAGTCAGTTCTTTACCTTCGCAAATTTACAGAAGCTGATGACTTGCGGAGCCGTCCCAAAGCAGAGAATAAAGAAAATAGAAAGTATTTGGAATATTGAAGATTAGAAAATGAATTTTTGATTGCTAATCGCTGAAATTTTCTTAAAGACATGTCTGAGTTGCCTGCGTCGTAGAGACGTCGATGTTGTGAGAGATCTTTCGTCGAGAGAAAGAGGTCTCTCGTCTCGTCTTTTGACAGAAAATTACTGTGTGGTTTCGGTTTCTCTTGTCAAGACAAGAGGCCTCTTCCGTTTCGTCTCTCGTCTCGTATTGTTTCACAATAAGAGAGTAACAAACGTTACGACTAAAGTGTGAACTTTGTTGACTGCGGATAGTTTATGAACTACCCAATTATTTTACAAACTAGAAACAGTGCATGAATGCAACTTTATAAAGATAATTTTTGTATATGATGTAGAAATAAGTTTAATGGTGTTTACTAAAAGTTCTGGACATACGTAAAGTTACGTTCTAAGTAATTGCTTAAGAAGTATATTAATAAAGAACATTAATAAATTGAAGATTAGATAATTTTATGGTAGGTGCATTTTGGATCTCCCGGGACGAGACGATACTCGACGAGATAGGAGAGATTCCTGCTCAGCCGCATCTGTAATCGAATAGCAGAAATGGCACGATAATCGGAAATTGTGTCATTTTCTTCTTATGGTTAAACGACATGCCACCGATATATTATAATCTAGATCGTTTCATCTGGACTGACCTCATTCTCCAAAATTAATTTATTAAATTCATATATCTTGTTTAATTAAATATCTACCAAAAAAGGTTAACAAAGACACTTTCGTGTTTATAATTAATTAAAAATAACAAAACAAAAATATGTGAGTAATATTAAAATTTCATGCAAACTAGTTTCTTTGGTAAATTATTTTAATGTTATTGTAGTATTCCACAATTCGTACGTACTTAATTTTACAAGAACAAAACTTGAACAATAGCAGTAGTTTTCGTATTTTTTAAAAGTGATAATGATCTTGGACTAAATTTCACAATAAACTTTCCGAATTTATCTAAATATCAATTCTCATAAAAACAAGGTTAAGGCACTATCTCCCAATAAGGCTCGTTTTATTTCTCAAATTTTTGCTGTCACATCTTAATCAGTGGTGTCTTCTTGAGAAGATCGATATATTATTTTCACATTTTTCATTCTTACAAGATCATTTATCCGACCGCGAGGAGATTTTTGCTTGCATGGTGCATTAAATTTGATTCTATTTCGTAATAAAATTTACAAATAGATATGCATTGAAATATAAGGTCCATTTGTGCAAGACTATTTTCACTGCGCCATCATCGTGATCGAGGTGGCATAGTAGGTAATGTCTCGAAAAGCACGTGTCAGAAGAAAATGAAAAACACAACTATAGGGTGTCTCTAAAATATTGGGATAAAATGACTTAACCCAAATCATCAAAAATTATCTCGTTACTTGGTACAAATCAGAATCTTTCCCAAAAAAAATTTGCTTAAAAAAAGAGAAGGTTTTGATCGATTTTAACCATTTTTGTCCATAAGACACGTTTCGAGATTGTCTTGGTTCTTATCGGTAAGCATATAGCAGCATTACAAACTTGGTTTCCCAAAAAGACAACAATAATTTTTGATAAATCTTGAGACTGAAGCACAAGAAGTAAAGTCTGATAAAATGTATACTCTTTTATAGAAATAGACTAGGTATAGTCTAATAAGCTCTAGAAGGAATTAAAGTTTGTATGAGGAACGTATTGGATTTTTTAAAGTTTGTAACGTAAAAATTGGTATTAAGGGCAAAGCTCAATAAAAATGAATTCAAAATAGTACCACAAAGTCTACGCTTTTTAGAAGTAAAAATAATTTATGCCTAACAAACTGCCAAGCCAAGTATTGGATATTACTAAATTAGTTAAGATCATTCTATTTTTATCCCAAGAGTCTGTAGTTAAGTTATGTCCTAGTCTTTTGAGATATCCTGTATATTCGACGCAACTAGGCGCCTCTTTTAGTGACGCTTGTGTGCGGTGAACAACCTGCAAACCCCCTCACATCGACTCTGTCTGTCAAAAAACATTTCATGCATTTGATTCAAACAACAACATGTTTATAACAAAACAACTTTCTATTTATGATTCAAATTGTTTTTTATTACTCCATATTTAACTTATCTTTGCCCACTCATAATGATTAAAAGGTAAGAGAAAGTTCTGAGAATAGTGATTTAAAAATTGCTACTATTCCACTAATAAATATGATAGCATTCGAAAATTATTGATTATTTCATTATTAGAGTAATTTGAATTCTTTGTGTTCTTATACGTACGCCACTGATATGATGATTTCACTTTTAAAAGTGAATCATGGCCTTGCTTAGAATGCTCAGCTATGTCGCCAATCATATTTCAAGGCTGCTTAACAAAACATATGTTGATGTAGATTTAATAATAAAAATCAGCGTCCAGAATTCATTAATTTAATCCTAATAAATTCTAATTGAATAATTGACAAATAAAATAAACATCAGGTCGACACTGTTTGTAGTGTGAATTGGGCTTAACGTAGGCGTGTCTTGTAGACGCTGCAAAAATCAATATCTTGCGCTTTAGATTTTTAACGATTTCCACACAATAATTGCACTAAAAACTTGTTATTTATATAAGAAGTTAATTAAATGTTGTATAAATTTTTGAAATTATAAATAATAAAACATACGCATTGCGCATCTGTTAGTTGTCTTTCCAATAAAACCAAGTTATTAACTCGAATCTATACGTCACAGTGCGCTCTTCTTTTGTGTACTATTTTTATTTATCCAGATTTAGTTTACGAAATGTTGTAAAGTCTGCACAAAAAACCAGTATTTTCAGTGTGAAAATCCCGCAAATTCTCCAACAAAACTCATAGGCAAGTAGTTTTTTTTTCGTTTTGTTTTATTGTCAATTGTAAAATGTTAGGTTAGATTTTATCAAGGATTTTGTTTTTATTATGTTTTAAAAAATAATTAACCCTTAAATAACAAACCCTCTGTTAATTAATAATTTAATTTGAAAATATACGCCACCAGAGACATTTTATTAAGGTTATTTGGTCAGGCAACTTATGTTAATTAATTTTATACAATTCATACTTACCTCTCCTAGTTTTTAATGGTTTTTCGCAATTATATTTAATTAATAGCAATTTCACAATTAACGCTTTATTGACAAATGTGTGATAACACTTATCGGAAACATAGATCAGCATTTAGTCAATTGATGTGTCACTTTTCAAGGATGACACTAGAAAAACAACAGTATGCATATCTTTCATATATCATCAATTCTATGAAAATCAAGGGCGGATTTTCAGTTCTGAATCGCTTCAGGGTCAAATAATTAAAATAAGAACAATCAGGGCCGTAATTATAAAGGAGTAGCACCTGATGGATCAGATTAAAAATTACGCGCCCATTGTTAAAAATGAAATAAACTTCAGGTGTAGAATTTTATGGTTCGGACTAGTAGAGTATGTTTAAGGGTAAAACTTTTTAGGGAAAATTTCTCTTTCCTGTGAGAAATATTGCAATATTTTTTTCCAGAATTAATACCGTGACAAGCAAAGGAAACTATAAAATGACATAATTTTTTCTTATAAGGCTAATAAACAAAATGAATGTTTTTGTTGAAAGTTAACTCACTCGTATTTTGATTTCTCATACTTAAGCAGTTTTCGGACCGGCAACCTTAGGTCTTGAGAACAATTGAAATTGTAACCTGGAGCAGTGCCCTAAAGCCCTTTAAATCCTCAACATGTTAAATGATCCAAAAAAATCAACGAAGGCTACAGATTTTGCTTCGTCATAATCTTACGCCTCAAAACGATCGCCTTCTTTGTTTAATGCTTAGATCCACTTATCTAAAAAATTAATAAATAATATCAAATCTAGTATATCTAAACACATTTTACATTTCAAGAGCACTCTAATTCGAGATCAGGTCAATAACTAATAATTTACCGTCAAGTTAGAAAGATCGTATTGCCTCCACCTATCAGCGTCCTTCGGTTAAACTGCAAATGGAATATCTACGATATGAGTTTTTTTTTTATGAACGGAAGGCTCTTTAAAAATGTAAAGGACAATATTTAGTCTCTCCTTAATTAGCGAAAGTACATCTACAGCTGAATTGTAAATATGAAAAAGTTGTCTTTTTGCAATTTGTCCGAATACTGATGTTTTCGGTATATATGAAAGCGAGTTTCTGGTTTCCAAATTTAGCGTTTCAGCCCCTCCAAAAAACATAAATAAGAAAGCTACCGCATTGTCATTCGGGGATATTTATTCAAAGGTGTTTAATAGCACCATATTGCTACAATCTACAATTTTAATATGTTAAACAGAGCCCAAGCATAAAAAAGCAGAAAGATAAACAGTCATCTTATTTTATAACCAGTAAACATCGTAAAGTACCATTATTGTTCTGTAAAGTTATTAGATTTTTGAGTTTATAAAAATTATAATTTTTATTATTATTATACATCTATTATGAGACTAGGTACAGTTCTTTTGCCAGACCGAGATCTAAGGGACGGATGTGCATTAGAATTGTTGCCGTTAAAGAACCACCCTCGGCCCAGGGACGTACAGAGGGTTTCATGTAAATGGTATTTTATAAAACCAACACAGACAGAAATCATCCGATTAACACCGTAAAAATAAATTATTGACAGAGTTGTTATAATTTTTCCTCATCGTCAAACAATTATGTACGGTCCGTATTGTTAACTAATATCCTTTACGGACGCCTATGTATTGCAGGTCAGTTACAACGCTTCTTATTTGTTAAATATCAGAAAAGGGATCCACCCACCCTGTTACTAAGACCCACCCATCTGCGTCAACTTGGATCTCGGTATTTGGCACTTACTGTATACCAGTTTAGAGCTCCAGTAGTATGCCAGACCTTTCAGCATGCCAATAAAATTGTCGCTTTACCACAGGTGTACTTAAAAAGGTTAGAATTAGGCTCGTCTAATTTGGGAAAACTTAATTCGGAATGAATTAATTTAATTTTTTGGTCACCATGAAAAATTCCTCGTAGGTCAGATTTTTGTCGAGTGGACAAAATTTTTCAAAGGCGACCTATCACAGTTTACAGCCAAGATAAATGCAAACCGGGAAACATCATGATTGATATCCAGAAATAAGCGAAAGCGCCAATAGACTTTATTTACAGAAGTCGGGAAAGCTGCAGTATCTATAATAAAAAATAATAGTTTAGTGGCACATTTGTTATCCCTTTTATTTTGTATTATCGAGAAATACGACCGATTTAATTCTACTAATTATTATAACGGAAAGTTCACTTTGGGGTTGCTGTTGCAATCATAGCCTCCAAAATACTGGTCCAAGGCAAATGCCTAATTTTCTGGACTAAATATAGGCTGTATAAAGATTTATAGTATCCTATTCAGATTCACAGATGACTGCAAAACGAACATCATTTTTTCACGGAGATAATTAGTTTGATGATAACGCTTTTGTCTGTAATTTTTTTACTGCGTTTTTAATTTTACGACATTTAATTTGTAATTTATATCCAATAGTATTGTTTATGTTTGTGGATTTTAAATAAGTTTAATAAATTAACAATAACTCAACCCATGGTTTTTCCTAATTAAGCTCGATTGATATTTATGTTTGAATATTTGAAAAATATTTAATTTGTTTGAGAAAAAATGTCAATGCCCATTTTTTTCCATTTAATAATGATTTGGTTAATGTTTCGTATTATTTCATAAATGAGATTTATTCATTGCGCCTTTAAACAGCGAGCTGTACTGATAACGTAAATAAAAATTCAATTGCCGCACATGTTGATTCATTTTAGGTTTTCCCGTCATAGTTTTTGATGAAAATAGAAATAGTGGAAACTCGTTCCTACGAAAATAACATGATTGAATTTTAGAATTATTTTTTTTCTTGTTTAAATGGGAAAATTATGTAATTTGTAGCTTTGTCTATTCATAGATTATAGTTTATAACAGCCACGATATTCGAAAAACACTATCAGTTTGAACAAAAAACCCATACAGGTATTGCTGGACTATTGCCAAATATAATATTTTTTATGAAACTATTTGAGAACGACACAACAAGAAAAATTAACACTGCCAAGAAAATCAATGTTTTTGAACTTTAATTGTATTTGTAAACATAGAATTTAAAAGTGTTAACATTCTTTAAATAAACTTTTCTCTGTTTGTACAATTTTAATATGTACTATCTAAGATTTTGATGTGTTGTGCTAACAAATCCGAAGACACTTTGTTTAATTGAAAATTCTGAAATCGATAAACACTGTCCTCTAATTAGAGCTTGGATTCGTTTCGACTACAAAAACTATCCAACCCAAGACCAACACGCTGGCATGTGGGTCTGGCGATCCTGTTAATTGTAACAGTAAAAAATAAATGCTATAAATTTAAATTTAGCTAAAATTCATTGAGTTTCTGTTTTTAATACGCATTCTATACTTATTCCTCGTTTATGTTGAATGAGGCCCGCTTCCTTTATAGGACGGGAGATTAAATAAAATCTACCTAATCAGAAAAGAGAAGATATTGCAAAAATGGAACTCCAATAACGCGACTTTTTTCGCAAAAAAAAATTACATTTTCGATAGTTCAAAGAACTCGGAAATGGTGTCTTTAGTTCTTCAGTTGAAGACACCACCGTCCTCCAAATGTCTCTTTAGCTTAGGAAGCGGCTCGGGCATTAAATTGCAGCTGTAAGGGGACTGTTGTAAGTCAATGAAGCCGGTTGACTGCCTTATAAACTGAAATTGACATGCAGGTAAAGTTTTTTGGGCTATTTTATAAAACCTCTTGTTACGCCAATTTTAAATTGTTTGTTTCGAAACATCTACATTGAATCTGTACGCAATCCTTCCATCCAAGACCTTGCGTCCTTTTTTAAGTTTTTAAGTAGAGATATGAGTTGCTCTAGAATCTGGGTCTGCAATGATTTAGAACGACTTCTAACTCGATAGTGAGTTTGGCCTAATCGGAAGGTAAAGTAGGTAATTATTGATTATGATTATTGATATGCCTTATCCAAAAACAATAAATATTTCTATTTTTTTATCTAACTATTTATGACTTAAAAGTTAAAAAACGTCACTCATTCTTTTTTATCAGTTTTCCGACATAAGCCGACTCATTTTTTTTTATTTATGTATTCCTTTATGTGAACGCGATCGAAAAGAACGGAAAAGAAATAAGTTTGTCCATTTCTATTTTTAAGCGCCGAATATCCTTCGTGTGTGATCCCAGAAAAACACCCAAATTTGTCATCATCACTCAAGAGTCGGGCACTTTATTTGTTTTCAAGTTTCCCATTAAATTTTTTAACCGATTTACTAACATTATTTCTTCAATTTTGTTGCTGTTTTCTTAGGTCCTTGCATTTATAAATCGTAACTTTTAGACACATTTCGAATAGATCGAGATCGTACTTCGCCTTTGAACTGCATCGTTGCAGTTTTACTCGTTCAATTAGGAAAAATCACTTTTTGAGTCATTTCTGAGGAATATTTTCGTGACGTTTTCACTGCTTTCCAGTTACTTTGACTGTCGCTTAACTGCAGTTTTGTATTAATTTTAATTGATTTGAAAAGAAAAATTACAAAGTGCTAATATTCTAAACACTGTCTTATCTATAAGATTTTTTCAAAAATATGTAAATTTGTTATCAGTTTATAATAAATTTCTGCGCATAGATGTGCAATAAAGTGTTGTTAATTTTATAAATATTTGCAGATTTACCAACAGAATCTAAAATTTCGTCCAATATCGAGTTCTAATGGTAGCTTAAACATCTACAAGTGTATATTATCAGCAATAACAGTAACAACGATTTATCAACATGTATCGAATGCCAATGCCTATGCCAATGCCAATACCTTATCAACAATACAATAATGCATATCCGGTGATACACTATCAGCAACCGCCTAGTGCTACGAACGGTTATGGGTGGCATGGTAACGGCTATGGTTGGCAAACCGATCCATCTACATGGCAAAGACCGAAAAGTGTCGATGAAGAAAGTAGTGAAGCAGTTGAAGAACCTGTAGTGCAAGCCGAGAAAGTTGGCAAAGTTAGCTCTTGGGTAAGTCATCGATATTCCAATAAGAATTTTGTTTAATTAATGAATTTCTTAAAAATTATGTTTATAATAATGCATGCCTCATAGTATTATCCAGTTGTTCCGGTGAGTCATCCTAAGTAGTCTTATTTATTTAGGAAATAGTTTCCTATAATATTGCTGTAAATAAAAAATTGTTAATCGTTTCCTCTTAATGTGAATTATGTAGAGACACTGTATGAAAAAAAGAAACAGGCATAAATGATTGCTGTAGCGTAGCCAGAATCAATAATCCCAGGCGCCTGAAGTCTTCTACACCAAAGTTCTTCCTTAGATCACTTAGTTGTGTCCGCCAATATCGCCGTGTTACATTAAAATATAAAATGTTCATTGTATATCAAGCCGGAAGAAAGCGGAGGCCTGAAAGTCTAGAGATTTTAAATCCGAAATTATTGGTAAGTCCCTTCTTGTCACATTATCGTCCTTTTTCGGATCTATCCGATAACACGCTCTAATTCTTACGAACTTTAAGGGCAACTCAACTTGTTGCCTGAAGCATATTAAATGTCGTCCATTTATTATTTCCGCGTCGATATTACAAATCTAATTATATTTAACCGCACATTATCACCACGATAGTCCATTGATAAAGTAATCATTGTTTTGTTTTGTGTTCCCTTTCGCGTTTTTATCTCAATACGAGTTTCAGTCAATTTCCGACCTTCTAATCGTACAGTACTGCAACTTGAACTGAAAACATATCAGGAAACATGTCAACACAACAATATCGTAGCGAACTGCAAATTGAAATTAATGAAACTGTAACGAAACAAATCGTAAATCAAATTGCATTGAGGCCGAATTTTAATTTTAAAATAAAAAAATCAACAGTGGCTCCGGTCGAATATAAAACAGTTTATAATAAAAATGTTTTTCCGCGATCCGTATTTACTGCAACTACTACAAATATCAATGATAATAATAGCAAATTGAGTCGTCAAGAGAAATCCAAAGTTTTCGGTTTTTTTAAAAATGTGTTTAGTGGTGATCATAGAAAGAAAAATCGTAAAGTTGCCAATATTTGTGATAATAATGTGAATGAGAAGAGTAAGAATGATCATGTCGAAATTAGAAAATCATCAGTGGATCGTGAGTTTATTTTCCGGCACTCGATTGGCAACCAAATTTTTAAGGTAAAACTTTTCTTTGTCCGCGTTTGTTCGTTTACGAAAGTTGTGGTATGAAATAGGGAAAACTTACCTCTTTCCAACAAAAAAAAGAAGAGACATGTGCAAGTTTTTGTTTGTTTAGCGTTACGCATAGTTTCGTATATGTGATTTGAAAATTGTAGATTAGAGATCCGGATTAGTAATTTAATTATCGATTTGGACTTGTAAATGTTATGCGTTTTTATGTTATTGCTTGTTGATTATTGATTAACATAACATTTATCACTGATTTGATTACCATCAACATTTGCTGAATTTTATTTCAGGCGACATTTATTTGTAAATGAAATAAGAAAAGCCTAAGAGAATAATTGTTTTTGTTTTTTAACTTAACAGCAAGTTTTGCCATGTCTGTAAATTTGCCTTTTAAAGTCAGTTACGTCACCTTAGGTTTTTGCTAAAATTCGATATTAAATATGCCTTCGAAAATAATTACTGCGTTAAAAATTCTATTTAGGACCAATTTTATAATCGCTTTATTTCGCCCGTATTCCAAAAGAAGATTTTTTATCGGAATATTGGACGGAATAAAACGATTGTAGAGTCGTCCCTTAAACAAATATGTAGGGGAGGGTGGGGCAAAGTGGGCCCCTTCAAATTTTCAAAGCTTCAGAAAATATTGGAGTAAATCTTTTTGAAATTTCTTATATAATGAGGGGTAAAAAGGACCATCCGTTTATTGAATATTTAATAATTAATTATAAAAATAAAAATACAGAATGAAAAATATCAATTATGATTTTTTTTTGGGGGGGCCACTTTGCCTCAAATTTTCGATTTTTTAATTTTAATGGACGCAGCATAATAATGTTAAATAAGTATCAAGGGTCTAAAAAAAAAGTGAACGCGTAAAAAAAATTATTGATATTATAATTTTTTTCTTAAGGGGCCCACTTTGCCCCCTCTTCCCCTACTTATTTTTTAATTACTTTTTTTCAAAATAAATTGAATGTGATTTTTGGTATTATTTTTCTATTTTCATACTATATTTCATATTATAGTTCAGAGCCGGCCACAAAGGGCGTTGCAATTTTTTTGTCTTGGTTTACCCCGTACTCGCATTTTCCTAAATTAATTAATTAATTAATTAATATTAAAATTAATTAATATTAACAATTAATAATTTTATAAAAAGTATCTGTACAGATGTATGTAAATAGCATGTTGCACCCGAAGAAAATATGTCGCATTGCCGTAGAACAGAAGTTTGTAACCTTTTTTGTTGCACGAACCCCTTTAGCAATAAAAATTAAATCCACAAACCCCCTTCTCTCAGCAATATTTTGCATATTCCGATTCCTCTTTAGTTACTAATTCTTGATTAATAATTCACTTTGCCACAAATATAAGTGTTGGTAAGATTTAAACCAAGAAAGTAGGTACAGATTTTACTCTCCAAATGCAAGTTGCTTTCATCTTCTACCAATCGAACCAATTTCATTAAGGATGAATTTGGTTTTCACAAGGTTGAATTTGATTTGCAAAACGGTAAAGATTTATGAAAAGGTGAATTTACAGTGAAAAACTTGTTAGTCTTTTGGCATTAAAGATTTTTTTTGGTCCACAGAGTTTAAAGATCACTACTATTTTACCGTATCGCATCACCTATAATTTTTTATATTCATCCGAAAAAGCGTTTCAAAGACCATTTAGGCCATATTGACTTTAAATTTCTTAACACCAGCTTAATTTTGGTCTTTGTGAACCTTATTGTCTCATTACATAAGCTTTATTTTAATAAAGGAAGACCTATGCAGAATTTTTTAACACAAGCGCCCACCTGTTATAACTGCTCCAATTATTAAGATATTCGTATGCATCCCTCAAGAGGTTAAACTAGGGCACCTAAAGAGCATAAGGACCTTAGGTGACTTAGTTTAACTTCTGAAAGGTTCCATACGAATTTTTTAATAATTGAAGAAGCTATGAAAGGAGGCCGCTTGGGCTGCAACAATCTGTATGTGTAACAAAGCAAAATAAGCTTTTTATACAAGTACTGAAAAGCCAATTTAAGGGGGTATTCTGGTCTAGAAATTCGAAAAAAAAAATGATTTTTCAAAATTCAAATTATTTTCGGAGATATAGCTGTTTTAATGACCCTGCATCCAAAGCGGCTCGGCTGGAACGCGGAACTTTAAACGCCTTTTTCTCGAAATTATCTTTTTTTTAAATGGTTCCCACGATTTTTTAAGTTCTACTGAACACTTATCTATCGTACTAAATATCCTCAGCCCCAAATTTGAATTTTTACTATTTTTAAAAATTTCGGAAAGCTCAAAAAAAGTAGTACAAAAATTATTTTTCTTCAGGCAGCTGCCATTTTGTGGAAAAAAAAATTTTTTAATTCTTTTTTAGTTCGATAGCGGCATTACTCTAGATTAATAATCTTTTTCTTTCTTTTTTCTCAAATTGTTAGGAGGGTTGGCATCGTGGTCACAGTCGCACGCCATTTTTTTGAGACCCCCCCACTTCATCGACCGATGACTTTGAATTTTCAATTTTTTCACTTTTTTTTTCATTATATTTTCTTGAAATATTAATAAATATCTGATAAAAAAATTCATATTAAAAATATTGTTTGCCTTTTTTATACGGCACTTCAAAAAGTACCTAAAATTCATGCCTCTAGACCAGAATGCCCCCTTAATATAAAACAAATTTTTAGTCACGGCTACACAACTAAAGATAAATCGGACCTTTGATGGTCGAACTGAGTGCCTGAACATTTGATAATTTATCTTCGAATGAAGCATATACAAACGGCCTTCGCCTTGACAATTATTTGCGTTAATTGTTCAGAACAGCAGTTAATTACACAATTTTTGCAATTAACAATATTTGCTGCATTATCGTTAAATGCGTAACAAATACATTCAATTGCGTCTAACAATTTTTCAATACAGCAATATTATACGGAAATCGATAAATAAAACAATAAAAAAATAAAGATTGGTAATTTATTTATCAACGTCTTTTTGAATAGTTCGGTGAAAAAGGTTCCGGTTTTGATGTCAGTGGTGCTCCACAAGATTTCTACGATTTACGCGATCAGTGTTTATCTAATGGAGAATTATTTGAAGATCTACAATTCCCAGCTAATGATCGATCATTATTTTATAGTCAACGACCTGATCGTTACATTGAATGGAAACGTCCAAGTGTAAGTGAAATTTTCCATAAATATCACAGACGATTAATATTTATAAATAATTGTAGGAAATTGTCGATGATCCCAAACTATTTGTGGAGGGTTTCTCTCGATTCGATGTCCAGCAAGGCGAATTGGGTGATTGTTGGTTATTAGCAGCTGTTGCTAATTTAACACTATACCGACGATTATTCTTCCAAATCGTACCGGATGATCAGAATTTCGATGATTTGTATGCGGGAATTTTTCACTTTAGATTCTGGCAGTATGGTCGTTGGATTGATGTTGTTATCGATGATCGCCTTCCAACTTACCGTGGCGAATTGATTTATTTACATTCGGCTGAAAAGAATGAGTTCTGGAGTGCCTTATTAGAAAAAGCCTACGCAAAGTATGATTTTTTTATAATAAATATTAAAAAGAAAAATCATATTTAATTTTTATAGATTGCACGGCTCATATGAAGCCCTAAAAGGTGGTTCTACCTGCGAAGCTATGGAGGATTTCACTGGTGGTGTGACAGAAATGTACGAACTGGATTCACCACCACCAGATTTGTTTAAGATTATTATGAAAGCGTACGAGCGGGCCTCGTTAATGGGTTGTTCAATAGAAGTACGTATTATCAACAATAAATTGATCTGTAAAGCCACACCTTTAATTACGATTAATACGACTGAAATTACCTTGAGATCACCATTTAATTGATTATTTTTTTCCATCTACAGCCAGATCCGAGCGTTTTCGAAGCACAAACACGTGAAGGCCTAATAAGAGGCCATGCGTACAGTATTACAAGAGTTAAATATGTCGATATTGAAACACCAAATACACGCGGTAAAATACCGTTGTTACGGCTAAGAAATCCGTGGGGTAATGAATCGGAATGGAATGGTCCTTGGAGTGATAAGTAATTATTTTCTACTCGTCAATATTATTGATTTATTGTAAATTTTCTAGCTCGCCGGAATGGCAATTTATACCGCAAGAAGAGAAAGATAAATTAGGCTTAACATTCGATGATGATGGTGAATTCTGGATGTCGTTCCGGGATTTCCAACATTATTTCAATCGTTTGGAAATATGTAATTTAAATCCGGATTCACTATCTGAAGAGGAGATTTCGGCTGGCCAAAAAAAGAAATGGGAAATGTCTGTATTTGAGGGGCAGTGGATTAGAGGCGTTAGTGCCGGTGGTTGTAGAAACTTCCTGGATACATTCTGGCGTAATCCACAGTATCGGGTGACTTTAACTGACATTGACGAAGGTGATGATGAGAATAAATGTACGCTAATTGTGGCTTTGATGCAGAAGAATCGCCGCCAGAGACGTCATACTGGTGAAGACCTACTAACTGTCGGCTTTGCAATTTACTATGTAAATACAAGATTGTTTGTAATTCGATTTAATTCTGCACGTTTCGATTTCAGTTACCTAATCCGGATCGAGTACCAAAACCCCTAGATTTAAGTTTCTTCAAATACAATGCCTCAGTTGCTAGATCTCCATCGTTTATTAATTTACGTGAAGTTAGTTGTCGATTCAAACTGCCACCTGGAACTTACTGTATTGTGCCTTCAACATTCGATCCAGACGAAGAAGCTGAATTTCTCTTGCGAGTCTTCTCGGAACATTCAAATCACATGGAGTACGATGGTTCTTACTCTAATTATCTAAGTACACACGATGAGAATCGCGAAGAAACAGAGGACGATGATCCTCGACCACCACCGGTACCAACAAGTCCTTATCCGGATGACAGTCACAATCCAGCGTCTTATCCTAGTAGTCCGTATCCATCAAATCCTTATCCAAGTTATCCTAATTATCCACAAAGTTCTTACACTCAGAATCCGTATCCTGGCTACCCCTATCCTCAATCACCCCAACCGCAATATCCACAATATCCAGGATATCCACAGTATCCGCAATATCCTCAATATCCTAGTGATCCTCATCAGAGCGGTGGTGTTGGTGGATCTTCTAGTAGAAGAAGTGGTGATCCTATTGTAAACTTCTTTAAAGGATTATTCCGATAGTTGTTCAAAAATTAATTTATTATTTAAATACTAACCGGTGGGGGTAACGGCTTTGTTGAAGCCAAAAGTGAGAAAACATTTTCATGTTAATTGCTGTCATTCTTAAGGGTCACCTATTTCTTCCATAATTCTTATATTTTGCACGAATTCTAGATCAAGAAAAGTTAAAAATATAATAATGAAAAATACTCAAAAATTGCAGCAATTCTCCATTATAACCAAAAAGATGATCTGTTGAGATATTTATTGTATTTGTCTTAATTTAAGTAAAACTAACTCAAGTGATAATACTTTTAAAAATAGAGAAGGCATTTAAGTATTTCTGATGAAATATATGTTGGTATAATTGGAAATATTTATTTTTGAAACTCAATAAAAATTATAAAAAAATATTTTTGCATATTTTTTTTGTTTAGTGGTTGATATATTTTTGTTAAAATAACTGTAATTTCAGGGAAAACGATACCGATGTGGATGTTGGCACAATTGGTGCCAGGGTAGGTATTAAATCAGTTGAACACACACTAGATATTCTGCAGCTTATTGTTATGTGCAAATCGCTAGTTGTCAATGGATAAAACCATTTAGCCGCTTATGGATGAAATATCTAATCATTTGTGGCATACACTTTTAAGCTGTTTTAGCTGAAAATAAAAGTGATTTAGAAAATCTCCCAAAACTTACCGCCTTCCATCGTTTGGTCATTCCTGATTTAGATCAAGTCTTGAAAAATATTTTGCAAGTGGATGAAAAATATGTATTCTTGTACCCGCTTAAGAGAGTTTTGGGTGACAGAATTTTTTCTAATTTGATAAAGCTCGAAAAACGCAACACTACGAAAATTTGACGAACCGTCACTGATCGTTGCAATCAGTGTCGGCGCAAGGCAGGTTCAGCGTGTTTAAGGAGGCCCCGCGCTCTGCGAAAATTACCCAAAAATAGTTGCTCGTTGAAAAATTTAAGTGGGACATTTGAATATGTATTCAGGTCACGCCGATCCTAGTTTCAATACCTTCTTTCATAATAATTTTCTTTTGTATTCACCAGTTTTCACATCCAATTGTTAAGCGTAGTAATGATTGTAGACAGTACCGACTTGGGGGCGGGGCGTCAAACAATAAAGGGCGGCAGACATCCAATGTTTAAAACATAAAGAAAAACCTAGCATTTTTTGGGGCGGCAAAATAAATCCCACCCGGGGCGTCAGATTTGCTAAAGCCGGCTCAGATTGTAGATATCGATATATTATATGATTCGTCATTCCAATTTATAGAGCATAGTACACAATTCAATCGTTTGTATTTTTGTTCGATATTGCACGTAATTTGCACAAAAACCCTAATCATGCCAAACTCGCCACTGCTCAGAAATTGCTCCACCTGATTTCGAAGCCTAAATTTTTTTCTATGCATCAATGTTATATTTGCTATTATTATCTCTTCTACATGTACGAGAACCAAGTTATCCGCAAAAGATTCGATATTATCAGTACCTGCACAAGTTCATCAGTGGCTTTAGAATCTCGTCCTCAACTTTGTTGACTCCATAAAATCCCCATCTAAAAATGGAATTCAATCGATTAGGTCGCGGGAGAAAGAGAAAGACAATCATGGGAGAAAGGTTGGTTATGAGTGTGGAAAGGGGAAGGTAGAGACAGGGGGAGAGACAGTGAGAGTTGGCTAAAAGGAGAGAAAGAGAACCTATTCTTAAACAATTTAGAGTCAATTTTTAAATTATTAGGATTCAAAATATTTGTTTTATCAATTTCCTGAGAAAGATGTTAAAGTATAGTATCGTATGGTATGTTTTCGAGAGGGTTACTTAAACTGGGGGACGGGGGATTATACTGAGATTGAAATGATTTACCATAAATGTGCAGTGAGGTGTGGCCGAAGAGTGGGGGAACCATTGACGTCCAGCTAAACACTACGGCAGGCTAATTGAAATTATATTATATTGTTTATATATTTTGATCCGTTAGAACGTGACTGTTACACAGTCTTATCGTAAACATTATAGTATTGCACTTTATAACTGATACAATCGGATACACCTCCCTTGTAGTAATTATCAGAAACAAGCCGTATATTTTTCTATTTATCCCATAGCGTAAAAAGGCAGAGTTTTAAAGTTTCTTCTCAGACTAAGATTTTGTTAATGAAGATTTCCAAAATTTTCAAGACCGATCATAACTAGATGTGGCCAAAAGTTATTGTCCCCGGTTCAGATTGCAAAGAAAAATATTCAAATTAAAAATTATTAAATAGAAGGACGAGTCGTCCAAGTAACGGACTTTTTTCTTCTACGAACCTCTCAACATTTTCGGATGCACTTTATAAGACCAAAAAAAGTCAATCGAACCATGGAAAATTCCACACTTGCTAAAAATATGCCATCCCAATTTTATGATGAAATTTGTTTAAGAATAAAATCACTGATATTGGAAAATATCAGTATGCCTGACTCATGATTAAAGCAACAAGTTTCATGTTTGGATATTGATTTTGGTTGTTCAAGCTATGCGCTCAAAGCATTTAACAGTTCTATTCACATCCCTTCGCATCACCTGCTTTGTTGTTAGTGTTACATCTGTTTCAATTTTTTAGATCGTATGCAGTTTTCTGCATTTGTGACACGTCTAAACATGAACCCAAAATATAATGTTTAGTATGCTTGCTGCTTCAAAGACTAAATAATATAGCATCTTCCATCAAACATAAAAGTTTAATATTTGTAGGTTATCGCAAAACCCACAAAAGAAGAAGAGGAGGAAGAGGACCGGGCTCAGAAATACTTCCTACAAATAGCCGGTGAAGATAAAGAAGTCGACTGGTTAGAATTACAAGACATCTTAAACCATTTCGCACGCCACGGTTGGTATTATTAAAAATCCCTACATTAGGAGCTTCTCAATAATTCCTATAATTTTTCTACAGAATTGAAGGGCAAGACTTTTTCCAAAGATACCTGTCGCAGTATGATCGCAATGATAGATAAAGATCATTCAGGAATGTTAGCCTACAAAGAATTCAAAACGTTTTGGGAAATCTTTAGGTCATGGAAAGTAATTTTCTAATCTAACAGTTTGATCACGAACTCTTTGAAATTGTTGCAATTTTAGAAAATTTTCAACAAATTTGATAAAGACAATACAGGAACATTTAGTGGGTTTGAATTGAGAGACGCCTTAAAATCAGCCGGATACGAACTAAACAATCATCTATTGTCGATACTCATGCTACGTTATGGTAATAAGAATCGAGAAATTGATTTTGATGATTTCATGATGTGTGTTGTTAAACTTAAAAACATGATAGGTAGAATTCTTTAAATTTAAAAAGCATTCATTTGATTATAAATTTTATAGAACTGTTCCGTGGTAGAGCTGACAGTGATGAGAAAATTGAATTAACATTCCAACAGTTTCTGGAAACAACTCTTTATTCTTAAAAAAGTTATATTTGAAACATTTTAAGTAGGCATCCGATTTTAAGTCTTTTTATAGTGCCATTTAAACGCTTCCAAACATTTATTGTGATCGCTTAAAATTCCAAAAAGTTTTATTATATGCACGTATTTGAATAAATATTTTATTTAACAAATCGAAGGTTGTTGTGAATTTCGAAATAATTTAATGACAGACAATGTCTAAATTGAAAATTTTAATTGTATAAGAAGATGAAGACATGATATATTGTTCGGAACTGTGTTATTATACGCCAGTATTATGCTACTATACTTGTTTGCCTAGTTGTCAAGAAACTCCACAACCGTGCCTCGTAAGACCAAAAAGAGAGAAAATTTCTGATTTTCCATCCGGATCCTCTAGCGCCGCATCAAATAACAATCGTGCCAAAAAAGGTAAAGAAACTGAGGCAGGCGATGGTAAGAAAACCAGTTCAACACGAACTGTAAAGAGGAAACGTGGTAGAGAAAATCAAGACGATAATCTTCCTTCAAAATCAAGAAAACTTTCGCCAGATGAAACAGGTAGGGAGCAATCTGGAGATGGTACAGGGCAACAATTGCCTACCGACTGGAAGTGCACACCAAGACCTAGAACTTGCACTCCAAGGCTCGGGCCGTTGACGTTACAATCCAACTACTGTACTCCATCTGCATTTTGGAACAATGGGCAAACTAAAAGTAATGTGCATGTTTGCAATACATGTGGCAATATTTATGAGATTTGTGGAACTTGTGGACAGATCAAGTATTCAAATACAACACCTTTTTTGACTGTCTAAATCAATAACTCTATTTATTCATAAATAAAGCACAATAAAAAAATTATAAATAATATCTTAAACATATGCTTTATGCATTACTAGTCTTTAGATGGCCTACTGGTCAATTCTAAAGTTAAACGAAACGAAAAAAATAAGTTAAACTTATACGTAATACGGTTTAAATAAATAACATCCTAATATCGCTGAGTGATTTGTCGAATCCAATCAAGGTAATGGGCGACTTTAACGTAAACTCCCGGTACTCCAACCTGTCCACAACCAATACCCCAACTGACAATACCAACGACTTGCCAGGTTCCGCCACGTTCGCATACCATCGGACCACCGCCATCACCTTTACAAGCATCCTTGCCTTCCTCACCACCAGCACAAATAAAACCTGGATGCAACTTGAAATCGTATCCTAGACGAGTTTGTTGTAATTGCCGTTGACATAAGCCTTGATTAACAATCGGCACATCGACTTCTTTCAGGATATTCTGGTATTTACCAAAATCACCGAACGCATCTTTACCCCAACCGGTTGTCCAACATCTAGCACCGGTGTAATCGTCGTGTGTGTGCGGCAAACAAGCTGGACTAATATGTGGATGTTTCGACCAATCAACCGGTTTGTCCATTCGCAAAACGGCAATATCATTATAAAGCGTACCAGCATAGAATTCTGGATGGACATTAACAGAGGTCACATCTCGTTCTATATATGGATAAAACTCAACATCATGATTTACATCCCATTCACCCAGACGTACTCTCAAATCAAAACCGGTGTACGTTTTGACACAATGCGCAGCTGTCAGGATGTGGAGCGGATCGATTAAAGTACCACCGCAAACGTAAACGCTCTCTTTAGCGTCTTTCTTGAGGATAGCAACTTGCCATGGGTATTCACCAAACTCACTATCACCATCAACGTAGACAGGATTCTTGATACGGCCGTTAATACCTTGAGAATGCCGGGTGCCGCATTGGCGGTGATTATTCGATGGCACTTGTGGTCGTAGCGGTCTTCGGCAGCAAACGTGTCGCGGACCACAGACTTGGGGACGTCCATAATAAGCTTGGCGCTGTAAATCAATAAAATATCTATCAAGTCCGTACAATAAACCTAAGCTAAATAAAATATGCTCAAATTGTTGATTTTACCTTCACAGGATTTGTCTGAGTTTCAGTCAAGTCTCGTCGTTTTCTAGATTCGGGGAATTTAATAGGATTTGATACAGTATCGGATCGGAATAGTGTCTTACCGGCACGGACATTCGGCGTGTCTTGGGGGAACTGTTCAAAATTATTACTCTGATCGTATTGATCATACGAATCACCATAGGTATTTTGACCGTTATCGTATTGCTGTTGGTACTGATTCAATAAACTGTTACCATCAACGAAATTTGTATCGTTTTGATAAGCGCGACCATAAAATTGATGATCATCAAAATGACCAAAACCTCCGTAATTGAAAGGATTGTCGTAGTAGGTCGGTTTATGGTCTACATATGAAGGTTCCGGATATTCAGGACTGTAATGAGGATGGCCATGTTCAATCGGACCGTGATAATGACTTGGCGGTTCTTCGGAATAGAAAGGAGCAGGTCCGTGATGTATTTCTGGATAATTTTGATAATAATCGTGATGGTGTGGTTTGTGATAGTGGTAGTGTTTATGTTTGTTGAAAATGACATGTTTCTTATGGGAGAATATATCTTCAAACTTATTAACTAGATAACTATTAGGAGTCACGTGTAGATTAACGAACGGTTTTACTACTTTATCACCGGAATCATCTTTGGTGAGTTGTAATGAGAATAATGGGTTCACTGAAACTAGACCTAAATTGATGCCTTGTCCGCCTATAGTTCCCCCGTAGGGATTTATGTACGGATTAGGACCGTGAGGATTTATTGGATATCCACCGCCTCCTTGATTTGGTAAGCCAAATGATATGCCAAATGTTGGTTTAATTTTCTTGTTGTTGTTGTTGTTGTTGTTCGTGTTATAATTGTTGCCGTATTGACGCTGCAAAAGTTTATCCAATTTTAAGTTAATTCATACCTACGCGTTTAGCTCTAATTCTAGCTAAATCCAACATATTTACAAAACGTTTTTTAGTAATTTAGAAGAAGGCGGTGGAGTAGTAGATGAGTCGTCTATTCAGTGTGTCATTAATCAGTTAGATAATTAGTGTTATGATTATTCGACTGGAATTCAATTTTATCAAAAATTTGAATACTTACAGGTTCAATTTGGCTTTTATCGTCTTTGGTGTCTTGTTGCGGCGCCTCCCGTTTCGTAACCGTCTTCGCTTCACCAGTACTATCTTCCGCTTTAACTTCACTATCAATTTCAGTAACATTAAGACTAGCACCTTTCGGTACTCGAACAACAGTCATTGTTCCATTTCCATCGGTGATAACACGTTGATCATCACTCAATGCTTCAATATCACTCTTTAAGCTTCTCGGATCTAGTGGTAGATAAAGATCATCTTTACGGCCGATCACATCGTGTGATGGACACTGATCGTATGGTACACAAACGCAATCGTAATTCTCGGCACGTGCAGATTCTAATCCTTGATATTTATCAGCATAAGATTGGAGATAGTTCGAATTGACGCTCTGGAGATTCAATTCTTTCTTATAAAGTTCTGATGAACCGTAAGAACCAACGGAGGCGCCAAAACTGTTGCCAAATGTTTGTGGACCGAACTGTGGTTTAGTAGCGGATGCGGCGAATTGATTTAGACCAGAAGTTGAGCCGTAATTGGCAATTGTTTGGCCACCATAAGTACCGCCACCATAAGTACTGCCACCATAAGTGCTGCCATAACCTGATCCGGCAAATGATGAGCCACCAAGTGATGAACCACCAATCGTTAATCCACCTGAAGAGCCACCAAGTGATGAACCTCCAATCGTTAATCCACCTGAAGAGCCACCAAGTGATGAACCCCCTGATGGATAATTGGATAGTATTGGATTGAATCCCGATGAAGACGGTTTGAATGCAGAATTGAAAGAATCAGTTTCATGTATTGATGATGATGTCGAAACAACAGCAGCACTTGCTATCGGAATTGGATTAACCACAACTTTATTAACGCCGCCTTCTGTATTGTGGTGGTAGTGATGGTGGACATGTTGTTGTACTCCAGAGCTAGATCCACTGGATGCTGTAGCCGTACCACCTTGAGCGTTCACGACCACTTCAACTCTCTTATCTTTGTGGTGTGCTGTTTGCGAGAAGCCTTTATCGAATTCATAAGGATTTTCCGGTTCGATTGGTTGACTGAATGACGCTCCTCCAAAGGCTTCATGTTCGTTCAAGAATGGTTTATTAACTGGAGGACCATAGAATGGTTTGGTGGGTGGAAAAGGAGGGCCGTATCCGCGACGTGGTGGTTTGTTTGGAGACAATGCTGGAGGTGATAGAGGTGGTCCAAATTTATGGGAATTTTGTGGTCGGTAATTTGGTGGGAATGGCATAGGTTTTGGCGGACCATAGCTACCTCGCACACCTTTAACAGGAATTGTTGGAATCGGCCTGCCGACAGGATTGATTGCAACCGGTTGAGCGTAAATTAATTCTTCGGGAGCAATGTAGGGACGTTTCTCTTGAATTCCACCGTTACACTTTAAAATTAAACAAATTTTTATAATAAAATTTACATCATTGATAAAATTATCCCAACTTACTTGCATTAAACCCAATTCACAGAGTCGCTCTTTAATTAAATTCCTAGCTTCGCCTTCATCGCCTTTCTGTAGTGCTTCGGATACACTAGGATCACTGTAGACTTCATCGAAACCGTCAACATTACGGCCTTCACGTTTAGACGTTAAAATCTGTTCGACAATTTCTTCAGCTTCTGTTGAATTCGCTTGAATTGCATCTGCAACATATTCATTAGCAGCTAGTTGTGGTTCGTCTTGTGAAATTTCTTCAGTCTTCTGAGGTGAGGTTTGTTTATCGTCACCCCAAGACCAGGAGTTCTCTTCAGCTGTTACCGCATATACCAGTAGTGCCCCGAAGGCAATAAACGATATAAATCTCATATCTGAAAGAAAGTTGATTGTAAAATTTGCACAAACTAATTAAAAAAAATATATATCATTAAAAGTAGGTTACTGGTTTTACTTTCTTTACTTTCGTTTGTGGAGTTTCTTATGGATTCAATGATGTCATTTTTGTTTGTGAATTTAATAAATTGTGGGCTTATAGAAATTGGATCGGTAGAAATTTGTTTATTTGAACAGAAGAAATTGTGTGACTCATCTTTGTTGTTTTACATAGAAGTGAAAGTGAGACTGTATAACGTGAAGCAGATGAACTCGTTTACTTTCTCGAATTGTTACGGTCACGGCCAGTGGTTCATTATCAGAAGATAATGAGAAAAATTCATGCTATCAGTTTTTAAATAGGCCAAGCAGAATGTTTCGGAAATGCTTTAATAAAACTAATTTTAACGAAACATACAAACAAAAACAAAAAACAACAATAACGTGAACTATTCTCTTTGAATTTATGTAATTTAAAAGAAAAATAATGGTTATTCTGACCTGTTTTCTGGTGCACTAGGATGGATCGTGTACGCAACAATTCAACACTTGAATTAAAGAAGTTCTTTTCACCGGACGATTATATTACAGTATCCCTCCTTACTGTAAAACACACACTTTCTATCGTTTTTAAGTTCGTTACCACCGACTGACTGATGATTTGGCTTGTCAAAGAGATCGTCTTTTATATTACTATCTCACCCGATAGTTTTTTTGGATATTAGTAGGGGGTTGATTGCATATGAATTTCCGTGGAAATAAGAGGGGCCAAGCGGATCTTGGGATTTCTCAGAAGATTTCATGCAATCAGAAATTATTTTGTAGCAATAATTATTATTTGTCGTATATTAAGAGAATTCCAATAAGATTAAATGAAGCAACAACGAATCAGTTGGGGACTACTCAAGAGCCTTGTATTTTTCAAAAAATTTGTACCTATATAAAACTAGTTGGCGTCTTCTTTCAGTGATGGATCTGATTAGTTAAATTAGCAACTGAAGATGAACTTAAGCCTGGCTTTACAAATTCTTCCTCTCAATCATTGCTCTGTAATGACGCGACAATTAATAAATCAACTAATAGAATAAAAACTTTTGCTTATAGATAATGGAGCTTATCTTAAGACACTGTAGTTAAATATGTAAAGATTCTGAGGTATCTCCTTTAAAAAAAATCTGTGTCTCTCTGTGGAATTAAATAAAGGTATTGTTTTGTTTGTTATAAGATTAATAAAAAATTGCTCATTCACTTCAATTTCCATCTCTTTGTGCCCTTTTTGGAAAAGTTTCTGGGAAAAGACTTCTAGACAGAAGGGTCTCAAAAGGGGTCCATACAATCGACTACTCTGTAATTATACTTATAACGTTTGCAGTTTTTTTCAGTTTTCCTTCCTAGAAGACAGGGTTCTGAAATAATTAGCTTCAGACCTCCAAAAGTCTACATCCGCTTCTAGAGCCTATAGACTCATAAAGTTCTGGCTTTACAAATTCTTCCTCTTAATTGTTGTTCTGCATAAGGACAGGCGACAGTTAATAAATCAACTACAAGGATAAAACCTTTAACTCTGATTAAGGATAATAGAGCTCTTAATACTACAGTAAAATATGTAAAGATTCTCAGGTCACTCTCTTGACCAAAGTCCTCAGTTTAGAACTAATTAAAGGTAGTATGTATTTCGTTATTAATAAAAATTTCCGTGTTAGACGTTTATGCCCTTTTTGAATAAAGGTTCAGAGAAATAGGAGCGAATTTATGGTGAAGCTAATGAGGCTTCAGGCCCTCTGTTCCAAAGGGCCGCCATAATTAAGTAATCTTCCATTTTTGCCTCTTAGAATAACGGATCTTGAAATAATTACTTTCAGACAAAAGCTTACACTAGCTTCTGCTCCTAGAGGCCATAGAGTCACAAGGTCATAGAAATAAACTCTTTTATTTGATGTACCCTAATATTAATGGAGCTGAATTACAAATTATGTCCCTTATTTAGGATTTTTATTTAGAAAAGAACTTAATTTTCCTCGAAATACTTGAAGGGAATACTTTTGGCTAAAGGAGAGGAAGGGATGGAAAACCTAGATATTAGATCCAATTTCAATTGGCAAAATATGAATTTCTCAGATTAAGTTCTCTTGAGGCTATCATTGTAATAGAAATCAAAGCTGTACTTGTAGTTCGCCCACAAAAACTTTTTAGAAAATTCATTAAAACTTTCTTACAAATATCGCATGATTTGAATCATGTTTTGGCCAAATCTAATTATGGCCAAGACATGTGGGAGGTCGATTTTCTTTTCTTTTCACAAAATAATTATTATTATCGTTGCTCGAGCATAAATACAGAAAAATAAGCGATTTTGTATTGAAATTGTGAAAAATTCTTTTATTGTTTTCCGGAAGATAAATGCTAATGAATCAATAGAAATGAATTAGGAAAACATCCACGACTTTCTTTTCTTAGTGATAAATTATCATTTGCAATTACTATTCAATTACTAGTCTTGTAATGCTCATAAATATAGGATGGATTATTCATAAAACAGTTTAATTTAGGTCAAAAATTCTTCATAACAATCTATTATGTAATAAATGGCAGTACTCGATATTATTTAGAACAGGGAATTCCTAAAAGTTATTTGGCTGCTTATTCTTAAGGTTAATATTTTTAGTATTTCATAATTTTACGTTGAATGAATTAAAGATTACTGTTTCGAAATGGGGAATTTGGTTTCTACTACAATTGCACGAGTAGTTTTCATGTAACCTTCTGGGAATCCCTAATCGATTTCTATAATAAATACTCTTACAAATCACAACTGTTAGCATAAAAAGTCTTTGATAATATAATATGTTTTATCAACTGAAAATGAAAGTAACGGATCGGAAATCCCTAATAAGCTACAAAATTTCATTGCAAGGTTCATTGACCAAAAACAGTCAAGCTCTTGGCTATCTATCCTTATGATTACGGATCAAAACACACAAAAAAAAAAGTTGACGAATTCATGTTTATTTATAAAGTATATGATGCGTTAACTCTTATAATCTTTTTCTTTCACTCTATAGTAGTTGTTAATTTCAGATCCGGGAGAAAGTGGTCGAAATTATACATGAAAAAGAACAAACGGAAGAGGTGGCAACCGTGGCGTTACAAAGAAAAAAATTGATATATCTATCTATCTTTGTCTACCTTCAAGCTCTAATATTACAACAGGATTTTCGTGATGTGTTTGAAAATTAATTATTACGGCATAGCAGAAAGTGAATTTTTGGTAATGAATGATCGAGGAAAGTAAATACAAACAATGATTTTTTGCCTACAAGCGTTGGTTAATAATTATAGACAATTGATAATAAAGATGATTAATACTGGTTTTGCAATAAGCTAAAGCCACACACAAACATTTACTTTCTTTTAAAGACGTAATATATTTTGATTATAAATTTACAGAATGACACTTGCAGCTTCTTTATTGTAGTTTTATCCAATTAGATGCAAAATTTTGTTTCATAAATATTTCATAAGCTGTATAATATACCGACTGTCCCAGCTAACAGTTTAATTTCAAATATCCCGCTTGTTTGTGAATTGAATCGAAAAAGTATTCGAGGAAATGAGACTATATTAGGGTGAGCCAAAATGACTAACCTATCAAATTTATAGTCTCAAAAGGGCCTATATGTTGAAAAAAAAATTTCTCCCATTGGAAAAAATTTTTAGCTCAATTTTAAAAGGTGTCGGTGGTCATTTGAAATTACCCATTTAAACAACATGCAAAAAAAATGTTATCCATTAAAAATGCTGTAACTTTTGAACCGTTTGAGATAAAAATTTTATTAAGGCATATTCTTGTAGGACATTAGATTCTATAACAAAACACTTTACAGTTGATTTTTTTAACTCAAAAATTCATATACTTACGGGCTATGAATGTTGAAAAAAACACATCTATTTTTCATCAACTTTCATAGCCTGTAAGTATATGACTTTTTGAGTTAAAAAATTAACTCCGAAGTATTTTTTATAGAATTTAATGCCCTACAAGAGTATAGCTAGATAAAATGTTTATCTCAAACGGTTCAAAAGTTATAGTATTTTTAATGGACAAAACATTTTTTGCGTGTTATTTAAATTGGAAATTTAAAATGTCCACCGACACCTTTTAAATTTGAGCTAAAAATTTTTCCCAACATATAGGCGAATATATTGGAGAATTTTTTCCAACATTTAGGCCCTTTTGAGACCATAAATTCGATGGGTTAGTCATTTTGGCTCACCCTAATGTCCATACTTTAATTGATCGACACGTATTTTTTCTAGTTATTTTGGAAATGCCAAAACGTCATATAGGATCTTGAAAATTACTCAATATATGGAAAGTAGTCACCTGAAATAAATACTACAAGTGATATGAAAATTTTTTTTCAAAAAATTTCTCATTTGCTACGCAAAAATAAAATAGGAAAGTGCAGTTCATCCGGCGCATCCACCATTTCACATTGTGTGGAGGTCAAATTGATAAAAGCAGGAATTTAGCGCAATGAATTGTAACGTCTTGCATCTAAAATACAGGTTTAACCCGAAATATTGAAAAGAAAAATAGTAGATTATGTTATTAGGCGTAAAACTGGAACTTTGTGTGCTGAAGCTGACTGTTGTCTGCCGAACGCTAGTGAGGCAGACATATCAGCTGAAGCACACAAAGACAGTTTTGCGCCGAATGACATATACTAGTTTATCTTCAAACGCCTTAATTTAACATTCTTTTATATTGAAAAGTTTTTAAAAATTAAAATTTTAACTGATCGCAATATCTTGGCAATACTGCTTCCATGGCGATGCAAAAAACAAATGTCAAATAACGATAAAAATTAAACGCCAGTGACAGATCTTGTCATTTTGTCTGCCTAAGCTTATAAGAAAAGAAAAAAAGCGCCTAGGCACACAAAATGCTATTTTTACCTTGTCATTTCAGGCACAAAAACTGTCACTTTTGTGACGTTTGAAGATAAAATATTTTCATATCAAGTTGATTCGCAGTATTCATTGCAGGAGATTGATTTCCTAATATTGAGTAAATTTCTAGATATTTGGGATGAAACTGTTAGTAAAGACACTCTGTATATTATTTCTTTTTTAAATTCGTGTAAAAATTTTCTTTTATATTATTAAGAAATATAACGTGTACAAAGTGATTTGGATAATTATAGGTCTGTGGCACATACCACAGAATTTCCTAATTACATCCGACTATAGCATTTCTAACTTCGGTAAATTTTTGGTTACTGTGACTACTGAGGTACCTGTTAGTTAGTAACTCCAATAGTATGCCAGATCTAGGCTGTGCCAACAACTTTCGTCACTCTAACCGAATTTGGAAAGTTTTCGGCATGCCAATTTTCGCCTTACCGCATGTGGATCTGACAAGGTTAACTCGAGATTGATTGTTGTATAATTTTAGCGTCTTAAGCGAAAATTAAATAAATTTTCCAAAAAAATTTTCATTTGAAAGGAATGTAAAAGAATTTTCTTCTTAAAATGTTCAATCCTTTGTAAAAATAAAAAATAAAAGTCAACGATGCACAGCGCAACAAAAGTGGATCGTTGCCCGTCGTGAAATAGCCTTATACTCGCCTGTAGTGCACTACGAGGGTTAGGGAATAGATTGATCGTTGAATCGGTAAAAAAAATGAGTTCTCTTGGGACATTTTGAACTATTTCTGTTTTCTTAACCTTTTGTGTTTGCTGTTACGAAACTGTAAATTTAGCTCTAGTTAATTAAAGTTAATGAGAATATCCCCAGTTCCAACATCTTGCCAACAGAAACCACTCAATGTTTATGGTTGGCTTTAGGCTACCACTTCAACAAGTGCGTGTTTTGTTTGTGGTATAATTTTCAATCAAACTCATGTGAAAGTTTTCTGCATTGATATTTGAGTCGTGATTATAGAACCAAATAAACACAAAAGATGGAAGCAGAGGCGGAATACCACAGTGCGACGGAGGCTAAGTTTTAGGCTCCCGTTTCAAAGAGGACCCCCTAATCGACAAGTTTTCAAGTATACCAATGTTTATAGTATTTTTCAACTTTTCCTTCTTAGAAATAATTAGTTTCAGACAGACAAGAGTCTACATTCCCTTCTGAGCGGAAATATTGTATAGGTAGAGAAAACTATACTAGAGAGTACCTACTATCGTACTATTTGTAACGATTAGGTACACGTCCCGATTTTTTAAGTTCATTTTGTCTCGGATTTTTAATCTTTTTATCTTTATGGTACTTATAACTCAATTCCGCCTGTTATTGTTGAAAACAAGCAAAACTATGTTTTACGTATAAGAAAATTTTTGTTGTCTTCGCAAAGGCAGGTAAAAAGGATTTGCTCCTTCTAATATATATGTTGTTTAAAAATAAAGTGAATTCCTATCTGACGAAAACATGCTCCTATAATTGCCCCAGCAGTTACACAAATGCCTTTTTCTGGAGACTTTAATTTTTTTGCGCAAACAGCCATGGTTTTGTGGAGTAACTGTTATTTGCGGCATTTTATATAAACTATAATTATATTTTTGTTATTCTAAATCTAGAAATTTAAAGGAATTTCCATATTTTAATTTTATTGCGAACATTGAAGGTCTTATCTACCATTACTTTTTGTTTTGATGTGAACCCAAATTTAGTCAGAGTTAAAAAATAAAAGAAAATTATTTAAATTATGTATCTTGGGTGTGGTGTTTGTTAAATTTGCACTGAGTTCAAGGAATTGAAAATATCAACTTGATTCCGACCTTGTTAAATTGGTTAATGGTTTATTTTTCAATAATTAATTTTGTCTGTAGTCAACGAAATGAAATCATTAGGGACAACTGATCTAATTGCCCAAAAATGTGCCCACAATAAAATAGATTTCTTTTATTTATCATTTTAGGTATGTTACATCGTATTGAATTCTTTCACCAACTTTTACCATTGTTTAGCACGAATTTCTGTTGTTGAAATGCCTGCCGGTATAACAAGAGTTTTTTCAGCTAATGGTAAATCCAAAAATCCTGTCCTGAAGCCTGGTGCAATTTCGGCCTTGATAAGAGGAGCTGTAGCTAAACGAGTTTCTACCAAGGCTGGAGCGGCAGCATATTGAGTATGAAGAAAAGGCGTAGCGATGGCAACAGCTGGAGCAGCGGCTATTCTAGTAGCAACAGGTTCGGTAATGACTTTATTAACCAATGGCTCAGCAAGCACTGGAGCTGAATTAATACGTTGTTCGAATGCATAAGTAGTAGCGGCAGGAATAGCAGCGACAGCTGGAGCACTTTCTATTTTAGACAATACTGGCGTAGCGGCTACGTTGGTGACTAATGGAGCTGTATCAATACTACGTTGGAAGTTGAAACTAGTAGCAGCAGGAATTGTAGCGACAGCTGGAGCAGCAGCTACTTTGGTAACTAATGGAGCGGCGTCAATACGACGTTGGAAGGCAAAACTAGTAGCAGCAGGAATAGCAGATTCTATTCTGGACAGTACCGGAGCAGCAGCTACTTTGGTCACCAATGGAGCTGGTTCAATCCGTTGTTGTTGGAAAGAATAACTAGTAGCAGCAGGAAGAGTATGTACAGGTGGTGCTACAGCTAGTTGAGGAACTATCGGAGCAGCCGAAATCACTGAACTACCAAGAACTTCGGTGTGTTCTTGATGGGCGATACCATTTGGAATTGCTGCTATTGGAGCGATTTCGTGAACTGTACCACTAGGTTTGGCAATGGCCAAAGCCAAAACAGCAGATAACACCACCAACTTGAACATTTTGTAAGAGGTCTGTGATATCTATAACCAACTGAATGATGTTCGATCAGTTATCGATTCTTTTATATTTAGCCGAATTCAATAGGAAGGACGGATAATTTTCCATCTTTATGTTGATGTTCTAAATTTTACCAATCGAGTTGACATTCAAATGTGAGCAGGAAATTGTAAAAACTAGTTTTCATTTAAATTCGTAAACTATGTACGATAGTTAATAAACATCGTTTATGTGCCTATTTTTCAAAGTAATCAACAAACACTTTATTTAATTTGCAGCAGTGAAGATAAAAAAGAACTACACAATCCACGACATAGATATATTGAGGATGAGAGACAATACAAGAATTGGACGAAAGCCCAAGCTTTTCTGCAGCTCCAGAAAACCCTATTGTCGACACCCCTGTCGGCAAAAATAATAAATCAGCAAAAAAATATAAAAATAATCGTCAATGATCTATCAAAATTAAGACTGTTCTACTGCTTTCTTTTGTTTTCAATTAATAATAGTCAGAATACTCTCAACAAAGCACCAGATAGCGGCTTGCTTTTACTGTGATATTGGACCGCCTTGGAAATCAGAAATATTCGTTATACAATGACGATAAAAGGTTACATTGTACGAATTGACATAAAGTAAAGTAGAACAAAGAATATCGACCAGTGTAAGACTATGAAAGATGCCTTCGAAGGGATTATTTCGATTTTAGTGCCTTGAGTAAATATATCTTAACCTGTAGCATACTACAAAATTAATTTAACAAAGGTACATAGCTTTTCAGGTTGCCAATTGGAGTAATAACCCCTTGAGAACGGTAGATAATGAACCAATTTGAATTCAGAAGAAATCAGCTTAATATAAAGTGTGATTCTTTTGGTTAAAAATGGAAAACAAGGGAAATAGTGGACAAAAAAATAAACAAACATTTTATGTACTGGATTGACATTCTATAGCTCAACACTTTTTTTATTCCACAGGACTCGTTTAAAATAAAAGTTGTCTTCTCAGAATAATACTTTGTGAATATGCTAATTGTTTAGTCGATGCCTTATAGATCCGATAATTTTGTGTAACGAAACAAAAAGCCAAGTAAATAACGTTTTTTGCTACGAATTCTCAATAGACCTACTAGAATTATCGACAATTTTGGCGGCTCACGACTCACGCTAAGATTCCAACAAATAACTTTCGTTTAAATTGCGCTTTTTCAAAACTCATTGTCATTAATTCCGGGCTGCAAACTGTCTGCTTTGGAACTACATAACCGGCAGAGCTTTGTCGATAAATTTCCGTACTTTGTTCAGTGAACTTTTGAAAATTCTCTTCTAATTATATTTTAAAATAATTAACTTTTGTTTTTCATCCTTTTAATTACTCATGAGTGTTCTGCATTCAGTAGATGCTACTTTTTGCTATTCCTAGAAAGATGGCGCTATATTTCCGTATTATTAAAAATTAGCAAAGACCAAAGACCTCCAATATAACTTAGGGCCAAATTTTTATCATAATCGGTTGCTTTGGTGATTCTGTCTCAAAACTTGAATTCTATTAGTTAAGGATTTATTGATAATAATCAATCATTAAAAACATGTATCTATGTAAAAAGGAATTACCCGCCACTAAAATATTTTACTCTAAATTTTACTCTAAATTCGGTCAAAAAGTGGCATGCCTTTATGAATTTTTATTGAAGGACCAGTTAATATAAATGATGTTATTCCAATTGGGTATTGTCAAGTCACATTTCAGGAATACTTTGTGAAATTTTCGTGAAAAAATATAAAGATTTGAGCCAGTGGCAGCAATTCTTGTCAGGCGCCTCGGAAAAAAGACGTTTAGCGGTGGACATCAGAACTCAAACTTTATCATCTAAACCACAAAAACCCAAGCGATGCTATTAGTTTATAAGTTTATCTAGGTAGCCCAGTCGAGAAAAAAAAATTTCACTTATGATTCTTGGTAGCATTATAAAGTCAAAAATCCGATTTTCGACCAAAAAAAAAACATTTGAGCCCCTATAAAACTACTTAAAATTAAATTAAAAAAAAGCTTGACAGCGTTACCTCGCTAAATATGTGTAGAAAAAGTTACAAAAAATCAAATCAATCGGTTCAGTAGATTTTGAGTGACAGTACCTCTCCACCAACTTTTAGAAAGCAAGTTGTGGGAAAATCGATTTAAAGTTTGACATTGAGAAAATTTAATTTCTTTTTACTTACATAGAGTCGTCAATACCCATATTGCACATGATGGATAGCAAATCAAAACTACCTTCATTGAATCTTAATGCTGCTATATGAGCAGCAATGTCAAGGAGATTAGAGGAACCACTCAAAATTTTGGGAGTAATTTTCTATGAATGCGCTGGAAATTGCATTTAAGACAGTCATACTAAAAATGCTGTATCTCCGTCAATTTTTCTTGGATCGACTTGAAATTTTCACAGAATATTCCAGAAATATGGTACTTTCACCACAAAAATTTTCAAAAAATCGTGAACAAAAATTAAATACCCTACCGCCTCCCTTTAACAAAAGTATCTATCTGTTATTTCTTTCAAAAGCAGATAATTTTTGAGGAAATAATGGAAAACATATAGATTAATCAAAAATTTTCTTTATTTATAAACATATTTTGTTTTTTTTTGAATAACTAAACTATCTAAAAAGATGGTCCAGTTTTCTATGTTACTTGTAGCAACTCGCCACTGTAAAGATGTTAACTCAGGTCCATTTCTCAAATTACCAAACTAAAGGAGTATGTGCAACATGAGCAGTAACCACTGGAGCATGTGACAGAAGTGGAGCAGAATAAGCCACAACTGGAGCAGCATGAGCGGCAACAACTGGTGTAGCAAGAGCAGCACTGTGAACTACCGAACTGCTGTGATGGCTGATTGATGTTGGTACACTACCAACAACGGTACTGTAAGCAACCGGAGACAAATAACCAGGACGGGCAGCAGCAATGGCTACAAGAACGGACAACACCACCAATTTGAACATTTTTAAATTGTTTTATTTAGGTCTGTGTTGTACTGTAGACAAACTGGACTGATGTTGGATTGAAGAAGTTCTCAAGCTTTTATAGTTGGATGCATAGGTGTTGTTTTTGCGTATGTGGGTAATCGGATTCCGGATGTTGTTCTAGTAAGGTGGTGGTATCGATTTAAAGAAACAAGAGAAAAAATATTTAACGACCTTCTCAAATTCGAGGGAATTCTCAAAATAGAGTGGACACAATCAAAGTCGTTTACCAACTCATTAGCCCGTGAAAATAATATGATTTTAATTGTGTACAGGTCACATATTAATTTTACATAATGTCCTCCAAATTTCGAATTAAAATCGGGCGTAATTGCAGAAATTCTCACCGAAAAACTTTCTCAATGAAGATATAAATAGAATGCATAATTCAATATTTATTGCTAATTTTAATATTTATGAATAATTACTTCAAGTTGAAGGTTAAAATTACAACTACAGCCGGTGAAAGGTTGTTGACTGGAGATGAGCTTTATAACGAGAGTTCAAATGATAATCTAAAACCTTACGGTTTCCATTTCAATTGTTATAAATTAACACGCCTTTGAGGCATTATTCGCGCTATAATCTTTTGATTTTTTCACTACCAAATTTAATTTAAACCTTGAACTGTTTGACCTTAAAGGGAAAAGTTGTTTAATTTCGGCAATATACTGTTCTTTATTCGTTTAATTGTGGTAATTTTTCTTTATTCTACGTATAATCTGGATGTGGCTGGATCTCTTTACACAAATGTCACCAATTCATAAGACTTTTGAAAATAATCCAGTTTTTTCGTAACACTTCCGACATTACAGACACGTGTCCTTGTCACTATTGTCATTGCTCTTATTATTGTTATCTAAATGTAACTGCTTTCTCTTACTTTTTCACATTTTATTTCACATTGCATAACAATTGCATTACAATAGTAATGTGTGTTGAACATTTTTATTATCTTAAACCAGAACCATCGATGTAGAAATATTTATGATGTATCTACAACAAACTTCTCTTTTGATAACATCGTAGGCATATTTTATGAGCAAATAATGTTTTATTTATAACGACATTCGTTGTAAATCTTTAGTGAAATACAGTATTGTAACAGTATGGGTAGAAAATTTCTAATTAGCTCATTCACAACTCACTTGACTTTGATCTAATATATATTTGATATAATACTTTGATATAATAGTTATTATTCTAGTAAATATATCCGTTGATCTCTAATTCTATGCATTTAGACGTGTTAAATAGCAGAGATTGATACTTTATCGACTTAGCATTGATTACAGTGACAAATGCAGGAAATCAATCCTCTTACATACGTACGGAGAGTTTATTGTGATTTCATTCAACCGGACTTTTCAGGACCTTGATCGTATGGATGTGTAGAATAAATAAAACAGTTTTTTTACAATTTTATTAAAAAAGTTCCTGATTGATCAATACATCTTCCTTTAGAACAATAGTTGCTAATTATGATTTGATTTAGTGTTTATTTAATGATTCGATACCAAATTAGTAATGTGGCCTTCAGTTTCAAAAAACCTGCCCTAGACGACGTAAACAATTTCATGGTGTCGCGAAATATTTTTTGTTTCTTAAACATATTCATGGTAGACTATTTTTTTTTCTTATTATGATAATTGAGAACATTAAATGACATTCTCTTTAATTTTGTAAAATTTTAACCTATGGCCAAGGAAATGTCGGTGCGATTAAAGAAATCACTTTTCACCACACACTTGTCGGTAACAGTTTCAAGGTCTACATATCCAAGGCGTTCATATCAAACACAACAAAAATTCCATTTTCAATAACATCCCACTGTTCCCAAACTATAAAAACCATTCAACTTGATCGAATTGATTATCAGTTTTCGTCAGTTAGTCATTCGACTCGCAACACAGACCTAAATAAACAATTCAAAAATGTTCAAATTGGTGGTGTTGTCTGCTCTCTTAGCCATCGTTGCTGCCCGTCCCAGTCATGTGGTCGCTCCAGTTGCTTATACAGCAGCAGCTTATGCACCAGCCGTAGCCATCCCAGCTGCTGTTAGTCATCAATCAAGAACCGATGTTATCAGTAAACCAGTTGTTGCTACCACATATACTGTTGCTGCTCCAGCTGTTGTCGCCCATGCTGCTCCAGTTGCTGTCGCCCATGCTGCTCCAGTTGCCGTAGCTCATGCTATTCCGGCTGCCGTCAGTCATCAATCAAGAACCGATGTCATCAGTAAACCAGTTGTTGCCACAACCTATGCCGCTGCTCCAGTTGCTGTAGCTCATGCTTTACCGGCTGCTGTCAGTCATACAGCCCGTTTTGATGTTCATGCCGCCCCAGTAGCCTATGGTGTTCACGCCGCCCCAGTAGCTTATGGTGTTTATGCCGCCCCAGTAGCATATGGTGTTCATGCCGCTCCAGCCGTACACGCATGGTAAAGAGAGGACTGATAGGAACTTTTTCAAATTTTGTATTATAAAATCGATTAGTAAAATATTATTATAAAGAAATTAGTTTGCATTTATTTCCTTTGATTATTATTCACATTGCAATACACAGACACAATAGATACTCCACGATCCTTAACAAGGTTTGTTGGTTACCGAAAAGTGGATGACCTAGAACTAAGAAAAACGGAATAATAAGCAGCGTAAGCCAGATCTATAAACAGGTGATAGCTGTTAAAAGCTTCAAAGTAAATACACTGGGTTTCCCAAAACATCAAACCGCGTCTTGTAATTCTAAGCAAACATAAAAAAAAATTGGAGGAAATACTTTTCAGAACTGCTAAACGAACCTTCTCTGCATAAATCAGTACTAAAATGACAAACTGTAGCAAATTTCTAGAAGATACTTTGATATTCTTTACTGGCAGCTCTATCCGAACAAACCCCTTCCCAAGGAATCACCATATTTTTGAAATCCTACTGATAAATGCATCAATTCAGAATTTGGTGTGAAACGTGAAACTCCAAAAGACTCTCGAATGTGTTGTCCGCTTCTAGAGATGCCTCGCAAAAGAAGATTCCAGCTTTTTATCTTACGACTACCTGACGGGACATTATAACGCCTACATGAGGCTTTTCACAAATTTTGATAGCCAAAAGAAGCTGTTTATAGTGTGATTGTCGTCATAAGATTTCGGTTGCGTAAAATGACAATCTTGACTAAATTAAGAACGTTTAAACATGATAATGCAAAAACGTTTTAAAACAGTTCGAAAAACTTTCAACAATAAATAATGACTATTATAATTAGATTTTCACGACTGATTGTTGAAAATACTGCAAGAAAAAAAATTACATTTAAAAAAGCCGTAATTCAAATTACAAAAAAAAATGTTGTAAGAAAACTGAACAAGGTTGCTATTCACTCATTAAATAAAAGATTTTTTCACAGTCTCATGATTGTTATTGAAATAAATTCCTGTCTGAGGTTTTTAATATTTCTACCATTCTTTATAGACGATTTCAATAACATTCCTTTTTATATATACTGCATAAATATAACTAATGCAATAGTTACGTTACATTTATGTCTTTTATAATGCGAACCATAATTAAATATTAAATATTTGTCCGATTTCTCTATTAATGAGCATAATGTTGATATTACAAAAATTGGTCGTATAACAAATTTCGATGTTGTTGTTGTTGTTGACGGTCACCAGCGACGCGTGACTATATTTTTGCTCAATTTTCTCATAAGTAAGGTCTTTAGTATTGCGTTATTCTCACTACATTTGAAAGGGGGATAAATTATTTACTTATTTTTCTACAACTATAAAAGCATCGACATTTCTAGAAGTCACCATCAGTTCTTACCCTCACATCATTGAAGCAAAACAAAGAAGACATAACAAAGCAACATGTATACAAAATTAGTGGTGTTATTTGTCGTAATTGCTACAGTTGCTGCAGCACCAACTCCAGGATTCCTTGGTGAATACCATGTGCCTGTTGCTACAAGCTACACCAACCGTGTAGATGTACACAGCAAACCAATTGTTACATATACTGCTCCAATTGTGACCAAAACATTGGTAGCAGCTCCTGTAGCTTATGGTATCCATGAACCATTGGTTGCTTCCTATGGCGATGGACATCTTTACGGTGGATACGCTGGATACGGTGGATACGGACATGGTTTGGGATACGCACATGGTTTGGGATATGGTCATGGATACGGATATGGACATGGCTGGTAATTGAAGCAGTACTTTGTGTTCTTGCATATTGTAAATATCAGTTGACAAATATATTTATTATGAAATCATAAATTTGTGTGTTAATGTCCTTCCTTGGTCAATGTTTTAAATAATGTTGAATTTTTGGGTTAAGCGCATATTTCACAACTCATTTTATTTCGCTTTATATTCCAACAAAAGGTTTTTCTCGGTATAAATTGTAGAATTTGAGTTGTAAGAGTCAAGAATAAAGGATTCAGCTCCAGAAAGAAGATTTTACTAAACCTTATCCCATTTCTATCTCTTTTTCTCTACTAGCTGCTTTCATTGTGCTTGTACGACAGAAATGGAATAAAGTGGGCAGCGAATGAATATAGAGCAAAATAGCGTAAATGAAATATATTCTGTAAATTGGCCTTAAAAGAGGCCAAGTTATAGCAAGGGACGCTTTAAATTTGGATACTGAAAATAATCTAAAATTACCCTATTCAGATTATAAATGAAAATTTAACAGTCAGTCCTCATATTTACGATAATTAAGCAAGCTCCTATTTCAATGCCTCAAGAAGCTAGATGCATCCAGTTGAATCCTCATGAAGGACGTTTGTTTCATAAGACTTCAGCTATAAACAATATAAACAGAAAAAGTCGATTTTAATCATGCCTAGATTACATTTATGAGAAATAAAGAGATTCACTTCGCTTCTTCTTATAATAGTCATGCAAATTTACTATCAATTGTAATTAGAAGAATATATTAACTATTGTAACTGTTTATAATTATTATAATTCGAAATAAGTTGCGGAAATTGTTACAAAATTAAAAAGAAAATCTTTCAATTACCCATAAAATAAGCTCACAATAAAACACCCATATAAAATATTTCATAATCGATTAAATCCGATTATGATCTAATTTATATCGCAGACAAACAAATGAAAATGCGAACGTTTCTTAGGTGTCGAAGAGGCGAATAGTTCACTTAATAGGCGTGAATTATGGGACACTATCGATCATAAATTGAATTTGTTATAAATAGAATTTGGCCTCTGATCGATTATTTTTTCTTTCCTGAATGTGTTATTAAGACAAATTTATCTTGTTTATCTTGATATGAATGGCGTCATGAAAGGTGTGAACAGATGCAATAAATAAATACATATTAAAAGTTTTTTAAAAATCTTTCTCCACCCATTTCCGCTACAAAATCCCAAGCGTTTGGGCATACTGAACCGCAAATTTGTAAGCCACAGTGAAGCAAGGAAGTAATATTAACTCAAAGTCCAAAAAATTCCAAAATTCCTCCTACATACGGAAGTTTGGCCGTGAAGGCTACTAGTTTACAGCATCTAATAAAGTACTTGAGGAATAACAGCATTTTTTGCTATAAAAGCGTTTCTTAGCGTACTTGAAAAGGCGCTCGTTCCAGAGACTTTGAAGGGTTTAAAACTTCACAAGCTTTTTGTTTTCGATTGAACGTAAATTAATGCTAGTAATTCGAATGGACCAGGAACTCGTGCTACATGGAAAGCGTGCCAGTTTTATATGGAAACTGTAATCTTACCCACTTTATATGCTATTAGCATTCCTGTTTATCTGTCAGTTTTGTTTGCTTCTATGTCTGTTTATTGAATTGTACGCCATGAGTTTATGTGTAAACGAGTGTCTGCACTGTGTGCACGAGTGTCTCGTCGTCGAATCTGCATTTTCAGGTACAGTCAGACTGCACTAAAAGCTCTCCACGAATAGGGGCTTGTCTGGGAGTGTCACACTTTATTACTGGCTGCGCGCAATATGCTGGGTCCCAGAACATTCTGACGTGGGGGGAAATGAGAAGGCAAACGCTTTGGTTCGGAGAGGCTCAAACATGGGCCGGATCCGACTCTCCCCATCCTCAAATCTCGTCAGAAAAGAGCTCTGGAGAAATGGACCTCTTCATCCCACTTGAAGGAATGCAGAGTTCTCTCCATTCCTTCATGTGTGTTCACAAAGGACTTCGTCAGTCTAGGATCTTCATTGAAAGACCTGACGCTAGGCGCAGTAAAGATCCGCAGAGACTTGGTAGAAAAGATCTCAGAACAATTGTAGGACTGCTCACTGGACATTGTCCCATGAATCAACACCTACACACGCTTGGCATCAGTGATGACGAGATGTGTAGGGCGTGATTAGAAGAGGAGGAAACTCCTCACCACATACTTTGCGAGTGGCTGGCCTCAGAGAGCAACACCTGGGACGACGATTTTTGGAACCAGAAGACATTCGGAAAGCCGAACACGGCAGGCTACTGAGCACACAATGGACCAGATGGCCTCAGTGTGCGGCCCTCATGTAGGGCCCCTCCCAAAAAAAATGTCTGTTTATGGTAGATAAAGAAGGTTAAAACACTGAGGCTCGATAAAAGACCTGCCAGTTGAGAAGCCTTTACATAACATAGTCGAAATGAGTACTACTTTGGCCTTAAAGTGAAACTTTCAATAACCAAAATACAAATCTTGCAGTTTTATATTACAAATTAGCATTGAGACAATTCAAAAACTTAATATTTCAAATAATTACTCATCATTATTACGACTCTAATTTTGATGTGGTAAAATATCCTGACGGGAAACCTTTCAAGCGTGATAATATTTATTCGAATAATCGGGTAGAATGATAGAAATTTCTTACACATTTTTTAATTATTGTTATTATTACATAAATATGTTTAATACGCATAAATTATGAGTTTACCTCATAAGGATTTTAAATTAATTACATATTTCTTCTTCGAAATTACAACATTCGATTAGTATAAAAGGGGATTATAGCTTGCAATAATTTATAATACTTCTATCAGTCTTTAGAAGAACATTAAAACAAATCCAAACATGTTCAAGTTATTAGTTGTTACCGTTGCTACCTTCGCTTGTGTTGCTGCAGCTCCTGGATATCTTTCTGGTGGTCATGGAGCTGTAAGTCAGTCATTAAGAGTTGACTATTCTAGCAACCACCAACCGTGGATTGGTAAAGGTGCTACTTACCAATCATCATATGTTAATCATGATGGTTATGGGTATGGTGGCTATGGACATGGTGGTTCCGGATATAGTGGTTACGGATATGGTGGCTATGGACTTGATAGCTACGGACATGGTGGATATTTGTCATACGGTCATGGATATGGATATGGGAGTCATTGATTATAAATTTGTTTAAAGTGACATGTTACGCAATTTTGTTATTAATTAAATATTACAAACGTTCTTAAGACATAGTTTTTATTTGTATCAAACCCTTTTCGATTAAAAGTTACAATAACATTCCAGGAAAAAAGAAACGGCGTATTTAGAAAGAAGTAGAGAAAGTTCTTGTTAAGTTGTTATAGCCAGTAGAAGGTGTACAGTTCGATTGTTTCATGGATGTCCATATGCGGCCAAATTACCGTATCCATATGAACCAGTCCTTAGTCCTCCCGCAACGTAACCAATAGCTGGAGCTAGTGCAACAGCAGGACCGGAAGCAATAGCAGGACGACGAATATCAATATTGGAACTCACAGCACTCGATACACTAACTGCTGGTGAGGCAGCAGCAGTTGCGACGATCGGAGCAGCGGCAACTACTGGCACCGCACTGGCTGTCGATACTGCTGCAACTCCTGGAGTGATGATGTCATGTCGTGATTGTTGGCTGACAGCAGTTGGACCACAGAGAGCTGGAGCAGCGTATGTTGCTAACGGAGCAACGATAGCTGATGACGGGAAGGCGGCTACGTTAGCTAAGCCGGTAGTTAAACCACCCTGGAAAAGGGTCGGTTTAGCAGTGGATAGAGCAATAACTGCAGTTAGAACGATCAATTTGAACATCTTTAATTTGAATGAGTACTTTAGATAGATGAAAGACAGTAAGAAACTGATGACATTTTCAGTGAATTGACCGGGTTTTATAGTTGAAACAGAAAGTGAATTGTATGTTGGATCAAATTTTATTCGGTATATTGAATTTCTTTACATTATTGAAAAAATATATTGAGACATAGAATTGAAAAGTTGTAGTTTACTACAGTTACAGTTGCATTGAACATTAAACCACTAAAAATGCAGCCTTTGAACTTTACTTGAAAACAAAATAGCCGAAAAATCAACGAATCTCTCACCAAATGGGAAAAAATCAAACAAGGGAATAATTAATTCATTCACAATTATCGAATAGGTATCAAATTTATTTCAAAAATAATTTAAGTTGACAATGATAAATATGTACAACATATTTTTATAATCAAATGATTTACCAGGCTTTAACAACTGGGGCGGCATAGGCGTGTGGAGCGGCATAGGCGTATGGAGCGGCATATGCGTGTGGAGCGGAGTAAGTTAAAGCTGGGGCAGCATAAGAGGCTACAGCTGGAGCGGCATATGAGGTATATGCTGGAGCAGCATATGAGGTATATGCTGGAGCAGCATAAGAGGCAACGGCTGGGGCGGCATAAGCGGCTTTAACAATTGGAGCAGAGTACGATACAGCTGGAGCAGAGTAGGCTACGGCTGGTACAGCACCAGTGGATACCTGCAAATTGCAAATATTAATCCATTATGTTATTAAATGTGTATATTCCAACTTACTTTGTATGTGTTTTGGTATGAGGTGGCGACTGGTACGGCGGCTTTAACAACTGGAGCAGCAGCAGCATAGGTAGCTACTGGAGCGGCAGCAGCATAGGTAGCTACTGGAGCAGCGGCATAATGAGCAGAAGCGTAAGTTGCTACAGGAGCTGCAGCCACGGCATGGCCAGCTAAAACTGGAGTTGAGTAAGCGGCCAAATTACCAGCTTTAGCAACAGCGATGAGTGAGAGGGCAACAATCTGGAATTAATAATCACAACAAAATTTAGTAATTGTTTTTTCGGCTATTATTAATTCTATTAAATTATTTATAATAGATAAACTTACGAATTTGAACATTTTGATTGAATTGATTTGTTTCGTTCAAGTGAATCGACTGATGTTTTGGAGTTTTTGCACAGCTTTTATAGTGAATTTCTGGGTGTCAAAATCCTAACCAGAGAAATGTTCTAGGTCACGGTTATGATGTAAGAAGGACTCCGTTTCACTTTCATTTGATTACACTTTGTGTTTTTTTTTTAAATAAAACGTTTACGAAAGTCGATTATACATCGACTTTAGAACTCGATTTTAATAAACTGTAGATGAAATTAAATCAACAGACAGAAGTGCATCTTGGGCGATATAGATATTCATTATTTAACTATTTTTAGCAGATAAAGAAGATAAAAATCACACAAAGCCGGCGATTGATTTTATTATTTTTATTAGTTTCCCGAAAAACAATAAATAATTGCAGCAGAAATTGTTATTAATAACCGATTGTAATTACCTAATTGAAATTAGTAATTGTTTCATCCAAAAGAGAAGGAATAAATTACTGATTAAGCTTTTCAACAGCTTCTCGTTTCTCTTATTGAAGAAGAGATTTATAGAATACCAAATGCCAAGGAAAGCCTTTCAATTTGATTATTTGACTAATTTTCCAAGAACGGCGCTTAGAAATATTTCTCTTATCCGCGATTTCTGGGTGAATTCTTTAAAATGCGCACAAATAAAAAAAGTGTGGCCCATTTCGGTATACTGTCTGCTATAATTTTCAATAGGAGAAGAAAAAAAATTGAACTCGTTTTCCAATACTTTATTTTATTTTATTTATTCTAAATTGTTTTTTAAGCAAAGTAATATTTTAACTTTATGCACTTTATACTGTTACTATTAACGAAAATCCCCTCCCGAATTATTAATTCTAGCACAAGTGTTAGAAACAGAGTATATTTTTAACAACTAGAAAAATAGAAGCCTTACTAATTTAAGCAACGGTTAATTGTAAGTGAAAAGTAATCTGTTTTAAGGGTTCTGTATCAAAGGAACTATAAATTAAAAAAAATACATTAATTTATTGCACAATTTGATAGAGAACTTTTTAAGTGAATTAATTTGGATCAATGTCTTGAAAATTTCTTTATTTTTCATTCTAAAGTTCTTTTCCGACCGAAAATCGAAAAGCAGTGATCCCATAAGATTCAATCACTCACAGCTTCATGGACTATTTTTCCCTAACATTTTCCGGCAAAGCACTTTATTTGTGCCTTTTGCAAGCATTCCTCTTGAGAGACCAGATCTTAAGAACAGTAACAACAGTATAAATTGCTAATTTATCATTCTCAGAATCAGTGTAATTGAAAATACAGCATATAAAGATGTCAACTTAATGAAGTAATTAAAATGTGTGAAATAAATTCCAAGCATTTCGTTTTCCAATTAAAGAAAATATGTATCTATAAGAAGCAACAATATTATATAATTTATTAGGGACGAACTTATATGGAGACATATATTTTGAATAATTTTTTCAAGACAATCAACTCAACTCATTAATAATCAAACTACCTTTTATGTTTGCAATATTGTGCAGATGTTGACCACATGGCTTCGAGTAATTTCTCGAAATTGTATACTTATTATATTTTAAATTCAACTAATTTAGTCAACACTTGTAGGTTTCAAGGCTTATTGCAACCGTTATTGTAACAATTGTTTTGTAAGGAAGTGGAAAGTGATTTACTTATTGATAGACATTTGTAATGTAAAAAATTTATTTCAAATAATTTAAAATGGCATTATTAGAATAAATATATACAGCATCTATTTAAATAATTTACCAGGCAACAGTTTTAACAGCTGGAGCAGCATAAGCGGCAACAACTGGAGCACTCTTGACAACGCTCGAGTAAGTCAAAGCTGGAGCAGAGTAAGCTACTGGAGCGGCCTTAACAATTGGAGATGAATAAGCAACAGCTGGAGCAGAATAGGCGTAGGCTGGAGCAGAGTAGGATAGGGCTGGAGCCGAATAGGCGTAGGTTGGAGCAGCTTTCACAACTGGAGCAGAATAGGCGTAGGCTGGAGCGGCGGCATAAGCTACAGCTGGGGCGGCTTTAACGACTGGTGCAGCGGCTACGACTGGTACAGAGCCAGCAGATATCTGGAAGTTTTGAGATATTGTTAAATTACTAATTCGATAGGGTTATTATGGAAGTTACTTTGTAGGTGTTTTGGTATGAGGTGGCTACTGGTACGGCGGCTTTAACAACTGGAGCAGCAGCAGCATAAGTGGCTACTGGAGCGGCAGCAGCATAGGTAGCTACTGGAGCAGCGGCATAATGGGCAGAAGCGTAAGTTGCTACAGGAGCCACGGCATGGCCAGCTAAGAGTGGAGCTGAGTAACCAGCGAGATGACCAGCCCGGGCAACGGCAATAACGGAAAGAGCAACAATCTGAAATTGTAATAATTATATAAATTTAATTATATTAATTATTAATAATCGATACACTTACGAATTTGAACATTTTGTTTGAATTGATTTGTATCGTTCTACTGAATCGAATGATGTTTAGGGGCTCCGGCGCGGCTTTTATAGTGGATCTTTGGGTATCTAGACCCTAAGAAGCGATACGTTCTGTGTCAGGGTTATGATGTAACAGGGTCCCCGTTTCACTTTCATTCTATAGTCGGTACGCTCGCGATGCAATTTTAAAAAAATCCACCAACAAAGACATTCATTCTTCAAACTGCTAAACGCTAAAGTAATCTTGCTCAAAAATAAATCAGCCAAATTCCTATATTTCGGGGAAAGTTTAAAAAAAAAGAAAATTAATCAGAATTTGTACGCACGGCAGCGTAATAAGTCACAAGGTCCTATTATAATAAATCTTGAAATTGTTTTAATTGTGTTGCTTAATTTGTTATACATGTTTATTGCACCATTTTTCCTATTATTATCGATATACTTAAATGACATTCTTGATTTTCATGAAACGCTCGATACGCCAATAGAATTTTAAATAAAAGCCAACCGGACTAGTTAAATTTTTACAAAATGTTGTGATCATGTACACGACCTACTTGTTATGTTAAAAAAAAAAAATTGAAAACGAACAAATCATCGATCAAGTGGGTGTCAGGATTATTTGAGTGTTACATAATTAATTGATTGAGTATCGTTGACAATTATAAGTAGTTGGGCAATTTTTTTACTAGAACTCATACTGACTTCCTTTATTGCAACTTGAGAAATGCTGACGTGTTGTTTATTGAAAACAATTGCATTTTTTTCGGATTGAATGAATGAATACAAAACGTATTTAAAGTACTCGGGGCAATTATGGTACGCAAAATTTACAGCAAGGTCTGTTATTTTGATGTGTCTGATGTGTTCTGTTGTGTGAAATTGGCGATTTTTTTTATCGTTAATTGGAATCTATTCATGTTGACCTTTCCGGGTATCAATTAACTCACTGAAGGTTTCCTTAAACTCTAGACAATATAAACTTGAATAGTACGTACTATCGAATTGTTCTTAAAACGATATTGCATGTTCCAACTGTTATAAAAAAATATAATTACCTGTACCGAATGAGCTAATTCCCTCGAATCCGTTTATAATTTTTAAGTCCTAGTTCTAGTTCTAGTTGAAATTATTTATTTGGAAACGTTATTCTTTAAATAGTTATCAACACAATCAAAACATAATTATTGCAATAGCACTAATATACAAGTTACCTCCAATACTATTAATTATCTCTTACATTATTTTTTTTTTGAGTTATGGCAGTTGAGAATTTTAATTATAAATGGTATCTTATGTAATTTATTATGAATTTAAATCAGCTGCAAAGAGATAAATACATTTTTCCACTAGGCCGGTTATTTGCTTCCTATCAATTAACTATTATATGTCCCTAAATCAGTAACAGATATAGCAAAGTTAGGGCTCTTCGATTAAGTAAATTTCACTTGAGGGCCGGACAATTTCAAGAAATAGAACACAGGACCTCCGCACCGGCCTTAGTCTGTTTTGTTTACAGATTAATGCGTCAGAGATGTTTGGTGCTGGATTGAATGAATCACAGTTTTCGAAGAGAGCCTTGTTCAATATATCAAGGATATACAGGAGTTATCTTTTTATATTTATCACAAAAAATAATCAAACAATTAGCCTGAAAATATTTTTATATATGTATTTGTATAAATGTTATCAATTGAGAAACGTTGTTTTGGTGCAATAAAGTCAAGGTAATTAGTAAAACTTGTTTGATTCTAAAATTATAGCTGGTCAACAGTAAACATTTTGGAAATTTCAATGAAACGATAAAATACACACCTACAATATAGTTCAAGATTGATTTTTTACCATAGCAATACGAAACAAGTCCAGACAATAAGACTAATAAATTAAAGTACGCCCAATGTTAACATTGGCTAAATGTAATTTTTTATATAAACAGAATTTTCCGACGACACTGCCACATTAAGGCTCGATTTACTTTAAATTTCTTTCAGCTTAAGCTTGGTCCTAAGCTTTGAGAACCTTATTGTCACTTTACATAAGGTGCCCTTCAAGAAAAGATGACTTTAATCTTTGGTAAAGCAAAATGTCCCTTATATACAAGTGAAAGAGGGTCATAGATAGGGTGGGTCGAAAAAACAAAATATTTTTTTTCTTAGCTTGAGGGTACAATTTGTAGTCTACAAAAAAACAAAAAAAAAATTAATCAATATCTTGAGGTGGCCCACTTAATTTAAAAGTTGAAAAATAATTCAAAAGTCGAACCCTTGCAACTGAAGATAAATTGGATCTAAACGAAGCCCATTTTCGATGGCCAACGAGATATAAGGCACTTTCAAAATCGTAAGTAAATAAAAATATTGAAATAACTTGAAAACAAGAGAGCATAGCAAAAATTTAATTACATCATGTGGTTTGTAACTACTCTTTAAAAACTAGGGCGATGATGGACCATTTGCAAGGTCACATTATCAGAGTTATCTTGTGAGATCGTAGAAAACGATAAGAAGCAAGATATGTGTAATCTTGTACTGGATGTAGCTGCTTCAAAACTTTTCATGTTTATTACACTAGAATTTTTTTAAAAATAGTACAATGTTGTAAAGGGCAAGAAAGACGTAACTACTCGCTCATAAAATTGATTCTAAATACATGTTTTGTATTATGTTTCCTCTTCTGTTCAATAGAGTCTTATGATTAAAGTGAGAATACAATCCACATGGTTGGGTCACAAGAGGGATACTTTTAAAAGCAAACCAGTGGTGCTCAAACGCATTTCTTTTTTCGCTACCTTCTTGGAAATCTCGTATTACAGAAGGTTCCAAACAATTTTGTAATAAGTAGATAACAATTAATATTTTCTAAATACTTTACTATAAAATTAGTTTTTGCAATGTTATTTTTTGAAAAATGTTTACTTTCATTGTTTGGGACTTCTCGAATAGGCTGCAACTATTTTGCAAAAGGTGTACCAACTGGTAAAGTTGACCATCTCACCATCTCAACATTGTAATGTGAAGAAAAGAGAAAGATACTAGAGGGGTTGGGCAAAATCCCTATATTGGTTCCTTCAATGTGTAGAAATGAATCGGCAATAGTTTTATGGCTTTGTACTATTTAAAAAAAATTCTAGTACAATTTTTCTTTCTTCTGTGGTATTTTATTTAATAACAAAAAAGTATATCTTTGTGGACTTTATGAACTGGGTTTCATAAAGCTTTCCATACAAAGACTACAACAATTAGCCATTTTTTAAGATGCATTCAGACAACTAACAGTCGCGCCTCTATTCTTGGATGACTACTGATGCATGGCTATCCAGCTACTAAGCCACTTGTGATGTGCACGTATGTTCGTCTTAAAATTTACACGGCGATTCTATGTTTCTTTAGTCCTCAGACTAAGAATCGAGTACCACGATCAAAAGAGATGAACCTGATCGTCTGCTTTATGGAGCAGCCAAAAGTGTGCATAAAAATAAATTTGAATTGAAGTAAAACAATTAAGTTGTAAAAGTGCATCGGTGCATGACAATTAACGTTGCTTGACTGGAGTACTTGTATACTTAATGAACCGTGACCACTTAATGTATGACAGTTGCACTTGAAGGAAAAGGTGCAAAAACGCTACAAAGTTTCGCAGGAACTCGATGATGCGTAACTTCTACATATTCTTTCACCCTACACTTTCAAATGAAGTTTCTAACACATTTCAGATAGAGTATTATGAAATAATCTAAGTTGTAATAAAATAATATTTTCCTTTTATTTACACTTTATTTCCAAAACAATTCCGAAACAAATAAATACGAAAACGTACGAATTAAATTAACGTTGCTCATCTCTCGTTTTTGTTATTTTTTTCTTTCGACTTATTGAAGGCCTAATGGAAACCGTGTCCCAAACCGTAACCGTGTCCTAAACCGTAACCATGTCCAATACCGATAGCAGCAACGGGAGCAGCATGTGCAACGGCGACTGGAGCGGCAACAGCATGTGTAGCAACGACTGGTGTAGCATGAAGACTGAGTGAATTGGAATTTTGATATGAAGTGGCGGCTGCGGCATGAGCCACAGCAATCGGAGCATGGGCCACAGCTACGGGAGCAGCGACGAGAGCATCATGGCCAATAATACCGGCATTAGCGACACAGATGACAAGAGCGAAGATTACCTGAAACAAATTTGTATAGTTTTTTTGCGCAAAATTGACAATCGAATACTTACAAATTTGAACATTTTGTGGTTGGTCTGTTGGCTTCTATTACTTCTGTAAATTCAGAATGATTTCGTGTTTGAATTGTTTGTAAATTTATAGCAATACCACCCCACTGCGTTTACAATCGAGGGCAAGGGCCCCTTTCAATCACTATTCACTTATTATAAAAAAAAAACTACAAAAAGATTGTATCTACAAAATGGCTGTATTTACATCATTGTTCCACAACTGTTAGTATATTGCGTAAAATAGGAGCGATAGTATTGGAAAATTTTCCAGAATTGTGCTACATATAATCTTTTTGATGACCGTTCACTTGAAAATCACTATTTAATTTGAAATTTTGTCAATTTTCCGTCCTTGTATTACATCACATGTATGAATGATAGTCTTTCCATTTGAATGAGTTCTTTTTTTGTGAAAGAACTCAACAATTTGCATTCGATTATAAAGCAACTTTTTTGCTTTATGTCGCTACAACCGTAACGCTTCGGTGCACCTATCAGCTGCAATCTGAAAAAATCATATTCCAATTTTTACATTCAAAATATTTTCGATTAATTATGGAGTGTATGTCAATTTTTCGATTGCAATAATTTTAATTTATTAGTAATATAATTATCACTTTTATTACAAATTTTAATGTTGTCCTAGTTTCAGTTTGATTCATTCCCATTAACTCGACCAATCAATTTTTTATACAACTCTATAAAAAGACTAAAAAGGAACTGTAGCAAGGACAACACCTATTCCTTGGAATTAGGGGGTAAATGGTAGCACCAAAAAATCATAATTTATTTCACCCATAATCTGCATATTGATTAGTTTTCAATCGAGAAAATTCGTGTTAACACACTTGACCTTTATAAGATTAACATATCAATCAATTAACTTGACAGTTTTCTTGAGCTAAATCTCATCCAAAACTTTTTGTTGTTAAGGCCAATAATCAGGACCGGCCTTCTCTACGAAGGGTGATATTTTGGAAGGTTCCTAAGAGGCTAAAGTAACTTTAGATAAACAAAATGCAAAAAGAAAATGTAATTTTGGGAGCACCTATAAACCTAACGGCGCGGGTACTTTGCCGTCCCTACTAATAATCATAGAATGTTATTGTTATATCATAGGTGGATAACAATTTCCAATCACGTGCAATAAGTGAAAATTAGCGATTCCTAATACTGTACGTCTTTATCGAGGGTGTGTCCGTCACGGTCAGTTTGTTAATGCACTTCGTGAAAGTAGAACAAGTGCAGTTACAATTAGAATTCAACTACATTCGATACCAAATCTGTCTCATTATTACAATAAATCGTTAAGAGACTGACAATTATGTAATAGAAACACAACTATTTGCATTCTAATACGAACACAATGCACTTTTACCTAGAAGAAATTTTAAAAACGTCTAATTTCTATCATTATCATCTAATGATTTTTGATGTAAGAACATTGTGTGATAATTGTAGAGCATTAGGACAGGTCTAGATGTGTAACCTCGACATGTGCTCAATCTCAGACAATCTTTCAAGGCGCACCTCTAGCTTAATTAGATCATCCGAAGACAACTGAATAAATCAGCTTCAAGCTCCCACTATAAAAAAAATAAACATTAAATTGTTATCTCGATATTCTAACTTGAAAGTCCGGTTTGTTGCGATAGTCACAAATCGAACCATTTTTTTGTTGTCGAAATTCAGTAAATTTTGTAATGGTACTTGAAGTAACGATGATACAGTAATATTCAAAGACCGGTTTTCTAATATTATTTAATTAGATGAAGGTAAAATTCATTAATTTCGAAAAAAAAACATTTATTCACAATTTTTCAACATATTAATCAACTTTGTACATAAATCGAGCCTGATGATAGTCGACTTTCAAATCCGATTATCGTAAGGCAGCAACAATGGGGGAGTATGCGGCGACTGGTGCTACGAACGGTGCGGCTACCGGTGCAGCAATAGCATGATTGACAACATGTGCACTGTATGATGAAGCATACGGTACGGAGTATGCTGCAGGGACTGCTGGAAGTGTATATGCGGCAGGAATCAAGCCTCCCATACAGCATGAAGTGGAGATGATTACCGCAAAGATTGCCTGAAATTTGTTATTCTACCTATTAATTCTAGTTATTTTAATAATTTTCGATAAGCTTACAAAGAATTTAGCTACCATTTTGATTGATGAGTGTTCAGTTGATACTAATTTGATGAATTGATAGTCGGCTTATATAGTTGAAATTTTGTGGTGGGCTTCTTCAAAATACGTTAAGTGAATTTTACAATACTACTTATTATTCAGTGCAGATCCCAGTAGTTTTAAATGAATTAGTTCAATGAATTTGGCAACGTTTTTATATAATTATACGACATTGGTTTCAACAATAGCTGGTTGTCGTGAAATTTCTAAAGTGTTAAGAAATTTACAAGTTTGTCTTCAACTTAATTTTGACAATGTATTTGTGGATTGTTGACATTTTCATTTAATTGTATTATTAAACTTTAATAAATGACCTATTTATTTGATTGTTATTGCAATAAATATGAGTAGACTCGTTTGATTAATCATGAAATTAACCGGTTTTCGATTGTACGACTAAGGCGGATATAAGTGCTTTTTTCTTAAATTTATGTATGTTGCACTAAAATTTTAACTGTTATGAACCAGTCTTTCATTAAAAAAATTACTCTATTGTGTAACTCAACAAATCGCTATTACGCTTTTATAGCAGAAAAATAATTAACTCCTTGTTAAATATTAAGCCTTTTTAGCGTTCGTTCTGGTTTTGTTTAAAGACGATATCATCCTCAGCTATAATAGTGTATAAAAAAATAGTAAAAGCAATAAACTTGAAAAAAAACTGTTGCTTCCTGTTGATAATAAAAATAGACGTAGTGGGTGTGATTATGTGCAAATTTTTCTACTACTGATTGTCAATTTTGAGCATACACTTGTTGGTCTTCAATGTCATTTCAGAACGAATTGTTATTCAATCATAAAAACTTAAAGTACCCGTTTTAGGCCACTTACAGCTGACAAACAGGTCTTTGAAGGACAAGCCATTCTTCATAATAACGATCAAAATTGCATGATATGACAAACAAGATTTCGGGATTATATCGTTATAGGCCACTAAATTTCTAATATTAATGAGTCTGAAGTCTAAAGACGACAAAAGAAATGATAGAATCACTAGAAGGATTCTTAATGAGAATACATTAAGGCGAGATTCTGTTTGATTGGTAATCAAAATACTTCTTTGATGAATGAATTTAAATGACATCAAATCAGCACAGGTCTAATGTGGCAATTTTTCTGCAATTTGTAAGATTGACACATCTCCCTTTGATCGGGAGACTATCGAAATCTTATGACTTCTCCCGACTCCCGATTTTAATTTTAAACTCCCGATTCTTGTAAAAATCTTTAGTTTATGTTAATTTGTTACAAATTTTGTCCCAAAATAAAATAATTATTTGAAATTTGAGTATTAATTTAATTATTATTCGTTTATAATTATAAATTGTTTATGTGCAGACGTTATACCAAATTTGCTGATTGAAGGAGAATTTTCAAATATCAAATGTGCAACTAAACGCGCTAAAAGAACCCACATTTCGACATATACGAAAACTCATATACCTGGGGAATTTTTTGGCAAATTTGACATTTGAAAATTCGCCTTCAACCAGCAAATTTGAAAAAGATATTCACAAATTCGTATGCACTACAGTCGTTTTTATGACCGCACTCCCGACTTTGTAACATTTTGATGTAGCAACCCTAGAAATTTGTTGGAGAGATGCCACGTCTATCATTTTCTCTTCTTTTGAAATCTCCATTTCTTATATTTTATCCTGAACAATCCTAGACTTATTTTACGGAAAATTTTTATACTGAACACCGCTTGATTCTGATCTAAAGCCATGATACAGTCTCCTCTCTTGATATTTTGATATTACACTTATTCTTTAATTAATTTCAGTGTACTGTTCCCTCAGAACATTAAATTTGCGTCGATATCGCTTGAAATTCTAAAATAACAAAACATGGGCCATTGGGAACTAAATCAGTGGTTAACTCAGGCCCTTCTTTTGTTTTGTCTTCTTTTCACTTGCAGACCTTAATAAGGGTAAGACACAAAACTTTACCATGATATTTACCTATAACTTATTTTGATTTGGAGCAATATTTGTTGGTACAAAAGTAGCAAGTTTTGCCAATCGTATCTTCTTCTAGTTGTAAATTATCAGGAATGTGACATCTCTCCGTGTATAGCGTTTCTCCGCTTCAAATCATCTTCATCTTGGAGTCATCCGCATTTTATTTAATTTTAAGAGCGCTTCAAAATAAAACATTGTGAGCAATGTCAATTTTCACTGAGTGCTTCTCTCCGTTCCTAAATGTATCCAAAATATAGCCTTAATAAATCAGATGAGGTAAAAGAAACTGGCCGAATTATAGAAACTAAATCTTTTATTATCAATTATTTATAAAATCATTATAATTGTACTAAAATTTCTTAACGGTAATTACACTACATATTGTGGCGGTAGAGCAGGCACTAAACCAGGTGCTACAGCATGTACCGATCTAGCACCGTACGCCACCGACGGATGGACTAGTGGCGGTGCAAAACCTGGATATACTGGTGCAACACCTGGATATGCTGCTCGGGCAACGGGTACCGCTCCAGGTTCGGCTCCGGGAAAGAAAGGTGCTGCTGCGCCTGGCAGAACTGGTGCAGGAATTGCCGTTCGGTAGACAGGTCCTGGTGCTGGTAAGTATGGTACTGCGGGAGCTACTGGAGCAACACCCGCGGCATATGGTGCGGCATACAATGGTAGTCCTTTTGTAAATGTATTGACGCTTGCAGCAAACGGAACGATATTTGGTGGTGCTACTTGTCTATAAGCAATTGGAGCAAAGGCTGGAGCAACACCACTACAATTAACAGATGACATTATAGCAGCTAAAACAACAACTAAAATCTGGAAAATATAAGAAATACGATTTAGAATATAGTTTTCAATTGAATTTGTAATTTCAAACCTTTGACGATGCCATTGTATTGGTTGAGGAAATGCGAACTATGAAATGATATCGATGATAATAAAAGTTGTGTATTTATAGGAACATGAGAACTATCGAAATTTCACTAATAGGAAGTCAAGTGAAATCGATGGGATTGTTATGGCCTATGTACGTGACTTTTCATTTTGTGTTGTTATGTATATCACACAGACATTTTTTGACTAGCCGTCTGCTGTTAATTAACTAACGATAATTTCACCGAAAAGGAAAAGTACAAATTTTGGCGGAAATTTACCAGTGCATAAATACAATGGAAATAATTTTCTGTGCTCGAAAATAAAATTCAGCCACAACTGGCTGCTCCATCAGATAAACACTAAATTTTATATGTTACTTTCTGGAATTCGCAATACATCAATCAGCTGAAATCCTGCTTCTAAGATGATTGATGCTGTCTTCTTCATTATAATATAATTGACCTAACATTAAATAAATTTAAATTGATGTAGTTATCTTCTATATTTGTCTTGCATATCAATTAGCTTTGTCCATACGTATTGAAATTGCAACAGCGTCTCATTTCCAAATCATTAGCAGTAGTATAAAACTGGCCAAAAATTCGATACTGGCATCAAACACCAATCAACCACAAAATCTGCAACATGTTCAAATCAGTAAGTCAATACCAGCATTTTATTCAACAATTCATTAATAATAATAAATTTTCAGACAATTTTCGCTGTTTTCTTAATTGTCTACGGAGTATCGGCGGCTCCCAATCCACAATTTGTTGCTCCCGCTTATGTAACATCACAAAGTTCTCAAGTGATTGCAAGAAATTACAATGCACTCGCTGCTCCAGTAGTTGCTCCAGCTGCACCACTAATTGCTGCTCCAGCTCCGTATGTTGCATCGCCTGCTGTTGCTGCTCCATTCACGGTTGCATCAGGATTGCCTGCTAGTTATGTTGCCGCCGCCCCTTACACATCATATGTATTTTAATTGTACCATAAAATCGTGGAAAAAATATGTAAATAAAGCATTTTAAAAATAATTGATTTGTTTACACGGAAATCCACCTAATTAGTTATAATTACAAATCTGAAAATAAATCAATAATACTAGAAAAACCTGTAGTACTTGAAGAAAATTGGAACAGCCTTACAATATCTTGGAAGTTGAACCCAATTTTTTCAAACGCTTATTATATAAATGCGAATTATTTCTGAAAACAAATACATACTTAAAGATAGTTGTGATTCGTTCAATAATGTGTAATTTAATCGGCCAAGTGGTAAGTTTCCAACTGTATTTTTTAACAAATTTATCCTAATTGTAAATTGTTAGTTTCTCCTGTTTGGAATACTAGGGCTAGCTTTATCTAGACCTGGAAGTTTTTCTCCAAACACTTACAGACTTGGAGGCTTTGCAACGTACGGATCTTTAAGCTCATCACCATCTCTTTATGGTGCAGCATCTTATCCTTATATGTATTCAAATGGATATTTCGATGGATCCTATATTCCGTACAGCTATAATCCTTCAACTTATTGGATATGATGGGCAAAATACATCTGAAGCGCAACCGCTTTAAAATTTAGTTTTCTTTAGTTTGGTTGTTGTTAGGTGCTAATTAGTGATTTGTGTTGAATAAATACAATTTTTATTGGAAAAAGTATAAAAAATTTAAAGATTATTCACAGATTAAAGAAATCTACAAACCAACCTCTGTTTTTTATGCGACAACTAGTTACTAGGTGGCACCGCGCGGTCTTGTCTGTAAATACGGCTATTTACGGTTCAAATGTTGCTTGCAGGAATTAATTTCTACAAAAATATATCACTCATATACTTACTGCTAGAGTTATAAAGCACGTTCTGTCATTTTAAATAAAATATGATCTACCCTAAACAGATTTTGAGGCGATAGTAGCGGAGTTCTGGAGTAATATTCGTAGGAGGCGTCACGTTTCCTTTCCAATTAAATAATAAAAAGTGAAAATTGGAAATTAAAATGTGTTCCATTCACCCCAAGATTCTTCTCAGCATTAGGTATATTTCCAAATTAAACTTTTGGCGTCAAGATTTGGTTACAAAAGTCGTGTCATATTTCTGTGACGATTGACAGCGAAAGCGTTAAAAAGCAGATAAGGAATAATTGTGGCTCTTTTTACCTACAAACAGGACTGGCCTAAGCATTCGTGGCGCTCCAGGCAAACTTATTTCCCCCTTTGTGCGGAAAATTAATTGAAAAAGGTTAATAATTTACCATTAAAGTTAAGACCGAAGTACAGTTTTTTTCTTGAATTAATAAATAGAAATTTTTCAATAAATTGTTACACGTAAAATCGAGCATAAGATGCACCCCCGCTCCAGGCAGCTGCCGGCTCTGTCTAGAGAATGGGAAAACTTCAATACCCATCCTGTTTCAGTCCAGCCTAATAGTGATTATTAAAGCCAGGATATTAGGTAAAATAAAAAGGCCCATAAAAAGTTAAAAAGGAAAAATGAGCAACAAAAAGATTTCAAGTAAAAACATTTTTTTATCTTCCAAACCTGTTATTTTAATTATCAGTTGAATAAAGCAAATTATTTGCTTTCCAAGAACACACCAAATATTTTCGGTTGCTAAGAATCTGAGTCAACTTGTTAATAAATTGTTATACATTATCTTTTAACATTAACTGAAGTTATAACAGCATCCTATTACCGAAAAAAGCTTTTCTTTTTATTGCAAGGAAATAAATCAAGGAACTATTTTTACTACAACAACTTGTAACATCTTTTTATTTCAGAATAAAAGCTAGACACGAAAAGATGCAGTCGGCTTAAAGAAGCTTAAGTTGCAGGCCTCCATTCCAAAGAAGGCCCAATTTTTCCTGCTTAGAAAAAGGGATCTTGAAATAATTAGCCCTAGGCAAAGTCGCCATTCATCCCCAACTTTCCTAAATAAAATCCTGCCTGTACCCGTGCTATAACACTTTTTTTCGGAAAACTCACAAGACGTAATTAAATGAATTCTACTTTATTAGTGGCAGGCTGACAACAACTAGCGTTTTTTTGCATTCAGCAATCAACAGGAACATATTATTGAAACGAAAGCAAATTTGTACTTTCGATTTCAATTGAAAAAGATGAAATATTATGAAGTTTAACAATAAAAGGTTCTAGGTTTTTACCTAAAATCCCTTCTTACTGATTATATCAAGTCGATGAGGTCGCTCTTAAAACTGAATATAAAGAGACATATTTATGCAGGGGCGGCCGGTTGGCGTTCAGCCCCAGGCGCTTAAAAGTTCCTCAATTAGTCGAGAATAATCAACGATTATTGCAACAAAGTACCAGCTAATCAAACGAGTTTGCAGACTCTTTGTCAACAAGTGTTTACAAACCAGTTACCATCAAGGTCCTTGTTGATGATCTCAATAAGGTCACATTTAGTCTTCTTGTTTGAAATTGCCGTTGAAACGAACAGGAAAAATTTCGTTTACAAATAAAGAGAAGTTTCCTATTCTTGTATACGTATAATAAGTAGGAGCTTTTTACGGAATTCTAATTTATACTAGCTTTGTTAGGGCGTGGTGCTAAACTGGTTGGACCAGGAAATCGCCAAAATTAAGATCAAGGTTGTGAAATCTATAAATAAACAAGTAATGCTTTGATTTTTTGTTTTGATTCGTTTCAATTATATTTAAATATTCATACAATTACATTAAACGTTTTGAGGATCGATTCAATTCCATTCCTAATAACTATGTAAATAGATAATTATACAATCGTTGACTAGATTACCACATGTGCTACATATGAGCCTTCATAAACATTTATTACAAATTGTTGTTGCGCAATCTATTCTCATCATTGACATAACATTATGAACAATAGCAGAATATTGATAACAATTGAGTATGGCATTTTAATAGGCAAGAAAGAATGGCTGTTTTTTAATTGTTATGCACGGGCGTACGTAGACAAATGTTCGACGATATACATAGGAAATTGATCATTTTTATATAATACGTCTGTATTTTGTTAGTAGAAAAATTAATTCTAGATGAAAGTGATGTGTTCAAGTTCAACGATAATTCGAGATGCAAATGACAATAACACAACAACGTACGCCCAATAAATGCCTAAGAATTTCTATAAGCCGCTATTTGGAAAGCCTATTTCTAGCGGATAAGTGGTGGATATCGCAGCCGTTTTCAAAGGGAAACGGTAATAAATTGTATTGCAACGAAACGGAGTTGTTTGAATAAACAACAAAAAGCGTAAAGCTCTGGTATCACATATGCAATTATTTATAATCGATATTTACAATAAATAAGCGACTGAGATCTCACACGTGTGAAACCAAGCAGCTACTTGTGGATGACTGTATAATTTCAGGCTTTAATTAAGGCACATACTAAATCAAACCATAACAAACACAGCGGGATCGTACTCTAAATAATTCAATAGTAAACATTAATACAGTTTTTCTATTAATTAGCTATTCCCAAATATTTCACAATCTCGAATATATTAACAATTTTTTTGTGTTGATTTTCAATATAAAAATCGAGAAAATCGGATGAGAATCTATAGTTGATCAATAAACTTTAAAGAAAAATGTTTCGTCTCGTAAGCCGATAAGATTTTTATTGTTTACAATATTTATTTATTGTGTATTACAGGTATTTCTTGTAGTGGCTCTTATCTTAGCCATGGCAATTGCCGCTCCTGCTCCTGCCCCTGTTCCACAACCACAATGGATTGCGGCTGTCTCTCCATGGAGTGTAGGAGTTCCTGTTTACAGTGGCTGGACAGGTGTTGTTACTACAATTTAAATGGAAGGACAAACAGCATTGATCTAAGGCATAATGATAAACTGTAAATTGCATTCTAACAATATATGTATCACTTTAAACAATTTTATTATTTATTTAATTCGGTGGAAAATATTTTCAGTATTTTGCGTGTTCTTCCTGATCTCGATAAAAACAGTTTTTGTGTTCTTGTCTCTCCGTAAAGATTTTTATTTATTAGCGGTGTTATATTCAAACACAAACTGTTAGCCGAATGTCAAAATGTTATTACGGAATATTTTTAAATAGTTTAAATATTTTCCGTTAGGATATCTTAACAATGACATTCAAACAAAAGTGTTAAGTTAATCAAATTTAACTGCGATACTGTCCTAGGCCTAGTCTGACCTGCTACCCTTTTCGTCATATCAGAGAATCTGTAAAGTAAAACCATAAAGTGAATATGCATCTGTATTAATTCTGAATGAATCTAGTGTTGGCTCTCTTTAGCTGGTAAAAATTGCAATAACTTTAGAAATTTATGCAGTAATCGATCAGGAATCATTGTTATTGATTATTCAGCTTATTTCCGACAGGAAAGAGCTTTTTGGTTTTACAGATTTGTATTTCAGACTTAAAAATGAGCGTAATATTAGCAATTAAGTTTGCAGATTTCAGCAAAATCGTTTCATTAAAAACTCCTGTATTAAAAATCTTACTTTAAAAAAAATCGATTTATTTTTGGATGAAATGTATTTTTCTACAAATATTAGATTTTAAAACTACAAATTATTGCTTTTTTCCAATGTTTCCTTGTAGCTAAGTGAATTGGTCAAAAATAGAAATTCAAATAACCATTGATCCGTTTTATATGAATTTTTATTCACTGCTCAAATTATTATGACATTTTCAAGTCTAAAATTGTGGAGTGCGCACAAACTGATTGGAAATCTTAAAAATAATCTTGAAAAGAATCAGTGTCTTTCTTTGGCCATTGGATTTAGCCATTGTTAGGATGGATTAGCAGTAAGTAAATTAAAAACACATACTGAAGCATATTTTGGACTTTACTCCTTTGTCATAGTCTAAAAGTTTTGAAAATATTTTAAATAAAGCTTGCCGATGCTTGTCAGCGCTAATAAAAGCAGAACAGCATTTTGTTTCTATATTTTATTTTGTTTACTTTTCCAATTTCACTAGGATCAAGGCTCACGGGCCTGCGAATAAATCCACCACTGCTTTTCTACAATGCAACCCCTTACAGTTGACTTTTTTCCATGGCTTCAGTACCGGGTTATTTTTTTTTCGTGTAATATATTTTATTCATATATCTGGCACCATGTTCCTTCCTCATCATTTTTCTAGCGTTTTAACTTTTCATACCTATCCTCAGGACCAAACCAAACTTTTCTAGCGCTCCAGATGAACATGTTTTCGGAGCCACTTTATATAAAAATAATATAATAAAACTTAAAATTATGTGCAATTAATCAAAAGAGGTCAACAAAGAACAAACAAATTTTGATGTTTACGATCATACAAATTAATATAATCGTACTTATTAGAACATTATGTACACAATGTGAGCTAGAAAGGTTGAGAACTTGTTTCTTTTTATTTGAACAATATGCCGCTGCCAAAAGAAACTTACGTAATTAATGTCCTATTTTGAGAAGGCCTTAAAAAGGACCGGAATCAAACAAAAGCCCTGTTTTCGAGATTCAGTGCTCTATAATTATTAGACTGTTTATGTTTTTCTCATTAATGTTTGTACAATTCGGAGATAAGTAATTATTCTCAAATTTAACTAATGTTTTCAATACACCAGTTCTATTATAAATGTATTTTCAGCTTTCAATTTTCAGAAATACAGGGATTAAATTTTCAGTGAAAAAAAGTGCCCAAAAAGAAGGCATGAAAAACTATTCATCTAAAATAGAACTTAACATAAAGGAAACGAGACCTAGTAATGGTTACAGAGTAAGAACTACATAATTTTATTCCTCATTGCTCTCTCCTACTTCATTCATTCATTCTTTAATGATCAACGGCAAGACACCAGTAACGGGGTGGATTCTTTAGACCTCATCACAGGCTTTCCAGGAGGGTCGTAGATGGAAGGCAGCGACGGACTGGGTCTGGATCTTAGACTAAGTAATTTTCTCTAAATTTGTTCAATATGGGATTGGGGTGCTTCTTTAGAAGTCTTTGGTTCAAGAACCGAACAGAGGACACTTACCTAACACCCATTCTAGATTTGTTCGTTATTGTTCAATTGTGTTCTAGTCTTTGAAGTGTAGAGTTGTTTCAAAAAATTGTGATTTTTTTGTCAATTAATAATAAATTGGGTCTAGTGATAGTGCTAGTGTAAGTGCCAGTGTCTTTCAAATAATCATGTTGTATACTTTAATACTCGTAGTTTTTCTTTTAATTTTTGTTACAGTTATGCAACTATCGACCAGAACCAAACTGTGAGTTTTTCTTTCTCAACTGCATCTCATACGAAAAGGTCTATTTTCTATGGGAGACCAAATCTTAAATTCAACAGAGAATTATCACAATTATTTGGACGTTTTTCTTGTTATCAAAAGAAACTATCTTCGATCAGAAATTGTGTTAAAAAAAATGATAAATAGGAAAGTAATTAACGAAGACGCCAAAGAATCCGGTTAGGAAATATATAAAACTAGTGCAATCATCATTACTTTCTGGATAGGAGCGCCAAAAATAAGTTTGTCTGGAGCGCAAGGAAATCTCGGGCCGGCTCTGGTTAGGGGCATAGTGAAATGCCAGTCCAATCGTGTGGTAGCTTCAATTTTCAAGTGAATATACATTGTTGTGCATTTAACAATGCGTTTTTTGTAAGAAAAAAATGCTAAATTACGGGAAACCTCATCAAAACTCACGTAAAACTTGTACAACACAAAACACAAGGTATAATTCTTGAAATACCATTTAAAATAGAACGTGTATAGGGAATAAATTATATTGGAAAGGAATTGATAAAGGAGAAGTCGTCGAATTTCTCTATCAAGGGTCCGTAGTTTGTTCTACAATTGCAAAAGCAACATGTATGTTGTCTATGCCACTATTTGTACCTCAAATATGCCATAATGGTATTGAGTAATACTAGCATAAGAGTTACGCCAACTTTATTTGAAATTATATTTTTAACAATTTTTTTAAAGAACAACTGCATTTGACATTTACTTATAGTGATTGACAATAAAGCACAAGACAAATCACGTTTTTAGGATAATTATTATTGCTCCAATTTAAAGTTTTGGTATTCCAGCGACAATTTGACTCTCTATTCTGCAATGATCTTCACCGCGTAGAATTTTGAACAAACCATTATCACCCCAATCTGAATTCCATGAATTTGCGATTAACCAATAAGGTGTACCTTCCTCAACACCCCAACCAAAAATTCTAACTGCATGTAAACCTACCATTGGGCCTGTGACATGCTTGTAAACGCCTAAAATAATAAAAATCGCAATTATTGATGTGTGTTTTTAAAATTGCGCCAAATTTACCTTTTTTATAACTCAAAAAATCTTCATATACAACGAAGGCAGCTTCAACTGGCCCATTCTTATAGATTTCCATTTGGATTTGTTTAACATCACTAGAAACCGAATACGATTCACTACCATGGTGTCTGTCTTTCGCATACGGTATTGTATAGCCTTGCTCACAAGCCTGTAAGCATTTGGGTGTAGGTGAATGTTTACCATCACATGATGGTCTTGAACCATTTATGTGATGTTCGCATGGTGCTATCTCATATGGTCGACAACCTTGTTGTGAATCGTACGATCCACCAGAAACAATACCAGTCGTCACCCAATAGTACCATGCAACACCCGGATAGCCTCCATTACAACCATAACCGCATGAATAACAGCATGACAGTAGATCATCGGACGAGAATCGAAAATTTGTGCTACCATTCGAATGGATACAGACACGATCAGACATTGCTTCAACAGCACCAAAAGCCTAATTTATAGAAAACAAATAACTATTTCTGTTGAAATTATCGTTGTTTTTTTGTACCCAACATGACCCGCATGACCCCTGATCACGTATCTCGCGAATCGTTGGACAATTCGGCCATTGTTGACGTGCATCAAAATTCACTGGCAATTCGGTAGCTTCCACATTTTCATGGATTTTCATTGATGGCATGTGGTATTTACTTTCCGGTAAAACACCCATTAAACGTTTTATGTAGGCGATTTGTACATTTTCTGCAAAGTTCCGTCCAGCTTGCCATGTTGAATTTTGTTCATTTATTGACTGAATAAATTCATCGGAAAGGGGATCCAGTGGTTTTGCAACATTAAATATTGCAAATATTACTGTTAACCAGATAAATAGATTCATTATTCGAGATTATTGTAGAAGAAACTTATACAAAGAAAAACACTTGTTAACACTCAATTTGATAACTTCTCAATAACGATTAACGAATAAAATTTCTACATTTATGTAGTTTTTGTTTATTAATAATAAAAACAAGCAATAATAAACGTATTTATCAGTGTGGCATGTATAGGAAGATGATAATTACGGGAAAAAAACACTGAAATTGCGCAAACTCAGTGGTTTTGAAATACAGTAAACAAAATTTGAACCCGTTAACTTATCGTTGGGAAAAGATAGAGATTGTTTCAGATAACTTCAGCGGTCAGAAGGCGTGACTTGTGGAGCATTATCTTCTAGATGAGAGACATAACAGAGATGACCCTAGAGATATCTGAAACACAGGGTATTCTTCCGCGACTTCCGGATGTTTATCAAGAAAAAGACTTTAACAGGGCTTTGAGGATTGAGTACTAGAATCGACCTTCTGCTTTGAGCCCATATTGCAAGCTTGTCGAAAATAATACATCGGAGAGCAGTATACAAAGATTTATGATCTCCTTAAACACTCCAGTAATGTCAAACATAAATCCTGTAATTTTATAGGTAAGAAACATTAATTAGGTACTATTTAATATCCCCTTAAAGACTCCTTAAAAAAAGCAAAACTTTGTTGTGAAAGAAATCGCAAACGCAAGACTAGCCTGATTCTTAAGGAGTTTGAAAATCGTATCAAAACAATTAAGTTTGCCTTCGATGAAGGACCAGCGCTTGTTTTTGTCACAGTTATTGTACTAAAAATCCTTGTATCCCGGAATGTTACTTTGTCAAAAAACTTGAAACTTTTCTATCCAATTGTTGCAAAATTAGTGCGCTGAAGTTTAGATATTTCAAAGAATCTGCAATTAGTTACACAAAAATTCTTTACCGTAAGGAAATCCACAGCAGTATTCAAGAGGCTGAGATAATTCGTTATCGTTTTGCTGAGCTCCATAGTATTTTCTAACGCACCTCTAAATCAGAAATTTTTGAAGGTAGCCAAAATCGTCCAGCGCCAAGTACAAAACGTTTGCATGATAAAAAATATTTAATTTATGAATCCAGTTATGAAACCAGCGCTTATTAAAGCGTTTTTCTGTGAAAACTTGGAAGCGTAAAGAATGTTAGATGCGGCAGTTCGTTTGCGGGAAAAGAAATAAAAACAATTTAAAAAAAGAACATTTTCCATCATGTACATTTCCATTTCTATAAATATTCGTGTAAATATATACAACTGTAGAACTATATTCAAAATATCGGCCCATCATCTAAATTGTCATCATTCTCCTGGTAAGCTTCACCATTATCGAAATAATTATTAGCATAATCGGTACCATCATCCATCGCTTCATCGAGTTCCTCCTCCAATTCTTCATTCATGCCGTCTTTATCCTCTTCTTTAATAGTTTTTTTCGTTCCGGTCTGTTTCTTCTCTTCCAACACATAATTATTGTATTGTACCTTAGAAATTTATTTACCTTATCAAATTAAACTATAAAAATTCGGTTTTTGCATAAATCTTCCTACCACTCCTAATACAAACGAATTTTTCCGATATTATTATTTTTTTCAAATAATTGCATCATGTATTAAGGTGCAATCTTCTTGGTATAAAAGCCATTGAGGCAGTCTGGGAAACTATATTTGATTATAGACAATCAAGTGATTTAAAACAATCCAGACATGTTCAAATTGGTAAGTCCTTTCTTGGTAGATTATTCTTATTCTAATTTTTTATTATTTACAGTTATTCGTTGTGGTACTTGCCTTGTTGGCCGTAGCTTTAGCTGCTCCTGCACCGAAGCCGCAATTCCTATTGGCACATGAAACTCCATTCTTTGCAGGATTCTCCGCATCATTCCATCATGCACCAATCGCCTCCTCTCAGATTCTGTTTGTATAAAAACGTATCGATAAAAAATAATGTTTGTCAAACTATAAAAATATAAAATATTTCTCGGCAACTGTTTCTCTTTTTATCTCCGATTCCCGTCAGTACGCATTAATGGTCAGATCAATATCAGTGATAAAAATGTGTCTTTTTTGGAAATGTACGTGATTTCTAATAAAGACAACCGCCTTGTGAAATAATAAAAGCGTCTACTGTGGTACAAATATAGACGTCCAGATGCCCTAATACGCCTTCGCTTGTATTATATAAAAATGGTGAAATGATTCATCGAAAAAAGACTAGAAATTCGACCAACACAACAATACCGAAAAATTTCCTGTAATTCAAATTGAAACAACCTAATTTGTAGAATTGAATTAACATTCAGTTCACTTACACTTGCAATCGGCCCCGGTATATGTCGAAATATTTTACTATAAATTCGTGGTGAATTCACGACAATTTATCAGTTACTTCAAGTAAATCTAACAAAAATGTTTAAAATCGTAAGTATTCAACTGTAATATACACACAAAGTTTAAAAGATTATTTTGAATAGGTATTAGCTTTGGCTTTAGTAGCTGTTGCCTCCGCAACCGCTCATCCTGAACCGAAAGCAGCGCCTAAAGCCGATCCTGGATTGGTGGCGGCTGCTTACAGTGCTCCTGTTGTTGCAGCTGGACCCGCAGTAGCCTACGCTTCACCTTATAGTGCACCATTAGCTTACTCCGCCGGATACGTTGCACCGTCTGTTTATGCTGCAGGATATTCTCCATACTCGGCACCGTCTGTTTATGCTGCAGGATATTCTCCATACTCAGCACCATTGATTGTTGTTTAGCTTTGTCATTGTTGTTAATCGCAAAGAAAATGTAAATAATTGAAATATGTGAAATAAAATAAAATACTCAGTTTACTAGATTTTATAATTTTATTTATAACAGTCCAATAATTTTATTATTTTTTATAAATTACCATATTAACATTTAAAGATTTACACTACCACAAGTGGAGCAGAATAGGCAGCGTAATATGTAGCAGGTTCGTAATATTCATCCGTGTAGATCACTGGAGCTGTTAGATCAGCCGAATAGGAGACTACAGGAGCTGCTACAGCAGGAATAGCATATGTTGCGGCATAATAATATGGTTTCGGTTTGGGTGCTGGTTGAGGTTTTGGAGCTGGTGCAGCAAGTGTACAAGCCAAAAACGCGAATGCAATACACTATAAAAAAACACATTTAATTGCACAATAACCAAACAAAATTACATAATACTTACATATTTGAACATTTTGTTTAGATTTGAACAATTAGTTGTAACTCAATTAACTGATTAATTGATAATGATTTTCTATTACGTTGCCACCTTTATATATCAAATAGATAACCTTACTGTGGTAGGTATTTTATTGGAGTTATCGAGAATAAGGTTTAAATAGTCGTTAATATTCTCTGGAATGATTGTCATTGACCTGAACCATTGTCAATTCAAACAAAAACAAGAATCATACGTGAACGTTTTTAATATATGTTTTTTAAACTTGTCTGAAGGGCAGCGATAACAAATTTGAAACAATTAGGCATCAGAGACAATTGAAGCTCTTTGTATAACTTTATAAAATTATAGTCTTGCCGTATTTTAAATTTTAAAGAAAACTGGCTGAACTCCTTCACATTATATAATTACTAATAATAGAGGTAAACGAGCTAGGGTTGTTAAATCTCAGTCTTTTATGCAGGCTTGTCCGACTGAATTTTGATTGTACAAAACGTTTGAATTTTCTTAAAAAAAGTATTTTGTTTATAAAAATTCTAGTCATTGATCTATCTTCATAATTTTTATAAAAGGTTTCAAGGTAGTTTTAGTCCCTATCAGTATTAATCAAGACAAGTTTGGTGATAGCTTTTTCGCTGAGGGTTCTGGATTTTTTTTTCCCAAAAATATTTTGATAACTCTCAAAAAAATAAAATCTGATCCGATGATCTAAGATTCTCTTTACAGAATCAACTTAAGTACATGAAGTATAAGAAATAAAATGCGTATCAGAAACAGAAGTCACGACTTCTTGAATAGCCTACTTAAATTCACTTACACTAAATGTTCATTATGGCTCCAATTTTTCTCTAAGCATAGATTGATCCTGTGTAAAAATGTATTTGAACTCGATCTTTTGAGTATTTACCTGGATTGGGTTAAGTCGTTCTATTTTGATACTAGAAGTCTGTAGTTATAAGCTATGTCTCAAGCTTTTGGCGACATCCTGTATACAGAAAGAACCACAATTGTATGAATTCTTTGGTAATCATGGTTCTGTATCAACCACTTGCAGCTCTGAATCAACCACTTTACTTAGGAATTATCAGTTTTGTACGATTCCCGTTGGAGGAGCTTATGGGATACGGATCAGGCAATCTATAAGCATTTTTACACTTTTCCATTGGTTCAGAAGACTGACAAATAGATAATGAATTGATCAAAAAATAAAATAAAAAGTTTCTTAAATTTTGGGTTGCCAAAATATCACTTGCAACCCGGGCCTCTTTTTTTACAGAGAACGTCGATCCTGATTGGTTGATTGTATTACACTGAAATTTGAATAACACTCAGGCCATCACAGAGACTCGCTCATTATTGTCTCTATTAGCAAAATGCAACATTCAGAATCATAAATCGGGAGCCATACTCGGGTAGCCTTTTGTAGCGGGTCGATCGATCAGATTAGGGCTTCACTCGAGACGAGATGGGAAGAGACTTTCAAAAATCTCGTCTGGCTCTCATTAATTTTGAAAAAAATAGGTCTCGTTTTAGTCTCGTTCTAATAAGCTTTTCAATTTTCGTAAATAATTTTAGTTTAGACATTAAAGGTATGTTGGTATATTAATGGTATTTTGAAAAGTTATAAAACCAAAACAGGACTTTTTAAATAGAGCTTGAAAGGTCAATTATATTGAAAGACTATCGGTAATTCATTCGACATGATATCTAAGTCTAAAAATAAGCACTAAGAATAAGGATTAACAAGTAAGAAAAACTTCACCTCCATTTTTCTTTACTCGAAAGGGTATCTAACAATTTTTTGTTTTCAGTAAAAATTTTATGAACAAAAGTTCAACGAGACCAGAAACGAGACTCTCGAATCTCTCCATATGTGGTCTCGGTATCACCTAAAGTATTTTCAAAACTGTCTCGTCTCGTCTTGTCTCGCTTTTTTGAGACGAGACGAGAAAAGCCTCGCTCTCGTGTGAAGACCTAGATCAGATCGTCCGATTTGTGCAACAAATTACAATGTATTTTATGCGATAAAATCCACTCATCAGTGAGCGAAATAAGTCGATTGCAGTACAAATACAAGAAATTTCCGAGGCACATTGAGAAAAGCTTAAATAAGTGTTTCCATTTCTACTAATAAAATGCTATCTATACTATCATCTTTCCAAATTTTAACTTCCAATTAGTCGTTCAGTTATGTCGCATGTTTGCCAAGTTAAATAATCAAAATGAAAAACAAATAAACAATAAACAAACAGCGCAATACACAATTTTCAGACGTTCTCTCCATGTTTGTCCTGACAAAAAAAAATACATCTCCTAGAAACGAGATATACGCCTTCAGGCGGTTCAATAGTATCGTAGAAGTTCATTTATAGATAACACTGGAATAACAATATTTGTCATACAGATTTTAAACTACTTATCGACAAACGTTCAGGTCTTCGTAGTCTTTCTAATTAAAACAAAATAAATATGTTTACAATTCTATTTTATTCATAGTCCGTTATTTACAGCGTTTTTATGTACAAAAATTTAATCTTTCTTAAACAACAACATAGGGAGCAGTATAAGCAGGATATGCTCTGTATCCTGCAGCATAAACGGATGGTGCCACGTATCCTGCAGAGTAAGTAAGTGGTGCTGAATAGGCGGCTGTATAGGCCAAACCTGGAGCTGCGACCAGTGGAGCACTATAAGCAGCTGCTACAAGTCCCGGTTTAGGATCGGCTTTTGGTTCTGGAGCAGCAAAAGCTGCAGCAATGAGAGCAACAAAGACGAACTGAAATCAAAATTGATTTTATACAACTAGAACTTCTATTACTACTATAACACTTACGTATTTGAACATTTTGTATATTTTGTTAGATGTCTGTGAAACGATTCGACTGATTTCCTCCGATTTACGTTGCTATTTTATATTTGCCTTTTTCGAATTGGGAAGGGGCGAAATTTCCAGGTGTTATATGCAATAATTTATTTACAACACTGTTGCAGTGATGTGATGAATTTTTAAAAAGGGAACGGTTGCAAAATTGGAAATTTGTCATTGGCAATATCAACGATAATTGAAAAAAACATTTAGAAATAGCCAATCGTTTGTTGTTCTGTCAGATAGTTATCCAACATTTATAACACAATAGGGATGAATCGCAGTATTTTATTTATTTATGAATTTCGGATTCTGTTATTCAATTTATCCACATTTATAATTTATGTCTAATCAACTAATCGACAATAATTTAATAACGAATGTTAAACAAATATTTTGTTACATAACGATTAACAGTTTATCCTTCAGTTTTACGCATCCTGAATAATAAAACTAACACACATACTGCAACTGGATTACCCCATTCGACCTCTATACGAAAACTTTACAGTATAAAAACCACCCAAAATTGATAATCAACCATCAGTTATCAATTAACAATTGAAACGTTATCAAAACAAACTTTATCAAAATGTTCAAATTCGTACGTGAAATTCTCTAAAGCCAATCAAAATTTTTAATGTTATTAAATTTTCAGGTAGTTGCTTTAGCTGTCTTAGCAGTAGCTTTTGCTGCTCCAGCTCCAAAAGCTGATCCTAAACCAGAACCGAAACCGGGCGTTGTTGCTGCCGCATATACAGCACCGATTGTTGGCGCTCCAGTTGCTGCAGCATACACTGCTCCATTTGCTGCTGCATACACCGCTCCAGTTGCTGCCGCATACACTGCTCCAGTCGCCGCCTACACATCGCCATTAGTCTACAATGCCGGATACACAGCAGGATACACCGCATACTCTCCATATACCGGTTCGTTAGTTGTTGTTTGAAGGATATCGAATAGGATAGATTGTGAATATTTATGTAAGCTTTAGTACAAAAATAAAAATCAATTGTTGGCAATCAGTTTAGTATTTTATTGGGGATTTCGATGCGAAACATTTCCAGAATAATAACTTTCCTAAATCCGTCACTGTTCTTGGCTGTTGTGGAGACTGCGTCATTAGTAAAGTGTCTCACAATATTGAATAAAAAACTCTTGTATCCTGCATCTTCTTGTCAGAGACAAGATTATAGAAAAATAATACAAAATATTTTTAAAAAACTGCTCCAAAACAAATAACACCAATTTGCATATAAATATTAAAATTACTGGCTTTAGAAAATATCACATTATCCTTGCAAATCGAACATAAATTATGTCCAAATTAGTATGATAATCAAAAATTTACTATTTCCATAAATTAACTAAATAAAAACAACTCAAATCGTATGTTAATTAGATTTATTTTAATACTATAAGGAAATTTGACAATCTCTCATCAAATTTTCTTAACCTATTACAAATCATAGTCCATAATCTTCTCCCATTTAGTAAAAAGATAAGTCTTCATCGTCATTGTTCAAAGATAGAGATTTCGATAGGCTAATGGCAGCTCATATCCATTATAATACGGTGCATAACCGTACGCATAATTAATATTTGGAATAATTGGAGCCGAATAGCCGGTATTGTAGACCAATGGAGCACCAGCTGTGTACGTCAATGGGACCAGTGGATCGGATTTTGGAGCAGCAAACACCGCCGCCAAAGCACCAAAAATAATTACCTAAACAAGCACCAAACAAATTGTAGATATACTAGAAATTATTCGAATCTAGACTTACCCATTTGAACATTTTGGATTGGTTTTTGAAGATCTTCACAAGACTTGTCTGGCAATTGACAACTTCTTTTGATCTGATTGTTGGTAACGAGCGGCTTATATAGTGAAGAGGTTCTTTGTTTCATTTTCGAAAAAAAACACGGATAGTTGTTTTCAAGTTAAAATAGAAAGAAAATAAATAAGATTATATACAGGTTCGTCCAGTTATAGCAATCTCAATGATAATTCACCCTGTTATAAGGCTCAATTCCGACAACGTAAAACGAGTATTGAGTGTAAAAAGAAATCAAAAATTTATAATTAAGTCTAGTGAAATAAAACAGTTTTTCGAATAATCACCGGTCGGCCTTCAATTTCCACAACAACAGAATAATTTTTCAAACAAGAAAACTTTTGCGATTTCAAACCCAATAATTCAACAGAAAATTGGTCCGATTTAGGGTTCTCTCTTCCCAATAGTCGATAATTATTCAATAGAGGCCTTGGAGTTTCTGTTAACATTTAAAAATTTCGACCATAACTACCTGTTGCAATAAATCAATAAGTGAATCTGTAAACGTGCCGTTTTGTTGACGAAAACAAATTTATGCAGAATTTACTGGAAACGATTCAGAATTATCCCCTGAAGTATTTTAAAATGATGATTCCATCTCACCTCCACAGGCATCTAATGTTACAATAAATATGTTGTTTTAAATCAATGTCTGTGCCAATCCCGTCTGTAGAGTCAGTCTGTTTACAACGTCAAGAATTTTTTTGTTTGTATCCACCTACATTAACACGATGTTAACACGTTTTATTGTAAGTACAGTGGATTCGTTCTATTTTTTTAATCAACACTATTTCCAATAGGTTTTACTTGTTATTGTCGTCATTGTGATAAACAGTATTGAATGTGCGCCACGGTATAACACATTTTTTGCATTTAGGGCCGAACGATTGGATTTCGGCGATGCTGGCGGCCCACGGTACGATCTCAAAGAGTCCGGATTGCTGGGTTCCCCAAATTCGTTCGGAGAGAGTTTCTATTAATTCCAACCAATAAGTTATTCATTTTATTTATAATAATTATCGATTTTTCTTCCGCAATATTTTATCAATCTGTGGATTATTGTTATTCTCAAGGTGAGCGAGAGATTTATAAAAAGACGCAATTTTCATATTTCATTCATAAAATAAAGTTTCTCGGATAATTTTTGGAAATTTCAATAATTTATAACCATTTTTAGAGAAATAAACAAATCTTCAGTGGCCGTGATTAGAGATATAAAAGAGACGTGATGATCACAGATCGGCTATAGTTTCCAATCAACCAATTTACCAAAATGTTCAAATTTGTAAGTAAGCCCTATTGAAACCTATTTATTTGATTGAATTTTGTACATTTTCAGCTTTTCGTTTTTGTTGTGTTGTTGGTGATAGCTTTGGCACTACCAAGACCACAACCGAACCCACAAATCTACTCGTACGGAGTACCTATAATTTATACCGGCACTCCTATTATTGCTTCAGAATACTACACTATCATATGATTAATTGATTATTACATGTTCTGCTACTATTTACAATTTGTACAATATCAGTATGGGGAAATAAACGGGTGTTTGTTGGTAAATTTTATTTAATTAACCTATTTTAGAAGCTTAAGCTAATTTTCTTGGTAATCATTGCGACAACTGTCTGAAAAATAATAAATTCGTGGAACTGAGAATGATCGAGATTAATTAATTAATTAAAATGATTACTTTTTAAATAAGTAAACAGGGTAAAAACGAAAAATTACGAGATTGGAATCGATAACTAGAAACCAGTTTTATTCATTTAATTCACGAGAAACTTCCATAATTGAAACACTTTTGGTCTTTGTTTTCCGTTCGCCAATTTACCTGTTAAATGTGGTCTTGAAGTTATAAAATTGACCATTAAATTCTGTAATTAATTTTCCAATATTTAATTAGTTGGCTTGATGAGCGTTTATTGAAGTTTAGAAGTTTTTTTATCGAAGTCAAAGTAAATAATAATAGAAAATTGAATAGCTACAAAAAAGTGGTCGATATTATTTAACAACAATTCATGTCTATTTTCTGCTATAAATAAACATTTGTTCATTTATATTAACAAAGAAACAATGGATGCAGACAACTGTCGGAATCAAACTGATTGTATTTAGTATTTATTTTCAACATTTTCTTTCGTAAGTAACGTTGTTCGCAACGTTTATCAATTCTAATAATAAACAAAAGGAAAAATAAAATCGTGTATCTATCAGTGAATTCATTAGGAAAAAATCCTTATGTAAGCTAAAAGGCGGAGGAGACAATTCGAGAGGACGTCCGCACGGTTTAAAAATATCACACCTCAAATTTGGCGGATCTTGAAGTTGAAATTTTAATCAAATAATGGTGTCGTAAATTATGCTCTATTACGTCTTGTTCTGGATCAGGACTATAAACGATTCAAAATATCTCAAATTGTGAAATTAGCAGGTTTAACGAATTTCTTAAACACTCTACAATGTTGTGTGATGAAATAATAAAAGAGTATCAAATTTCTTGACTATTTCTCTCTTTCTAAAGACACCCGTTTGGTAAACGTGAGCTGAAATTCATTAACAAAATGTAACAGACATTGGAAATTAATCAAACGTTTTAATAATCACAAAACGTGACACAATGTTGTAGGTAAAAGTCAAGTTCGCTCTGGCGAATTTGTGAGTTCCTTTAACATCCCCTGCGAGAAATGTACGTCAAAAATTCCATTTTTGACCGATTCGATTAAAATGCGCAACACATGATCACCAAAAGACGGTTAACGGAAAAATTGGGTGATAAAATTGAAACATCAAAATGAAAACTAAAGCATTATATTATTGCAATTTTAGATTGGTAATTGGCGGTACATATACGATTTCATTAATAAACTAATCCAGGATAAGCCAGGTTGTTGGTGTAGGCCAATGGAGTGTTGTAAGCGATTCCACCATAGCCCAATCCGTAGGTGAGAAATTGTGGTTTTGGACCTGGACTTGGTTCAGTTTTGGGGAAAGCCAAAGCTAAGACCAAAACGGCACACAAAACAAGCTGAAATTGTAACAAAATATATTGTAGAAAAATATAAAAATATTCTTTGATTTACTTACAATGATTTTGAACATTTTTAAGAAGACTTGTTGTTATTTGTTCGGAACAAATTATGATTATTGCTGCAATTTTACCAGATATTTATAGTTATCAAATCCTATAGTGGGGCATTTTTTTATGGACCAGAATATATATGTCAAAGGTATTATCAAAAAAAAATGTGTGGTTCTATTATTCAATAAATGACCTTCCTTTAAATTGTCAACAATTGAACTATAAGGACAAAATACAAAAAAAATCCTAGTCTTCGTTTCATTTCAACAATGGAGATTTTTTTGGGAAATCTATCGTTGCAGGCTTCTGAACAGTATATTTCAGATTTTCATGATATTTGGTATCTTAAATTCATCATTTTTAAACTTATTGGAAAATTTTAACAACGGCGGTTTGGTGCTTGTTTGCTTCCTGCCAACAAAAAAATCAACAGATGTTTTGGCAATCTCCGAGATTATGGTGATTTCAAACATATTTACTACCAGTTTAGCATTCATTGTAAAAGTTTCCAATAAATCCAAAGATTATCAAATCATTCGGTTTTAATATTGATACATAGCCCAGAGGGGCTCAGGCATGGGCTTCTTTGGGCCCGAGCCGGCTCTCCCCATCCCCAAAACTCGTCAGAAACGGGCTCTGGAGAAATGGACCTCTTCATCCCACTTGACGGAATGCAGAGACACAAAGAACTGCGTCAGTCTAGGATCTTCATAGAAGGGCCTGACGCTAGGCGCAGTAAAGATTTGCTGAGACTTGGTAGGAAAGATCTCAGAACAATTGTGGGACTGCTCACTTGACTCTGTCCCATGAATCAACACCTACACACGCTTGGCATCAATGATGACGAGATGTGTAGGGCGTGCTTAGAAGAGGAGGAAACTCTTCACCACATACTCTGCGAGTGTCTAGCATTGGCTGGTCTCAGAGAGCAACACCTGGGACGGCGATTTTTGGAACCAGAAGATATTCGGAAAACCGAACATGGCAGGCTACTGAGCTTTATTAGAGAATTGGAACAGCTGTGGTAAGGCTCCGGAAATTGGAGGTGTACACTATGGGCCAGAAAACCTCAGCGTGCGGCCCTGATGTAGGGCCTCTCCCAAAAAAAAATATATCGATACAGACTTTCGGCCTACCAAAAGGGAGCATAATTTGTAAGTGCTCAAAATAAATTATGATTTTGCGAAAATATGATTTTCTACAATTTTGTATTTGCTATTTGTTGACAAAAAATTATGAAGCTAAAAAGGGCAAAAAGCTGGGAAAATTTGATAATTGCTTTTAACAGCAACCAAAATCTATAGAAAATTTGCCTTAGTTTTAGAATCATTTAAGAAATGAGTCAAACAACGGACTACGGAGTGAGCTGCAATTTCCACGTTTTCTCTCAAATTTGAGATCAGTTTTGAAAAAGAAATTACGTGTCCCTGTGGTAAAAATCCAGAAATCTTGTGCAGACTACTAAACCACCGATCGTGGTTTAGAATTATTGTAAAACAGAAATATCTGACATTTTTAATTCATTTCTAATTCTTCCTCAGATAAAGGACATTTTCTGCCCTTTTGAAATAAAATGCCGGAAACGTTTTCCACAAAATTTAGATAACAACGATTTGATTAATCTAATATTAATAAAGTTGAACCAGTTTTACTGAAACCTGTTCTGAAACACGACAAATTAATTATAAGTACCTAAAAAGTAATTGTTTAGACGCCTAAATATTCGTTTTCTAGAAGTTTCTAAAGTAAATAGTAATAAACACAATGTGTCCGAATCTTTCTGGTAAAAATAAACGCGCCTTGATTACATCAAAATTGAATCCATTGTTAATTTGAAATAATAATTACCTTTTTTGTTAGTCATTTATGGATGTAATTAATAATTGATTTATTCCGCTTATAATTCAACTGTCGGTTTCTTTTGAGTATCATGGAACAATACTTGTTTTTTTTTTCTTGTAGGAAATTTTACATCTAATCAATATTTTTGGCACTAGTTCTATTAAAATTTATCGTTTCTCTAAACAAAGGAAGTTCAACCTACTTTTTTTCTATCTAATTTGCATAGAAAACAATAATATAAACACAAATGATCTACATATAGATAAAGTATTGTCCACCACTCATCGTGATGACCTTCCTACAGCTGATGATGATGACTGTTTGTTGATGTTTTGATACATTAGGAAAAATTGTAAAAATAAATGAGATCTGTCAAGGTCTTGGTAGATGGAATCCGGTGGCACCTCCCGAAATTTTCGTATATAATCCCATCACTCACTAGTATCTTCATTAATTTGTCTTGTACTAGTTTACGAAACAGATTGCTAATCAAAATGTTCAAACTTGTAAGTTAATTTGCGATGCAATTGTATAGAAATAATATTTTATTGAATTTACAGTTGTTCGTCTTTGCTCTTGTTTTGGCTGTTGCCTTCGCTTTACCTAGACCAGGGCCAGTTGCAGCACCAGTACCAGCTCCAGGACCGAATCCACAATTGCTCACCTACGGCTTCTACCCGTCTTATGGCTACTACCCTGGCGGTGCTGTCCTCATTTGAATGGCGCACGATTGATTATTTCCAATGTTATCTAATAATGTTTAATAAATAAAAAGCTATGAGAAATCAATTTTGTTGATATATTATACTACAAAACACCACACTCCTAATCGATCGATTATTAATTTGATTATTGAGGATATTTGTTCTAATCCTACGAAAAGTTTCAAAATTATTAGGTGATTATAAGGCGCCTCAAGCAATCTGCGAAATAAACTTTACCATTTATATATAAACTTTAGAATTTGTATAAAGTAAAAGAGAATCGTTAAATGCCTGTAACTCACGAGGAACTTTTTAATAATTTCAACACAACTTGTGATAATGAAATACTTCATAATTTAATGTGTTGGAGATTAGAAAAAATAAGCATAAAAAATAAAACCTTACACGAGTTACTAAACAGTATTTTGTTGTCAAGCCGAGCTGAAAAGTAAAGAGGAAATGAAATACAACAAAAACAGCGACAAGGTGTTGGATTACTTGTGGCAACTATCGTATTATTCCCAATTCTGGAGCACGTGTTTATCAGATTGTTTATACACGAATACGTTTTGTATCAGCCCAAAATTTGATTTTTTCTGTACACAATAAACGTTTCTATAATATCATTTGTATGGTTTTATAATTTTTTCTATACAACACAACAATAATTGAAAAAATATGAAAACTGGGGACTTGTGAAATATCAATTATCGATAATCCTTCACAAAACAATGCGAATTAGTAGAAATTTTATAAAAGGCGTAGAAAAAGTCAGAAAATTAACTAAACAAACAACGAACAGCTGTTTTCCACCAGGTGACGATTCAATAGCAACAATTTTAAGTGGAGGTGTGTCAAGTGTTTTTTTTTTAAATCTGTCCCATAAAGATTTCCTCATTATTCTAATGTAAATTAGGTTTTTATTCTGTGACACATATTGAATATTCTATAATCCTCATAACCTTCAACTTAATTCCTGAAAATGACGTATCTTCAAAATTTCAACCCAAAAAAGTCGGGGCGAGGCGTTTTTTCCTGTGTTGTTGTTCAGATTTATGCTTGCCAGTAATCCCTACTACTCTCATCAAAAATTGTGTATAAAACCCTTGTCCGCTTGACGATCATCAAGAATTTGTCTAGACATCTAGAACAGATATCAACAAATCGACAAAAATGTTCAAAGCTGTGAGTAATAATTCAAAAAATTGTTGAACAATTATTAATTTTATTACATTTACAGATTGTATTCTTTGCTCTTTTGGCTGTTGCCTTCGCCGTTTCTAATCCAGATCCGATTGCGGCTCCTGTTGCCGGACCAGCACCAAGACCAGTCGCCGGTCCAGCTCCACAATTATTCTATTCCGGAATTGCTCCATACCCGTACACTTATGGTGCCTATGGTTATTATATTTAGACGACAATGCCAGTTTTAAGGACGATCCATTGCAATTATCCGTTAATGTTTTTGTTTCAAAATTTTTCCGTAATTAATAAAGCTTCTCAAAATTAGCACCGCATTTTTATTTTAGTTCCCATTGAATCACAAAATAATTATGAAAGAAGATCTTTAAAATCTTCTTAATTAGTAAAATTTACTTAGCAAATTTGGATGCTTAGAAAAAGTCAAAAAGTGCCAATAAACAAATCTAAAGCCTGGAGAGAGGCTTTTCAAAGAGGCGAAAATGTTCATGTAACTTTAGATTTTTTCATTACATCATGAAGAATGCTGCTGGATTTTATAATCCTAGTTTATTTGGCCGAAAAATAACAAAAAATTTCCGGATGTAGAGGTTTTTTGAGTTGACTTTTAAAACACAACTGTATACAGATATAATAACAACATTATTCCTTGTTGTTTTACTTTTCAAGCGTCACGTATCGCCTACGGTAACACAAGCTGCATAAAAGACAAATATTTGATGGTCTAACAATAAATTAAGCTGATGTAATAAGTCGATGTTTACTTCTGTCTAACAATGGGGGGGTTAATATTATGAGGCATTATCGATACCTACGAATACACAATAAAGTCCACCTATTGGACTTTATATTTTTACAATTAGTAACGTACAATAAATTTTACGGTCCAATATAGTGCAATCGTTTTTTACGAGTTCCCTTGATATATTATTAAATTTCATTGATCGGCTTTAAGAAAATAAAATCAGCGCAGTGTGTGAGAACAAAACCGCTTAGATAATTGTTAAAATCCGCCTTTTTAAAGTGAATTTTGAAGGAATTATTCGGAGGCTAAAAAATTTTGAAAACTCAGTCGTTGGGACCTTGTTGCCTGTACGCCTCAAAATAAAGTTCCCTCGGCATTGTAAAAATTAGATAATAGGTGAAGGAAAATAGTTAACATCAAAATTAGAATTTTTAGCAGAGTTGTGTATTGTGGTACCATTTTTGGTACCACGTATTGCTTAGTTGTGATGAAACAAAGAAAATCTTTCGTTCATACACTATTAGGTCGCATCTTGAAGAAGTAGATATGCAAAATTTGACCAATAACGGTTTATTAATTTTTGAGAAATCATGTCAAAAATGAAGTTTTGACAAAAACACATTGAAGCTTTCAGTTAAGAAAAAAATTTTTTCAAGGCTCTATTTCTTAGAGTTTTCACCCCTTAAGCAACAACACGTTTTCAGCTATGCGTAATTTATCTCCTCAATTGATGATAAAAATTCGACATGTGCTAAAATAATGAACTACTTCTAAGATTAACAAACGCCCAAAGTGAAATATTTTTGCTGTCACAATTTGCATAATGCAAATATAATGATGATATAATTGTCTAGAATCGACAACTAGTTTAATTATGTTAATTATAATAAATGTTAACATTTTGATTTATGAAGTGCCGCGATTTCAACATTGATAATACTAATAAATTACGTCTAGAGATTAGACTGTTTTTTGTTGCAATTGAAAAAAAGGATACTCATTAATTTACACTATAAAAGCCAACATCAAAGTTAATACTAAACCGTTTTTGAGACAGGATGAGAAAGCGGAAATTATAAGAGAATTTGAGACTAATTTTAACGTTTCCATTTATAGGGTGAATGTTCTTTGTGCATAAATATTGTGGGGTTTTTTGCCGAATGTGTGGTAATTAAAATGAAAAGAAAATGAATAACAATTAATACATAAAGCATAGGCAATTTGCTGTTAAGGGTGAACACAGAGTTTTCTACAAAATACTGTTATTGAGTTGGGCACTGTTGCCTGTTTCTTCCTTCTTTACTAAAAGATTGAATACTGTAAGACGTGCTTTCGTACTCGTTTCCAAAATTTATTGGAAAAATTATTTAGCTTTTTCAGAGAGAACAAAAAGAGCTCGAAATAAGTTAATTTTTTGGAAAAATAAATTCAAGCAGACGGTTGTCTATAACTGACATAAATTCTATCCCATTCTGTTAATAAATATAGGAGAGACGAAAAATTAAAATTAAATTGGGTCAGATATTGAATTTTCACGTGTTTTCAAAAAAGTAAATGATTTTTCCAATAACTTTCATTCACGGATCCATGTTATTATTACAAACAAAAGCTAAACAATTTGTTTCTAAAAATATTCATTTTTTTTTTAAAAGTAAAAGCTAAACGTGCACATTTCAACACAACTCAACAATAGAACACAGAGTACACTATTAAATCAAAATAAATACAGCTTTCGTACACATCAAAAACAGAAAATTTTAGGAGGCCATTGCGTAAGTACTCATTAAGATCTATGTTACGTATACTGTACTATTTTAGCCTATAGGCCCTTAATCGCCATGTCAGCACAGCTTTTTAGGGTATTATTAGAGCTGATAGAAATGAAATAGACATTTATCAGTTTTGTTTCGATTTTATTCTCTATATTTACCGTTCAATTTTAAATCGAATTTGTATAAAAAGCAACTTGATTGGAAATTCTAAGGTGTGACAGTGTTTTCTATAAAATAAACATAGAAACGTAGCAAAAAAAAACTATTAGTAACACTTAAAAATGTGTCAATAAGTGTTTGATTAGAACTTCCACTTGAACAAGTTATACTTATACGCCTACACACAAGGAGAATGTTAATTAGTTTTTTATAATTATGTGCCTACACTTCAATTGCAACAATATACTGAATTCGACTACTGATTAATTTCAATTGTTTGTGGGAAGCAATTTAACGAAACACAATATATTCATGAAATTGAAACTGGTATTAAAATGTAATTTTGTTCAATAAAAGAATACTTGAATTAGAAAATCGCCAACCATTAAATAACTGCAAGTACCAACCGATATCGAGAGAAAGGTTAAACGTTTATTTATGAAAGTAGAGTGTTGATATATCTCTTTTCGCATTTTATTGTTTAATTTTTGTGAAGCATTCCAATACCCACAATAATAATATTAATCGTGTTATGCATTTTAATTACATGATTTAAAATAATGCGCAGATATTATTCAAATTAACACAGATTAAAACAGATTATCGCACACGTCACATAATATTTAATTTTCATGAAGAAAAATGTTCATCGATTGCACGTAATTCTTGAAAATTAAGGCCATTTAAAGCTACAGTAGTGTTTCTCATACTTGTAAATTATCTATCTGGGAACTTTTACTGGCCAAATGTAGCTTAGGCAGTTTTAGAATTGTTAAAAAGTGATGCGAATGCAATCAATACGAATCTCTATCTGGTTCTGCTATAAACTATTCAAGACTCATCGAATTACAATCGTATTTTGTCAATATTTTGAACAATTGATGTAGAGGACAAATCAAAAATATTTAATTCAAAACATTGTGAAAACTAGGTGCGAAAAAAGCAGACAAATCCGGATTTGGGATTTTTTCAAATTATTCGACTTTAAATTGATATTCTGATGCCACAAGTGTCACTGTGCATAGTCCAATGTTGAAAGTCTCAAGCTGAATTAATTTCTCATTTAACATTGCAACTTTAAATAATTTATTACAATATGAAGTTTTTATTAGATCATCTTGTTTATTGTTTATGCATGCAGTCGATTAATTATTATAAAAACAGGAGATCAAGGGCCGATTCTACAATCATTTTATTTCGTCAGATGTCCCGTCAGGAAAACTCTTATGCATTCACAGCGTGTCCCAGCTAAGTGTTCCACCTCAAATATCTCGTTGGTTTGTGAATTTAAATGGAAAAGTATCTAAAAATATTACGTTACAAATGTCTACACTTTAATTTACCGATACAATTTTCCCTCTAGATATTTTGGAAATGCCAAAACGTCTTATAAGGTTTCGAAAATTACTCACTATTAGGAAACCAATTAAAAGTAATATTTTTCTTTTGAAAACTTCTCATTTGCTGGTCAAAAATAAATTAGACCTTCTTTGGGATCGATAACTTATTGATTGATGAAAAAAGCCTACGTCAAATATAAATATTACGAATCCAATCACCTGCAATGAATATTGTGAATGAACAAAATTTCGAGTTGGAAACTGTATTTCAGATCAAAGACGTAACAATTCATCGCGCGGAATGGTGGAGGCGCCGGGCGAATCGCACTCTCTCATTTTATTTTTTGAGTAGTAAATGAGAAATTTTTAAGAGACAAAAAGAATGTAGTATCAAATTCATTTGCAATATTGATTGCAGATGTTTGTTTTCCTCATATTAAATCTTTTTCGAGACCTTATATGATGTTTTGGCATTTCCAAAACAGCTGGAAAGAAAATCGTATCGGTCAATTGAAGCATAGATATTGCAGTCTAATTTCTTTGGATATTTCTCCATTTCAATTCAGAAACAAAGGAGATATTTGAGGTGCAACACTTAGCTGGGACAGCCTGTATAATATTAATTTACATGAATTAAATAAGTATAGTAGGTATATCATTTATCCAAAAAAAGAACAGCTACATTTCATATCCTGTTAAATGTCGGGAGAATGGCTAATATTGAGAAGTATCTCTACATTTGATGTCACAAATTTGATTGACTATTGAATTTATTTGGGACATTCGAGTACTGTATTCGAGTATTCGGTTCTCAAAAGATTACTAATTTTCAAACAATTATATTAAAAATAAAAAATTAACGCGTACTTACCACCTCCTGAATGAATTAAAATTAAGGTGTTAATAATTATATCTAATATTAGATCTATAGATTAGGGACACCTAATTATTAACAATGAAAACTAGTTTTAAATATATCAAGGATGCAATTTTGTTCTTTTGATTGTTTTTTTTTAAACAATCCATTATCCCAAGTTGTCATTTAAAGATTAATAATTAAAGTTCCATGTAGAAATCAACTAGTTAGATATGCGCAACAAATAATTTTTGACACAATTTATCGACAGTAGCCTTGTAACACCTTATCTATTGCATATTAAACATGGTAGATACAGATAAAAAATATATATACTCCAATACAGACAAAAAAAGCTCTGTCAATATTTTAAATTTACATCATGTATAACCAACGCTTTCTTGCCAAATTAAAACATTAAATGGAATATTAATAACAAATTGTATTATTTATGTTTAGGACTCCGCCTAGAATTCTTGAAAAAGATCGTAGATAAAGAATTGAATGTCAAGGTGTTGTCATTGTTTTGTTCAATTATTCCGGTTATTTTTAGTTGGTGTTTTTACCAACAAAAATATGGTAATTATCCACGTAATTTGCCAATCCAAATGATTTTCGGTAAGAGTTGAGGCGAATACAAAAGCAAAGGAGAAAGGTAGAACAGTGGAGCAATCGAAAAACAAAAGTTATCGGAAGCAATAAAAAATGTCAAACAGAAAATCGAGACAGTGAAGAATAAATCTCGTCTCGTATCGTCTGGACATGGCAAAAGATTAAAATGATTAAATTGATACTAGACGCGAGGATGTTGTCTCTTATCTCGCCTTTGTCTCTTCAAAATTCTCACCTCTAGACATACATTAAAAGGAATATAAAAGACGAGAGATCCTTTTCCAATGAGACATCCTATGTTAACACATTCTTGTGTTAAAAATTATCCATCGTAATCGTAGACGAAACGCCACGCAGAAAAGTCTGTGGACTATGTCTAATAAAACCGATAATAAACCATACAGCTCCAACTATTTGAATCTGACAAGAATGCAAAAATACGTCTCGTCGATTTGTATATTAATTAAAAACTTTGCAAATTCATCTCGTTAACGAAGTTATAGACACTATCATTGTTTTATCTTGGCAGAATTTCCTAACAATTTTTCATTTAAGTTGATCGCTCTCTCAGAAAGATGGTCTCTTTATGCAGACTAATATATAAATGATCACACAATTACTCGATTAATAATTATAGTTATAATATAATGGACAGCAAACTGGTTATCAAATGAAATAGTTATTTTGTAAGTCAAAAAGATTCCCTCTTTAATCGCTATTGTGGAAATAATACAAGACAAGATGAGAGAGGTGTGTCTCGTCTCGACTGGAGACACGATCTAGGAATTTTCTGTCGAAATTGAAGACGAAACGAGCGATCTCTCACGCATAATCACACAACACATAATCGCCCAAAAATCTACAGGATTTTTTTCTAACGATTTTAGCAGCTAATAAAGAATTCTTAGTCTTTCAATTTGTACAAAAGAGTTTATACATTAATTGAAGTAAATTAAAGTAAATTAATTAAAGTAAATTAAAAAAATGTTCTGCCATTCATTTATAAATTACAGCCTTATAAAAGACAGGCACTTTAACGGAATCCTTATAATAATATCTGAGAGACTAATACATCGACAGATAGTTGTGAAGAAAGCATCTTAAATAATAATTCAATATTTTAACAAGACTACCAGCGAAATTGTTAGTATTAGAGAATAAATGATCTTCAGAAACAACGGAGCAGTGTGATAAACAGTAATCTAAAGCGTTCAACATCTAATTTAGTAAGTCAAATAAGGAGCCTTAACAATTCGTCAGAAAAATATTCAGTTACATACCTACGTATGTAGTGTCTTAACAAGCGCTTGTTAAATATTCCTGACATTTATTGTAGTGTAAACAAGTGAACATAGAATAATTAGTTATAAAATCGTTTCACAAAAAGAGATTCGGATTTAAATTAGATATGAGCAGAAAAAATTTCCGTCAGGTTACCGAACTTTCCACAAATAACATATCATATTGTATCAAAGTTGGAAAAGAACTTTTATGATTTCTTTATTCAACTATAGAATACTCAGTAAAACTCAATAGCAGTCTATTATCTACAAAATAATTCAATTGGCGATCGTATTGTATGCAAAAAATCATATACTGTGATTGTTGTGCTGTTTATCCACGACCTGCGACAACGCCAATCTTAATAAGTCTATAGAGAGTTTGATTAGAGTAATTTGCTTGCAATCATTCCAATGTATTTCTGTTCTTGTGTGGAGAATTTATATGTTGAATAGTCAAATTAAAGCTCTCTCTCTCGCTCTTCTGATAAGTCTTGGATTCGTTTACAAGATTTGTCTCATTGACCAAGGGCAAGTTCATTATAATCATCGTCTCTTCACCTCTATTCATAGCTAACGATCTTGTTGAATGCTGATTTTTTCGCTATTCCATCTAAATACAGACTCATTTCATGGTGATTGACATGTCATTTCGAAATTAAGTTATCACTTAAATTTATAATAACAGAATTGCATTTATGTTAGAAGTTTAAAAACTTTCCCATATGCCTTCTTAATTGAACTAATTCCTTTTGGAGTTCTCCGCTTATTAAAGCACGAGCAAATTAAAACGTCTAAAACACAACTATTACATATTCCATCAATGTCAAACCTAGTCGATATAATTTTAATAATAAAACTACCAAGAACAGTTAATGAAACAAGAAAAAATAATGTAAACACAAGACATTTAATAAAAAACAGACACAAATTGAATTGTCAATAGATCGTTTACAAAAAAAAAACTATATCAATTTTCTCATTTTCTCATTGTGTATAAGTTATTCAAGTGCAACAAATATTAAACGATCCCATCTGTCTGCGAAAAAGTCGTACAATCTGTCTCTGAGGTAAACAGTTTTTTTCTCGTTTAGTAAGTTCAACAGCATACGCGATACAGTTTGTGCACAAAAAGGGAATCGATCATAAATACGTGCATGTGCGCCGTTGCGATTTCGATCTTTAAGATAGTTGTACGGATAAAGGGATCATCTTTCTGAGAAAATTGAAGCACATGTCCACGAAACATAAAACAATTATCAATAAGTTCGCTAATTGTCAACAAATAAACAGCACGAAATGATTCTTTGCATTTGTGCAAGTTTAAGCGTTGTTCTGCAAGTTTTTTCTTATAAAATGCCTTCAAAACGGGTCAATATTTTTGGATTCAGAAGCTTATAAAGACAAAAATAGATGTTCTATATCTTATTATGAGTTATGAACTGCTTTAAGCATTTTTAAATAGAAAATTCAAAAATTTAGGTCACCTATTATCGAGTTTCTTCAATTCAGTGTTTATTAGACGTGGTTCACAGGTTTTGCGGTTTTGAGATATTTTCCAAGACGATGCAACCACGAGAGACTTACCGTCTCGTCTTGATTTTCATGAGAAAGTTTCTAAGTCGTCTCGGCATCCCTCGTCGAGACAAGACCAGAAACAGAGCTCTCTTATCCCGTATTATTTCATTTAACTCATCTACTCTCGAACAATCGAGGCATTCTCGTCGTGGTGGCATCACTATAAACGTAGGTCTGGGATATACAAACCACAATTATTCTGCAAATATAGTACAAACTGTATAGTAGCACCCTGATATAATCGTTCTGTCGGCTCCAGTCATGGACGGGAAGTCAATCAATCAATTGTTTAAGATTCAGGAATCAGGAGTTCTACCTGATCCGCAGAGTCGGCCTCCAATGAGTCCCACTACCGATTCGCTTTGGTGCTGTGGGTTCCCCCCAGTACTTCGGTGAAGCGAAAGCCTACCTAATCTTCTGCTAACTCTCCAGGACAATGCCACAATGGCTTACCTAATAAGTGAGTTCAAAAACGTGAATTGAATCCTGCCCTTGCAACGAGACCACGAGTCAGGGAGCTAATCTCATAGAATATAGCTAATAAATCACACCTCTGTATATTAATTAGTTGGATCGAATGAATTTCCTTTATTGCCTTTAGTTTGTTTATACACACTTAGCCTGTATGCATCAAACGAGTAGTATGAGACAAAGCAACTTATGAATAAACAGTTTCTCATTGATTTGTATCAAATATTCGGTAATTAGCTCCTGTCGTAGAAATTAAGGCAACATACACCTACAGCAAGAATAAGCACGTGTACGATCACGTTATTTCTTTACAGCTGTTGGCGAAAATTTTCACGTGAAATATGAAAAATTCGTTTAATAAATGGATTTATTAAGACGCATCCCGTATCGTATAATTTAAAAAGATATTGATTACAGTTGAACTACCGATATTCCCAATTTTATTGATTCACCAACGAAACGTGTGTGATTAATGAGATCAAAATACCTGTATCTTAGTAACTGACCACTGATTGTGTTACATCTATAAATGAACAATAGAGACCTTTAGATTGTTTTTATTATTACCACCACCACCACCATCATTACCATAATGTTTAACCAACAATTTCACGTGTTCCTGCTACCCCTACTTTGTGCTGGAGATTGCGCCCTGTTCACAACCCCACGTTACAGTGCCTATATAAGCGCAACATAAACACACCATGTACCAGTTTCAATCCAAACATTGCTCTAACAACAAAAATCTCCAACCTCCCAAAAAACAAGCAAAATTGTTGTAACAACAGTGATGCAATCAGAAAATCCAATAATGCTAATGATACCAGATCGTGATAGTGTTTCACCATTGAGTACATCATCAGCCAGAGAAATACGTGGTATACGATTGTTTCGAGCAATTAGTCGACGATTAACAAGACGTTCGAGTGAGAATTTCAATTTTAATCGGGACACAACAAGTCGTTCATCCAGTTCAGAGTCGTGTGCCTCATCATCAACAACAACAATCACAAAAAAAGAGGAGAACTCATCACGAGACTCTGGATTTCGTTCAGTATCACCCAATCACATATCGAGCAGTTCAAGTGATACAGGAAGTGATGTACAAATACGATCCAGACATCATCATTCCGCATCGGCAGAGAATGTTCGTAAAGTTTTCCAAAATTTAAGTCTGAATACACGTTCTACGAGCTGTAATAATACGAAAGAGAATAAACGGAAGTCGAGTAAAAAATCAACACCAAAACGCATCCTACGATCACCTGTAACGTATACGTATGTTAGAGGATTATCAGGATTACCCACACAACGTGTACCGAAAAATCAAGCCCGAATGTATATGAATAGTTGTGGTTGCAGTATACAGTATATGACCGGCTTGAACCGATAATTCGTTGAAGAATTATTAACCAGCAATTTGTGTGCATGGTGATACGATGAAATCATCTAAAAGACTGCAAATCGGCTTAGATTATAAGCGTACTAGTTTATAAGGTTTTTTGTATATAAATCTTTTATATATACGTATCGATGTTCAAATTCAATTTAAATTAATACACCACAAGTATACTGTGCTAAGGGACTCAATTTTAGTAGATTATTGTTAAACTAGCGTCACACTATTTTAAATCAGTGCAACAAATTTTTCTGTAACTTTTAGATACTTAATATAAACATTTATTTACATAAATATTTATTTATTATTGTTCTATACAGCACTAAACACTTATTTAAAATTGTATCAACTATTTTCCCAATTTAGTGCCTTGTAGATCATGTCCCTATAAAATAAACACTGTAGACAAATCTGTTGGCTTTTATTACGCATTTCGTCCATCGAACAGTAACCTATTTCCGATTTTTCGGTTAAAAACCTACGTCAAACTAATTGCATTACCACTACACTTTCCCTCCCACTTGCTTTAAAAAAAAAACCACTAAACGTCGATAATGATAATGTAATTAACTTTTACTTCAAGTTGCTATTCTTATCCGCAATATTGACGTCTATTTTTGAGTTTGTACGGTGGAAAATTTCACCATATTTTCATAAAAACCAAATTAATTTCGGACTTAATTCGCCTTATTCAACCAACATTATTCGTATAAATTGCTGTTTACGCTATAGAGGTAATCTCGACAGATGCATCATTCACGGAATTACTCATAAATTATTTGGAACGATATTAATAATTGAGGTGCAATATCTGAAATTGTACCCAAGCTCCAACGTATTTCTTGGCGCTAGTTCGCACTATCTTGCGATAGACGCCTATAAAAAGATTTGTTTTATCTTGCCGTGGAAAAGTACTGCCTTGATGATGTTTACCGCAACTTAATACCAGCTTTACGTCGTTAATTACTGTTTGAGGTCATAACACGATTAATGACGTATTTAGAATAGTTTTCGAATAAATAGGAGTGACCGTATGCGATTTTCGACACGTGTAGATTTATTTTTATTTCACAATTCAATTTCCAATATGTTTTTGAATATCTACAAGTGTAGCATTTCGTTCGATTACACTAAGTACTGGCCCGTGTTATACAACAAAACAGTGAAAGTCACAATTGACTAGACGATAAAAATACAAATCGATTTATACACACGTTGAAGCCATTGATTCACAGTTTTTTTCTTTCAAGTGAAATTATATGAAATTGCCACATACGTTTCGTATCTGTCAACATCCTGTTGTATCAATTGGACTCGTTGTTGGAAATATAAACAAACATCTACACGTGTCATGGTGAATTTTGTAAAGTGTGTGTTATGTAATATGGGTAATTACTAGAAAATTTAATAGCGATATAAAGCTCACAACATCTTTGTACAGTATAAATCTAGTTATGCTGGCTAACGTAGGTGTAATATGATGCTTGTTTGGGTGAAGAATTCGTTAGGCAAGCGGAAGAAACATGTGTCAACCCTGTGTTTATTCTGGTAGGACAAAAAAAGGGTTTTGGGTTGGGAATAGCGTCGAGTGATTTTCTACAACAATATTTATCTAGTTCTGACAGTCTTATTTGATTGTTTATCCACGAGATATGTGATTTTATAAGCCGTATAAATCAGTGATACGCAGCATATCTTTGCTAACATTCGCTGTTAGTTAAGAGGCTGGTCGCCTGGCGCATCCATTTGCTCGCCAACAATCACTTTATGTAAACTGGGGCTTTGGCAACGATCTATGAGTTGGGTTTATCAAAGAAATTTCACAAAAATAAGACAGATAATAGGTTGAATCTGATGAAATGTCTCGTATAGAACCGACTTTTATACTTTCAATTTTGTTAATGTAATACCCACCATAGGACCGAACCGTAAAATTAAAAAGATCCACTCAAATACAAAAACCTTCTTATTTCAAAATTTAACTGGAAAAATAGAAAATGTTCTGAAACGACTTTCTTATTAATAAAAAACAACCAAGAGGCCGACAGCCCGGCGCATCCACCATTTTGTCTACCAAAAATCGTTGACTATAAGTATCTTGCTATAGCAGGTTCTTTGACAAAGTTGCGTTTATAAAAGGGATTTGACGACAAATATGACAGCATAAATCTGTATAATAAAACATCTCTCACAAATTTATTTTTTACAATTCACTTATTACTTTTTTCGTCTTTCTTTTAAACACAACTTTGTCAAAGAACTTTGATTAAGTAAAACCCATCTTAGGCACTATTATACTATAAGTTGTGTTTTTAAAAGGAATTTTTCCAAGTATTTATAGCGTGATGAGTCTTCTTCTTGGAAAAATTTCTTTTGTAAACACAACTGTGGCAAAAGACTTTCATAGTGTAAGAAATGTCTTAGGAACTCGACAACGTCCATTCACTTAATTTACCATAAAAATCCTGTTGTCTCCAAAATTTTATCAAAAAAATCTAAAATCGAACGATTTCCAGATTAATAAAACTTTACCAAAATCCGATATTAATCAAGAGACTACTCGCCTAGAACATCCACCGTTTTACCCATCAACAATCGTTGAATGTAAATATTTTGACAAAGTGTTTATAGAACAAGTTTGACACGAAATATGACAGTCGATTATGATAAAACGTCTCTTATAAATCCAACGTTTTAACAATTGACCTATTACTCGCCTCGCCTTTTTCTTATAAAGACAACTTTGTCAAAGAATTGTGATAGTGTGATGCCCTCCCTAGGAAAGAAATGATACAATCGTAATAAGAATTAGGAAAACCCATTCAAATAGCTCTACCATGAAAATCTTGTTGTTTTAAAAATATGTTAAAGAAAAAAACGAAAATGTCCTGCAACGACTTCCTCGTTAATTTGCTTAAAAACATTAAAACTCTTCTAAAATTCTTTATATTGTATAGTTTACAGTCTTTGCTAAATAAAGCCTCTATTTTTGGCTGCCGAGACAAAAAATTAATTAGCTTATGTCGAGCTCTATGTTAGACGGATTTTTTGTTTCATTCAGCGACTATAAGTTAATAGAAATTATGTTGTTCCAATTTAATGATCGTGTCAGATTGGTTTGTTTTCTTAAAAGACGAATGCTTAAACTTTTTCTTTCTCTCAAGAGACGCAAAGAAGAAATTTGTATTATATTCCATTGCTAAATTACTACCTTGAAAGATTAAGTGAGATTTTTACCATTTTTGTATGTTTTCTACTGGTGAAAATTTCACCTGGCGCATTCACCAAAACGACCTTTATCTCGAATAAAATTGTATCAAAGCCTTACGAAATTAGGTCACACTGAATTTTTATGTAATCAGCAATTTGCGATACACAAGTATCAATTAAATTTCTTTTGGTTTCTTTCATAGAAAATTTTATTATTCTTCAAGAAATCAAGGATACGAGGATCAATGTAAAATTGAAAGAACTCGATGTAGTTTATTTGTTTGTATTCTACTACTGTATGAAAAGATATACGTTTAAAAATAAACATAAATGGCCTCGCTCCGGTCACTGTCCCACTTTAAAAGGGAATGACCTAGTTTGTGTTAAAGCCCTCACGTGTTCTTCTGACGTCATTAAACTCCCCTTCCTGACGTCATTACAATTGTTTCAAACCGGAACAAGAAGGGGTTTTTTTCTAGAAACGCACAGATACGCTATTATTCTATCCCGATATTAATAGAAATTTCATTAATTGACAATCAAACTTATTGTCAACTGTGAAAGAATGAGGCTTTGTAGTAATAATCAGTATTTATTCGATTTCAATACAATTTCGTTTAGAATGAATTTCCTTTTATTATGTTGGATATCAGCAAATTTTTGCAATTAATTAGGTAAACGCCACAATAAAATAATATACTTTTTGTGCCTAAAATATGAATGATATGATTTAATCACTAACAAAAAGCCCATAGCGTATTGGTTGTAACGATCCATATAAGCATGACGTAGTCATCATTCAAAGCTCGACAAACAGTATAAAGTAGAGGGATGATGACCTAGTAACCCCAAAAACTGCATCCTATAAATGTCCCTACTACCAGCACTACCACCACCACCACTGTTACCAGTAAAATGCCCCATTCAAGGCCCAGAATTTACACTTCCCCACGAATCGCCTAGCTAAATATAGATCCAAGCCAGAAGTCAATGAACCGACCGAATTAGGTCGTCGATCCTGTTTTATATCTATAGAACCTGTGCTTTTCTAACTTTGGAACAATCCCCAGGATTGTCTTCCGTTTGCCGTATTACAAGCAATGCATCAGTTTCAGGGTGTGACCACTATAAAATAAACCATAGTTTTGTTTATTTGAAATTTATTAACAAAGACGTGCAAGTTTAATCAAATTAGCAAAGCTTTTGAAGTTCGATGTGTGTTCGATTGAAAATTTCTATTAAAATATCTTAAATTAGATATTAAATATTTAAGGACAACGAACTCTAGTGATGTCTATATTATTGCGTTCTAGATCATCAAGAAGTTTCATTTAAATATGAAATGTCTAGAATTGTTCCTACTTATTGTTAGATTATAAACGATTTTTCTTTTTAATTTTCTTAAATAAAACAAAAAGATCGTAGTCTGTTTTGCGTGGGGTTAGAAAATGGAAATTATAATTCACTTTTACGGCTATCTTTTTAATTATAGATCGTCATTACGCTAGCAATGTAAACATTTCAACATTATTAAAGAGTAATGTGATTTTTTCAGCGGGCATTGCTCTTAGACGGTTCAACGAAACTCTATTTTTTACTTAGAAATATTAGTATCACTTATTCAGCTACCCTATAGAATTACAATCAAAACTTGTATTGTTAAGACTTACTTCAGCAGGAAAACTTCCAATAGAAAGGAAGCAACATTTAAAACTCAACAATAAAAGCCAATTCAAGAATCAATCTGAATTGTAAATGAATTCATAACTTTCAAATTCGTCTAGAAAATGTCGTTAAACGAATTAAAAACTACACCGAACATTTATGAATAACCTGCCGTATACGTCAATGTTTTCATTGAAAAATATGCAAGGCCCTGCCAGGAGCTAAAACGCACATTGTAACCCAGATTCTAGCAGAATCTACGTCAGCCCTAGATAAAGGACAACGAACCTTTGCGTTCACTGGGCATATACAAAATCAAATAAATCAACTTTAGAGATTGGTATTTTTTGGCGATTTTTTCGATTCAATTCAAATCAAACTGTTGAAATAGATTTTATAATAAAACTCAATAAGGAAGTCATACTGGACTCAAGTTGTTTATTAAAACTAAATAAGAAATAGTTCCGGTGGTTGCTCAACAATATAACCCTGTCGCCTGCTACGCTTATCACATTTTGACCTGATTCCTTCCAGCCCTCAGTTTATTGCACTGTACGTATAAAATCAGGGTTGTAGATGTTTGTAAAGAGCTGGTCGTTGATGGTTTCAGTGACGTCATTGTGTTACCGATCGTCTTCTTTGTAATAAACTATTTTAATCGATTATGATTGAAAATTCATACACAAACAATTAGTTTGTGAGAAATTTTGCAAAATTAATCAGTTTTCTATAAATTGGTTCTTTAGAAATAAATGCCATTGTTATGAGGAGATTACACAAGCAAGGTGTTTCCTTTTCGGCTAAATTTAGATAGAGACAGCAAGAAGAAAGTAGTAATATATGGTGTTAAAAAAATCTCAATTGATCTACAGCTTGTCAAATTTAGCATTGCGAGTCCCGCCCCTAGTTGCGTGGTAGAAAAATTTGATGCACGTGACTTAAGTACATTCAACAGCAAAAGTATAACTATAATTTTTTCATTTGTGTATAGATTCTCTGACGATTCATATCGTCCACAGCAATCGCATAATCACTCCTTAAATTATTATAGATACCTACATAAACCACTTAATGACTATGGAAACAATTATCATTATAAACAAGAGCGAATTTTTGGATTTGTTTTTTTTAATGTTATTAAAACTGAATAAATATTCCCAGAATTGAACTTAGCTTTGCTAGAATTTTATTCGTATTTTCAGTGGATTTTTGTACAAGATAAACTCTCTAAAATGAAAAAAAAACGAAGCAATTGGCTATGTGTAATTTTTGTGTTTATCTGATTAATTCAATTTTATATTTTTTAGCATTCTATAATTACTAATTTTATTTCATTGTTTCTTTTATTAGTTAAGTAAAATTTTATAAGTATGATTTGTTCTATTATTTATTATTTTTATTCTAAATAATTATATCCTACAATTCATAGAACAGAATTCTGTCACAGACTTCTTCATTTCCGCATCCCTTGAAATTTTCACCCGCAATGCTAGATTTGGCAAGCTCTAAATGGATGATGAAAACTGGACAGGGGTGGCCATCAATCACTGAGATCGATCCGTCGATCGCTCTTTATTGAACATGTTACAATTATATTCACTCGCACTGGAAAGTTATAAGAACTTGTTTTTTCTAAACCTAAACCCCCACCCCACTTTTTCCACGTTATTGAATTACGCCTCAAATGCCCTCTATTGCACCGCCAAAATTTCTTTTGCACTCCTTTCCAATTAAGGAAAGTTGATTTTCAATTGTGACAACCAGTTTTTACATTTTTTGCTTACTTTTCGAGTTATTGGCTTGCACCTTCAATGCGATCTCTTGCACCATATAAATGTTTATCCGTACCTTTTCACAAAGAAGAAAAATTTGATTTTCATGTCTAACAGTGTTTCCTTTTTCACATTATTCGTGTGAACGTCGTTTGCTCTATCCTGCACCACTAAAATTTTAGCTGAAATGTTGAATATTTTCACGATCGAAACATCTATAACAAACCATCATTGCCATGCATTTAAAAATTTTTAGTTTCAATCTTAAATTCTTGAGGATGAACCATCTTTTCACAAATTCTTCTTATATGAAAATTTTTAATATCAAAAGTGGTCTAAAGATACTTCAATATCTTCTTTAATATGGGGTTTTTTCATTTTTCCAAATAAGCTGCACGCCTAGACTTTGCACATTAATTTTCTTTTAGATACGTTAATCAACAAGCGAGACCTTCGAGTTTAAGTAATTACTTGTAACACTTGCTGATCTACCCGCAGCATTTTATACTGTAACTCACTTTATAAACATGGATTCCATATTTCTTTCCCTAATTAGACTATGAGAACAAATCGATCGCAACACATTTTTAATACGAAATGTTCTAGATAATTGCACTGAAACGATTGAGTTGAAACAATATGAATGCGAATACGTTAAAAGGATTTTTACTGTAAATATAGTGTGACACGAATATTGAATAAATTAATGGAACTGTTGTTGCTGTACAACAATGGATTTTTATCCAATTGAGCTTAATCTTTCTGTTGTTTTTGTTTTTGTCATCAACAGTACGTAGTTTTTGTTAACACAAAAAACTGTAATCCCTTTTACGTACACAAACATGCCATGACAGTGCTAATAAAGGGTAGAATCATGATCGTTACTGCTGTTAATTTTAATTACAGTTAGTTCATAAAGACTCACTCTCAAAAACATTATCACGAACGTAATTTTATAGACGTCTTCAAAAGAAAATGATCCATTTACTACAGTTGATTGGGCAACATAAAGAAACGGTGTACAGTTTACCCCAAAAACACTTGATCCTTCCTAAATTTAATCCTCACTAGATTTTGGACAAGATATACATGTTCAGTGTAGTTTTTTTTTGTGGGCCCCTCTTAGATTTATATGTAGATAACGCTACTAATGAGATATGTCCTTTGTAATTGATTTTGTAGTTTATATGTCGTTTGTAAGCTTTTCAAACACCCACTTTGTATTAAATTTCACATAAAATCTATAAAACAATTTATGGAAGCTTCATGTACTCACAGAGATATCGGATTTAACACAATTAAAGTTTTCTTTTTTCAGAAAAAAAAGTTTACATGTAAAAGTTTTTGCCGCACATTCTCCTTATTGATCCCACAATATCAAATATTTTAATTGGTTTACTAAAACGGTTTAATTCCGTAAAACGTTATTTTATAAATTACACTTCCTAAATCGATCCCTCTGTCGGAAAATTAAGTCTATTAATGACTTTCTCTATCGCTAATTTAAATCAGATTTGCTTCGATTTTAATATTCAAAGAGCATCTGTTCCACACGTATGATAATTTAGTAAACACGACGCCGGTTAAAATCGAGCAAAACGAGACCTCAAACGCTGCCAAACTGTCCCCTAAAAAGCCTCAACAAAATACGTTTTTTTTTGTTGACTACAATAGTCCCATACCTAAAAAAACTCCTGAAACCCTCTCTAATTGTAAGTAACTGTATTAGCAACAATTGATACAATCGGACAGAAAATGGAGTTGTGCAAAACCATGACTGAGAATAACTTTTAATGTTTCACCAGTTTAATTTTTTGAAATATCTAAGTCGTCAAGCCAAAAAAGAAAATTAAAAGTAGAAACGCTGCAAGAGTCTTGATAGATGATCAAGACTAAACTTGTTGACACAAGACAAGGCCAAGGCCTATTACGCAAGAACTAATTTAACAAAAACCACAAGTCGCGCTGATTCATGAATAGCCTGCACATAGAGTCAAGTAACACTTTCAATTTCACAGATGTGATTAGTGGTGTAATCAAGAAACGTCTGGTTTGTAATAAAAGTCTCTTCTTTTTTAATGAGTAGCGGCTATATCGTAAATCGACTACTTATCCGTTTTTCCAAAGCTATAAGCAATTGAATAGAGAGTAAGCACACATGTGGAAGTTGGAGTGGTCATTGACTTATTTAGTATGCAATAAGTGCGAAACCAAGTCAACAAATTCTGATTTCTCAATTGGGTTAAATATTGTGAAATCCAGTTGAAACTAAGTTTTGTTTCTCGATTCGTCTATAGAAAGATCGTTGACATCAATTAAATTTCGATATAGTAAACGAATTTTCTATTCAGCCGCGTTGAAAATAGCAAATTACTAGTTTTGGACAACAGTAAATGTTTTGTCTGTGGTGTCTTACGTTGTTTGTTGACGTTAACGATCCCAATTAGAAATCCAAATTGAAGGCAGAACAATTTTGTACATGTATTTACTTTAAAGTTGTTTATTTGATCAAAGACATTAAAGGTCATATTGACCCTGGTCAGGCTACTAATTTCTCCATTGATCAGATAATTTACATAATTTTATTTATTATCTTAAAATTATTATATCTTAAAAGATTCCTATCTTGGAATATTTTATTTCTTTCAATAGAAGTTCATGAAACCATGTGAACTTTTCCGTTAACCACGTGATCGACAAATTAATCAATTCTTCTAAAGTTACTGAAATTTGTAATTATATTGGTAAATAACGTATGTGGGCGTTTACCGCTTCTTTTCCTCGTAAATATTATTATATTTCACGTTAATAAAATGCTTGATAAAGATAGCACTGTCAAATAGTAGACTATAGCAATCTACTCACAATTAAGCACTGATGTTTCTTTAATTAGCCTATTCAATTGATTATTTACACTAATTAACAATCAATAGAGTGTAGTTGTTTACAAATAAATAACGCATTGAAGTAATTGGGTTGTAGTTTTATATAAATTTTCCACAGACTTCACATCAAAACGTCAAACCATTATTATTTTAAAACACGTGACTTTAAAACACGTTATTAATTAAAATAATGAACGTTAAATTAATCATGTGGAAAATTCGCGTGAAGTCGACTACGATTTGCCAGACGACGCAGAATTCTAACTTTACCTTTATGGGCCACCTTGAGGACTAAATTTTTTTGTTAAACAAAATCAAGCGTATTTGAAAGAAAAATTGAAATTGTTACTAGACCAATCGACCTCTAGTGCTACTGATTTGCTTTAATAAATAATTCAGTTTAGAATGCATCAATTAGGAAAAGCATTAAATCATTGGACAGTGCATTAAAAAGTGGAGAGCAAATGCAACTATGTTGAATTTTGAAAAAAAAGCAATTTCTAATACTTCAAACAGAATCACTTGTTGAATCACCATTTAAAGTTAGAAACCATACAGTGAACAAATTTAAACGAGTTATGTACTTGAAAAGACTTGTTAAACGAAAAATACTCGAATGTTTCTAATAGAAGACCTCTAACAACCCATTATTTTAGTAACTGAAAGTTGTCCCCTTAAACATCAAGGGGGCCCTTAAGGATGCCTGCATATTCTTGCTGGAATACAAGATGTGATCTATAAATTTTAACAGTTTTTTAAGCATTAATGTCCTTTGAATAGCCTACACACACCGACACCGAAATATGTAAACATTAATTATTGAAGGTTTCATTTAATTAGCGAAGCCACACGTTTGAGACTTCGCCCGGGTAAATATTATATGGATCTAGTTACACAAGATATTTTTGGCTTGAAAAAATTGTTGGATTTATAAAACATACAACGAAGTAGAGAATATTTGAGTGAATCAAACAAAAATTTGGAGGATTGGCCGCTTAGTGTGACTCCGAAAGTTAGAAAAAATTTACGATTTATTTACCTACATCCTATTTCTCTTCTATTTTTGATTCTGCTGCTGTGAAAATTGTGTTATAAATAAACACATCGATACTAACTTTAGTTACTATTCCAATCACCATTGTTGGCTCTTCTGTTCGGTCACATTTCGATACTATTATTTCCTTCAAAGGAACGATACTACACAATGGTATTGTTAAATTGTCGAATAACTGGTGATTTGCGTACAGATCTTGTTTTCAATACGCCACTTTGGTGGTCAAACGAAATAAGCATATCATAAATTCAAATCATTCACTAGAAGAGGGTGCCATACCTCAACTGATCGAAAAATCAGTGAAGGCAAATGTTTTTCGGGGTTGATTCTGGATAGATTTCAATTATACCTAATTGCAAAATACTAAAAAAGTGAGTTAAATAATTATCTACGTTTCTTTGATGCGTTATCGCACTTCAAACAATTATCTTTCTGTATGTGACGAGCGTAATCTTATCGCTTACTTTATTGAAAACAGACAATGTAGGAACTTGTGTTGAAATGAAAATTTATCCCTTTATTTTGCGAGAGTGCGGTGAATATAAAAAATTATTTCATTCAAATTGAGTAAAACGTAAATTTTCATGGTAATCCAGATGGGATAACGTAACAAAACAACGTACATACAATTGTCTGGTACTCTCGTCCAAACTTTTGATTCCTCAACCTTGAAGTGTTAGTATTTATTTAATGTCAACATTATTTGTTAACACATAAGTGAAATTGTGTAGTGACATTAGTGTCAGTGTAGTGAAGCGTAATGTGTGGTTTAGTGTACAGGCTGGTGATGTCGGACAAAGGCGATCGTACAGATTCATCCAAAAAAGTAGTATCTTCAATATTGTCATTAATTATTTTGATTTCCACAGCTATTTTGTGAATTGGGGCATTAGAATCTTATAAAAGATACAACTAAATAACGGTAACACGTAATTAATTCATAGAAAATTACGCGTATTTCAAAGCATAGATGCAATTTTTTTCAGCAGAAATACGAGAATCGTTTTTTCGGGATCTTTTTTTAAGAAGAGAATAAAAGAAATGAATCCATCGAAATTCACAGCATATTTTTATACCAGGATACGCCAGGAGCCCCGGATCTACGATTTTTTCGAACCGGGGCAAAAACTTGATAGTGTCCCCCCCCCCTCCAGCGTTTGAGGTAAATTGTTGATAAAACTCAGAAATATATAACTAATGGGTGGCATTTTTTTGTGATCGGAACAATAAGAACACTTTAATAAATTTGCACTCTTTATTACCTATTATCTAATAACTCTTTCAGTTGTGTGACAAAAAATTATGTATATTATAGAAACAGGTGTGCGTGCTTTCTTTTATGCAAAAGAATCTATTAGCTCATCAAAGTCCGTCTCAAAGACAGTTTTATTTTCAACGGCTAGAATCGCGAGGCCAGCTAGACGTTCCTGACTCAATATTGAATGCAAATAGGTTTTAATTATTTTCAGTTTGCTGAAGCTTCGCGCACAGCTTGCAGATGTAGTAGGTAATGTGCAACATATTCTTAAAGCTATACTAACATTAGGAAACGCTTCTAGCAAGTCATGCTTGCACAGATCGAATGCACTTGATTTTTCATTAATTTCGGTTACTAGCTCTTTGAAAACGGCAAGTTCCTGGCAAAAATCAATTGGATACTTTTGAGCAAGATCGGCTCCATTTTTTTGCAGATTCTCAGTCGACATTCTAAAACCGCGTGGGCGCTTAAGAAGACGAAATTTTTCTGTTAAAATTTTGTCAAACACTACTTTTAGATTTTTGGAAAACAAACCAGTCGGATCTAGCGTTCTTGACTCGTCCTCGCGGATTTCATCGTGTTGCCTTTTTTTTGCAATTCGTTTGTTTTTAAGGACTGGTTCGACCTCTAACATTTCTGATACAGGTATAGCTCTTTTGATCCAATGTTCTTTTGGTTTTTCTCTCATTCCTTACAATATCTTAACAGGACCTTGCATTAGCGCCACAGAATGCGCAATGATAATATCCTCTTTTTGTATTTCAACGTTCACTCTATTAATCTCTCGAAGAATATTATCCGAAATTGTTAAGTTCAGAATAAATTTAAAATCCATCACCGCATGTAGTAAATGGCCAGATTCATACTTAGATTCTGCGGCTAGAGAGGATTCTTTCTTCTAGAACTGTGGCAACTTCCGGTAAATTATTTAATAGAGCAGTAACCGCTTGGTGTTTAGTTTAGTTTAGTTTTATTTTAAATTTTGTTGATCATTTTATTTATGATTTTGGCGCCCCATGAACCGGCGCCCGGGGCGGGTGCCCCGGCTTGTCCCCTCTAGATCCGGGGCTGGACGCCAGCCATTATATTTAAACACTAATAGAATAGTACACGAGAACGCACTAACGAAGTGCTTGATTGTAAACTAGCGTGCGAAATTTTATTTTTGCAGGCGCTCTATCCTCGACTTGTGGAAATGGAAATTCTTCGATTTATACCGAAGGAAAATGTCTTCTTCTAATTCAGGGAACCCCCTCAATGCATTGTTTTCCTGCACGGAAAACCGTTTAACAAGAATTACGTTACATCACGTGTTTATGAGTGTCTATTGCATTTACTATCGAAAACTTTCTATTAGAAGTTTACTGACTAAAGATTGCACAGTTATAAGTGGAAAACATTTCATTTGCAAAACAAGTTGTAGAGGTTGAACTGGGCGACTTGTTAACGCCACAGGGTTGACATTTTATGTTTATATCGAATAACGTCAATAGTTTTCGTCACGTTTTTCTCTCCGAACGTTTTATATTGCCGATTAAGTTTATCAGCAGTTGTTTAACATTTAAAATGTTTATGTTTTAGATATAAACTTTTATTATTCACTGACGTATTTTTGGTGTTTTATAGAAAAATTTACAATATATTTTTTTATTTGCCTCCTTTTATCTCATTAGAATCCATTCCAATATAGCTGGACGATTTTAGAACGCACAACCGACACGAATAAATCTTCTTTCTAGCAAAATATTAATTAATATGTTTTAATTATGAGAAATTAAAACCATTCAGTGAGAAAAATAGCAATATTTACGTTACAGTAAATAGCTGAAATTATTCAATTTTACTGTCTGTTGCGCTTACATTTTTTCTATTAAAAATTGCCATCAATTGGTGTTAACATAAAATGATTATTTAAACAAAGACGCTTTAAATAGAATCTATTTCGATGCGTTCATCTTTCATTTATAAATAAAACCCATTTTTTTCGCCGAAAATAATATTAGCAATGAAATATCAAAGAATTCTAAATTAAAGGTGCTTATGATTCCTGAGTACTTTTCTCGAGACAAGAATATCCTCATCCGAACTTAATAAAATCATTTATTGATTGAAATGCGTGAGAAAATGTCAAAGCTATTTTTTCATATCTTGAGTACGGTACAAAAAGTGAAATTGGAGCCCTTTCCGTTTTTGCGTGCAAGCGAAAACCGAGTGTTTGGTTTAAAGATGGTCATTAATAACATAGAAAAAACATCTCGAAGATAATTACAATTATTCTTCTGCGACAAAGAAAACCGTCCTTCTATTAAAACTGTCTGCAAGCACACTATTTTTAGCCATAATTGTATGTATGACAAAAAAACAGGTGGACTATTTACATAAAAACTCATATGAATATTAAATATATGGTTATTTTCTAATCCTGATGTCCTTCTAAATGTTCCGGAAGACATCAGCTGATCCAGTATTTTGATAATTTGAAGGTTCTCCTCCTCCTCCATAAAATCTTCCACTTTATTGCTAACAAGTATAAAAAACCTAACAAAATTTGCTAATCGATAAGAAATCTTTGTAAGTTGATATAGAAAACAACGAACAATGTTGAAATTGGTGAGTCTCTATCTATAATTAGATAACAATACTACTGATAAAAATTTGATTTTGTCTAGCTTGTATTTGCTGCTCTTCTGGCCGTCGCCTTCGCTGTCACCAATCCTTTACCGGCTCCTGATCCAGCTCCTGCAGCAGAAGCCGCTCCACAAATTCTGACATACTCCAACCTTGGATACGCTAATTATCCTGGTGTTTATGGAATTCACGGCAGCTACTATATTTAGGTCCTATCTAAACCGAGAAGGATGTTATTAATTGAATGAAAATCAATAATATTTTAGCATAAATGATCCTGTTCTATTATTATCAATGTAAATTTTCCCAACGTTTTTCATATAAATAAAATAATTCGCATTTCAATCGATTCTTCTAGTAAGTGTTGGAAAAAATTGAAGACAAATGCGCAATTGTTTGTGTCCACTTTTCGATATGTTTACATGTCTTTCCAAGTATTGATCATAAAAATATTACAAGCTAGAATTTTTACATTTCACAACAATTAAGCTAAGTGCTTCCACTTGTTATCAGTTTCTAGATCACTAACCATTAGTTGTTTTTCCCGTTGGAACATTCAACTTAAGGTGTTTTTCTTCGTTCGATTTCCGCCTTATTTGTTAGTAAACAAATGAACTTTTAAACGTATTTTTCTTGATAAATCTCCAACAAAATTGTCGATAAAACTATATAATAACACTTGTTTACTCGACTAAAATAAACGGTAGTTCATCTATCGCTTTATGAAGCATGTGATTTTTTCTACTGAATTTGCTTTGGGATATTAAAAATAATCGACAAAGATCAAAGGCGAAAAAAATCAGTAAAATTCATAAATAATTGGAAACAATTAACTAGCAGACCATGAGAGTTGAAAATTGGCCTTTAAAATCTGCTTTTTTTAATATCTTCAAAACGGCTCAATATTTTTTCATTGTTTAAAAACTGAATAACAACGACTGGGAAGAATAGGTTTAGTCAGATATGTGCACCCAAATTTGTTGTAAATGATTAAGTGCCATAGTATCCCGAGTTGAAATTTAAATCCTACATTGAGCCTCCTACAGTGGTTTCTATGTCGGATTTGAGAGCTCAAAGTAGGACCCTTTGGCATGTTAAATTTACTCCAACTTGAGACCCCGAAATGGTACAAATTTCCGTTTTTGCCTATTTAATGTCTAAAGTAGGATCTGCAGAAAATAAAAATTACGGCCTCTTTTGGAGCCCTATTCTCGACTATAATGATAAAATTTATAACGATTGTAGTCTTGGTTTCCAGAACACAACAATTTATTTATATATAATACAAAACAATGACAACTACATATAATTTTAGTTCTAACAGGAACAGTTTTTATAATAAATGGCTAGTCTTGAGTCGACGGAGAGGTGCTGAAGGTTCACTTGAGGCTTTGGTGCTGGTAGAAAACGTCTATCAGTTAGGCTTTCTGATCCATTGTCGATGATTATGCTGACAGATCCCTGCAGCAGCTTACAAGATCATCAAAATAGGATGCTGCCATCTAGCGATATTTTGGAAGTGCAAAACGAGAATTCTATGAGGCGTAGGACTTCATTTCTCAATATTGAGGAACGATTACGTTCAATGTATCTCTGAGCAGAATTGGTATGAAATATCATGTTTCTATGTAGAAACTATTCGGGCTACTGCGGGATCTAAAATAGGTTCTAGCTTCGGCTAGAGGGATCAATGTAGTCTTTATTTCGATCGGTGATACTGAAAAAAGCTGCACTTAGCAGTCAAATTACAATATTCGAAAACAATCACCTGTTTATAAAATGAAATAAAGGCTCTGAAATTGTTGTTCAATCAGCAAACGTAACAATTCATCGTTCACAACTGTGGAGCACGGGTCGAATTGCCTTTCCCATAATTTTTTTGCTACTCAAAAAAATGAGAAATTTTTAGAGAAAATAAAACGTAGTATTAAACTCATTTGCAATACTGATTGCAGGTGATTGTTTTCCTCATATTGAATCATTTTCGAGACCTTATAAGACCGCTAGAAAGAAAATCGTGTCGGTAAATTGAAGTATAGACATTGTAGTCTAATTTCTTTAGATATTTTTCCATTTTAATTCACAAACAAACGAGATAGTTGAGGTGGAACACTTAGCTGGGACACCTATATATAAAAATTATGCCTCCTTTAATCACCTTTAAAATAATCAATATTTAATTTTTTGAGAGAAATTATATTCAAATAAGGAAAGAAATGGTCTTAAAGTAAATTTGACATCTTGCTGATTTAAGATGAAAACTGTGAGCCTAAGAATTAACAGATGTGATAGTGACTTCTGATAGGAAGTTACCAATCTTTTCGGTTTGTTGAAGAAACACTTTAAGAAAATTACTGTACTTACAATAGAATTGTTGCCGTTTCATATAAATGGCATTTTATAAAACCGACACAAGCAGAAATCTCCCGATGAACACGGTAAAAATAAACTACCCCAAGACTTGTTATAATTTTTCCTCATTGTCAATCCAAATTTGCAACGCCACCTTTCATGTATGGTCCGTATTGTTCATTAATATTATTAATTCTTTAGGCCTATGGATTGCAGGTCAACTGACATAGGGGTAAAGAATATTTTTTACATAATGGATCCACTCACCCCTTTACACCCACAAAATCGTTAAAAAACAAAATTCTAAACCCGTTTCCCCCTTGAGGGTCTTCATTCAATAGAAACATATTTTTATATCTTACAAGTAAGTTGAGATTAAAAATATAAGCAACTAAATGTATTCGTTGACGTTTTTACCCCATTTGGCCTCATTATTAAGCTTGTAGACATGAATTTTTTAAACAAGTAGCAATTCAATAAATATAATAGAAGTCCCTCTTTTCTCGCATTCGGATTATTTGAGGCTTTAAAATTCTGGCATCGAAGTTACAAATCAACCTGAAATATATAAATACTCAACAATTCATAACAAAGGATAAAGCAAAAATCATGGCTGTAGTGTTTATTAAATAATATAAAAGGATAAAAAAACTACTTATTGTTCCATGAGCACCCTGAAAGAGAACTCTTTTTATCGTGTAACAGCCCTTATTTTCAAACCAAAATGTTGACTGAAACAAAACTGGAATCGTCACATTAAGTAATTAATATTTAGCAATATTTAACTGTTCAGGTGGTATTTTACAGGGTGAACTTTAACCCTCATTTTCTCGCACAAAATTTGAGAAGGGGCATGAATAAAAATATATACCATACATTATTTAAAGTCTCCTTCAGGGATAGTTTCATCTAAGTTCAACCGTCTAGAGGCGTGACTTGTGAAGTATAGTATGAGAAATTAGAGAGAGAGAGAGAGAAAGGGGGTCTTGATCATTAGTAATGATTACCATGATACTTCCTCCTCATGCGACACTCGGACATTTATCATGAATAGACCCGTACCTCTGACGAAAATTACGAAAATATGAATTTCCACCTTTTAACGTTTAATCGTCTCCATGATATGTTTGTAAACAAAAATTCTTTGATTCTCATCCGACTAAAACAACAGATGGACACATATTTGTCTATATTTGTTTTTGTCACATGTCTAACTCACTCCATTAAATTATTGAATGTTTGTCAACATTTCAATAAAGTGTAACTTGAACGACCAGCCTACAAAAAAAATGTTTACATCGAAAATCTCTCGCTGTTATTGTAAAATAAAAATGTACTATTTTATCTATTAGTCTCCATTAGGGCACGATTTGAAACACGCTTCCAATTATAAGTCCCGTGTAAAAAGCTTAAGGTGCACGACTTTGTAATTTCTTCAAATACATAATTCTACTGCTGTTAACAAAGTTAACAAATCTATTAAAATTGAAATCATTATAAAAGTTCTATTCAATACGTAGTCTATATTTATATTTATGGGCCTCGAGTTATGTGACAGCCTCTCCTTTTTGAATACATTACATATAATACATCTTCGTAATCCAATTGGTTTAAAATTTAATTAACTAATCAAACGGTAATTTAATTAACATCAGCAAAAAAATGGAAGGTATATTATTCTTTTTTTCATAATCGGTTTACTAATATTTTTGTATACTTTTAACTCAAATCTATTGTTGTCTTTTATTTTTTATTTTTACAAAGGATTAAAGATTTTAAAACAAAAACCCTGCACATTCGTTTCCCTTGGTAATGGTAATGAGCTACAACCGCAAATGAAAGCTGATCGGAAAACTTATTTAGTTTCCCGTAAGTTGTGAAAATTCAATACACCTTCTAACTTCAATCGATATTTTCGTCTTTCACCGTTGGTTATTATTAAATTTATGTCATTCGTATATATTATTGAACCATTAATGGATATCAAAACGATCGCGTTAATAAGCAAATAATAGTTGTTTACTTGACGACGGGCAATTATGGCGTTGCGATGGCGTTATGAAAAATAATAGTCCGCTGTTAAGGCGCGTTGCTAATAAACAATTTTTTTGCAATTATTAAAAATGTGATAATAACCTTAAATTTTCAGATGCCAAAGAAAAAATTTAAAAAAAAACAAAACTTAAGTTAAAATGCTTCTTTTACTTATGGCATAAACTCATGAATGCACTACGGGCGTTATGGGCATGACGCCCTTGATACATCAATTACTATATTTGTGGCACATCTCTTATTGCACCAGTGCTGCACTAGTTTTAGCAACAGAAAACGCTATAAGTGTCGCTGCTCTGATTTATATACAAGGAAAAACAAAAGTCCAGGTTCATTGTACTTTATTGTAGAATACATCCAGCATAAAATCAAAGTTATGTTCAATGCGAGATCACACTTCATACAATTCTTGCAACGGTGAATGTGACAATTTGTAGATATTATAAATATATCAAAGTCATGCATTTAATAAGCTTCTCTCTTCGCTTTAACAGACTAATCATGGCGCAAGCCAGATCAAGCCATATTCCACAAAATTTATACCATCGACTAGATAACATTTTACATCTGGGCTGCTATTTAGCTCGTCTGTTTGATTATAAAATTGATGAAAATGAATATAGAGTGATGTATAAATGGAAATTACAAAAACCACTACGAATTTCAACATTAATAATAATAAATGGGATACAAGTCCTACCTGAGGGATGACAAAACGGATGTGAGCATCAGCAAATTGATGCTAAAAGCTCAAAAAAGTGGGTGTATTTTTAGGAATTTAACATAAATTATTTTTAGAACTACTTAATACACATTAGTAGGGCGTCCTATCGCTAATAAATACGATCCTAAAACGCACGGCTCTTTAATTGTTGCGAAAGAAGTGAATCTAAATATAATTAATTCGAAGGTGATAACAGAAAAATCTCACAATCAGTTTTTATTTTACGATTTATGACAGACAATATACGGAAACGCAGAAAGTCTTTTATGGTTCTTTAAATCAGTTATCCACTTAACAATATCAGATTTTGTAACAAGTTATTATTTTACAAAAGAAATTATTCAGGTAAACCTGAAAACTATAGAAAATAAAAGCAGTTTGTTTTGAATAGAACAGAGAGTAAATAACAAAATAAAAAAACCTTAGGTACGCAGAATTTAATAGACAACCCTTTTTATATTTCCTACGGTCCATTTTAAATCACTCCATCCTCGCTCAACAATTTTTTTTTATCTTCCCCATAGAGCACAAAATATTACTGCAATGTTGCTCGAATGTTGTCAAGCTGCATATAATTACCAATATTGCAGGAATATTGCCCGAATGTTGCTCACCTGAACATAATAGCCAATTGAAGGAATATTACAGGAATATTTTTATTGTAACATTGCATTTGTAACATTGTTTCAATGTTATTGTTATGTTTTAAAAACAATTTAAGAGTTGTTCAAAATTTTGGAATATATTAGGGATGTATATTATAGAAATCAAGGTATACTCCGTCCAAAAATTAAGTATAAAATTTAGAATGACAGCAATATGACTAACCTTCGCAATGAAAAGTAGTCCCTCTATTAAAGCCCCAAAATTAAAATTCTCAACATTATTATCAATTATCAATTTGCTAAAAGTTAGCAAAATTTATTCTAAAACGTCTTTCCACATTAGAAAAAAAAACTATAAAAACAAACTGCAAATATTTCGCTCCTTTAAAATAAAGTACAACTTAACAAAATCTATTTTACTACCCAGAAACCATTTCTTCCTGTTTTAAAAAAAATTAATCTTAATTTGTTTTTATTTCTTTCTAGTATTTACAAAACAAAGTTCAAAAATTAATAATTCAAGTATGTATGTATATTGAAAAATACTCAAATGGAGCGTTATAATAACAGAAGTACTATAGCAAGTTAATCGATGGGACCGGGACCAAGAAATAAAAGCGCTATATCCGGGAAATCGTTATAAACGGGAACGCTATAACAAAGTTTTACTTTATAGATTTACAATTTTAAAAAAAATGAATTATTGCTATAATATTGCAAGGTAATATTATCTCAATGTTGCGGTGCAATGTTGCTAGCAACACAAAGAGCGATTATAAGAATATTGCAGGAATATTGCCTGCAACATTTCAACGTTTCAAAACAATATTCCTGCAACATTGCAACAATATTAGGCTTGCATGTGTTACTGTAAAGATAATAATTCATTTCCAGTGTTTTGTGTGACTTTGTTAATAAACACTTTACCGATGAGGTGGATAAAGTGCTACTTTACCGTCGAATTTTTAGTCGATAAAGTAGGACTTTAACAACAAGTATAGAAAAAAAAAATTTACTTGGCATTTTACTCCCAAATTTTTTAAAATTTCAAGATTTTGTAAATTGACTTATATTTTTTTCCTCAGTTAAAATTATTATTGTGATAATTTTCATATACTAGGTAAAAAAAAATGTTAGACCATTTTCCGTCTTTAATTTTTTACTGATCGCAAGTTGTACGCTCGGATGCTTTTCGGTACGTGTAAGCGCTGCCTTAACAGTCAGGAAAAAACAGGGTCGCCAACTTTTCATTCTCTCATGTTCCTAACTTAGTAACAATTTTTTACAACCTATTAAAATAAGTGTGG